>OZ025293.1:56593449-57222557 GCA_964019185.1 Maratus speculifer
AAGAATAATTCAAAAATTCCTCTTCTATTTGATTTGAAATTATTTAAAAAAATGATTCTAATAACTTTTAAAAAATTATATATAAAAACACTAACGTTCCAATAATACGGTAATATTTATACTTATAAAATTGAATTAAAATAAGTAGACCTATGATGATTCTATGATGATTCAGGATCTATTATGCCTTCTGTGATGAAATTTTGAAAAGGATGACTCGCAGGATATAAAACAGGTGAAATGCTTTTTTTTTCTCTTTAAACATCCTTCCATTCCAGCGTAGATTATGTTATCAGTTTGGGGGAGGAAGGCGTGTGTGTCAAAGTCATCTTAAAATCTCTCTTTAACCCTTTCCGACGCAAGCAAATTCTGTTCGTAAAATGAGATATTGTTGACTAACACCGGAATTTACAAAAGACTTTTTTAGAAATTAAGAATTCCCTGATTTAAGCTGTCATCGTAAAGGTAAAATTTTACTAAAATATTATTGGTGCCGTTTGTAAATTTGGAATTAAAATTAGGTGTTGCCGGAGTGGTAACACTGCGCCGGAAAGGGTTAAGTATCTTTTCTCTTTTTAAGCAACCTTCCATTCCAGAGTAGATGCGTTTGCAATCAGGGGAAGAAGAGAGATGGATTGTGTGTAAAAAGCATCTTAAAATCTGTCGTGGATTTCGTAATAAAATTTTCAGATATGTCAAATGTCAAAATATGAATATAACGTAAGGATGATTTCGGTTTGTGGTAAAATGAAAAATATTTCGTTTTAGACAGGTTTCCGTCTTAGCAGGTATTTTTGTATGTTACTTTCTCCATCTCGATTAATATTTTTTTGTATTTGACAGGATTTGTCATAGACGAACCTTTATTTTAAGGTTTAATATATTTTCATGCGCCGATATATAATAAGTCACTGCTCTGTTTTTATTTTAGACAGGGAACTTGCTACTATTATTTGCGTACTACTGTTTTAACTTCTGATTTCACTAGATGTCGTATTGGCAAGAAGAGCTTGCTTGATCCATCCCTTAAAGCTTTTTGACATCTTTAATTTTTTTAAATACAATTCTATACTATTTAGAGCTATTCCATCTCAATTCAGGCAGACAGTACTGATATGCGTCAAGTCACCATCACAGATTTTTTTCAAAAAAATTCAGTAGTTAGAACTAAGTGATTTATAAAATTTCCTAAAAGGATTTTTCCCTAAAAAATTTATTTCTCTGATTACAGCACTTTAAAATTCATGATAAAATTGGCAGTTTTCAGAAAAACTGAAAAACGCTTCATTTTGAAATGAACACAATACCAAACATATTCAACATATTCAGTCAATTTATTTTTTATAAACAGTTATTAAACTGAATTTTATTTTGGCATAGTTTTAAAAAATATAGTGACATTTTTACTTAATTAAAAAAATTAGATTTTAAGTATAAAAAATATAATTATTAGTGAATTTAAGATTTTTTTTCAGAATGAAAAAAAATATTTTAAAGCTAAACATTGATGGCAATCTAAAGACCTTTAATGGGAGTTTTACAGCAAATTTTATTTTAACTCTAAGGTGCTTACAACTTTTGTAATTCAATTTTAAATTTTGCAAAATTTTGTAAAATCACTACTTTTGAAATGCAATTTCTCAAAAACACCATTTTTTAAAAATCTGATAATATGCTCAATTCATACCTTATTAGTCTCTAATAAATACCTTACAAGCAAATCATGTGTTTTTGCTTAGAAAATTTTATATGATTTTTTGAAAATAACATGTTGTGTGTATTTTTCAACAGACCACAAAGTCAAGCTCTTCCTTATTTAACCGAACTTGTAATGTAATTAATATTTCAAACTAAAAAATACATCATTAGTACTTAATTATTACTGTTAAATTATAGCTAATCATTTGCTTAAATTTAAAATTGCGTAGAATACAGCCAATAAAAAAATTAGTATTGATCATATGTCATTTCATTCCATACTCATGAATGTGTTAAATCCATCTACAGTGTGTAAAAATTTTGTTATATAGTATGGATTATATTGATGTGCAAATACATACATAACATAAGAATTAGGTAGTGAAGGTTTCTTAAATTATCTTCAACTCCTTGTCGTTGAAGGTATGAAGTCGCTCAGATTGTCCTATTGTAACTGGTTTTTCTGTTTCTAGAAGCACATTTTCCAATGGTAATGCACATTCATATTTTTTCTTTCCAGATTCTTTTGGCCACTGGAATGCTTTATCTATGGACCATGTTGGGTACATGAATGATACTTTAATGTCATTTAGTTCTTGTGATTGATATACCATTGATTTGTCATATTATGTTCATAAATGCATCCAATGAAATCACCGATTTGGAAACTATGTATTGAATATTGTCTTTTCATTTGGCTGAAGGTTTCAACTTTTGTCAATTCATTTTTACTTGCTCGTTCCATATAATTTTCATTATTTACAATCACCCTATAATGTTTATATCTAATACCAACAATAGATTTTGCATTAGCATATTCTTTCATTATTAGTTCTATAGGATTGAATAATATTTCTGTCTGGGTGGACTAGAATGTTATTTTTTTAGCAGAGAAGATAGTTCAGCAACAAATGAGACAGAATTTTGGATAGCTTTTATTGGCTCCTTTTGGAGATTAAATTTTGTTGCATAGTGCTTGTCTCAGTCCCCAATAGCATCACATGCACTTTTAACATGGCCAGTACCTGAAAATATCCTCTACTTCAGTACAATTTTATTTTTGTGCAATTCATAAAACTGATACTTGTTTTTAAAATGTGCTCCAGCTCCATCTGATATATACACAGGTGATTCCAGTGTTTGTAATTGGTACAACTTAAATAATTCTTTTTTTATTTTTTCTATGTCACAAACAGCATGAGCTGTATCATGAGTTAATCATCAGAAACTATGATAAAATTCTTTATTTCTTCTCTAAAGTATGCTGTACAGGTAACTAACGATATCTGAGTATTCTGCCAGTGGTAGCTTTGTACTTCATTTGGCAGTATTAGTGAGTAATTTTCAGCAAAGTCAAAATGCATCACAAGCGCAGATTTTTTTTAAGGGGTTTGGCTTATTTAATTTTATGAATAGGAATTTTTGAAGATTAGCTTATATTTATCTGCCATAATAATGTGCATATTATTATTTTTTCATTAAAAAATATTATTATAAATACAGAGAAATAAGAAAAAGCTTGATCTTCTGGTTTTCTGAGGAAAAAAAAACTAAATGGAAAAAAACTAAACTTGAAAAAAAATCTAATTCAGTTGTAATGTATGTATTTGCATTTTAATATATTATATCCATACTATATAACAAAATATTTAACACACTGTAGATGAATTTAGCACATTTATGAGTATGGAATGAAATGACATATGATCAATACTAATTTTATTATTGACTGTATTTTATGCAATTTTAAATTTAAGCAAATGATTAGCTATAATTTAACAGTAATAATTATGTACTAGTGATGTATTTTTTAGTTTGAAATATTAATTACATTACAAGTTCGGTTAAATAAGGAAGAGCTTGCCTTTGTGGTCTGTTGAAAAATACACACAACATGTTATTTTCAAAAAATCATATAAAATTTTCTAAGCAAAAACACACGATTTGCTTGTAAAGTATTTATTAGAGACTAATAATGTATGAATTGAGCATATTATCAGATTTTTAAAAAATGGTGTTTTTGAGAAATTGCATTTCAAATGTAGTGATTTTACAAAATTTTGCGTAATTTAAAATTGAATTACAAAAGTTGTAAGCACCTCAGAGTTAAAATAAAATTTGCTGTAAAACTCCCATTAAAGGTCTTTGGATTGCCATCAATGTTTAGCTTTAAAATATTTTTTTTCATTCTGAAAAAAAATCTTAAATTCACTAATAATTATATTTTTTGTACTTAAAATCTAATTTTTTTAATTAAGTAAAAATGTCACTATATTTTTTAAAACTATGCCAAAGTAATATTCAGTTTAATAACTGTTTATAAAAAATAAATTGACTGAATATGTTGAATATGTTTGGTATTGTGTTCATTTCAAAATGAAGCGTTTTTCAGTTTTTCTGAAAACTGCCAATTTTATCATGAACTTTAAAGTGCTGTAATCAGAGAAATAAATTTTTTAGGGGAAAATCCTTTTAGGAAATTTTATAAATCACTTAGTTCTAACTACTGAATTTTTTTGAAAAAAATTTGTGATGGTGATTTGACATGCCCTGCCTGAGCTGAGATGGAATTGCTCTTTAATGGAAGAAATGTTTAGATTAAATATTAAGATTTTTTTTATTTAAAAAAGCTGTGTTTATCCCATAGTTTCAATTTATTGTACTTAAAAAGAGAATCAGTTAACAAAACATTTTTACACAAGGTTACAAAAACATTTTTTGAATAAAATTTACTTATGGTAAATGTGTGAAAGGTCGATGATTATTTTTTTGTTTTTTATTAAATAAATAGACGTTATTCAAGCATAAATATTGTTTTAAATCTCTTTCCATCCAACAAACTCTATTTCTGCAGATGAGTGGAGCGTCGATTCAACATGTCTACTGAGATTCGACTTTGCGAAATCAGCCGAAAAGCTCTAGAGTAATGTCTGAATTTCGACAGCCTGTTGCCGCCATCAGTGCCATCTGTTGGTCGAATTTCGAACTATTTTAAGAAAGTGTATATATATAAAAATTTATTTATTTTCTAATAACAATGCAGCAAACCGCGCGTTTTTATCTCAAACCGTTCTTTTGTTATTTAATTTCAAAATGGGTCAGTTATTTACTGGACACCCTGTAAGATCGAAAGTTTGAGTGAACAGTGCTTTGAGGTCTATAGCTACAATGGCTGTTACCTCGACTGATCCAGAAAACACAGAAACAAATACAGAACACTTTATTATTACAGAAAAACTAGTACATACATTTTAATACACATAACAGGGACAACACCGACACCCATTCCGCTAGCTGGACTCGAACCAGGGACCAGCGGTGTGGAAGCAGCTGCCGCTGCCAACCACGCCACTGGGTCGGCATAAGATCGAAAACAAATGTCAACAATAAAGAGTAAACAATCGTGATTCGTTATGTGACAATGAAATCATTCACGGCTGTAAAAAATAAATAAATAAATAAATAAATAAAACAACACGAATATAAAAATTCTAACAATATTGTATTTAAAACGCACCTTCACTTTTCTTAAATAAAAAGTTTTAATTAAACACTGTTAAAAATTTGACTGTTTTGCTGCATCGTCATTACACAGCTTTTTATAGAAAATGATTACTTTACCGTATTACACTGTTAAAAATTTGATACATTGGTTACAGCGTCACTCCACAGCTTTTATAGAATATCTCTTTTATGACCAATGAGAATGCTCCATATCACAGTAAAGTAACCGCTTTATATAAAAACAATGGAGTGATGCTGCAGCAAATGGGTCAAATTTTTAACAGTTGCTGCAGCATCACTCCAACGCTTTTATAGAAAACGGTTATTTTGAGTGTGTTACTTACGTGTATTCTATAAAAGCTGGGGAGTGATGATGCAGCAAAATGGTCAAATTTTTAACAGTGTACTGCTAAAAATTTGACCCATTTACTGCAGCGTCACTCCACAGCCTTTATAGAATGTCTCTTTTATGACCAATGAAAATGCTCCATAACACAGCAAAGTAATCGTTTTCTGTAAAAGCGGTGGAGTGATGCTACAGCAAACGAGTCCAAATTTTAACAGTGTGAATATTGTGTTTGAAATAGGGAAAGGATTTCAAAGCACAGTAAAATGTAGTGACGCCATTTACAACTGAAACTGTAAATCTGACAAATGAGAACGCTCCATTACGACTCTGGAACGTTTGGATTGGACAAAAAATTGATAGCCTTTAAAATCGGAGATAACTTTTCACAATGGAATTTGTCATTGGTCACAATAAATGTTTTTTCTCGTGGATGGGTTGACCCCGGAATCGTTATACACGGAGGGATTTTATATATGACGACCCCAGAAGCCAAGGGGTACAAGTGACAAAATGTCGATTTGGAGTAAATTGAGTTTAACCCTCTGGATCCCAGACCGCCCCAGGTATTTTCATTCGTATATTTCAGTTCCCACCAGAAAATTAAAACAACAATATTTGCTTTAATCAATAACTGAACATTCCGTATTTAAATAAAACGAAATTAGCCATTGAATTTTTCTGGTGAGAGATGAACTACATAATTTCTATAACGTGTTCTAGCATGGGAATTAAAGGGTTAAAGATAATGGATGTTAAATTGGAACATCAATAACAATTGCCTAAATTTATATAGGAAATATCTGCTTGTTGCATTCTAATCTTTGAACTCTCATTTCAATAACTGTTAAAAAAATAGAGTACAAGTTTCTTTGCCGACCCAGTGGCGTGGATGGTAGCGTCAGCTCCTCCCACACCGCTGGACCCTGGTTCGAGTCCAGCTAGCGGCATGGGTGTCTGTGTTGTCCCTGTGATGTGTATTAAAATGTATGTACTGTATTTCCTGTAATAATAAAGTGTTCTGTAAATGTTTCTGTGCATTCTGGATCATTCGAGGAACAGCCATTGTAGCTATAGACCTCAAAGCATTGTTCACTCAAATTTAAACGCAATTTTCTTTAAATGTATAATTAGTCAATATTGTTTGTTTTCCGAAAAAAGTGGTTTATATCTATAACTCAGCAAATAATAAGAAAATGACCTATATTTCTTTACCTGAAATGAAAAAAGCATATTTCTACATACCCTGTGCACTTAACTCAATTTTGTCACTTATACCCCCTTGGCTTCTGGGCTCCTCATATATAATAAAATATGCAATTATTTTTTATTTAACCAAAAAAAAAAAAAAAAAAAAAAAAAAAAAAGATGTTACGTAAAATTTTACATATTTAGAAAAGCCATCATGCGAGAATTCTGTGTTTTTATGTTTATTTCACACCACACAAAATAATGCAAATGCATTTAAAAATAATTTTTATTTATTGAGCTGAAATTTTTTAATTTTCATTTATGATTCATTATACCATTAGTAAACAAACTCGCATGATAACTTATCATAATTCTTTTAATTTAAAATTTATTGAAAAAGTGGGGTAAATCGAAATCGTTATAACTTGAAATATTATTTTTGTAAATTATTTTTTTCATATAAATAAATATAATTATATGAGCTTTAATTTTTATTTTTAAAAATGTTAATTTAAATAAAAATGAAAAATATTTAAAGTGAAAAAAATGTACTTTTAAAACTTTAATTTTGTTAAGATAATCATATTTTAAAAAATAAATGTATTTTTTTGTCAAATTTCCTGAATCAAAATTAAAATAAAACAAATAAAAAAACATGCTCTAAGTTTGAACTATTTATCTTAAATGGTTCCTGAGTGTTATAAAAATTTATATTGGAGAAATGTGAAAAAAAAAGATCATAAAGGAAAACACATCATGCGCGTAGCCAGGGGGGGGTGCCCTGGGTGCCCGGGCACCCCCCCCCCCCCCCCGCTCGCGCAGATCCAAGATTGATTATTTTAAAAAATCAAAATTTATAAAAGAAAAAAAAAGAAAAATGTAAGCAAAGTTAGTTCAATTAGTTAATCAAAACTAACAGTCTGTGTTTTGAAATGTGATAAAAGAAGAGACCTTGATTCTTTCTTTTTTTCTTTTTAAGAAAATTATTTTATTCATCTTTTTTAAAACTAGAATATTTACTAGAATCTGTATTAATCACAGTAAATCAAAAAAGTTGGCTTTATAATCCCAATTTGATGTCGTTTCTTTATGGAATTTTTTTAACACCTTTCTATTACATGCATATTTCCATAAAAAAAATAGAGTAAATTCTCGACAAGGATAGAAACTACTATTTATATATTTGCTTTTGTTATCTAAAGTCTAGATAGAAGCAAAAAAAAAATTGAAAGGAAATACAGATGTGAAACGATAATTCCACCATGTGATTAGCCTGGAGAACGGAGGGAGTGGAAGATTGTAAAAATTAGAGATGAAGAGATGAGACAGGTTCAGCCCCAGCACGAAAGCCCGAGCCCAAACCCGGGTCCGAAGCGGGCACGGGCTCTATTTTAATTTTAGTGTTCGGCCCCAAAGGGAGGGGGAGGGGCTCGGGCTCATTCTTTCTGAGAATTAAAAAACATTCATGTGTAGAAGAGATCGAAAGAACTACTATTTTCCTTTTAAAATTATTTATTCTTTTTCAAGTCATTTCAGTGTTATTTTGATCAAAACGGAAGAAAATTAAAAATAATTTTTTTTATATATTTCAATAGTTGATTGTTGTTTCAAAAGAAAATTTGTGATGTATGGAGATTTATGTCTACTGCATTTCCGTCGACGATTAATTGATAAGGCGCCTATCAAAATAATCATAAATAATAAATTAGCTTCTGGTTGGATTTTCGTTTGAAGCAGAGGATATTTTTTAATTCGATCGTTTATTTATTTATTTTGTTAGAGAATGATTTCTTCGTTTTTGATGCAGACTAGATGCTTGAGATTTGCAAATTATTTGATTGTGCACGAATCATAATCGTTCTTCATATGATAACAGTATTGTGATTTATTTTTTCTGTTTGTCATCATGAATTTTGCTTATGCTGAGGATTTCCCTTCGTAAGTAAACATATTTTACATGTTATTCCGATTGAAAACATTCGATTAATGTTTCTTCTTTTCCCATAAAAACAGCGGAGGTTTAAGATAACTGTATCAATTTTACTTACCCATCATACGTAGTATAGGGTAAGTCTTGCAATCGTTTTGAAAATCGAAAATTTTTTTTTGGACGGATTTACACGTTTTCGACGCTGGAGATTTCGAAAAACATATTTTTAGAAAAAATTTTTTGCCGTCCGTCTGTCTGCCTGTAAACGCTCTACCTCCCGAACGAATTGAGATAGAGACTTGAAATTTCGTATGTACTTATTATGTAAGAATGGGACGAAGCCTATTTAATATCCATGACCTCGATTATCCGGAACTATTTTTTTTGGACTCTCGAAAAATTCGTTCTGGTGAAAGGTGTATAAAAATTTTCGAATTTTTTTATTTTAAGGAGTGATCGTAAAAGGCAATAAAATAACACAAGAACGAAGTTGTAAAGAACGAAGTAAAGAACGAAGTTGATCGAATTATTAGTTGCCGAGATATCTGTAAACGTGTTTTCCACATTCTTCGGGGCCCCACCAGTGGCAGAGAGGTTCTGACCTCAAACTGGTAGACGGTAGGTGCTGGGTTCGAACCCAATCGCGACCGTCGGCCTAACCGTTCGGAGTTTTCCGTGGTTTTCTTCGAACCTTGCGTAAATACGGGTTAGATTCCCTTAGAAAGACCCCCACGGAGGGCATCCCACCCCTTAGGGTCTATATCCCATAGTGTAGATAATTGGCCGTCATACATACAACAACAACATTCTCCACATTCTTCGATTTTTCATGACCCTGTATTTCATTCAAATTTCAATTCAAAGATATATTTTAATTGGAAATGAGACGCTTAATCCGACGCAATAAACTGTTAGTTAATAAGATTATTATTTTTGGAGTTATAAGGATGTTTCTTTTTCGCAATTCCGTACTACTTGAGTAGATAAGCGTGTTGTATAATTTATCGAAAGAGACACATCAGCAACTCTTTAATACAGCATTACTATGCACAATAAAATATAAATACACGTTTAAATTTTGTTTTGGAATTGCAATCCATTTTATAAATAGTTTTCAAATGTATTATTTTCATATATTATATATGCTTATATATGATGGGTAAGTATTCCGGTGGTCCCCAACGACTAGTTTTAATTTGCGTTAATTTTAAGGTTCTCGTCAGTCATGGGGAATTGTTAAGAGAAATGAATTGATTATAGATAAATGTACAGGGATGTAGTGGAGAGTATACTGTTGTATACCTTCTGGATTTTTTTTAAGTAACACCGTATAATCTTCTGTTTATCCTGAAACCCATAGGATGTACTCTCTAGAGTATACCTGTGCCTTGAGCATATACCCTCTGCGTAGATCGTGTAACCTGTGTTTTTTTTTACGACTACCCCCCTGAAGATGTACTCTTTTTATAGGAAATTGAAAACGTTTTTTGATTCTTTAGCATACAAATAGTAATTTCTATAAACACTATCCCTTTATTCATTACCCTTCTTTAATATGTCCATCAAATTTTCTTCTTAAAGGACAAGAAATATGGGAATCATTTTAGGTATGAAGGATATTTTTATTTGATACCAAATTGCTCTTTTCATATGCTTGAATTTAAATTTTTATTTAATAGTAAATTTTATAAGAATTTTTTTAAAATGGGATATCACTTTGAAACAGTTTTTAAATATCATTAAATCTTTTATTTATTTATTTATTTATTTATTTTTGTATACTTTTTGTATCGGACTCGGATGGGCTCGGGCTCCAATGTACTAAAAATCTTTCGGGCGCGGGTTTCAAAAATCGAGCCTGAACTCATCTCTAGTACAAATCTGTGCTTCCTCTGAAAATAAGATATGATGTTATGCAAAATTCAAAATAATATGGAGGTTGGTTTGTTGGTTTGCTAAAATTCGTTTTCTGGGATCATATTTTGACATTCGTTCGAACTCATTTTTTTTTTAACGGGGAAATTTTATTTATTCATGAGTAGAAAATATAAGAGCTATTTTTTACTTTAAATTGCATACTACAAGTTATTTTAATGCTACTTTGATCAAAATGACGGGGGGAACTAAAGTCGTGCTTATTTATTTTAGTCTTTCATTGCTGTTTGAAATGAAAACTTGTGATAATTACAGTTTATGTTAACGGATATCTTTATTTTATATCTATCATGTTTTATCTATGTTTATATATCTCTTTCTTAACCATTAGCAGCGTCGTGCGAAAGGGGGATCGTAGGGGGAAGCTGCTCCGGCGTGGAACTTTAGGGGGCGCCAAATTTATCCTACCAACGTCATTTTTGGCCTGTTACAAGAAAATGTTGGTGGAGGGGTGTCAAATTGTAACTTTGCCCCGGGTGCAGCTTTCTTTTCGCACGCCCCTGTCCTTTAGATTTAATTTTAAGCAACTTCTCATCCTTCTCCCCGCAATGAAAAATTGCGTTTGGGTCTTTTTTAAAAGAAGATCCACACAATTATACCTTCCGCAAAAAACCTGTCTAAAACGGAAATTTGATAGGTTTTATGGGGTTCCGTTTTATTAGATTTTATTATATAAGATGTTGTTTGTACCCAACATGTTCAGGTTAAAAAATTTGGGCACCCCCCCCCCCCCGTTCAAAAGGCTGGCTACGCCTATGTACATTTTTTTAAATAAATCGTTTACATAACAACCATTGCTTGAAAAGTAGGTTTCAAAATCAAACCAAAAACATAAAATATAATATTTTCTGTTCTAATTAAGATAGAAACATGATTTAAACGTTATTTTAAGTAGAAAAAACAAAGAAATTTTTTATGTAGTAAAATGTTTTTTAAAATTGTGAAGATTTTTGTGTCTTGGAGCCCCTTAAGAACTTAACTTAGGAGTAGAAACAAAATTGTAATTTATCTTCAAATGTTGTTATATTAAAAATCTAAATTTTATTTGCATTTTTAATAAATTATATATGTAGTTCTTATGATATTGTATATTACATATATTTTAATTTTTAATTTCTAAAAACTTATTCCTTGTTTTCTAAAATTTCACCACAAAATTATTGTAATTAAATATCACGTAATTAAATCCTGAATTAAAAAAAGAGAGTTTTGTATAATTTAATTTCATGAAAATTATTTGCTTATCATTAATTAATTTAAAAAATTTTTTCTTTTCTGGTTTTTTAAATAAATTGCTTAAAAAAAAGGAAAAAAAAATTATGCATAATTTCTGAACGGAAAAATGATTGCACGTATCCACTGAACATGCCCGAAGTGAGAAACGCCATCAAGATAAACACAACTGCTAAAATTCTATTATAAAGTTTAAGTTGTTCAGATAAGAAGAATGAAATGATGCGAAACTGTTAAAATGCAAAAATCAAAATATTCTTTGTCCGAGAAATATCGCAAAGTATTGCATTGTTAATCTCTGTGTGAATTAAACAACTGATAAGCATTGAAATCTCATTTTTGAAGGAGTGAAGATTTATTTGATTCATGGAAATGATAGGTTGCGCATTATCTTTAAAAGAGATTGTAGTGGGATGTAATCATATTTTCTGTACCTTAAAGTATTTACATCATACTTCATTAATCAATAATTTGTTTAATTTTATATTTTGCAAAATTTGAATTTAAAAATATTTTTTTATGTTTCTTGCATTTAGATAGAATAACATTTCTTTGAAAAATTTGCTAGTCATCAAATATTGTCAAATAAAATTTTTAAACATTTAAACCCCTTCACTAACAGACGTATACTGCGTGCGTCATGATTTCATCGCATAAACCTATACACGTAATACCCGTACGTTGCGTCATATACAGTTACTTTGAATGCCTAAGAAAGACTGCTCAGACATTGAATCCATGCCTGTAGAGCATAGTGTCCTTCTCAGTCGTCTTTATTAAGATAAGAAAAAAAATGCAATTTTCAGCTGTAAGAAAAATTTACAGGTCAAGCTTAAGCCGCTGGGGCGTAGATTTCAAAACGCATATGAAAGATTTTTTTTGTGAAAGTGATGCTTGATATAATTAAATAAATATAATACTATTTGTATATTATAGCCAATATATTTTCAAGGGTTAATGCCGTTCGAAAAACAAATTAAGGGGGGAAATAGCTTCCCATATTTCACCTTTTTGTACTTAATCATTGAACCTTCTAAACTAATCAGGGATATGCTTTATCATATAAAAAATCTACATCCAGAATTCAGAGCAAATAAGATAACTTTTAATAAAAACACATTAATATAATTTAAGAGGAGATATATCTCTTCTTTATACTTAACCATTAAACTTCCGAATCTATTCAGAGATTCGCTTTATCAAAAAGAACGTACATTCAAAATTTAAAGCAAATCGGATAATTCTCCATAAAAACCCATTTATCAAATTTAAGAGGGGATAATCACCTGTACCCCCTTAATACTTAACAAAAAAACTCCACAGCTAATCTTATCGCTAAGAACCTGTATCCAAAAATTCAAGCATATGGGTCATTCCATGATGTTTTGTAATGTCAGTCACGAAGATTATAACTGCGAAATTGTTGTTCACCGTTATTTTCAAAAAAGTGCTTTCATCGGGGATACCTCATTAATTGAATAAAGTAAAGAAATTTTTTTTGAAAATAAAGGTGGACAACAATTTCGCAGTTATAATCTTCGTGACTGACGTTACAATACATCATGGAATGACCCAAATCGGTTAATTCAGTAAAAAAAAATATTTACCTAAATTAAGAGGTTTAGTCCCACCGAACCTCCATTTATACTTATCCAATGAATTACCAAAACAAATCATGGAAGTGCCTTATCATAATAAACCTATATATTTAAAATTTGATGCAAATCGGCAAATTCTGTATGAAAAAACCATTAACCTAAATTAAAGGAGGGGGTTACCTTCAATTTCCCCCCTCTTAAACTTTTCCAATGAACTCGCAAAACTAATCATGGAGGTGCCCTCATTAGTAATATTAATCACGGAGGCGCCTTCATCAGAATAATCCTATATCTAAATTTTGAAGAAAAAGAGATAAATCTGTTTATTTAAATTAAGGGGAGGGGCATTAACCCCCGTTCCCCCTGTTTTTACTTATCCAATAAACACCCAATACTAATAATGGAGGTGCCTCATCAGAATGATCGTATACCCAAATTTTTATTGAAAATTGATAATCTGCATGAAAAACCCATTTATATAAATTAAGGGGAGGGCCATTAGCCCCCATTCCCCCTGTAATACTTATCGAATGAACTCCCAAAACGAATCAGGGAAACGCATTATCAGAACATACATATATTCTAAATTTCAAGTGAATCGGATATTTTTATCGTCTATATTTTATTGCCTAAGAGGGAGTGCTCAGATACCAAGTCTGTAGATCATGGCATCCATTTCGGTCCCCTTTATTGAGATCTTTAAAAAAATTACAAATTTCAGCCAGAGCTAAAGATGTTTTACAGATTGTGTGAGTTTTGTTAACCCTTTGATTACGAGGTTGGGAATAGTATTGCCTGGTTTTCCACGTATATTTGGACTCCTTTTGTTGTAAACATCAATAACTTGTTACAGTTTGTTTTGCCATATTTAATAGCAGATAATTTTGACGTTAGATAAAGCGAAGAAAATTATATTAAAATACTAGTGTTTAGAGCATTTGAAGCTTCTACGTATGCGGATCACCCGTAAACACTAGCTGGGACATTTGCTGTCCCAAAGGCTATCACTTTATTTGCACAACTTTTAGAAAACAATTATCTGTCATACACTTATCCTCCTCAGTCCGGATGTCCCTGTAGTAGATACCAAATAATGACATTTAGACTAATTTAAATGCTTCTAGAATTGCTAAAATTACTTCTAGATATTTTTTAAATGTGAGTTTATCATAAGAAATGATATGCAGACTGATACATCTTTAGCGATATTCTATAGTAATTTTAAGCTAGTTTTTGCAGTCCATCATATTTGTCTCAGGTCTGAGGATGTTATACGAGAACAATTTAAAGAAGATTCTAAGTCCAAGCAATACATTGTAAATTGTGGTACGAGTAAATATGAAAACAGTTACCAGTCTTAACTCACAATCAAAGAGTTATAAAGAAAAGGAAGCAATCAGCAACACGAATACAAAAACATTTACTTAATGTACTCTTTTCATGGCCTAACAGTTTTAATAATATTATCTTAATTTATACAGGATTCGTTCTCATCAAAGAATTCAGAAAGATTTTAGGAGTTTTAGCGCCAGAAATTTCGCGAAGTATTGGCGCTATATCTGAAGGTAGTTTTCTTTTTTATTAAATAAGACATATGCTATTTATGAAAGTTCCGGTTAAACAACCTTAAAGGGAATGAACTCTATATTAAACATATTTGTTAAATAAAAAATGTAAATAATAAAAAGAAATGAAAGATATATGCAATGAAAAACTATTCAAATATGTTTTGAAAAAAGCGCAATATATACTGTAGAATGAAATTTGTACTCATTTTATTTGAAAATATAAAACATTTGGCATTAATGAATGAAGAAATTAGTCATAACAATATTTTACTGTGTTAAAAAACAGGACTTCGTTTATAGAAAGTTACAATCTCAATTAGTTAATGGCTTTTCTGTTTCCAAAACGAAGCAATTCATAAAAAAAACATAAAATGTACCATTTAACTTGTGATGTTTTACTATGCTCCATTATTTGCATTGTAAATTGAGATTAAAACTTGTTCTATGAATATACATTACCGCACAGTATTTGAATATTTGTTTTTCTTGAAATAAAAATAAACATAGCGTTTTGAGTTTAATTTATAACAGCATTGTACTTTTTATTATAATTTATTTGCTAATGCCTTGACTCGGTATTTTATGTTATATACGCAACTTTAAAATAAGTTACATAATAGAGTAAAACAAAAATTTATTAATTTCTTCACTTGAGACAGGTATGTTGTTAAAAACAAGTGTTAGAAATTTATAAAATTATTTTCAAACAATTCCTCAAAATAATAATATTATATGAAAATTTTAATGATACTAAGATTATGAAGCTTTATTACACATCATCACGCATTTGAAATGCCATCAAATCATACATTAGCATAAAAGTGTATTGCAGTATACCATACATACACTGGAAGTAAGTTTCTATGAAACATGCAAGAAAAAAAAATATTTGTATAAAAAAGCCACAACATTCATCTGATAGCTTTAGAGCTCCCAGAATGTCTTTTAATTGTTTTCAGATGACTGAAATTTAGAGAATTTCACTTTTAAATTTGTCCGGTCCAGAATTTTTTTTATTTTTCTTTCGATCCTTTCAAGTGCGACGAAAGTGTGTAGGGACCTAGGACAGAGCACAGAGTACGGAACAAAGAATCAACTTTCATACACTGTAATGGCAACTTGTTTAACATGGGATTACGCATAGACAGTAGCGACACGAGCGGACCACTCTGAAACTACGATCATAACATAAGAGAGGTTGCTAATTCGGCGAAACATCGCTTCCTTGGCAACAAATGATAAGGGAAAAAAGAAAAAAAAAATACAGCGACAGCTTGCTGCTTCTTGTTTTGAAATTTATGAAAGAATTATTAATTTAAACTTGTTCTGAAACAGTCGAAATTCAATTTTATTTTAAAATTAATGTTGTAGTAAAATAAACACAAGAATAATAACAGTAATAATTACGAATCAATATAAGCGTGAAAATCTAAGATAAAATAGCATAAGCACGTGTGCAAAGATAATCAAATCAGCATTCAGCAAGAAACGCCCAGCAGAATAAGGTTACAGTTAAACAGAAATCACTAGGATAAAAATCGCCAACGTGATGGTTTAGTTTTTAAGTGATCCACTGAGGGCGCTCTTTTCAAGCCGAGTTGAGGCTCTGTTGTACTCTGTGGGACAGAGAAGCAGAAGGCCACATTCCGTGAATACTATGGCGGTCGACTCACCCTCCAGCCTACTGCAGCCACCGAGACAAACATTAAATCCGATGCTGCAACGGTCGTTTGATTGTTTAATGTCCCCCAATTACACTTCTTCACGCTTTTCTACGTCTTTAGTTTCGGAGCTCTATCCACGGAATTAGATTAATGTGAGTCATCATTACTTTTAAGTGGTTCAAAGCACTAAGACTGACAAATCTGACACAGTATTAATACATCTAACGCATAATGTTCAGATGCACTGTTATTTTTTTATCGCTCGTTAGTCTGAATTTTGGAACATCGTATGTGCTTCTACCATAATAAATACAAAAACTGACTACAAGAAATTGACTCCCTAATTTATTAAATGGTAATTTACAGGAAAACTGTCAGAATAATAAAATTATTTGCAATAGTCAAATTGAAATCCCCAAAGTTTTTTTAAAATGAGAATTCAAAAGTAAATTTGCAATTGAAAAATAAAAATGTAGTCCATGATCTTGACTGATTGACTTATTTCATGGTTCATTGATATTTACACAGCCAAAAAAATTATAAATGGTTTTCTGATTTTTAATGTTTTTTTCAGAAAAGGAACGACAGCTACAGTATCCATAATGACCGCTGGAAACATTTCATCGTCTTTATACAAGAACATAACCTTTAGATAGAGCATAAGCCAAACTTTGAACCATTACCTCTCTTACACACATTTCTTTTCTAAGATAAACATTTTTATAAAGAATAGATTTTTTAATTCCATTTTTAACTTCAGTAAACGCCCAAAAAAATTCAATATGATTTTTAAAAATTAGTGTCTGGTAGACAAATGGAACAATTTCTTGCCTTATGGTATTTTCAGTGTAATCTGTCAATGATTCTTGATCATTCTTATATAGAAAAAAAATCTTGTTCTATTTGAACAAATTATCACTAAATTTTATTTCTTTTTTCTTTTTTTGATTAGGTTTCAGTATTATTACGACTCTTTTATTTTCAATACAGTGTACCGATAAAATGTCTGGAAAGCAGAGCCAACCAAAAAATGCTAAAAAATTTCTGCCAAAAATGTTGACTGATAATAAATGACAGACAGATATGTAGCGATATCTGGTAGATTAAATGAAACAAACGAATACTGCATAAGATTTCAGTCGAGAACGCTCTTCGAACGGCGAATAGCTACTGCGATCGACATTAGCGACATCAACATCTTTCAAAATTACGAGGTTCAAAATTTTAACTCATTTTAGGTGCGTTCGTAATTATGTAAATACGTAGCACCCACAGTTGTCGTTCAGTCCGTCCGTCTGACTGTCCGCATATAACGACACAAAAACTACACAACCAATCGTTTGAAATTTAAAATACATAATTATTACATAATTTTGTCGATTTGTTTCAAATTTTATGAAAATCGGATGCATAGATCAATTACAGGGACAATCAAAAGTATCCCGTTACATTACGGTCAATGGGGAAAAAAGTTTCAAATGCATTTTAATGGTGTTACACTTATTCGAACATAATGAAATAGACATAAACCTATGAAGTATATATATACTAAAATATACATTCTGTACAATCTGTGATGAAAATAATATTTATTATCAAATTACAGGACCGCACAAAAGTATTCCACTACATAATGCTATAAGGGGAAAACATTGTTTGGGGCGTGTTTTAATTGTATTAACACGTTCGCTGCCGCTTACGTGAAGATGTGATGATAGTTAATGCCGCACTGTAGAAGTGGGTATTTCCCAGAAGCCGATTTACTTTTTATAACAAAGAATTAGTGAAAGATTTCCCCGCACCAGCGCGTGACTGGCTATTGGACATCACCCCACATCACGCACTGGCGCGTGAGTGGCCCTTTAACGGTGGCGCCATATCACGCGCTGGCGCATGATCGGCAGAGAATGTGTTAAACTATTTCAAATTTTATGAATATGACATACGTTGCTGAGGTGTAATAAAAATTACTTTCTGTATAATTACAGGAACACAAAGACTAAGACCACTGTACTGTATCCGAAGTACTGTCTACTATATCAACAAGATCTGAATATTTTTAAAACAAACGCACCTCATTTGATACGCTTCAAGTGCAGTTTCCGACTTGTTTAAAGTGTTACAGGAAGAGTTGGTTTCCCCTCTGTATCTTCTAGATGCTACACTACTTATACCGTGTCAAGAAATATTTAACGTGGAAGTCCTGTATGCCTGAATTGCTTTAGAAAACGGAACTCTGCATAAAGATTAATCGACATGGCCACAAAATGGTAAAATTCAACTGTAACCGGTTTTCCCATGGTTCTTTGCCACCGGGGTAACTTTTCTTCTTATTTAATTTATATTCTTTAAAGCGCGTGATATGGCGCCATCGTTAACCCTTTGCGGCGCAGGGCATATTCATAGCTTAAGTATTGAAATTAATGATTGACACCAGGATTTGAAAACAACTTTATATATAAATAAGAAAACGCTATATATCACGCATTCAATAAACAGAAACTTTTTCAAACAAATTTCTGGTGCCAATGTGGCGTTTGTGAATTAAAATTAAGTGGTACATCTATTAGACCACTGAGCCGCAAAGGGTTAAGGGGACACTCACGCGCCAGCGCGTGATGTCCAATAGCCAGTCACGAGCTGGCGCGGAAAAATGTTTCACGGATTCTTTATTATAAAAAGTAAATCGGTTTTTAGGAAAAACCCACTTCTACAGTGCGGCATTAACTATAATCACATCCTCATGTAAGCGGCAGCGAACGTTTTAAATATATTGTTATAAATATTTCAGTCATAGTTATAGGCAAAAAAGGACTATTTATTATTACTGGTGAGATATAACTTTGGTGGTAGTCTTGTCCTGTTTTTCCGCCATATTGTGATAAAATAAAAAAAAAACTTCCTGTCAGCGTCAATGAAACAGATTATAATTCAAAGACCAAGTGCAAAACGAATCGAAATATTTACCATATTTAACCATTTAACTGATCAATAGTTTAAAAGAAAGCATTCAAATAATGTCTACTTTTTCATGTTTTTTACAGAATTTTTAATCATTCATCATCGGTTTTTCAAAACAATATTTGTGTAATTGAATCACATAAATGCTCAAATTATATAATACAAAATTTACAGTAAAATTTTACTGGTAAGATTAATAAATTATGATTGGAGTATAGACGCCCGTACATGGTACGGGAAAATCATAATTGGCAAAAACACGTTCCCCATACGACGTACGGGCAAATCAGGGAAGCGGTTAAGAGCGAAATTTTGTACAAGTAATTCACTAAAATAAGGCAAAATTTCTATTAAAAATTTACTGGTGGCAATTAGTATCGGCTGTAATCAGAAACAGTTGATCCGTTGTAAAAATAATAGCCGCCATCTTGTGACAACTTGCTCAGTTACTTCGCTCGCAACTCGTACATTCTACACTACAGAGCTGAAAAAAAAGTTAAATACCACATGCTAATTTTGTTGCTTAGAAAAAAAATTCCGAAAAGAGTTATGTAGCTTGAATTTAGACTCGGATATCTGATATAATATGTAAATTTAATTCAGTTGTAGAAGTTGAAAAATATTTTTTTTACAAGTGCTAAAATCTTCTAATACTAAGAAAAGGAAATATGTTTACAACCAGTTTTTAGCTCACAGGCTATCATAGCCTGAGAGCTTATGTGCCCGTCCGTTCTGTATGTATGTACGTAACGCGATAACTCATGATAAAAATATCCGATCCACTTGAAATTTTGTATGTAGGTATATCCTGACAAGGCGCTTCCCTGATTAGTTTTTGGAGTTCATTCGATATGTATAAGAGGGGGAACGGGGGGCTCATGCCCCCCGTTAGTTGATATAGATGGGATTTTCATGCAGAATTAAGTTTTCAAAATTTAGATTAGGATCATTCTGATGAGGCGATTCCGTGACTGTTATTAGGTGTTCATTGATTAAGTATAAATAGGGGGAATAGGGGTTCTAATGCCCCCCCCCCGTTAGTTGATATAAATGGGATTTTCATGCAGAATTAAGTTTTCAAAATTTAGATTAGGATCATTCTGATGAGGCGATTCCGTGACTGTTATTAGGTGTTCATTGATTAAGTATAAATAGGGGGAACAGGGGTTCTAATGCCCCCCCCGTTAGTTGATATAAATGGGATTTTCATGCAGAATTAAGTTTTCAAAATTTAGATTAGGATCATTCTGATGAGGCGATTCCGTGACTGTTATTAGGTGTTGATTGAATAAGTATAAATAGGGGGAACAGGGGTTCTAATGCCCCCCCCCGTTAGTTGATATAAATGGGATTTTCATGCAGAATTAAGTTTTCGTTCAAAATTTAGATTAGGATCATTCTGATGAGGCGATTCCGTGACTGTTATTAGGTGTTCATTGAATAAGTATAAATAGGGGGAACAGGGGTTCTAATGCCCCCCCCGTTAGTTGATATAAATGGGATTTTCATGCAGAATTAAGTTTTCGTTCAAAATTTAGATTAGGATCATTCTGATGAGGCGATTCCGTGACTGTTATTAGGTGTTCATTGAATAAGTATAAATAGGGGGAACAGGGGCTCTAATGCCCCCCCCCCGTTAGTTGATATAAATGGGATTTTCATGCAGAATTAATTTTCGTTCAAAATTTAGATTAGGATCATTCTGATGAGGCGATTCCGTGACTGTTATTAGGTGTTCATTGAATAAGTATAAATAAGGGGAACAGGGGTTCTAATGTCCCCCCCCCTTAATTTATATAAATGGGTTTTTCAAGCAGAATTTTCAGATTTCGTTCAAATCTCTGAATAGTTTTGGAAGTTTAATGGTTAAGTATAAAAGAGGGGGATAACTCTTTTTAAATTATATAAATGCTAAATGGGTTTTTATTAAGAATTATCTAATTTGCTCTGAATTTTGGATATAGATTTTTTATATGATAAAGCATGTCTTTGATAGTATAGGAGGTTCAATGATTAAGTATAAAAAAAGAGAAAAGGGGAGAGCTGTTTCCCCTTCTTAATTTTTTTTTTCGAACGGAATTAACCCTTGAAAATATAAAGCTTTAATGTGCAATTAGTATTTGTAGCCTGTGAGCTCAATGCCTTCAGTTTAACTGGGCAGTATTCTTTATTTTAAATCTAGCATAATGAGATGACGTCATGATTGTAGTTTTTTATGTGAGACTCTTCTGTGTTGATATTTTCAAGATAGCAGGTTGCCACCAGTATTTTCTTAACATAAATTTTGAAGTATATGTCTGTTTTAAATGTGGTCAAACCGTATGTGAAGAACTTCTGTTTTGAGAAAGTGGTATCGGTTAGAAATAAACGAGTTGGAAATTGCACGTGAAGCGTAGCAAATGAGTTGCGTTCGTACTATAACAAAGTTTTAAAAATATTCAGATCTTGCTGCTATATTATACAGTATTTCAGTATAGACATCGAAAACTTTTGTGTGTTCCTATAAATATACAGGAAGTAACTTGTATTAAACCTCAGCAGCGTATATCAATTACATAAAATGTGACATATTTCACGCCTCAAACAATGTTTACCCACATACAATTATGTAATGGAATACCTTTGTGTGGCCCTGTAAATTAATAATAAATATTCTTTGCATCACAGATTGTAAAGAACGTATATTTTAGTATATAATTGAAACTATTTTTTTCTATTGACGGAAATGTAACGGAATACTTTTGATTGTCCCTGTAATTAAACTTTACTTCCAATTTTCATAAAATTTAAAATGACTCGGCAAAATTTTGCAACAATTATATATTTTAAATCTCAAACGATTTGGTTGGGTAGTTTTTGTTCTGTTATATGCAGGCAGACAGGCGGACGCACAGACTGAACGACGACTATAGGTGCTACGTATTTATATAATTACGGACGCACCTAGAAATATTCAGATTTTGATGTAATAGTATACAGTATTTCGGATACAGTATAATAGCCGAAGTCTTTTGTGTGTTCTTGTAAATTCTTTTTGCTTTCTAGTATACATAGAAAATAGTATACAGGAAATAACTTGTAGTATTTCTTAGCAACGTATATCAATTTCATGAAATGTTAAGAAAGACCCGTACCCCATTTTCGGCCAAAAATCATCAAAAGTTAAAAAAAATTTTTATGTCATAAAACGATAAAATACATATTTGCGAATATCCATGCAAAATTTCAGAACTCGGGGACACTTGGAATAGGTAGAAAATAAGCTTTTTTAAATGTACTCACTATAGAGTTTAAAGGACTAGCGGCCACTTTAAACGTGTTTTCCTGAAAATGACTTTTTTCATATTTTGCCTAAGTTCAAAGTACTAAGGCTCAGTGGTAAAATGATTTAGAAACAAAGTGTTTATGTTTTTAGAAACTTAAAAAAATTTGCAAGAAAAGTAAGGAGAGATTTTTTTTAACTATTTCTGAAAATTTTACATAAATTGGTAAACATGAAAATTATAACGAATTTAAGGAAATTTACCATGCGTATTTTTATTTATTTTTTTAGCCGATTAAAATAGAAAATTAAAAATATCTCTCCTTAGTTCTTTTCTATATACTATAACACTATTTAAGAAATTTTAGTAATACCAAAATATCGAAAATTGAATGAGGAGTAGTAATTATAAAAAGTATATTTTTCGACAAAAAAATATTATAAAAATTCCCATAAAAAATATACTTTTTAATAAAAAGTGATTTTTTTGCTAATTATTCTTTACAAAATGATTCTTAAGTAGTACACCAAAATTCATTATTTTAAAAGCAATAATAAAAATTTTGGATTTTTTCTTACGGGTGTCCCTTACATAGTTTAATATAATTAAAACGCGCACCAAACAATGCTTTCGCTATACCATTATGTAATGGAATATTTTTGTGTGGTCCTGTAAATCAATAACAAATATTCTTTGCACCATAGATTGTACAGAATGTATATATGTATGTATATTATATACTTCATAGATGCATATCAATTTTATTATGTTCGAAAGCGTGTAAAACCATTAAAATACATTTGAAACTTTTTTCCCATTGACCGTAAAGTAATGTAATATTTTTTATTGTCCCTGTAAATGAACTATGCATCTGATTTTAATAAAATTTGAAATGTTATAATTATATGTTTTAAATTTCAAACGATTCGGTTTGGTAATTTTTGCGTTGTTATATGCGGACGGACGGACTGAAAGACAACTATAGGTGCTACGTGTTTATATAACTACGAACGCTTCTAAAAATAGTCACCTGTAGCAACCCTGGGTTAGTAGTATTTAGATTTGAAGTTTTGTGATATGTAACTGCTGCTTTGATCGTTGCTTGCGGGAAATCATTCACTGAATGAGAAAATAGTTAAATAAGAGCTTTTTCGAATTAAAGGTTGACAAAGAAACAAATTTCTCGTAAATAAATAAACTTAAAACTGCTGTGCACAATAATCCTTGTGATCCAATGAATTGTGTTAGAAATAAAAGAATCAAATAACTATCAAAATTCTAAGCTGGTGTAAATGGCATGTTAATGAAATGACGGTTCATGATTGCACCTATTATTTTACGATAAAATCTGCTGTAGAAAGTTTCGAATGTTTGAATTATGCTAGATTAATCAGGATTTAAAATATTAATGTCATTATTTACAAAAGGTTCGATGATCTCCTTTGACAACCTATAGAAAGTGGTCGTTCAATCGTATTTGGATAGGATATAACGCAAACTAAAATACAAGTTTGGTTTTCACTCAGACAAAGATCAACTCCTTTGATTATTTGAGATATTCTTTTGTAATAATTTTGTAACACTTAAAGAGGAACTTAAGGATCAGAATGTGGCATTGCTTCAAGATAACGCTTCTATTCGCAAAACTGTGTCAATTTCAGGTTAGTTATCTGAAAAAAACATATAAATTATAGACATTTCACACAGTGCTGCTAGGTTGGTCTTCATTTTTGTACGAAATTTCAGATGGATACCGGAAATTTTTAAATTAGAATCTGTACTTTCAGTAATCACAAATTTACTGACATTAAATAAAGTAAAAAAAATGCTATTTTTAATTTTTGTCTCAAATGTGGATTTTCTGAGTAAAAATTGAGGCCAACTGACAAACCTGGTTTTCCATCTAAAAGCCTCAAGATAAATCAAATAGAAAACATGTGAGAAATCTTGGTTTGTCATATTTATACCAACAGAATGCAGTTGAAATTATTGTTTATCTGAAAGAAACCCCCTTGGAAATATGTTAGCAAATACCCATATCCACGTTGAAAACCTGCCCAAATCTTTCCCAAAGCATTTTCTGGAGTTTATCAGTGTTAACGGAATCAGGAACATAATAATCTTCAAATTTTCTAAAACTATTTTATTGCATTAATTCCTTTTTTCTGCTTGAAATGACGTTTAAATCATGTTTCTGTTTTAATTGGAACAGGAAATGTTATTTTTATGTTTTAGTTTGCTTTCAAAATTTAGCTTTCAATAATGGTTGCTATGGATTTATCTTCTTGCAAAAATTCGTTAATGTTCATGATGGATTTTTCACAATTTTTCTTATTAAAATTCTTATAAGTTAGGAACCGTTAGAGATAAATGGTTCAAACATACAATATTTTTTTTCAAATGTTTTTCTTTAATTTTGATTCAGCAAATTTAAAAAAAAAATATTTACTTTTAAAAATAGGGTTTTTTTTCATGTTACAACTTTTCTTAAAATTTTAACATTAAATGTTTTGAATTTTAATTTAAATTAATATTTTTTTAAATGTTGAATCCAAAGTAAAGCTTGTATACTTCTGTTTATTTAAATGAAATAAACTAAATTCTATAAATAATATTTCGAGTTATAACGATTTTAAAATACCCCACTTTAAAAAAAATTAAATTTTAAATTAAAAAAATGAGAAATTTCATCATGTTAGTTTCTTTTCGAATGATATTGTTAACCGTGACAAAAAAATCAAAATTTTAACTCAATAAATAAGAAATATTATGTGTCCCGGAACACCTTAAGTGGCAACTAACAAATTATTAAAAAATAACGTACAATAGAACTACGTACTTCATTTAGGTTTCAAAGACACTTGTCCTAAACTTTTTCCCGCCAAATTATATTATCAGAAATTTTATTTTTGATTATTTTTAAAAATATATTATTGTAATTTAAAACAAATAACAAAATTTCTATGACTTTATATGTATTGTATAATTTTGCAGGGGGGGGGGTGATATAGTTTTTTTCACTAAAGTAAGAGATTAAGTGTTTTTTATGGCAATCTTAAACTTATTTTTAGCCCTGTATATGTCACCTCTTCTTTCTTCATAACTCCATTTCTTAGAACGTACCCAAAATATTACAATTACTTTAGCAACGCTGCGACTGAAATTATTGCTTGAAAGTGTAAAAACTAAATGTTGCTTACAGCTTATAGAAATATGTGGTGCAAATACATTTAAAATAATAAACCATTAACCCTTTCCGGCACAGGCAAAATCTGTTAGTAAAATGAGAAATTATCGATTGACACCGGAATTCACAAACGATTTTTTTATATATATTTTTAATTCTTTAATTTAAGGTTTTAATCTAAAAGCAACATTTTACTAAAATATTACTGGTGCCTTTTGCAAGTTTGGCATTATAATTAAGTATCCTAGACCGGGCACAGTGTGCCGGAAAGGGTTAACTCCTTGAGGGGCAAGCAAAAGTGGTCTCTGTAATATTTAATTGTCACCTAAAAAATCGAAACATTTTGTTACTGAATTAGAAAAGGCAATTTTTAACCATTTTGTCGCAAAAGTTAAAAATATAAAGTTTCGTTAAAAGTTTCTGGTGAGAATCTCGTTTAATTATGTGGGATAAAATGTACCCCACCGCCGCTCTGGGGGTTAAGTATGAAACGTTTGATTTGAAAGCGAATTTTATTTAGAAATTATGAATTCTTGCCAGAAAGTTTGAAAAGTTATTTTTATTTTATATGATGATAATATTTCACAAATAGAAAAATATATTGAAAATTTTCTATTATCTCGGAATTTTTGAATAAGACAACGCTTTCGAGTCGAACATTTCATACTTACTAACCTCATAAATGCCTGAATTTTGGTTTATTTCTAATGTATTCCGTATCACAGAACAAATATTCTCAATTCTGTTTTTCTTAAAACTTATCTTTCAAAAATAATTTTCACGCAATTTAAATTGCACCATAAATATAAATAAGTAAAAAAAATCACGCGTTAAGCATATACTATGAAGCATTTTCAAACACTTCCTGAAATCTTTAACAAAACTTCGTTATTTAGGGAAATAAGGTGTTACTGTCCATTGTCAAATATGTATCTCAATACTTTTGAAAATCCCTGGATTTGATCTGTTGGTTGATATATATATACATACTATATAATGGAAAATTTAGTTGAGCAAGAAAATGCCTAATTGGTTCAAATTTCTTTTTCAGCAATTTATACTAATAGATGGAGACATACTTGAATAATTTTGTTTACCACTCTAGTTTACCTAGTACCTTTATTACAAGCCAGTATTTTGCTAAAATTTTGTTCAAACAAAAACACTCTTAAAACTATTTAAATCACTTTCCAGGCATTGTCATCCATAGGTGACCATGTTGCAAATGCTTTGCGTGATCCTATATATCATTTTATCTATATTCTACAAATATTTCTTAGTAAAATAAAAGTTGTTCAACGTAAAAATGCATAACTTATTTAAAAATCACCTTTAACTAAGTTACGCTCATATTCAGTAACATTAACGAGTTCTTTTGTGTGACCCCATATATAAACTATAGCATTTATGCACAGCATATAATATGCACACATTTGGTGAAACTTAAAAGCACATATTATAATTATAAAATGCATTTCATCCACCCATCAGTCATCATCAATAATACGCAGTACTTCGGATAGAAAGTACTATTTGAAATCTTTTGTGTGACCCTGTAAATGCCATACACTTCATATTATGTGTGAAATATTAAGTCTCAGCGGTGTATATTAATTCAAAGAATTTCCTCCTTTATTATTGTGTAATGGAATTCTTTTAGGGGCCCTGTAAATGAACAATAACTATTATTTTCACTGCATATTTTACAGAATGCATATTTTAATGCATTTCAAAAATGCATGTAAATTTGAATATGTTTGGCAGGGTGTAACACCTTTAAAATTCATTTAAAACGAAGTTTTCCTGCAAGCCGTCGTCTAACGGAAAACTTTTGACTATCCCGGTAAATAAATTAATCATGGTAGAAACTTCACTTTCAATAGGGTTCATGCTAGGGTAATGTCAATAACATCTAAAAATTTCATGGCGATCCCAGTATATTTACGAGAGTTAGATCGCGGATAGACGGACAGATAGGCAGACGACCAGACAAACGAAAAACACTTTTCAACTTTCTTGGAAAGTGTTAAAAAAGCACTGGAATTCCATTCATTTGTAGCAGGAGACTCGATCATAGTCCTCTTTGGTAAAAATATAAAATTTTGAATTTACTTTCCTTGTTTATTTCTATACTATATATTTGTAGACCATTGTTGCCAGTGAGCTACATTGAAAAAAAAAATTCAGATTTCTGGATTGGCTCTGCTTTCTTTAATCCTCTCGCTGATTATCCCGCGACTTCAGCGGGAATGCATTTTTCATTCTAATTAATCTTCCATGATTATTCTCACCAGTTATGTTTTATTGTAAATTTAACTTTATTTAATCAAAGTATCGTCCTCTTTAAATTAAACGAAAATTATTGTTTTGAAAACCCGGCGATAAAAATTCTTAATTTTCAAAATTTTTGATAAAACAATTAATCAGTGAGAGGTTCAATTGGTAAAATTGCACTTTTATTATCATGTATTAAATAAGAGGAATTTTACCATTTCAAAATGGTCATGCCAATTGAGGAATCTGAATTTTATAAAGATATCCTACTTGCAAAACTGTTCTAGACATTATATTACCGGTACTCATTTGTTTTTTGGATGTTAATTTCCGTGCTTGTGTAAACCTTATATTTTAACACTAGAACGTCCGGAAATTTTACTCAGGTTTCATAATAATATTTCTCAGCGGAATTTTCATTAAAAAATATTTAATTGATTTATTTAGCGCAAATCTGCGTGGTTTTAAATTTAAATTATTTCAAGAAAAAATTTCTGGCTCGAATTGAAATTCAATCACATGATTGGAGTCAAATCAACTCCTTCCGGGCGTTCTAGTGTCAATTTCGACTAAATACTTTTTATTAATTAATTTGTATCATGGTATTTTCGTCTTTCTTCTAATTTCTGTTTGATTTCCTCTCTATATCTCATTTCCTTTAATGAATTAGTGAAAAGATTTAAGTTCTTTTGGTTTATCCTCCTCATTTTCTAGTCTTAAATTTTCTGTATCCTATCCACTCCGTTCTTGATTACTTAAATTTTCTTTATAAGTTTTGTAATAGCATGTATTTTTTTTCTTTTCATCTTTGAAGCAGAATTTTTGTATGAGGACCCTAGAAGACAAGTGGTTTAAATGACCAAATTTGAAAAAAAAACTGAAGCTAGGATTGCACGGACTCTCTTGAAATAAAGCTAGCTTTTTTTTCAGGGAAAATATACATGTGATTTTCTAATTTTGTGCTGCGTTCTCGAGGACAACATCTTAAACTGTTTGAACTACTTAACTACTTCACCTATTTAATTGTACTTAATTTTTAAAATATACAGTATTCCACTTTACTTTTATAGTTATATTAAAATAAGTGTTCAAAGATCACTATGAAATAAGGAACAGTGTCATATTTTAATTCAATCAATTGCGATTGGTGTTCAACTTTGAATTAAATTTACTCCAAATCTAAATTTTGTCACTTGTATCCTTGGTTTCTTAGATCCTCTTTATTATCTCTAAAAGCATTATTTCAAAAGAGCTTGAAGAAATTGATGAATATTCGCTCACAGGAGTTATTATAGAAGATAAATAATGTGAACGATTTGCAAAGACATAGTTTTATGCATCAAAAACAATTTATAAATTTTATGTTTTTTAGCGAAACAACATAATTCACATTTGAATATCTTTTTTTTTTGGTTTTATCTAAAAAACTTGTGGATAAACACCTTTTACATAATTTTCGTGTGCAATTTCGCATCATTTTCCATATTAAAAAACACGCAAAATTTAATATTCACTGTCAATCTGTGCTAAATACTAAAACTAAGTTATAAAATCAGCTACGGAAATTTAAAATCCTTCAGATGAAGATTTGAAAAATATTTTTTGGAGAATATATTATTTGACTGAGGGCAAACAATATATAGTATGCATAAGGAAAGAAAAAGCAGACAATTAAATATGAACAACTTCTTTTTCCTTCGGAACCCCTTAACTGGTTATTTCTTTTCCGTTCAATAAATTGAAAACAACGGATTAACACCACTATTATTTAAATAAAATATTCGTAATATTTAGTCTAAACATTTCCGCCTTTAAATAGTATGAAATTATTTTTTTTTAATATAGTGGTGTCAAAAAGCTTTAAATGATGAATTAAGCAAACTCGTCTTTTTCAAACGGCCTACGGGCAAATCAATTAAGGGGTTAGGCACTATCGATAGAACAGTATTCTTTCAGTCACAAGTACTGTAAGATTTAATCTTTATTGTCAATTTTAGCTAGATCAGGGGTTCTCAAACTATTGTTTCGCGTACCTTTAACAGGACAACATTATAAAATTAAATATTTCTTGATTAGCACCACATTTTCGAAATGGTGTAATGCCTCTAGTTTTCGCCTTAATTGATATGTCACTAAGTAAGATGTATTTTACTATTTCAAAAAATGATGTGAAACAAGAAATCTGAATTAAAAAAAGCAGCCCACTTACTGGTACGTGAAACCATAGTTTTAGAAACCCTGAGCTAGGTGACAAAAATTAAAACTAACCTTTGAACATTTAAAGATTCAATTGCAAATCTGTAATAATTCTAGAAGAATATATTATTTGTTCGAGAAATATTATTTGTATATAATATATAATATATTATTAGTTGAGAAATATATTATTTGTTCGGGTATATAAATGTTATAAGGAAAGAAAAAGACAAATAGTAACGCCTTCTCTTTCTTATGGTAATTTAGCTATAACACAGAAAAGTTTTTTGTCAGTCCCAAGCACTGTACCACACCAGCAATACAAACTGTCTCTTATAACCAAGTATACTGTCTCAAATTAGCCCCTTGAGTTTAATAACTTAACCTGCATTAAACTTTTTTCGCAATTTAAAGACTCTAATACATAATTTCTTACTAAAAATAACCTATTATATTAATACACTATATTGCCATTGATTATGGGACACTTGCGATTTTAGACATTTTACTAAATATCTAGAAAAATACATGAGGAATCATCTCGAAACTCTTAGTGCATAAATATAATAGTATACGTCATACATCTCCGTGAAGAATTTTTACCGAAACTCCATAGGGGACCGCCAACAAATTAAACAAGTTGGAAATTGCACGTGAAGCGTAGCAAATTAGGTGCGTTCGTACGATAACGAAGTTTCAAAAATATTACTTTCATATATCAATCTCATAAAATTGTAAATAGTGAATTACAATCAAAACGCTCATCAAACAATGTTCTCCCTATAACATTATGCAATGGAATACTTTTGTGTGGCTTTGTAAATCAATAACAAATGTTCTTTGCACCACAAATTATGTATGATGTATATTATAATATGTACTTTATAGATGCATATAAATTTTATTAAGTTCGCATGAGTGTAACACGATTAAAATGCATTTGAAACTTTTTTCCCATTGACCATAATGTAATTGAATACTTTTGATTGCCCCTGTAATTGATCTATGCACACGATTATCAAAATATTTGAAATAACTCGACAGAATTATGTAATAATTGCGTATTTTAAATTTCAAACGATTAAAATGCATTTGAAACTTTTTTCCCCATTGACCGTAATGTAATGGAATACTTTTGATTGCCCCTGTAATTGATCTATGCATCCGATTTTCATAAAATTTGAAATAACTCGACAAAATTATGTAATAATTATGTATTTTAAATTTCAAACGTATAGAATATATTTGAAACTTTTTCCTAATTGACCATAATGTAATTGAATACTTTTGATTGCCCCTGTACTTGATCTATGCACACGATTATCAAAATATTTGAAATAACTCGACAGAATTATGTAATAATTGCGTATTTTAAATTTCAAACGATTAAAATGCATTTGAAACTTTTTTCCCCATTGACCGTAATGTAATGGAATACTTTTGATTGCCCCTGTAATTGATCTATGTATCTGAATTTCATAAAATTTGAAATGACTCGACAAAATTATGTAATAATTATGTATTTTAAATTTCAAACGATTCGGTTGAGTAGTTTTTGCGTTGTTATATGCGGACAGACGGACGGACGGACAGACGGACGGACGGACAGACGGACGGACTGAACGACCACTATAGGTGCTACGTATTATATAATTACGAACGCACCTAAAAAGAATGGATATCTTTTGAATAACTCTGTCAAAACTAATGTCGCAAAAGCGCTCAAACTCTAGATTATGATTGAATGCCTTATTGTAATGCACTGTGTTCATTTTTATGCAAAAAGCATGCATACTCGCAGAGTAATTAAGGTTTTTATAAAAATGGTCCCAAATTTTTCCAAGTTTTTCCCTTATAATTTTCAGAGTTCTTAATATAAAATAATATTTTTTTTCAGAAAATATGACAAACAACATTGCACACAATACCCTGTAATCAGAATTAAAAAATAGTAAAAATTATATGAAAAACGAGTAGGTTTACTAAATAATTTTTTACTGCGCATGCGTCAAAGATATCAACATTTCATTTGCATATTATGTTAGCTAAATGTATAGAGCAACTTTTGTAAAAATCTCAAAATTATAACTTGAAAATTCTGAAAGTAATCGTCTATAGTAAAAGGACAAAATCCGTTGTTTCCAAAATGAAGCAAAAAAATGAGGGATTTTATCCAAAAGTAGTCGTAACTTCCCGTATTGTGTATTCTATATTGACACTAATCAATGAATATATGGATACAACCCCTCTTGTTTTTGCTTCATTTTGAGAATAACGGATTTTCGACTTATTCAATTGACGATTATTTTCAGAATTTTCAAGTTATGATTTTGTGACTTTCACAAAAGTTGCTCTATACATTTAGCTAACATAAAATGCAAATGAAATTTTGATATCGTTCACGCATGCGCAGTAAAAAATTATTTAGTAAACCAACTCATTTTGTATACAATTTTCATTATTTTTTAATTCTGATTACAGGGTACTATGTGCAATGTTGTTTGTCATATTTTCTAAAAAAAATATTCTTTTATATTAAGAACTCTGAAAATTATAAGGAAAAAACTTGGAAAAATTTGGGACCATTTTTATAAAAACCTTAATTACTCTGCGAGTACGCATGCTATTTACATAAAAATGAACACAGTGTATTACAATAAGGCATTCAATCATAATCTAGAGTTTGAGCGCTTTTGCTACATTAGTTTTGACAGGGTTATTCAAAAGATATTCATTCTTTTTTAATTTATTGACGGTCCCCTATGGAGTTTCAGTAAAAAATCTTCACGGAGATGAATGACGTACACTATTATATTTATACACTAAGAGTTTCGAGATGATTCCTCATGTATTTTTTTAGATATTTAGTAAAATGTCTAAAATCGCAAGTGTCCCATAATCAATGGCAATATAGTGTATAAGTAAGTTTTTCATAACTGCCAACTTTTATACTTTTTTCCTACCACTATTTTAATCAGAAAGATTTATCTTATTCAATCCCATGTTTTCGGTGATTAATGAAGAGAAATTTTTCTGTTGAAAAATACTGGTAGGAAAAAAGATTAAATCTTGTCGGTTAAGGTTTTTATTTAACACTAGAACTGCCATTAGGGGTCAAAATGACCCCCGCCAGAATGATAGCAGTCGATTGGAACCAGAATTTACTTTGTAAGATATGTTAAATCTATACAGCTGAAAAATAGACTAAATAAATAAGTTTAAAATAAAAATTCTGATGCGAAACACTTTTTATAAAACTTTAGTAAAATACTCGGCTGTTTTAGTGTTAAGTGTTACACTTAAAAGCTGTAACTTCTGACAGACATGTTTTTTTTTAACAGTAAGGTTATGTAATGTATATATTTTAAATGTTTGATTATCTTTGAAACAGATAATGAATAAAATGATGTTTTACTTTAAAAAATAATAGCTGACCTAATTTTATTATTAGTTCCGATTTACCATATTAATTTGAAAAATCTCTTTCAAATGTTTACATTCAAGGATTCTAATGAAAATAACACTTGTCATCCATAAAATAAAAAGAGTTTTGGACAGTTTTCCATTCATTATACATATTGAGTACGAACATTGAAATCAAACGTATGAAAATTCATATGTTAAATTTAGAATCAACATTTTTTTATCATAACTATAAATATATTTACACAAATTTTTATCCATACACTAGGAAAGACATCCTTATCAAAAATATTGGCAAGAATTTTCCTTAATCGACCAATAAGATAAATCCAAGAAATATACTGAAAAGTTAACATTGTTTATTCTAAAGCTGATTGCCTTTCAGATCGAAGAATCCATGAATATTTAATCAGAAATTCAAGCATAGAGCGTTTTCTATGCTTGTATAGAGATATTAAAAGAAAGTGATTGAATGAGTTTGAAATCTTTATAAATGAAATCTTTTAATATTCATGCAAAATTTCAATGCCTAGTTTTCCTATTTATTATGTGCAAGTAATGAATGCATTGATATGTAAAATTCTTGGGAAGCTTAACGTTTACAAAAAAATACACAAGTATTAATCTAGAATAAATTAATTGATATTTTGTGAAAAGGGATTTTAGAAATACAATATTAGATAGATGTTGTAATATTAGAAGCTGCTAGCCAAAAAGCTTTTTCTTTTCTTTTTATAGAAATTTCTTAGAAATTTTTTTTTAATTTTGTTTCACTATAACAATAATTTGAATTTAACTCCTCGGAGATGAGCGTCGCACACGCAAGTCATATAGAGTATATGCAATTTAATTTGTATCCTACAAGTAATTTTGAATGGTAAAATTTGCCTAATTTAGTCCTAGAGCTTCTGCGTTAACCCGGGAGGACGGGTTAGATAGACCCAGAGTGCGCTTAGTTTTTTACAATTGCTACCACTATTTTTGCAAAAATAATCCTCAACTCATTTTAGCACATAATTTGTAGCAATTGTCTCCGACTAAATAAGTTGACGATTACTATAGATATTAATTGGTAACAATGTAAAAAGCATTATAAATAATTAATCTGTGGAGTGTCAAAACACCCCACGCTTGCTATTATGCGTGGCACAACAATTTGCGTCTGCATTCATTTAAAAAATTGTAAAAGCTTTTCGTCCCGTAAATTATAAACTAAAGAACTATTAAAAATTACTAGTGATAGTTTGGCATTTGTGGATTAAAAATAAATGATATATAAATGCCCTACCACCAATCAAGAGGCTAAAGATATGTACTTCAGCTACTGTATCTACAATACTGATATCTTTAATACGTTGACTGCCACGACAATTTTCAGAAATGTGACCTAAACTGACAATTTGATTTAATCACATTTATTAATAAAAATTCCCACCAGTATTTTTCTAATATAAATACTAAAGTCCATTTCGCTTGCAAGTGTTTTTAAAGGATGGATCAAGCATTTCTGTTTTTTAAAAGTGGAGCTATTTAGAAAAAAGAGAATTAACACATTGACTGCCGACCACGTGATAACTCGCAGTCTTCCTAGAAAAGAACGCAACGTACGAGCTATCTCGTAGTCGGCAATGAACGTGTTAAAAAGTATATAAACACCACTAGATTAAATAAAAAGTCTTTTGTAAACTCCTAGTCCTCATGAAGAAAATTTTTAACCACATTAACACAAGTGTTTACTTATTACGTTATGTCACTGATAGTTCTCGTGTTACAACAAAAAGGATGACAAATAAAGTCCATTAAATATTCAAAAACAATCTGTAAAAGATCAATAAAGTAGAGCACGAAACAGTATTAAAAAATGCTTCCTTTTAAAACGTCATATTTCTTATTTAATGTTTCATATTTTAGGAAGAAAGTATTTTCTTTATCTGAAAATTTTAAAAGTTTCTTTATTATAACGTGAAAAATCAAGAAGAGCGAAACAAAATTATCTTCTGTAAAAAATAAAATTTTCATCGTTCTTTTATCTTTTAGAATATACTTTTCAAAGAAAAGGAAAAGATCTAATTTTTATAAATGACGTTTATGATAAAAGACGTAGTTTTCTTTTTACTGCAAATTACTTTTTCTTTACAACACAAAACAGATAAACTCATCTTTTTTGTTGTTGTTTTTTAACAGCATTTTCTGAAAATGCTATTTATCATGTAATATCTGACGATAAGAGTTTAATATCTTCTCAATAGAAATTATAAAAGAATAAAATAAAATAAAATGTTCTTATGTTCTTCTCTGTAAAGTGTAATGAGTTGAAGAAATTTTTCTTTGTGCTAAGTACTCACTCTGACAGAATTTTTCTGATTGAGAAATGAATGTTAAAAATCTGTATAGGGATGGAATATAAACTGTAGAGTAATTGGTTTGTATATCAGGTAATCTTTCCGGAAAATTCTACGGCTTTTTGATAAATTTAAGGTCTACAAATTCCATTTTGTCACCGGAATTTTTGGTAAAATTAAAAGTTTTTTTCATAGTGTGCCCATAGAAATCTCTTTTTTTATTTATTTTTTGTAATAAATTTGTTTATAATTTTCGGTATAATTCAATTATTTTAAAATTATCTCAACAGAAGAATAAACCAGAATTTTCCGGGTGACCTAATACTACAGGGTGTTTATAAACTCATGGTATAAACTTTAAGGGTAGGTAGAGTACACAGTAACAATCATTTATTGTATAGGAATGTATGGGACCAAGTGACGCATTAAGGTAAAAACACCAGGGGGCAATTAGGCTCCTATTTTAATTTTCGAAATTTCTCATTCATACCAGAAAATTTTTATGCTATCCTTTTCTTCGCATTTCATAATTACTTAAAACATAAAATTTTTCTTTGAAAATTTTTGGTATGAAATCGAAGCTTTTGAATTGAAAAAAAAGCGCAAAATTGGCAAACTTATCGAAGGAAATATGTGAATAAAAAAGATAAAATGTTTATTTAAAATGTACTTTACAAGTAAATAATAAAGCATACAATAATTTTACAATAAAATTTCGCCCACGAACTTTTATACATGCTTCGCAGCGTCAGTGGAACAATTGTCGTACACTTCTAAAGTTGTCAGGCATTTCCTGCACACGTGCAGCAGCTTCCGATATGTGAGATACTAGCTTTCCGTCTGAATCAACTGAAGTCTCATAAACAAGACTCTTCATATGTCCCCATTATTAGATATCAAAGCTCTATAAATCGGGAGATAGCGGTGACCAAGTAACTTATCTACCACGCACAATCCATCGCGTCCCAAAAGTGGCATTCAGGTAACTGCGCACATCAGTGGTGAAGTGCGCAAATCTTTCAGCAGTTCTGGTAAAACCTGTTGCAAAAAATAAGGTAGCAGCGACCATCCAGCCTCTTTGGTAGTAGGCATGGACCAATCAAATAATTATTAACAATACCCGCCCAAAAATTTACAGAAAATCATCGTTGATAAGCATGTAGCCATGTTGCATGTAGATTATTGCCAAAGATGAAAATTATGCGCATTATATACACCCTCGCGTGAAAATACTGCCTCATCTGTAAATAGAATATGAGCAGTAAAGTCTGGTTGAAATACATGTTGCTACAAAATCTGCTGGCAAAAGTTCAACCGCAGAATGTAGTCTTCCGGATTCAAAGTTTGCACACGTTGAAAACGAAAGGGATGAAATCGATATATTCTTTAAACACTCTCCAAACGGTAGGATGACTCACACCTAAATTCTGTGCAACAGCTAGCTCCTCTTGTACTTGATTCGGGCCTCTTACTCACAAAACTCAAAATAACTTCTTCCAGGCTTGCACTGCGTACAGCACTTTCTCACCCAGTTTCTTGTCTGGTGACGGGGAAAGAACCTGTTTTAGAAAGCTGACGGTATAACAGCTGAAACATTCTACAGCTCATATTCAAAATATTAGAATAATTGAGAAAAAGTAATAAGAAAAAATTATTTGTCATTTATTTATTTTTTATACTAAGTAAATGCAATTAAATTTCTTATAAATTAAATCTGGAATGTTTAGATAAGATTTTAACATTTATAAAATATAAAATACAGCACAATAAATTAGGTATACAGCTACCTTAAACACACCAGAATATTAGAATAAAATTTAGATTGGTTCAAAATATTAGAATATTTTATTTTACGCAACAATATTACCTTATGAATATGAAGTAAATGGTAGTTAATATTTTGTAGCATCCCCTTTAGCTTTCATAACAGCGTACAATCGATCTTGCATACTATATACAAGGTGTTTACAAACATTTCTATCAATATTAGCCCAAATAGATTTTATACGTGCCACTAACTCAGTTTTACTTGAAAGAGGATTTTCTTGAAGTTTTTTCTTCATTATACACCATAAGTTTTCGATGGGATTAAGATCTGGTGAATTTAGTGGCCAAGGAAGTACCTTAATAATGCGTTGGCGGAACCAATTCTTAGTTGACACCGAGGTATGCGGGGACGCTAAATCTTGTTGAAAGATGAAATCATCTTCAAATAAATCTTCTCATGATGGAATCATGTAATATTCTAAAATTTCTTGATATATCAGAGAGTTAACCTTTTCGTAGACGATGCATAACTTTCCAGGTCCTTCTGCACTCATACAACCCCAAACCATGACACTAGCAGCAAATTTTACGGAACGTTTAAGGCATTCTTTATCAAATGCTTCTTGCTTCATTCTCCAAACTCGAATACCTTGATTACCATATGAAACACAAAACATACTTTCATCACTAAATAATATATTTTTCCAATCTTCATTGCTCCATAAACGTCTTGATTTACACCAATTCAATCTTATACGCTTTTGTCTTGCAGTCATGAGAGGTTTTGTTTTCGGTACACGAGATTCAAATTTAAATTTATGGAGACGTCTTAATGTTGTCGATGTAGAAACTTCAACTCCTTCTTCTTTCCATTTTCGGTGCAAGAATCGCACACTTTTAAAACGGTTTTTCTTAACTATACGCTTCAGTTTCCTGTCATCTCTAGCAGATGTTTTTGGTTTTCGGCCACCATTTCGGCGATTATTTTGAAATTTTCCAATTTTTGAATATTGTGTTAGTATTTTACTAACGCTCGATTGCGAACAATGTAAATAATTCTCTATAAAACATTGATTTTTACCGTGCCGATACAAATCAACCATACGAAGTTTAGTAGATTCAGGAATATCACTCACACGGCCCATTTTAAGATGAAAAAGAAACAAACTACAAAAAAGAATGCTGATTTTAAATAAAATAGTTTGAATTTAATCAATGATGCCACCAGTTAAGAATTGGTAATAATTAAAGGAGAATTAATGTAAAATATTCTAATATTTTGAACCACTTGAATAAATATTCTAATATTTTGACTTTTCAAAATAATTTTTTTTGCAATTAATCTTTTGAAAAATGATATTAAATTTAAGATAACAAGTAAGTTTAATCAACAATAAGTTCTTAATAAAAATATCGTTTGCATATTTTCATTAAAAGACATTAAATTACCAAACGATATTTTCAATTTCTAAAAAAAAAGGTAATTATTCTAATAGTTTGAATATGAGCTGTATGATCAGGCATTCTTCTGAGAGGAAACTGCTCCCGATACATTCGTACGGCAGCTCTGGCGTTGCCATTTCCACGACCATACATGAAATGCATGTCGGCTTTTTCGGGTTATATAAAGTCTTCCATTACGAATGATAGCATAATTAAAAATGGCGATTTCTTCTATTTGAATACATGGTATTGAACGGCCACAAGTCACTTACTGTCCTCTACCGCCAGTGGAATCAACCAAAAACTCTATTTCTATTTCAAAAAATTTCTACCGTAATTTCGGGTGTATAAGCCGCGGATCGAACAATTCTTTTTTGACCCAGAAATCTTATTTAGTAATTGAAGACAAATATTTACGGCGATCTGACTAGTTATATTCGTTTCTTACAGAATTCTGGGTCGAAAAAGAATTGTTTGATCTGCGGCTTATACACCGAAATTAAGGTATTTCTATTTCTATTTTTTATTGAAAATTTTTGATTTCATACCAAAAATTTTCAAAGAGAAATTTTATTGTTTAGAAATTATGAAATGTCAAGAAAAGGATAGAATAAAAATTTTCTGGTATGAATGAGAATTTTCGAAAATAAAAAAAATTACTAATTACCCCCTTGGTGTTTTTACCCTTATGCGTCACTTAGTCCCATACATTCCTATACAATAAATTATTGTTACTGTGTGCTCTACCTACCCTTAAAATTTGTACCATGAGTTTAGAAATACCCTGTATAATCAGGGGCGCAAAAATCTGGGTGCCATGCTTTACCATAAAAACCTAAATTGATGCTTTACCATTTTGAGTATATGCCAGCTCCTCTTTATTCATAATTCGATGGTACATAGGCATGATCTACGCAAGACAGCTGGCAACATCAACTATGATTGAGAGACATCTTTGGTGCGCAAATGATTAATTTATAACAAACCAGGACTAGCAATGTGGCTTCTATTTTTATTCATAAATTTTGAGATCATACCAGAAGTAAAGAGTTGTATATTTTGAAATATTCAATGTGAGACGTTTCGCAATAAGGTAATGTGACAATGTCTTTCGAAATTGCGGTGTGATTTTAAAATTTCTAATTAAATTTGTAGGCCAAACTATCATCCCTGTCAAAATCACGACAGCGTTAACCCTTTCTGGCACAGTGTTGCCGGGTCGGCAACACCTAAAGTTCCCCCTGTTCAGAGACACAAAAAATCCGTGAATATTTCAAAAACTACTCTAATGGCTCCTTTAAATCTTTCTGATGAATTCTAGATGGCAGCACCACAGAGATCAAATTCTACTGTTTTTAAATAATAGGTAAAATATTTTACTCTAATGCGCGCTTTACAGCAATGCTCTTCTCACTGTGCTTATCAATGCTATACTTGCACTTCGGCAACACCTGTATAATTAAAATGGTTTGTGCATTTTTTACAAAATTATACCTGTGTACTACTCTAGGCCTAAATAGAATGCCTAATTTTTTTTTCTTTAAATTCCAAGTACTGCGCCAAAAAGGGTTAAAAACTTGTCCCAAAATGACACGTTCCCATGGCTGCCAACTACTACGCCTATTTAAAGTCAAATAAATGTATTAAGAACAGAAATTTTAGTAAAAAAAATACAATATGTACTGCAATACATGAAATTGAAAATTTTTCGTATACATTTTACTAAAACATTTTTTGTGGTTCTAAACATGTTTTTATGATTTAATTAGGCGTAGAAGTTGGCAGCTCTGCGTTCCAGGCATTCTCCAAAAGACTCGATGAAAACACGAGAAAATAAATTACATTATTCACCTTTCGTATGTAAAAATATTGGAGCATGTATAATAATTTAATAGTATTTATTAAGAATAACTATATCGTTTAAACTTATCTATTTTTTAAAAATGGTAATTTCGAAAGTTAACAAAATAATTAAAAAATACTAGTAAATATAAGAAATTTTAAGATGGTAATTTAGAAAATAGCAATGGAAAAAGTTTTCACTTATGTAACAAAATATACTTTTTTACATTTTTTTCATATTTCCTATTACTTTTATCTAAACTCTTTCTATTTCTCTCTTTCATTTTAAAATATATATGCATGTATCTATATACCGTGTCCCAGATAAGATAATTATATTTTTGTGTTCAACTCAGTCATTTTTTTACTGTAATAAAAATATTTTTGAGGCAAAAATAAACTAAAAGCAAGAATAAAATATTCTATGTTTAAAAAGTACACTTTTATCTATAATGAAAAATAAATAAAAAACGTGCTTTCCTTAAAGTTCAAACAAGAGATAGAAATATTGATCTTTTCTCTCAACATTTTTTACTATTTTTTATGATTTCTCAATATAAAAGGCAACAATGAAAATTTCGGTATTTAAAATACATACTTTTAGATGTAACGTCAAATATTTTTAAAACTGTAAGAAATTTCCTTCATCTTCAAATGAATAATAGAAATATTACAATTTTCACTCAACATTTTTGAATAACTATTTTTTTGGCTTTATGGAATAAAAATACAATTACTAACTTATGAAAATCTTTTATTCATTTTTCCTCCTTAGTTATAAATAATTTTTGATACAGTGTTTGCAATGCTAAGGCTAAATAACAAAATAAAAGTTTCAAGCATATAGACAAAACAAACTTGAGTGTTGCATTATCTTTTAATGTAAATTTTAAAACTTAAATAAAAGTTAATACATAAATTTAATACTTAAATACTTAAATAAAGTCTTTAAATCTATTATTTTATAATTACTCATAAATAAAAATCTACTTTTGTGATGATTTTCATTAAAATCTGATATATGTTGGCCAGATTTACACCTGATTTTCTCCTTTTGTATGAAACGGCCCAAATACTAATGTACTTACATAATTCTACAAAAATTCCAGACTAGATTGCATTGAGCGGCTCTCTCAATAGATATCCCACTTCTTTAAATGTTAATTAAAAACTTATTTGAAAAAGTCGGTACGGACCAAGGTGGTGATACAACTTTGCGAAATCCTTTCGAAGCACGTATATCATAGTGTTAATTTTAAAATTTAAAGATGGGTTTTGCTTTAGCAACACTATTAAAAGGAAAATATTATTACTACTACGCTGAATTTAGTGGTTTGAAATGCCAAATGAAGTTTAAATATGCACTACTTTCATTGTCAGTATCGAATTAACCATTCACTGCACGATTTTTTCTACTTTTATGATTAAAAAAATTTATATATAGGTCTAATAATGGGAAAAATGGTAAAAAATAAAATAAAACAAAATAAAATAATATTTTTTACCTAAAATTTGGTATTTTATGGCGTGTATCATATATACACAATTGGGTTTTTAATTATTGTATTGCTATGTTTTGAAATTAAATAGGCTTATATTAGGTAATCTTACCTGCTTAACACTCTACAACTTTCTTTATATTAATATATTTAAGCATTCAGTAAAAGTAACAAATGTAAATTTTGTCTTATTAGCTTGATTGAATTTTTTTTCCGTTGACTAAATTCTCATTTCTTGTCGATTGCAGCCCCCTGACATAGACAAAATAAGTATTATTCTATTCTTTGGATTATTCTTGATCAAATACAGCGGCCCATATTGGCCGAATGCATGGCACAAAATGAGAAGAATACTATTTTTAAGTATGTGCCAGATGTGGCACAACGTGCGTTGAAGGATTAAGTTCATCATAAACAAATTAAGATAAAATAAAAAAAGTCATACAGAATAGCAATATTTGATATTATTTAGGCTTCATATGTCTTTGACCTTTAAGGCTACAGTGGACTCTCAAAACTAATTTTTTTTTTTTTAATTTTCAATGAATTTTTTAAAACATTTCTGGGAATAATCATAATATATATATATCTCTTATTTCACAATTTTTTTTAAAAATATATTCAATAGTTTTTGAGATACAGATTTTTCTTTTTTTTAATTAACAAAAAATGGCAATGTTTCAAAATGCTCCATGCGAAATTCTTTATGCCCAATTTTTCTTATTTTTTGTTTAAAATGCTCTTTATGTATGTGTTAACAAATGTTACTAAGCATTTTTAGCATATTACTTGTAGAACATTTAAAAAATGATTTTCACTTAATTCTTTTGTATTTTCCGTTAAAAAATCATTAAAAATGTCATATAACTGAAATTTAAAAAAATTACATGCGTCTAAAAAAATTATTTCTAGTAACATTTGTTAACACATACATAAAGAGCATTTTAAACAAAAAATCAGAAAAATTGGGCATAAAGAAATTTCGCATGGAACATTTTGAAATCATGAAAACGACGAAAATATTCACCCTGAGAAAAACAGGTTTTAGTAACTACAGTGGTTATAATTGCTTAATATTTTCCTACTGACACAGTTTCAGCTATTAAGGGATATAATATCATTTCTAGTTTATATGTAAGTGTTTTATGCTTTTATGATAAATTCACATAAAATATGTCGTTTCGACAGTAATTCATACAAAGGACGTGAAGTATCTGAATTTTAAAAAATCTTCTCAAAAGTAACAATTTGTATTTTCTTATGAAATTTTTTCAAATTTTACTAGAAATATTCATGGTATAAATACCTCTTATTGTATAAATTTTTGTTAAATACTTTAAATATTTTTAATATTTTAAATATATTAATATTATTTAATTTACTCTAAAAAGATTGGGGACAAAAAGTGATTCCTCTAAATACATTGTAAACAAACGCTTAAAGAAAGAGCTAAAAGTTGCAGTTAAAGTATTGTTTTGCGAAATCACAAAATTAATAATTTCAGTGCAAAATAATAACATTTTGTATGGTAAATCTAAAAACTAGGCTAAATTTTACGGATGTGAATTGGCAAAAAAGTAAACAAAGGGGAGTGGCACAATCAGCTGATTGGACAAAAATGCTTCTAACTCCAGTAAAAATAGTCGAAATTGAAAAATTCTTTTTCTGTTCAATAGCAGGGAGTTCATATAATGTTATTATGCTAAAAATGAAAATTCGACAATTTGATGATTTTTTGAGATTTTGAAAGTCCACTGTAGCCTTAACGGCTTCCGTGTCTTGCCGTACGTCGTACGGGCAACGTGTTTTTCCTAATCATGATTTGCCCATACCACGCACGGGCATCCATACTCTAATCATAAATTATTATTCTAACCTGTGATTTTTTTTTTTGTATATTTTTCCTTATTTAATCCGAGCATTTTTCTGACTCGGTCAAAATTTTCTGTTTTGAAAAACCAGTGATAAAAGCTGAAAAATTCTGTAAAAGAGGTGAAAAAATAGGCATTTTTTGAAAGAGTTTTTAAAAAAATGTTGATCAGTTAAGGGGTTAATTATGTACTCGAGGCCTTTTCAAACTGGCGTCCGCGGAAAACCAGAAAAATCTAGCGGAAATTCTTGTCATATTTACTCTTCGAATAACTGGGATTAATTTAGTTGGAGATTTCTGAACGAAATTTCATAAAACTTCGCGGCCGCCAGTTTGGACAGCCTGGTATACTCATCCATATTTTTCTAGTATGTACAACCATACCCAATCCTATGTTATATAGTTTTTTACAATGTCATACTATTCTTTTAGCAACGTTTTTTTTAACAATAAAGTTAATAATTTTTATATTTATTGTGCGGAACCCTCTGAGTGCGATTAACACTCGCATTTGATCGTTTATTTAAAGAAATAGTTGACTTATTGAATCGCGAAAATTTGAAGATTACATAGAAGTTGTTTTTGTAAAATTTTAGTGGTATCCGGCGGGCCCCATTTTGACACGCTTTGTCATGAACATTGTTGGAAAGCTTTTGAAAGTAATTAATTTATATGTTTAAAATTCTATTTTCTTCTAGCAACATTACATTTTATCAGTATATAGTATAATACATAACTTAATATCTCATTTTTAAAAGAAAATATGCCAAGCGTAACACATTTTTAATTAAATCGATTTTTTAGTAATGGGAAAATATTTTAACATTAATATAATTCAAAAATAAATTAAGCGAATGTTGGTAAAGAAAAAGAAATTATTAATGAATTATAAACTAGCGATATTTATTGAAGCAAAATAGAAATAACAATAATTACATATTTAGATGTTTTTATTTATGTGTAATTATCTTTTAAAATATTATATAGACTATTTTGTTTAGTAATATAGGATTATGTAAAACATGTGTTAATAGAGCAAATCATTTATTTTAGAGTTCTAAGAAGTCTAAAATTGAAAATGTAGTAGTCACTCTAGTTTAATTTCCGCACGTAACGATTCGAGAAAATTGTACCTCAAAAATACATTTCATGAATTAAAAGCAGATATTATCCGTACCATGCCAAACTATCCAATATAAAAACAATGTTGCCAGTGGGCTAGTTTTTATGTGCGTTCGTAATTATGTAAATACGTAGCATCTATAGTCGTCGTTCAGTCCGTCTATCTGTCCGAATATAACAAAGCAAAACCTACCCAACCCAATCATTTGAAATTTAAAATATATAATTGTTGCACAATCTTGTCACGCCCTTTCAAATTTTATGAAAATCGGATGCATAGTTTAATTACAAGGAAAGTCAAAAGTATTCCGTTACATTACGGCAACTTCCAACTTGTTTAAATTCATATTTCTTGATTGACAGCACATTCCTGAATAGTGAAATTCGCCTACTTAACCTTATTTTAAGGCACATTAATTAAGGCGAAAATAAGGGGAATTTTTCCATTTAATAAAAGTGGTACCAATGAAAATATCTTAATTTTAAAAAAGTAGCACACTGACAAAACTGCTTTCATATTTTGTAGTTTGACATGGTACCAACGATATATGTTGTAAACAATGCCGTGTTTAGAGAATGGATAGAGGTATTTCTGAAGAGTATTTTCAAATTACATAATCGTCATTGAAATAAAGGGAATATTGCTTTTCGGAAATAGTAGTATCCATAACCCTTTTTCTGGATACGATACTGGTTGTAAATTGTTACTGATATTTAAAACTGTTCCCATAGATCTATCCACACTCCAAATTCCCCTTCCGTCCAACTAACAAAATTATATTGCAGCAGAGCAAAGTGTCAATGCTGTTTTTAAGAAGTAAAAAATATGACTACCTTAAAGAGATTATTACATGCGGCAAATTCAGAAAATGGTAGAAAGCCTCTTACACCGGGTAAATTGACGCATATCCAGTGCATGATTTTTTTTTTTTTTTTTTTTTTTTTTTTTTTTTTTTTTTTTTTTTTTTTTTTTTACTTTGTCATCAATAAATACAAATAATAACCATCACCTTATTTAATCAGAATCAATACTTATAAATTTTGCGATAAAGTCATTTTCAGATTACTTTTTGAAAAATAGAGGTGATAGCTGTAAAAAAAAACCGTACGACCCTTTGTATGTTATACTCTCACACGACTTATCCTATATTAAGTGTCTCTACCGGCTAATTCCATGCGTACATATAATGTAAGGCTCCGGGCACACGCTTGTTTGCCCCAGTAAATTGAATTCTAGGAAATACTTTTTATAGAATGCTTCTAATGTTTATTCAGAATAGAAAGTAGCATGATCTACAAAGGTTCAGGTAATAAAGAGATCAATCCTACTTGACAGAAAGATTTCTGTTTTGCAGGACATCAGTTCCCTTCCTTTAAAAGTCATTAAATATTAAAAACACAGCGTCACCACAATAAAAGATGCCGGTTCTGATAAGAATTAGTGGATCTGTCTGTTTCAGCCTTAAACTCATAGGCGCAACCTGCTATGATGCCTGATTACCAGTATTTTAAATCCGTAAAATGTGGCTTATTTTATTGGAGTTACATCGTTAATTGAATTATAAAAAGAAAACTTTTCGAAAATAACGGTGGGCGTAAAGCATACCAGTTATCAGCTATGTGACTTACACAAAAAAAAAATCTATGGAACTTGTATTTCATCAATATGATGGACTGACCGTAACAACGAGAGATATAGGCTAAACTTCGGCCTATTATAAACATTGTCGGTAAATGAACGGTAATCATATGGCGATAATAACGCGATATTGTCGCGACAATATCGGGAGATTCCTCTAGTTATTATCAAATGCAAATTCCAGCAGGATGTCGCATTGATGCATGGAATAAACTTATCGCCTATACAGCAATTAATAAGTCACCCGATACTCCCAGAGTACCAGAATTGAATAATTTTACTGTTAGCGTATTATTTTGCCTCGCCAATAATTCTATCCCCTGCAGTAAAATGTGCCACGTATCATAAATACGCCAATATCCTCCTAGATCTTTATCTCCTATCCCTAATAGGCTGCGAGCGAACAGCACTAGTTTTTATTACACTAAAAGAGCAATCAATCAATCTTTGTTTCCGAACGAAACAAGGGTTAAACCTCATTAAATGATTTTTGAGGGACTGACCCTACCAAATTGACAAAGGAAGGGGAACTTTTATCTACCCAATCTTCAGTCGTAAAGCTGTCAACTGATTTCGAGCTGGATTTTTCTCTTGAAGTTCAAAAAAGTTCACTGAAAAAACACTTTATACATCAAAGCGCCGACACTAAAGATAAAAAATAGCGACACCTGACCGCAAGAAGTTAGTGCTCCCTGCTTACATGTTTCAAGGACAGACCAGACCCCACTTTTAAACGGACAAACGAAGGAACCAGAAGTGTAAAATACATCTGAAAAATTGTTTCTTGGTGAGAATAATTTCCCCACAAATCAATAAAACTTAATCTGTTAAAAAATGGTAAATTCATCGGAATAACTTGTTATCTGACTGTAATTGAAATCTAACAATTTTGTAAAACATTGTTATTTTCTTCCTTTTTGACACTTTCCAATAAAGTTGAAAAGTGTTAATGCTTTCGATTTGTTTGTCCGTCTGTCTGCGCTTTAACCCTTTGCGGCGCAGTGGTCTAATAGATATACCACTTAATTTTAATTCCCAAACGACACATTGGCACCAGAAATTTGTTTGAAAAAGTTACTGTTTATTGAATGCGTGATATATAGCGTTTTCTTATTTACAAATAAAGTTGTTTCCAAATCCTGGTGTCAATCATTAATTTCAATACTTAAGCTATGAATATGCCCTGCGCCGCAAAGGGTTAACTCTCGTAAATACACTGAGTTCCTCCCCATTGGAACATACATTTCTCATCTTGGGATTGCACTTACATTCTAAAACTAAAGCTGAGTTCCCGAGGCGGACACCCAAGCCACCGAAGCTTTTCTACATTTGTGACTGCATAAAAATAGGAGTCTTTAAAACTTAAACTTTAAGGTTTGATTTGTCAAAATTGATTTTTCAAATTTAAGCAAAGTTATGATTTAAAATTATATCAATTCAAGGTTTGGCTAAAGTACCAAATTGCTGTAAAAATTTCGTCATCATATGATTACTGCTATAACAATATCAATATTTTTGCTTAACCAGTCAAGATAATTTATAAATGTGCAATGCAGTAAAATAGTTGAGATGATCGCCAAAATTTTTGAAGGGCGATGAAATATTGTATATCACATAATTTTAATTCTCAAATGCCCCAATGACACCAGAATTCTGGAATAATTTTAGTTTTTATAGTATATGTGCGAATAGCTTTTATACATTTTTAAACAAATTTGTGAATCCCGATGTCACACAATCATTTGAAAAATTTAGCTACAAAATTATTTTGCCTCTGTAAAGGTTAAGAAAGAATAAAAATTAATTTTTAATAAGCAATTAATTTGTATTCTTTTAAACTTATATAAAAGGTGCATCTTTTATCTTTGAAACATGAATATCAAGAGACTGTTTTCTAAAAAATAATGCAACGAAAGCGCATTTTAGAGCTTATAAATTTTTAAACATACTGCACTCACTTTATGTACTTCTTCATAAAATGCTACACGAAGTACTTTTTCCTTTTAGTAGGTGGTAGTAAAGAATAAAATGTAATTCATGTGTTTTTTATGGATATATAGCTCACTCAGTATTAATATAAAAAGAGTTCGCTTTTAAATTGAAACACTTAATGTATTTTATGTTGGATAAATTTATAATGGGGTACATTATAATATTTACTTCAAAAACTGATACTTTAAGGCTTTAACCTAAGCTTTATCTCTGAAGCATATTGTTTTAAAATTCTATTATAAATAGTGTATCATAATAGCATACGTATTATTAAATTTAAAAAAGGGAAGATCTATAATGCCTGTAATACTTTACAAAAGAATAGTGCAAGAGAATATTTACATTTCCATGAATATTTACATGTTCCACATGACAATTATGAATTTCAGATACCATCTGGAATCCTAAAATACTATGTTCCACAACTGGCCACTCATGTATGTACCACAATTAGTCACTCCTGTATGTACCACAGTGCGTTTTGAGACATACTAAGAATGTTCACTTTTGCCAAGTTTTACGCTTTTTCCTACAACTAATTCTTGACAAAGAAATTTCAAATAGATCTAAATATATATATGATGTCCATAACTACACAATCTCTCATTATGTTACATCTGTAGATAGAACTATTGTTCGGAATGTGATGAAAGACTTACCGTAATTTCGCGCGTAACTGCCGCAATTCAGATAAGTCGATTTCCTCCCAGAAATTATTTGAAATAAAAGGTGACTTACTTTTTCTTAGCCTTTATTTGACTTCTATTTAACAATAAAATTTCCAATATGAAAAAGACTTAACTGAGCCGCGGCGTATACATACGCGCGAAATTACGATAATAAAGGTATAGGAATTTGTTTGAGCGAAAAAAACTCCCCTAGAAGGAATTTTTTTTAAACAAATTACTCATTTAACATACATTTATGATAGTTTGCGAATTTTATTGCGAAAACATGTTCCACATAACGGCCATCCAGATACCATCTGGAAGCGTAAAGTAGCATGTTCCACAACTGACTGCAGCGTGCTCTTGGAAATTCTAGAAACAGGTAGCGTTTCGCGCTTTTTCCTATAACTATCGCTTAAAAACGAAATTTATCTAATTTAACCATCGCAAACACAGACTTAACCCCTTGTGGCGCGGTGGTATATCTATGAAACCACTTAATTTTAATTCCCAAACGCCAGATTGGCACCGGAATTTTGGTTTAAAAAAATCGGTTTATTGAATTCGTGAAATATAGCTTTTTCATATTTAGAAATAAATTTTTTTTTAAATTCCGGTGTCAGTCATTAATTTCGACATTTAAGCAATGAATCTGATCTGCGCCGCAAAGGGTTAAATAAAATGATTTTTGAGATCAAAAATAGGGGAAGGAAAAAAGCATAAAAGTGTTTCAGCTACGGAAAATGTCATAAAATGCTGGCTTTAAGAACAGGTAAAATTGACAAAGAAATATTTTTAAACTGTGGTAAATCTGCAATTCTTTAACCCTTTCCGGCACACTGTTCCCAGTCCGGGATATGTAAATTTAAATCCAAACCTCCAATCGACACTTATAATATTTTAATAAAATTTTGCTTTTGCATTAAAAACTTAAGTTAAGGGGGTTCTTAATTTCTCAAAAAATTGTTTCTAAATTCCGGTGTCAGTCGATAATTTCACATTTTACTTACAGAATTTGCCCGTGCCGAAAAGGATTAAAAAGGCTCTCTGTTTGCGAAATTTTGAACTACATTTCTTTCATTTAAAGAAATTCCTATCCTTTTATTATGTTTTTCGTAAAATTTCAGAGCTTTATGAAAAATAGTTTTGTCTGTAAACAACTTTAACCCTTTTGATTCCGGCGTCTCTTATACAAATTTTATTCGTCTGTTACCACTTTTTAAAAAAAAGTTACTTTAAATTATACAGGGTGTCCCTAAACAAATGGTATATACGCTAGGGGGTGACAGAACACATCAAGACGAGTAATAGTAAATAGGAAACCAAGGGTCCCAAACGTTTTCTAAAGGAGATAGCCGCCATTAAAGTTTGGGGTCCAAAATTTCAAATACACATAAAAAACGGAAAAATTGATCGATTGATTTGTGGTTTTCACTAAAATTATTCTTTATGTTGGTATTTTCTTGAAAATAAATTATAAAGATAAATTTCGAAAAATGCCGATAGAGGGCGCTTTAGACTTTGAAGTAATGAAAAACTATTTTTTGCCGTGATTTTTTGCATCTCATTAAATGGTTTCGTAAGCTTAGACTTAAACTTAAATTTTGAGCTCAAAATCTGAATAGTTGGAAGCGGTTAAGTAGCACAAACTTAACCGTGTTCAGAGGGTTTAAATTTCAAATGATTATAAAAAGCGGAAAAATTGGTCGATTGATTTGCGGTTTTCACTAACACTATTCTTTATGTCGGTATTTTATTGAAAATGAATTATAAAGATAAATTTCAAAAAATGCCGATAGAGGGCACTTTAAACTTTGGAGTAACGAACAACTACTTTTTACGTTATTTTTTGCATCTGATTAAATGTTTTCGTAAACTTAGACTTAAACTTAAATTTTGAGCTCAAGATCTGAATCGTTGGGAGTGGTTAAGTAGCACAAACTGAACTGTGTTCAGAGGGCTCAAATTTCAAATAATAATTAAAAACGGAAAAATTGGTCGATTCATTTGCGGTTTAAAATAAAGCTATTCTTTAAGTCAGTATCTTCTTGAAAAGGAATTTTAAAGATAAATTTAAAAAAATTCCGTTAGAGGGCACCTTAAACTTCGGAGTAACCAACAACAAATTTTAACCGTTATTTTTTGTATCTAATTAAATGCTTTCCAAAACTTGTTAAATGTTTTCAAAATCTGAGATTTAAACTTAAATATTGAACTCAAATTCTGAATCGTTGGAAGGGGTTAAGAAGTGCAAACTGAAGTGTGTTCAGGAGTTGAAATTTAACCCCCCCCCTCTCTCGAACACAGTTTACTTTTGCGCTACTTAAACACTCGCAACGACTCAGAATTTGATCTCAAAATTTAAATCTAAGCATTTGAAAGCATTTAATGAGATTTAGAAAAATAAAGTTTAAAAATAGTGTTACGCTACTCCAATGTCTAAGGCGCCCTCTATCGGCATTTTGTGAAATTTATCTTTAAAATTTACTTTAAAGAAAACACTGATTTAAAGAGTAGTTTTAGCAAAAATTGCAAACGAATCGACTAATTTTTCCGTTTTTTTGTATTTTTCCGTTTCGTTTGAAATTTAAACCCTCTGAACATAGTTCAGTTTGTGCTACTTAACCACTCCCAACTATTCAGATTTTGAGCTTGTTTAAATCTAAGCCTACGAAACCATTTAATGAGATGCAAAAAATAACGGCAAAAAATAGTATTAGGATGGATTATTTCGTTAATCCAAAGACTAAAGCGCCCTCTATCGGCATTTTTTGAAATTTATCTTTATAATTCCTTTTCAATAAAATACCGACATAAAGAATAGTTTTAGTGAAAACCGCAAATCAATCGACCAGTTTTTCCATTTTTTATAATCATTTGAAATTTAAATCCTCTGAACACAGTTAAGTTTGTGCTACTTAACCGATTCTAACTATTCAGATTTTGAGCTCAAAATTTAAGTTTTAGTCTAAGCTTACGAAACCATTTAATGAGATGCAAAAAATCACGGCAAAAAATAGTTTTTCATTACTTCAAAGTCTAAAGCGCCCTCTATCGGCATTTTTCGAAATTTATCTTTATAATTTATTTTCAAGAAAATACCAACATAAAGAATAATTTTAGTGAAAACCGCAAATCAATCGACCAATTTTTCCGTTTTTTATGTGTATTTGAAATTTTGGACCCCAAACTTTAATGGCGGCTATCTCCTTTGGAAAACGTTTGGGACCCTTGGTTTCCGATTTACTATTACTCGTCTTGATGTTTTCTATCACCCCCTAGCGTATATACGATTTGTTTAAGGACACCCTGTATAATAAAAAATGTTCCGGTTAAATGAACCATATTTTGTTTTCCTTTATTAGTGATACCCAAAACAAATTTTGCAAAGAAAGATAACGCCCAATCTCGATGTAGAGTGCAAAGGATTGAAGTAGGGGCTTTTAATTATGAACACCCTCTCATGGAAGACGATAGTCTTCGAGTGACGCAGCTTTAATATACAATAAATGGCCATTGATGAGCGTCCACTTGCAATTTTAGACATTTTGTTAAATATCTATAAAGATACATGAGGAATCATTTCGGAACTCTTAGTGTATAAATATAATAGTATAAGTCATACATCTCCGTCAAGATTTTTTCCCGGAACTTCATAGGGGATCGTCAACAAATTAAAAAAGGATGAATATTTTTTGGATAACCCTGTCAAAACTAACGTAGCAAAAGCGCTCAAACTCTAGATTATGATTAAGTGACTTATTGTAATAAACTGTGTTTAGTTTTATGCGAATAGCATAAAACTCGTAGAGAAATAATGTTTAAAAATGGTGAAAAATTTTGCCAAGTTCTTTACTTATAATTTGTAGAGTTCTTAATATAAAGTAAAATTCTGTTTTGAAAATATGACAAATAATATTGCACACAATACCCTATATTTAGAATTAAAAAAGAATAAGAATTGTATGAAAAATGAGTAGGTTTACTAAATAATTTTTCACTGCGCATGCGTCAACGATATCAAAATTTCATTTGCATATTATGTTAGCTACATGTAAAAGTCTCAAGTATTTTCTGTAAGAAAATACTGGTAGTTTTTTCTTTTCTTGACTGTATTTAACCCTTACCACTCGCCACCCTGTGTTAAAACAGCTACACACAGGTTAACCCCTTGAAATGCACCGGTATATATTATATACCACTTAATTTTAATTCCCAAATGCCGCATTGACACCAAAGTTTAAGAATCAACTTTTGTTTCATATGATATACACGAAAAAAAAAATCTTTTACTTTGCTTCATATAAAATTGTTTATAAATGTTGAAAGATATTTTCCGATCTAATAATCCCCAAATAAAGATACTTAACGAACTCTCCCATCTGGTGCGATAAGAACGAAAACCATCATTAAGTTAGAATTCACACTAATGATTATTGAAATTTAGTTCCGGTTTTTTCTGTACCATGTGGAAGTTACAGAAAACATATGCAATATTTCCAGTCACCAGAAAGTGTTTCCAGAACTTTATGCATAAAAAATATTACTAACTGATAGACGTTTTTTAGTGTGCTTTATTCTTTATGACTTTAAAAAATTTCCCATTAAAATTAATTAGCTGATTGCACCATAATGTGAAAGTGTGCTTGCTGTTAATGTTTGTAATGTAATTAAGCATATGTTACTCACTCTATACTTGACTCTAGCTCAAGAGAGCTCATAAGTGTTCGCTGCTCCGTTTAAATATGTTATATTATATATTCTTTATTTCTTATTTTCTCAAAATCAGTAGTAGTTATTTAGATTGCTTTTTCATGTGTGCAACACTGAAGTATTATGAAAAGGAGCACGCACTATCATCTAATAAACGAGAATAAACGGATATTACTATTAAATAAAAACGTCACCATCTATTGGTCGTGCTCCACATCCTTGGATTAGCCGGTACACCTGAACTGGATATCTATAAAAGGTAAGAGAATATTTATTTATTCCTTTTGCTTACCTGAATAAAATGTTGAGACAGCTAAAGATATAATTTAATGATGAGCTTTCGAATTCACGCCAATTAAAGGTTAGGAATATTTTCTAACAAATATTGATTATGTCGACTGATTTCATGATGTCTCACTTTGCAGTTAAATAAATATAGATATCCAGTCAGATAATAAAATTAGCTAAACAAAATCCGGTAGTCCGAAAAAGGGAAAAAATATCTAATTAATTTTGAGGAAAGAAAAACAATGGCATTTGCAAAAGATAGTGCAGCAATCGAAAAACTGAATTCCAATAATTATTCCAATTGGAAATTTAAATTGGAAATTATTTTAATTAAAGAAGAGCTTTTCGATGTCATTACTGACCCAGCTCCAGACCCATTAACCGCAGATTTGAACAAAAAGGACAAAAAAGCAAGGGTCCTTATTAATTTAAGTATTGAAGATGGGCAGATAATAAATGTCACACATTTAACACTAGAACGCCCGGAAATTTTACTCAATTTTAATAATAATATTTCTCACCTGAATTTCTTTTCAAAAATATTTAATATATTTGTTTAACGAAAACCGTCGATATCTAAATTGAATCTATGTCATGAAAAAATGTCTGGTTCAAATTGAAATTTAATCACATGGTCGGAGTCGAATCGACTCCTTCCGGGCGTTCTAGTGTTAAACACGGCTAGAGAAACATGGGATACTTTAAAAGATATTCATGAAAGATCAAACCTTTCCAGTAAACTACACCTTCTTCGGAAATTGTATAGCACCAAGCTAAACGAAGGAGGGAATTTAATTGTGCATATAACGAAATTACTGGAACTTGTCGACAAGTTGAGGGCAATCGGAGAAAATATTACGGACTCTCATATCTCGGCGCTCTTTTTGTGCTCGTTGCCGTCGTCATATGATACACTAATTATAGCTCTGGAATCGAGAGCAGAAGTAGAATTAACACCCAGTTTTATTAAAAGTAAACTAGTCGACGAATATACTCGTAGAGTTGAAAATTTCGAAAATTCGGAAAATAGCACTAAAGCGTACAAAGCTCGCGAGAAAGTAGTTAACACAGATCGCAAGAAAGGTAATAAATTCTGCACGTTTTGCAAAATGAAAAATCACTCATACAGTGAATGATGGTTTCTTAAACGGAAAAATAACAATAATCCCGTACAGCATAATAAGTTTTACAAGAATAAAAATCATTCCACTTCTCTGTGTTTTGAAGAAAATGTCCCAATTAAAACCACGAAACCGCAAGATGAAAATCAAAGAAAAAATGAAGATAAAAACGTAGCTTTGTTAATCGATCATCCCGTAAATAAACAAACCTTTATTATAGATAGCGGAAGCTCCAGCCATATTGCCAATTGCAAGGAAATGTTTTCAAAAATGACCAGCACTACCGAAACAAATGTAACAGTCGCGAACGGATACAAGTTAATTTCATATGGCTCAGGGGAAATTATAATTTACACCGGAATAAACAACAGGCAAATCACACTTCATGACGTACTCTTTGTGCCTGAAATAGAAACTAACCTGCTATCAGTAAGCAGGGCCACGAAAAATGGATGTCATGTAAAATTCGAAAAAGATACGTGCGACATTATACATAACGGTGAATTAATTCTACAAGGCAAATTGAAAAACAATTTATATGAAGTGCAAATAAACAATTATAATCAAAGGGACAGCAATTATGTCAACATTACACACAACTGCACAAATACAAAATACATTGATTTATGGCATAGGCGGTTAGGCCACAGAAGCTATGAAACAATTAAAACCATTGTTCAAAAACAACTTGTAAACGGAATTACAGTAAATAACTGCAAACACAATACACAATGGGAGGTATGCATACAATCCAAAATCAACGACTCCCCATTTCCCAAATCAAGTGCACATAGAGCCACGAAAAAGTTAGAATTAATACACAGTGATGTATGCGGTCCGATAAATACACCCACCATAGGGGGAAAGCGTTATTTCATTAATTTCATTGACGACTATTCTAGATTTTGTGTAATTTATCTAATGTCGAAAAAGAGTGAAGCATATGAAAAATTAAGGGAATACATCTCGACCGTCAAAAATAAGTTCGGGAAACTTCCAACCGCCATCAGATCAGACAACGGTGGAGAATATATTAACGATGAATTAGAAGAGTATCTTAAACATAACGGAATCGAACACCAGCTCACCGTACCATATTGTCCAAGCCAAAATGGCGTTGCTGAGAGAAAAAACAGGACACTATTAGATATGACTCGAAGTATGTTAAATGAAGCGAACCTTCTACACAAATTGTGGGGAGAAGCAATTTGTATCGCGAATCATTTACAGAATCGCTTACCTTCGAAATCCATTAACACCACGCCATACGAACTTTGGTTAAATAGAAAACCTAATTTAAAATATTTAAAAGTATTCGGCTGTACCGCTTACGCGTATATTCACAAACCTAAACGCGACAAATTGGATGACAGAGCAGAAAAAGGCATTTTCGTGGGTTACGACAACCGATCTAAAGCTTAAAGAATATATACTAGTGATGGAAGAGTCATCTTAGCTAGAACCGTAAAATTTGCGGAAAATAAGATGCGTGATTCAAATGATCGTGAAAGTTCAAATGTGAATGAGTTAATGTCAGAAATAAACAAACAAACACCTCAGAGCGACACAAGCGTAATCGAATTCGAGCTGACACAAAACCAAAATTCTTCGGACACATCATCCGCGTCTCAACATACACAGCAATTAAGACGATCAGAAAGACATAATAGAGGCGTGCCATCGGAGAGGTTTGCTTACGCAGTCCGGCATGATCCAGTATATGAACCTAAAAGTTGGCAAGATATGCTAAGCATCGAGAACCCACAAGAAAAAATGAATTGGTTTGACGCAACGCGCGACGAAATGAATTCGCTTATGAAAAATGAAACCTGGTCCTTGGTAAAACTACCACAGGGAGCTAAGATTATTGGTTCCAAATGGACCTATAAGGCTATATGATGAATCGGGGAAGGTAATGATACGGAGCATCATCCCGTACCTAGGCCCTGTCAGGCCCTTACGGCTCATCCAGTGAGGAACTTCGACTGGGGTCGGGATTCGCAAACCGCTAGGCGGCTACTACTCCGGGTCCCCATCCGTCACTCTCACCGTCTGAAGCCTACGGTCTAGCAGCCAGCCCGGAGGCCAGCCACGTTCCCAAGTCTGATGAAGCGGTCGAGTACGACAGCTCCCCTGCCCACTGAGTAACCTCAGAGGCGAGTCGGACACCTGGGATTTGCACCCATTGAACCATGACGAGCCCCAGGATGACGACGCCCACAAGAACGCCGAAACCAGTGACCCATTGCCATAGGACGACGGATGCAAATTTGCTGTACGGCAGGCCCCACAAGATGAAACCACTTTAACAGGGAACACATTTATGTGGGTTAGCCGTGAAATCGGGGAAGGTAAAGCGTTACAAGGCAAGATTAGTAGCTCAGGGTTTCAAGCAAAATATGGGATAGATTTTGACGAAACGTATGCTCCGGTAGTTTCGCACACTACTTTAAGATGTTTTTTGACTGCCGCAGCCTATCATAAACTTAGTGTGAAGCATATTGACATTAAAACCGCGTTCCTGCACGGGGAACTAGAAGAGGAAGTGTATATGTCACAACCCAAAGGGTATGTGAAAGCAAACGAACCGGAAAAAGTTTGTAAGCTCCGGAAGGCAATATATGGGCTGAAACAAGCAGCTCGGGCCTGGTACACAAAGATTAGCGAATCTCTTAAAGAATTAAGTTTTATGCAAAGCAAGGCAGACACCTGCCTGTTTATCCAAGGACAGGGGGAAAACACAGTCTACATAGTTGTCTACGTAGACGATATACTCATAGCAGGAAACAATACGCAAATTAATGATGTCATAAATAAATTAAAGGAACAGTATACATTTGAAGATTTAGGCGAAATCAATAATTATCTGGGGATAAAAATTAAGAGAACACCGAATGGCTTCAATGTTAACCAAACATCTAAAATATTGGAAATCGTGAAAAATGTTAATCTGGAATATTCAAAACCTTACGGAACACCTATGGAAACGGGTTTCTTAAAAACAGATAAAGATGAGAATTCCATGCCATGCCTAATAACACAAAATATCGTCAGGCGATCGGCGCGTTATTGTACATTGCTACGATAACAAGGCCAGACATATTATTGGCCGTAAATGTCTTAAGCAGGAAAAACGAAAATCCGACCGAAAAGGACTGGAAGGATGTCAAACGCTTGATCCGATATTTGTATCACAGTAAAGATCTAAATTTCGTAATAAGCACCGAACATGCACCGATTTTGGAAGTGTACACTGATGCCGACTGGGCCGGTGATCCGCAAACTCGAAGATCAACATTCGGAAATTTATTTCTTGTAGGAAATACTCCCATTCAGTGGATAACAAAACGTCAAACATGTATCGCACAATCCTCAGCAGAAGCTGAGTATGTAGGAGCAGCGAGTGCCATACATGAACTAATGTGGATATTAAAGCTGTTGGAAAACTTGCATTTACCCCAAAATCTTCCTATAACGGTCTACGAAGATAATTTATCGTGCATAAATTGATACAAACAGAAAAATACACTAATAAATCGAAACATATTGATTTAATATATCACGTAATCAAGCAAACGAAAGAAAATGGAACGACAGAAATGTGTTACTGTCCAAGTAAATCGATGCTGGCAGACATCCTCACCAAGCGAGAACCCAAACCTCAGTTTCAAGAAAACAGACAAAGGTTGAAACTACGGAACAATCTTGATTAGGGGTTTAAGGGGGAACATGTTGAAAGATATTTTCCGATCTAATAATCCCCGACTCAATATACCTAACAAACTCTCCCATCTAGTGCTAATAAGAACGAAATATATCATTAAGTTAGAATTCACACTAATGATTATCGAAACTTAGTTCCGGGTTTTTCTGTACCATGTGGAAGTTACAGAAAACATATGCAATATTTCCAGTCACTAGAAAGTGTTTTTAGAACTTTATGCATAAACAATATTACTAACTGATAGACGTTTTTTAGTGTGCTTTATTCTTTATGACTTTAAAAAATAACCCATTAAAATTAATTAGCTGATTGCACCATAATGTGAAAGTGTGCTTGCTGTTAATGTTTGTCATGTAATTAAGCATATGTTACTCACTCTATATTTGACTCTCGCTCAAGAGAGCTCATAAGTATTTGCTGCTCCGTTAAAATATGTTATATTAAATATTCTTCATTTCTTTTCTCAAAATCAGTAGTAGTTACTTAGATTGCTTTTTCATGTGTGCAACACTGAAGTATTATGAAAAGGAGCACGCACTATCATCTAATAAACGAGAATAAACGGATATTACTATTAAATAAAAACGTCACCATCTATTGGTCGTGCTCCACATCCTTGGATTAGCCGGTACACCTGAACTGGATATCTATAAAAGGTAAGAGAATATTTATTTATTCCGTCCTTTTGCTTACCTGAATTAAATGTTGAGACAGCTAAAGATATAATTTAATGATAAGCTTTCGAATTCACGCTAATTAAATGTTAGGAATATTTTCTAACAATAATTAGCGGTGTCAATCAGTCATTTTAACATTTTAGTAGCAGAAGTGCCCCTCAAGTGGTTAAAAGATCATTATTAAGATACAAGAGCTGTTTCATTTTCACTATCATATTCGTTTCAATATTTTCGAGCATTGAAAATGAAAAAAAGATTAATTTAAATTTCTTATATAAAAACATATTTTTCACATAAAATAATATCAGAATATAAGATAAGAATAAAAATAAGTCAATTTCTAGTAAAAACAGAAGTAGAAATTATTCCATGAACAGCACATTTTACGAAAGCAATCCTCCACGCTTTTGCGCATGCGTCAAGTCTGTTTTGATTTTATCAAAATAGGAGTGAGTCGAATTTGTATAGCTGCGTTTGGCTCGAAATAGAACTCCGTAAAATACCCATCTCAGCGTAACACCCCTTTGTACAGAAGAATCGTCCAAGAGTGCTAGGCATGATTTTCAAAAAAGAAAGAAAGAAAGAAAAAAACAATATGTTTATTTTCAATGATTTGCGCAGAAGGATGGAACATTAAAATAATATTTTCTTTTATATTTCTCTAACGAAATACAAACTTACCCGAACACTTGAAAGAAAAAAAAACTAAAAAGTTTACAAATCGAATAAAAACGACTTAAGATGATGATAAGAGAAACGACTTAAGATGACGATATAAGAGCTGCAATTTTAAAGTTAGAATTACACAGATGGAAATAAAGAACTGCTGTTAGGATGCATGCGTTAGAAAAAATATTGAAATGATTTCTAAATTAGAAAATCGTAAGAGAATAAAACGATCTCAAGGAAGGTTTTACGTTACATTTCACATATCTTGATTCTTAAAGTATAAGTACATTTATATTTTTGAAATTCACCATTTTATTTGCGATGCTTCATTTTCGTTTTTAAAAAATGTGATCTGCTGTATAGTGAATTCCCGTGAAGAGACTGAATTTTCATGAATTCCCTTTCAAAGTCGTTATTTTCTCCCTCAAAAATTTCAGTCCAACCAATCTATGATTTTCTAAAATTTGCTGCAGGAAAAGTGCTTTAAGCAAGAAAATTGCAACACTTGCATATTTGCAATCGAGCTAGAATTTATTTTCATTTCTAGGAACTGCTGGATATGGAATTGTAAACAGAGTACATTCTTAACACTGGTTTTGAAAATACCTTTAATATGAAAGGTAGAAATATAGATTGATGTATTTCTAATATTTGAGATGATTTACATACAATCGATATAATACTTGCCATCTTTTGATGCATAAAAATATTTGATATTTTCTCAGTAGTTTAAAGTATGCCAGAAAAATGCTAAATTTTAGCTAAAAGTTTAGTACATCGAAATTCTAATAAAAATATGAAGAATTTGATTTAAACTTTAGAAACAGACAAATATACACATATGAAATAAATACAGATAATGATACTATAATATTTTGAAAAAATATATATTAACCCTTTGCACTCCATTGTCACAGAAGCGGCGGCATTATCTTTCCTTGCAAAATTTGTTCCTAATTAATTTGTAATAAAGGAAAATAAAATTTGCCTCATTAAATCAGAGCACTTTTGAAATTGTGTACTTAGAAAACTTCTCTTTGAAAGAGGTGCCAACCGAATAAAATTTGTGTGAGAGACAGCGTAATTTTGTGCCAGACAGTCCAAAGGGTTAAAAATACTTTAAAAGAGCTTAAAAGATGTTTAGGATAACAAAACAACAACAACAACAAAGCTCTTACTTTAATTAAAAACTAATATTATTACAAAATTATAAACAAAAAATCATGTAAGTTTCGTTATTTGTCATAAATTACAATATGTTTTAAAAAATAAGCAAAAATTTAATTTCGATATAACATAACTTGGTGAAAAAAAGATTAGAACCGGTATATTTACTGTTTAACCACACAAGTTAAAATATTTCTACATTTTTTTCAGTAGCTTATTTGCTTACCTTTGACACGGACGACTTCCAAGAAACGCTTTCAGAGCTGAGAAGTCTCATGGGTTCTGAATACCAGTATTTTAAATTAGTAAATGTTCTTTTAATTAAGTAGAACATTTATACGATATTAAAAAACAGCATGATATATGGAAAAGGTTTTGCTTGACTTTTGTCTGTGAAAATGGTTACTTGGTTCCATGTTTCAAAATTCTGCTTTTAATTCAACAATCGAATCAAACTGCTTTCCGTTAGCATAAATTTGCTGAGCCAAAATTCCCCACAAATTTTCTATGGGATTAAGGTCAGGAATTTCAGCTGAAATATCCAAAGTTTTAATGTTTGTTCGAGATAGCCAATTTGAAGTTGATACAGACTTGTGAATAGAAGCGTTATGTTAACCCCTTGGAGACGAGTATCTTTTGTGGCATTTTCTTTACCGGTTTTATAAAGCAAAAATTTTTTCCTAATTGAATCGGAGAAATTTTTATATTAAAGAAAGCAAAATTTACTATAAAAATTTTACTGGAGATAATAGTAAAGGATTTTGTGCAAATTATGCGGCACGTATATAGGGGTTAAAACAGCACCAAATACTGATCCATAAGTTCATCTTTATAATCCTTTGCAGTGGTGTAACCAGAGTGGGTGCCCAAAGCCAGTAATATTATTAGGTTTTCTTCTCCTTCATTCATAGAAGAAAATATTCTGGCTAAATAAGATGAACGGAAACTTAAAAAAATACCAGTATTCAGAACACCAGAACACTTGTGCACCGATTTTGGTTACGCCACTGCTTTGTGATCTGGTGGATGAATCACTTCACACTTTTCTTCACCGGAATATTGTACCAAATGTATTTAAAAATAAATTCGTGTTTTTTTGTGCGTGTATATAATAAAATGAACTTTTTGTTTACAAAACATTAGTGTTAATTTTGACATTTGTGTATTTTGAAGACATTCACCCACTAGACATTAAATGGTTAACTGGGACAAAATTATTTCCAAGAATACCTTGATGGTCAACGGAGTTTATTTTTGTAAAAACTGAACTTGTTTTCCATTTTGCATTAAAGTCTGCCCAAACAAATACTGAAACACCGCCTTGTGCTCGCCTTGAAAGCAAATGCGGCTCATTCGTAAATCATACCAGTAATGTCTTAACCCGTTTGATTTAATAAGGTTGAACTTTTTTCATCAGTAGACATTAGATTTTGCCATAGATTGCATTTTAATACATTGGACGATAGGCAATTTAGTCTTGCACAAATTCGTTATTATACTTTTATAGTTTAGGATTGACTTTGAACATTCATAACTTTTAAACACATTTATAACAGTTCTGGATGATACTGAGTGCTCTAAAACAGATTTTATGGCAGATGAATAGGCTCAATCTCGCACAGCCATTGTAATGTGCTCCGTTTACACCAGATTAGAATATTTTATGTACTTGTTTACACTTCTTAATTTTTCCCATAGTTCTCTATAATGGAAAGAAAATTGTGCGGATCAGTTTTAGATTTATTTGTTTTTGTTGTTTTGCCTTTTACTTAGTCCGAAATCCGAAAACGCCGTCATTTTAACGTTTTCTTTTACTGTGAACGTTTTTCTACGACCCATACTGAAAGCAGCTGTTCCATATATAATTTTTTCAAACCTAAAGACTGCTAACTTATAAAATTCATATATCAGTTCCGCATTCACGACGTCATCTCATTATACTAGATTTAAACGACGTTACTTATCCTAAACATATTTCTACTTGTTAATATTACGCAATTTAAAGCTTGTAGATAGAAAAACATTTTTTGATTTAAAATCACATTAATCTTGCATATTTTATCAGATATATGTGTCGAAGTTCAAGATACATAACTCTTTACGGAATTTTATTCAGCAACAACAAAATTAAATTGTGGTCTTAAATTTTTCCAGCGCAGAATTGTTGGAATTGAAGTTGTCAAAACATAAACAATGATATATTTTATGAAGATTGTAACTGTTCCTCAATGAATAAAACAACTAATTTTTGATAATAAAGTAAAATTCAAGGATTCAAGTTGTTATTCGGTTCCTTTTTCTTTTTGTGACAGCATATTATTGTTATCCATATGAGAGTTCTGTGCGCGATGTATCCCAAAAAATTTAAATTATGTTTTTTGGAAGGCTGACCCTAACCCGACTAAATAATTTTATCAATCTGAAACAAAACAAAACAAAAAAATGATACAGTAGACTCCCTCTTAACCGGAACTTCGCTTAAACCGGCCGACTTTTTTTCCAACATCAGGCAGAATTCAGAAAGAGAAGGTCGATTCCAAATGTATACGTGTTGACATTCACCAGTGTTGAACTCACAGTGTGTCCCGGAGTGAACATCTTCCCCCTCCGAGAGCAACAGTATACTCCCCGGAAGATTCGAGATATTGTGTTTTTAATGTTCAAAAGTGCAATCCCCCCTCTTCCTCCGGAACTCTAAAATATCTGATATATCTGCAAATTGTTTTGTACAAACATTTGAAGAGCTTTAGGCATGTGAAAAGATCACCGTAGAAGATATAGAAAAGTGTTTTGAGTTTGATAAAGATCTCTATATGAAGGATTATTTCTCATACGGGATATATAAAATTACATTACAGTTGCATTACAGTTGGTGTTACGCTATGTTAAGCAGCATTAACAAATTCCTCGGTTAAATTTGTGATGTTAAAAGAAATGGAAATGTTATGCTGCAAAATATCGAGCATCTTGCCTAAAATAGAAGAAGGTCAATGATTTTTTTATAAATGATTAGCTTAAATTAACATCTTTCGTACTCTCCGGTTATTACTCCGTCCGACTACTATTTGTTTGCTTCTCTCAAAATTCTGTTCACCAAAAATATGAATTCTACGAATGATATAATAAAATAACCTCTGTAAGTATTTTGCCCGAAATCAAAAAGTTTTTGAAAAGAAGATGTTATTACCTACCGGAAAGATAGAAGAGGGTTTGTTCAAACAGATAAGCACAAGTGTTCTTCAATAAAATATTGCCTTTATAGAAATTTCTGTAGTCTATTTTTTGCAAAGAAAAAAGAATGAAGATTTTCGGACTTATATTTTAAATGAAAAAACTTATACTATATTTCTAAAACTACAGCTTTTAGGTTGAAAGAGCCTCCCAGTTGATTTTTTCCGCACATATGTTGATTATCTAAATGAAACCAAGATTGTTATTTAAGCATTCCAGTAGCTTTGGTTGACACCTATTGATAAGACTCTGAAATTCTTTTAAATATAAAAACTGATGGGTTGGTCAAACCTTCCATATGGTCTATTCTCCCTAGTCTCCCCTATTTTTATCTTTTAAAAATCTATGTATGTTTTTTTTAAAAAATCTTGGATTACAGTTTATGAATTTTTTCAAAATAATTTCGAATTTAAGTATTTTTTTATCTAGCACTCTGTTATCAGAAGGATTTTTAAGAAATACTACAAATAACTAAGAAAATAATAAAAGAACTTCTACGTTTGTTTTAAAATTGATTGTTATTTATGTAAGAAAGTCCATGAATATTTAATCAGAAAACCAAGCTGAAGGAATTTAGTATTTCTAAATAAAGATGCAAAAAAGTATTTCAAAAAGATTGACGGCCTTATAAATGAAATCATTAATATTCATGCAAAATTACACTGCATAGTTTCACTAGTTATTACATGCAAGTAATTTAATGCGTTGACCTTATTCCCACGAAAAGAAATATTTACAAGGAATATGTAGGTATTAATACGGAATATATTTTCGTATATTTAACGAATTGAGTGTTTCAGCATATACCATTAGAGTAGAAACATAACTTTTGAAATTAAATGCTGTATGAATTTGTTCCTGTGTCGTCAGATGAGACACTAAAAAAGATGTTATTTAATCTTTATTTAACAAATTTTTGGAAATGTTCTAAAGGAGTTTCTCTTCTTCCTTTTAAATATCAATATTTCCCAAAAGAAGAAAAAGTGGGGTGGATAGATGTCTGTTTGAAATGTTCCAAAGTAGCACCACAAAAATTTAATTTTGCAAAAAGTGATATTCAGGAACACTGACCAGTTTTTTTTTATGGCGAGTATATTTGACAAGATTCCATGAACGTAGTTCCCGACATTCAGGGTTTTTTTTAACCACAAAAATATTAACAGTAAATTTTGCTTTTATTAATCGTCTAAATTTACAATTAATGAAGTATAAAATATATTTCACATTTTAGTAGTGCAAAAAAGAGCAAAATTTGGCAAGTATGCATAAAATACAAGACAACATTCATGAAAATTAAAAATAATTATCATAAATAGATTAATAAGAGGATTAAAATTTAAGGAATTGGCGATGAAATAAATCAAAAGTTTCTTTTTGGGCAGAATGACATACAAAACTTTTAACTTACCATCCATATGAAGACTGAAAAATTAGGTCTTCAAGAAAATTACAGAAGGAAATTGTTGCGTTATTTGACTTGTATTGTTTATTGAGTATATATAACTGACCTGTGTGCTTGACATCGGGCACCTGCTTATAAGTCATCATCAATATACAGGGAGGTGATAGCACAAGGAATTTTACAACAGCACAGTTAGAATCGGGATCTCCAGAAAGAATGTGCAACGGAGCTGGTGGGAGTCGAACTGCAAAAAGCCTTGGCTATCAAGCGATGCACGATGTGATGCCTTACCACTCGGCCTCAGTGGGCCCATTGCACCTGTACTTATCAAGAGGACTGTTGATAAACACCGTATTACACAAAAAAGTACAAAGTGAATGAGTAAAATTGAACGTCATTGACCCTGTAATTCTGATTGTAGAATAGGTTCTGGAAATTCCGTAATTCAGAAAATCTCAACTCATACAAAAAACTTCCAATAAAAAATTCGCTTTATTTAATGACGGCATGTCTGTTATTAAATAAAACAAATATTGCTGTTTTAAAGCTCTAGTATGAATTTGGAGAATCTAAATTAAAAAATCCACTAAATTGGAAACAATGGTGGTAGCATACCATGGGCATTAAAAGATTAAAGTAAAAAAATCCACTAATTTTAAATTCGAAATCCAAGAATAGGGCATTTTTCTTGTCTACTTAGAGATGCTAAAAGAAGTATTTAAAAGAACTGAAGATTTTTTAAATGAAATCTTTAATATTTAGGAAAACTTTCAAGGCATAGTTTAAAAAATGATGTTTGAAACAGAAAATATAACGTTACCGACCTTCTGATAACAACTAGTTCTGTTCTCCACTTTAAAGTACTGTAACCAAAGTAACAAAAATAGAGGAAATGTACTTTTGAAATATTTTGTATGACATTTAGTTTTTGAAAAAAGAAACTATCACCGTCAATTGATACATATACTTAGTTAAATCAAAGAAGCTTTAATTCAACACTTCTCAACTTTTTTTCTTTCACATACTCCTTTCCTAAGACTATCATTTCGGAGTACACACATATCTTATATGGGTGATTCTCAAAATAGGGGACAATTTATGTCTTTCGGCATACAAAAAAAATTGAAAGGTTTTCTGTCATGTTTTTACATTTAGATATGTTTTTCTTAATATTATTCATTATTTGCACTCAAGAATTACTCACTTTTTAGTTAAAAACACCTTAAAATAACAGAATAAAGATTCAAAGTGTCATTAGTATGGATGTCCACAGCAGCTGTGCCTTGTGTATACTAGCATTTTTCAAGAGTTAATATCATGTTTATAAAATAAACAAATGTTATTCTTTCTTTATATTAATCAAGGAGAGGATTTATCCAATAAATTTCTTTTTAAAAATAAAATTACAGTATATAAAAAAAGAATTAAAATTTGTCCTCCATATTCGATTTTCAAAACAAGGTCATACTATAACAGCTGGTTATTAATCAAAATTTCACTGTCACATATGACAATAGTTTGAAAATATAAAGTTTGTCCACGGCAACAAGTAGCCATTTTATCACAGCCAGAAAATAGAAGCATGTATTGTATTTTAAGAATAGAAGTTGAATATTAGGGGCGTACATCAATTGTATGTCATTAGAATGGATAATAATTTTCATGTTTATTTTATAGTTAAAATTTTTATTTTATTTATTTGCATAGAACTTTTGTGTTTTAAAAAGCCCCAGAAAGGACTATTGCATTGTGATTATATTATGGCTCATAATCTTATTTAAATTAAAATTTGTCATTAGCATGGACAGATATCAGTGTCATTAGCATGGTTTTTCTGTCCATGCTAAAGAATCCTATGTGCATAAATGTAACTAGTGCTTATATTGTATCCTTTATCAAGTTTAATTTTACGTATAAATTTAGGTATTACATTTATTATCCCCAAAATATGCATTAAATCTGTAGGAAAATCACTAAAACAGCTTCTTACATTGTTAGTTTCAGAATGTTGCTCATGTAACAAAGTTTGCTCTTTGGTAATGTTTTTATTCTCCTTATATGTATATATGTAAAAATGGAAACCATTTGCTGAAAAGGAAGGCTAATAAATAAAGAAAAAAATATTTAAACAGGAAGAAAATAAAAATTTTATAATATATTTATTCCATGCAATTTGTTTTGTCATTAGCATGGCTCAAAAAATACTAATTATTTTTTTAAGTTAATTTTTAAATATTTAGCTCTGCTGACTACATGGAAAGTATACCTAATACTATATTAACAACACCTATTTTTTACAGAAATTTTGCTAACAGTAATTTTTTTAAGATTTCATTTTTGAAATAGTACCCTATTTTGAAAATCACCCATATACACGTATCCCTTCCCCTTTCCACTTAACTAAATAACGCAAACATGCTTTTTTTCATAAGTGATCTTCCTATTACAACCATATAATAAATCGATACAAATTACATTGTCATTTCTAACATTTTTGTGACTTTGTCAACCATTTTTGTGATTTCTGCTCTTACCGACATCATTTTCACCTAACTCCTGCAGGCCCACCACGCACCCTCAGGAGTTGAGAGCCGCTGCTCTAAATGATTATTATCAGCAGACTAACAGATATTATTTTATAATTATTTATAACTATTTTATCTTGAATATTAATATGCATACTTAAATTATTCTACCATCGCAATCTATTTCTATATCTTAAACTAACTGCAGTACATTTTGCCATTTGCATGGATATTATTTTTAAACAACATTTTTGCATCTGAAATCTCTCATCTGTCCGTCTGTCCTATAAAACTGTGCATATCGTCAGTACCACATCAAATTATCCAAATCTAAAACAATGTTGTCCGTGGACTACTTTTTTAAATTTCAGCTTTCTTGATCGGACCACATTTCTGAAATAGCAAAATTCCGCTTGTTTTAGCACCTTCTTTAGGTATTCACGGGCTTCGCAACCCCGGGCACCTAAGTGATCTTCCTCTTTTTCTATTTTCTCTTACTCCCCTTGTCTTCCTCTCATTTTGATTTCCTCTTCTGAGGTGAGGGAAATTCTGTATGAACCCATATCACTCTGTATATCGCCACATGGAGAATTGTAAACCACCTACGTGTTTGCCGTGTTTGGCGACCCGTGTCCCTAGAAAGGGGGATCCTGGCAATTGAGGGAAACCAACACACTGCTTTGCCTTTGCTTCACGTAGACGAGAGGTGCATGTTGATCCCGTATGCGTCAATCGGCTGGTCAGCTGACCTTTGTCACTGGCTTTTGGGATCAAGTGATCGAGCAATTACAAGTCATCTCGTTAAGGGTGAAGGCTGGCATAGGATTGTCTGGTGACCGTATAGGCCCTGATTAGCACTGGTACACGAAAGTGTATTCTCTTGTTGAGCTCGGTAGTGGATGGTGCGGCCGTTGTCCGAATATTTCTCCTACTATGGATGGAAATACTTCTCTTTCATCTACTTAAATTCCCAATGGAGAGCAACAAACTGTACTGAAATCCTCAATTACTCATTTTTTCGTAATTAAACACACCTATAGTCTCTCAGATAGATCTTTCAAAAAACGTCATTTTTCCTTATCCCAAAAACATCCCAATCTGTTTTTGGTGATGGTCACACTCTTAAAAAATTGCAGTCTGGAGATCTATTGGTTGAGGTTTCTTCACCTAGCCAGTCACAATTCTGTCCAGTTGCACTACAGTAGGCACATTTTCTGTTTCTATTAAAGCTCATCAAACTCTCAATACTTGTCGTGATATAATATCCGAATCAGATCTTTTATATTCCACAAAAGAAGAACTGCTAACTAATTTAATTGATCAAAATATCATCGATGCACGCCGTATCACTACCCGACGAAATGGACAGACTATTTCTACAAAACACATTATACTAACCTTCAGTAGCCCTAATTTATCTACTAGAATTAATGCTGGCTACCCAAACTATCCAGTCCGACCATTTATCCCTAACCCTCGCCATTGTTTCAAATGCAAGCGTTATGGTAAAACTAACACTATATGTCGTGGCGCTGTTACCTTTCCACGTTGTGCAATTTAATATATTAATTTAATATATGAAAGACATATAAGCACCCAAACAGAATCTTCCAATCCATCCAGTACCCCAAAGAAAAAAAAAACGTGGTGTCATTTGTCCTACTAAATGTTCAGCAAACCCAAAATTAGAACACTGGTTACCATCCACAGAACCTGTTAAAATAGTATACCAGTCTATTTATTCACAAAAATCTTCTGATCTAATCAAAAAGTCAACTAACTATATCTAATATAAAAACCCTGATACATCTGTATCTAATGGAGGATATTCCATTTACGTTTTGATCACGTGGTCAAGGCAAAAGCTTCTAGTGTAAAGAAGAGAAAGCTTCGTTAGATGCAATGTAAATCCCCACCAGCCAATGAAACAGTTTATAGGGAAAGCAGTAGCAATCTCTCTGCTTATCAGAAGTTCTTTGGGTAAATTACCGGTACCACGTGACCTTTTATAGCCTCGAACGCAGATTTGGAATATCCTCCATATCGAGAAACTAATCAAATTACTAAGGCAGTTGCATCTAATAAAAAACCCTTGATCATTCTGCATCTTATCTACAAAAGCCCAATGTTGCTCAAGCTGTAAAACCAAGACAAAAGAAAATAAGGTTTGGTTTGGTTTGGTTTATTTTTGACGTCCAATTATCTACACTAATGGGATATAGGACCAGGGGGAGTGCCCTTCGTGGGGGTCTTTCTAAGGGAACCTAACCCGTATTTACGCAAGGTTCGAAGAAAACCACGAAAACTCCGAACGGTTAGGCCGACAGCCGCGATTGGGTTCGAACCCAGCACTTGCCGTCTACCAGTTGAGAGGTCTGAACCTCTCGGCCACTGGTGGGGCCAAAAGAAAATAAGACTGTGAGAGGTTCTCGTCAGTGGTAAACAGTGACAAAAAAACAGCGCAAATCACATCATGACCCATCTGTTATAAATTTGAAAGATCCGAAACAGATGCATAATTACATGGAAGAGACTATGGAAGAGACTTATGACTCGAATACAGATGAAGAAAATATTGTTTTTGAAGAATACATGCCTAATTAATTTTACATTTTTAAATTCTGCGTTTATATATGTATATATCTCATAGCGGCCAACTCTTTCGATTTTTTGTCCCGTAAAAATTTAATAGAAAATTTTGACTTGTTTAATCGTCAGATTACGGCGATTTGAAATAGTAAAACTTTCTATAAAATTTTTCCGGGCCAAAAAAGCGGAAGATGTTGGGAGCTATGATATATCTGTGGCTTCCGGTAATAACCAGGTAAGGCACATTTCTGAAAAAATGAGATAATTTGGGAAAATGTAGCTTTCAAAGAGTACTTTCATCTGACATAGTAGTGAAAAATGAATATCGAATACTTCACGTAATAGGGCGACTATAAATTTTCATATAAAAATTGAAAAAACAGTAATAATCGGGTAAGTGCATAAAGTAACGGTAATAACAAGGCAAGATTTCTATTTAAATCGTCTATATTTTTTTTAAATCGCCTATAATTATAAAAATAACATAAAAATGGCTTGTATAACTTATAAATATCTCTAAATAATTAAATTAACGTCAGTAAACTATAAAAAATACCTATCTGTGGCGGGAAACTACAACCAGCTAGTGGATAAATTTGCAAAATAATCACACAAAGTAAATGATCTGGTCTATGCTATGTATTCTTTTAATATAATATAAATAAACAATTATAAAAATAAAAGTTGATAAAAATGAAATTTTTTTATCATAATTAGAACAGAAATTATAAATTTAAATTGAATATTAATTTAAAAAATCTTTTTTTTTTCTTTCCTTTTTTATATTAATTTTAATTTAATAAAAAATGAAATAATTTAATTAATACAAAATTGACAATGTATTTAATTGGTGTGAAATTATTGTTTAAAATGTAAATAAATATTTAATTTTGTTTACATTTATTAAAAATAAATGTAGCTTTATCTGGTTATTACCGTTTTATACTTATTAAAATAAATGTAAAACGGTAATAACCAGATAAAGTTACATTGTTTAATTGGTTTTCAATTAATAAAAACCATTTTTATATAACTATTTTGACAAAAAAATGAGGTTCTTATACCCTAATTGAATGTAATGAAAATTATTAAGTAATGATAAAAAGACCTTTTTGAAAACGTTAAAAATTATTTACTCAAAATATTAAAAATATGCCTTACCTGGTTATTACCGGAAGCCACAGATATATACATATACAGAGTGTTCTAGAAAGGACTCCCCAAATTTGAAATGACATAATTTCGAAACAGTGAGAGATAGAAATGTGAAACAAGTTGAATGTTAGACAGATAGGTCTGGAATTTTTTTATACATCAATTTAAAAAAATAGTTCCAATACACTCTAAATAAAAAGGAGTGACTATTCACTCCGGAGGAGTAAATACTCACTCTATCGCAGACTCAAAATAGGCCCAACCTCTTTAGAGTGAGTATTCACTTTGGGCAAAAGTGGAATTGTTGACTCTTTCAAAAAGTGAATACTTACTCCTACGAAGTGAATATTCACTCTAAACGGGCGTGAATTACCACTCTTTCGGAGGAGTGACTATTCACTTTAGCCAAAGGAGTGTGTTTTTTCACTCCTAGTAGGAGTGGATAGTAACTCTTGCGTAGGAGTGAATAGTCACTCTTTGATAGGAGTGAATAGTCACTGTTTTGTAGGAGTGAATGTTCTACTTTTAATTAAGTTAATTCTTTTTCTTATGTTATTTTATGATTTTTATGGGAATTGTAAAAAAAACATTATTGACAGTATTAGTTTAATTCATAGATTGTAACATTGATTGAATTTTTAAGGAAAAACTTATTTAAAGTTACATATGTATTAAATTATATTACTTACAGAAATAAACTAAAATATTTTATTTCAAACTTATACCTTGTGTTACTTTCATTGTAGTGTTGAATTCAGGAGGTGGCCCGGGGGGAGGAGACATTCCCTTCGGAGCAATGAGTTGTCCCCCTCCCCCCCTAGAGAATTCGAAATTTCTTGTTTTTAATGGTCAAAAAGTTTTATTTTCCCCCCGGAACTCCATGATGTCCCCCCCCGAAGATATACAAATCCCTCCCGGAGAAAAATGTCTGAATTACACATTGTTTTCTTTGAAAGCCCTATAGGTACATGATAGTTTTAAAATGCCCGTAAAAACAAGTATTAAACCAAAATCTTCATCAATAATGGTTATTATTTTCTTATGCCTTTTTTCATGCGTAATTAAAATTTTATTGCTGCCCCCCCCCCCTTGAAAAAAAATTGAGATTTTCTTTTTCAATGGTAAAAAAGTGCAATTTCCCGCCGGAACTCTATAATCCCCCTCCACCGGAGCAACAAAAATTCTTCCCGGAGAAAAATTTCCCAGTGCGTGCCATATTTAATTATAACTTTTTATTCCAGTTATATATCGAATTTTATGAAAACCAGTTAAAAAGATTTCGTATGTTTTATAGGAAAAGGTTATAAAAACATTAAAAATATAATTATTTTTCATAGTTGAATATTAAGCAACAACAAACTACAATAAATGAACATTATTAGATTTAGCAAGGTCTCAAAAATCTTGCCATATGTTATAAGAAATTCCTATTATTTTATAAATTTGCCAAATCTTAAATCTGGAAACATTAGTATATAGATTTAGGATTTTAAATACATAATAATTTAAAACATTATTAGTAATAACGAAATATCTTTCAAAAGAGTCACTTATTTAACTCCAAACACATTACTTCACACATTATTTAACTTCAAATTAAAGTGTTAATAAACGGTGAAAATCCGAAAAAAATCTGCACAGTAGAAACTAATTCAATCTTTTAAGTAACTAAAGTTGATGTTTACATTTACTGTAAATGGACTTTGAATCAGCCCTTTTCGTTAATTTTCAAGCGACGGCAGACAGATATTTTACATCACACATCAGTTTAGAATAGGAAATTAATTACTTCTGAAAACATTCTGATTGATTGTTTCCATATAACATAACTAAATAACTGGAAATCATAACATTCAAATTGTACCAGAATAAAATGTTAAAATTAAATACGACTTACCCTAAAATTCCAGAAGTCATAAGAATAATAGTATCCTAAGATTAGTGGAGAGTATATGGGAGTACACGCCGTGTACTATCTGAATATTTTAAGGACGTTACGTATATCCTGTGTTTCTAGAAATAAGTATTACTTTATTATTGCTATCCAACGTTTACGATGATTGTATGTGTATCCTCTGCTTATATTTTCTGCAGTTTTTATGATCAGCATTTTTTATGATAGTACAACGCTGATAGTATATCATTTCGTTTCATTATTAAAAGGCGAAAGAAGAACGACATTGAAGAAGAAACGGTTTGAAAATGGCGGATAAGTATCTGCACAAAATATTGTAGACAAGACTAGAAAAAGACCCTTCTGATTAGCTGATGATTACGTAATGCATACGTAACACTCTCTACGTCATAAGTCACTCTTTCAAGAGTCACATTTTGTGTTTTAAAAAGAATGCGTTTTAATTTCAAAGTATAATTTCAAAGGTTAAATTTTGAAATATAGTTTTGAAAACTGAAAATCCGAGCCGTGTGAAGCGAGGGGACAAAAAAGGGGGGAGGGCGATAGGGGCGGTTGCCCCGGTAGCGGAAAATGAGGGGGGTAAAATTTATAGAACCAACCTCATTTGTTTCTTCTTTTCTTTAAAAAAAATTAGTTAGGGGTTTTTATGAGAAAAAATATGCTTTCTCAAAATAACATATGACTTCTTTCTTGGAATCCACAAGAGGTCAGTTGCAAGTTGTTATACTTTACTATAGATACATTTATTCCACATCTGTTTTCCAAATACCCTTTGTCTAAATACAAGCGCCTAATAAATATTTGCCTAAATATAATATATTTTATCTTATATTATTTAGTTGTTAAAATTAAAGTAGCAAAGTAAATGTGAAATATGCATTCAACAGAATTTTTTTTTTGTTTCCACACTTTCAATTTTATGACGCATGTCACAAAAAGACAAGACGGGGGATGCCAAATTGAAACTTTGTCGCGGTGCAGTTTTCTCTTCGCACGTTGCTGCTAAAAAATACCACATATTGCTGATTTTTATTATTTTACTCCTATATTTGTTCAAAGTTGAACGGGAATTTTTAAAAGTTTATAATGCTGTATTTCACTTTCATCGTTGAAATGACTCTCTCACTCTCGATAATGGAGTGAGGCAGTCACTCTCATCAGTGGAGTGACTCCTCTCACTCTTGATTATGGAGTGAGATAATTCACTCCTTTCTATATAATGGAAAATTCCACTCTTTAAGGAGTGTATTTTTACAAAAGTCACTCCAAAAAGAGTGAAAATGTCTCTCACTCTGCCATAGAGTGAGCTTTTCACTCCTTCCACTTTTAGAGTGTATCGGACACGAGAGGACGCTGCAATCACAAAGCTGTGTCTTTGAAATAGTTCCTGAAAGTGAGCTGTTTGAACTGAGATAAAAATCACATTACAGTCGTTTTGATGTGGTTATTTTTTTCTGCAACAACATGACGCAACCTAAAGGTAAAGTTCGAAATCACATATTGCAATACTTCTACTGAAATGGATGCACATGCCTCACAGCTGAATAATTCAGCGTGCTCCAACGCTTGGGGATTTTTAGAATAAATAGCGTTCTTCAAGTAGCCCCACAAAAATACTTTTTTACACGTGTCAGCAATGAAACAGACTCACGAATGAAATTTCTGTACTTCGAATACTATTTAAAGCTCCATGTGCTTGTGTTGCCACCTATTATCCAGTATTGGAACTATTTTTTCAAATTGGTGTATAACAAATTCCACACCTATCTGTCTAACATTCAACTTGTTTCACATTTCTATCTGTCACTGTTTCGAAGTTATGCAATTTCAAAGTTGGGGAGTCCTTTCTGGAACACCCTATATATATACAGGGTGTCCCCTCTCAACGGTGGCCAATGGCTAATTTCTAAACCGTTGGTCATAGACATAAAGTTCCAATTGCAAAAATGCTTTAAAAAAGGCAAAGAATTATTTTTTAAGCGATTTTGGTCAAAAAAATGTTTTACTAAAAAATTACGAAAATTAAATTTTTATGCGGTCCACCGGTCCTATAAGTGATATTTAGCAAAATTTTTTCAACACTCTATCAAGTAATACAGAAAAGGTCCCATTCATGTAACATTAAAATTGACCGAGTTATGAAACTTTAAATTTCATGACTTAAACCACTTTTCTATAACTGAAAACGGATGAGTTCGACTGAGCTTTAAGGGAACGTACACTAAGTGCTTAAAGTATTATAAAGGGAGTCGATTTCCAACGCTGTTCAAATGCTACTTCCTAAACTATTTGTCACAGACATACAGTTCCAATTACAAAATGTTTTAAATGAACGATTTAACTGAAGGCGCTGTCACCGTATAAGTTTTACGGTAGTGTTAATTATAATTAATTAACTTCTAGATTGGTTATTAAGATAAGTGGAGACATGAATTTCAAAATTCTCTTTATCGAAAAAATCAAATTTTGGGAAATAGCGAAAAAACTTTAAATGCATCTATTGGTTTTCATTATAAATTTTGAGATTGCATTGTTACAATAGGGGAGGTTTGTATAAACTGATAGAGAAATCAAAAAGCGATAAGTCGAGTTTTGAAATTCATATCCTCAATTGTACTTTTACGTATGTTTTATTTTGTAAACAAATGAAGCTGATTCTTTTCGTGATTTTATTTTAAAAAGGTATGGTATTTTGATAAGCTTTTATTTTATTTATAGTTTTCGTATGTAAATTTTCCTAGTTCAAAACTTATATTAGAATTTTAACTCACTTCCAAATATCTGATTGAGGTTCAATTCCCATACTTATTTAAACCCGATGACAATGTTAATACAATTTTAGGTGTGTTCCATTTATTTATTGTATAGGACTACATCAAATTCTATTAGGTTGAGTAATCTAATAGAGCTTTAAATATGTATCATTTTGTAACGATTTGTGACTGTTGCTTTTCATAGTTTAATTTAACAAAATTTCTGTTATTTTTTTTACTTATATTTTTAGCACAAATTGCAGATTTTACTTTAACATGTAAATGTCAAAATAAATTCAGAAACAACATTGTAATTTTTTTTTTTTTTTTTTTTTTTTTTTTTTTTTTTACGCTCAATGTTTAAAATTAAATTTTCTATCTGATGTTTATTTTTACTTCCAGTAAATTTGTGACTGACCCCTATTTTGTAGCAAAAAATATGCTTCAACTTTGAACAGCTATAACTCGGTCAACTTTGATCGTAGAGGAATGGGACTTTTTTTGCCTTACTTGTTAGAGTAGTGGTAAAAAATTACTAAATATCACTTATAGGACCGGGGGACCGTATAAAAATTTAATTTTCGTAATTTTTTAGTAAACTATTTTTTTGACCTAAATCGCTTAAAAAATAATTCTTTACCTTTTTAAAAGCATTTTTGCAATTGGAACTATATGTCTATGACCAACGGTTTAGAAATTAGCCATTGGCCACCGTTGAGAGGGGACACCCTGTATAGACAGATATAGATATAAAGCTTGTGCATCATCTTATACATTGTTTTTTATTTTAACAATTGCTGCTTTAATTTTACACATTTTCATTGTACTTTACTTATTTGAGTTTACCTATTACCGTTTTAATTTCTATGTTCTTTAAAATTGTTTTTACATATTTCTTGTGCATCATCTGCATTGTGTATATTTTAACATTTTTAGATATTTATTTGTAATTTTATGTGTTTTAACTGGGGACTTTGGACAATTTTTTTTTAAATTATACTTATTATTACTTTTATTATTAATTTTTTGTTCTTATTTAGATTTTGTCCTGGCGCAGCATGTCCGAAAAGGGACTTTACTCCATAAAACCCCAATAAACCAACCGCTTGTTTTCGCCTTAATTACTCTATCATTAAATAAGGCGAATGGTAATATTTAAAAAACAAACACAAATGATGTCAATAATTATAAAAAGAGATCTCAATTTAATTAAAGTAGCCAACTGGCAACACTGATTTCATATTGTATAGTTTGAAATAGTCCCGGACGTATAATCAGCCATATCAAAAACATTAAACGCCATACAACTTGTAGGTAAAATATTTTTCAATAAACTCATCATGATTTTTATTACAACATTTAACTTTTTATTCTTTAGATGTTTCTATGTCAGATATTTAATTTTACAATACTTTCTATTTTTAGTTTGTCATTATAATGTGCCTTTTTCTGAAGGAATTCCATTCAAACCATTCACATTTAGTTGATTTTCCCAACATAAATTCGGATATTATCTGAATGGTATTTTTCTTTCAGGTAGTTAGTGTACTACGAAAGGAATTTTAATTTTTATATTTTCTATTGATATTTTATGATATTACCTTTTATTATATTGTTTAAATTTTATATTTAAAAGTTAGCATTTACATAGCTGCCAACATTTACGCTTTTTTTCTACCCACTAAAATTTAATAGTAAAATGCTCCTTATTTAATGGGCGAACTCAGCGAAATGTTCCAAATTATCTTTTAAATTTTAGTGGTTGATAAAGCGTAACAATTCGGAGCTATGAGTTTATTATCGTTTATAAATCTGATATTACAGTTAGATTTTAATAGCCTGATGGCTATTGGTAGATTATGTGCCATAAAAAGTTTATCCACTCACCCAACCAATATTTTTTAACAATACGTATCCTTATCATGAAAAATTTTAACAAATACCATAAAATACAAGAAATGCTAGCGAAAGGTTTACATTGTTAGTTTAAAATTCATTGTCATTCAATTATTAGGTTTCGCTAAAAGATTATTTCGTGTTTTGATCAAAAATAAACCAAGCAAATTTCGAAAACGGAGTGCTTTTATTAAAGATTTTCTGTGCTACGAACATTCGTCGAACATTCTTCTACGTTTCCAGGAGTCTTATAATGCCTTCTTACCGAAACCGTTTTGATTTTGTTCAAAAATACTTTTCGAGGTGATTTTTTATACCATTCAAACAGTCAATTTTTTTGGTGAAGAGAATTTTCAAGAGAAAAGAGCAAATAGTAATCGGGTAGAACAATATCCGAAAAGTAGGGAGGGTGTGTCAGAACATCTCAATCAAACGCAAGGAGTTTGTTTTTCACAGTCAAAGATTGTCCCAAAAGCTTCCTTTGAAATTCATGTGCTATTTTCGAATTCAATTAGCACCACTTTCTGGAAATAAAAATCTTTTATTCACACTTTGTTAGCATTTGCAAAAGAAAAATACTATAAAACCTATTTTTAAAAATATTGGTGCGAATAGAATATAAAAGTAGTTGCTAGTGGCCGATCTGCGCATAACCTACTGGGAAGAAACATTAAAGATCGCATTCTCAACATCCAAAAGGTCCTTAAAAAAAACTGGTGAATGTTGAATACTTTATAACAACCAGGAGCGTAAACAATTTTGATCCAGTCGAGATAAAGGTTCCATTCCTGTCGCTAAAGCCAAACTCTTACAGAAGAAAGTTTTTATCTGTATTTGGCGAAATTGAATTTACTACGAGCGACTTGCACATAACCAGACCATCAATTCTGAAAATTACTAATGGCCTTGACGAACTGAAAGTAGCAATAGCCATGAAACACCCCGAAATAGCGAACAAACAAGGTATTATCTTCCATTATGACAATTCCATTCCACATGTATCTTTGACTGTTAGAAACAAATCCTCGCATTCGATTGAGACATTCTGACTCTCCCATGTTACTCTCCGGACATTGCTCCGTCGGAGTGCTGTTTTTTTTTCTTTCGCTCAAAAATTCTGTTTACGAAAAATATGTACTCTTTGAATGACTTAAACAATCACTTAAGTAAATATTTTGTCACCAAATCAAAAACGCTTTGGAAAGAAGTTGATACTAGACTACCGCAAAGATAGAAGGCTTTTTTCAACAGATTGGCACAAGCGTTCTTTAATAAAGTATTATCTTTATCGAAAATTTTATGGATTATTTTTTTGTAATAAAACGAAAGAAACTTTTTTGACAATCTAATATTTTGGAAAGGACAAATAGTGGAGAAGGGGGCACGTTTGAACTGGGGGCATCTTTGATCACTAAGTATTTTCCCTCAAATAAAAAATATTTTTTAAAATGTAGATAATATCACATTATTACTGCTTCAATGCAAATTATACAAAGCTGCATGATTTTGTAACTGTACTATAATATCGAAGCAAGATATGTATTTTTTTCCTCCTTGAATCTAAACCTAAGAAAATAAATTTCTAAACTTTTTGTTGATAATTTTGCCTAAAATTTCAATTTATTGCTCAATACCTAAAGATGTTAGTTTTAGTTTCTAAGCTTTATTCTATTCAAATTCTTAAGCTGAATTGAGTAAATAGTTGTAATGCCAAACTCGATGTGATGGGACACCTTTGAGCATTTAAAACTATGATGCAAAGAGTAATGAATGTATCTAAATGTTATTATTTTTGTATTGTTTTATTTCAGTAAAAAGGAGTTATTTAAGAATGCCAAAGAACATGGACTTACATTGTTAACAACCCACCGCCCCTCGCTGCACACATGGATTACAACCTCTGGATGTATCAGTGATGGAAAGTTTTAAATCTAAATTGGTGCATTGAAGTATCTGACTTTGAATTTCATACGAAAAAAAAAAATAATAAATACTACTTTTCTTTACACTGGTCAGATTGAACTGCAATTGCAGGATAAAGAAGAATTTAATCGCAGGTCTCTTTGTAAAAGAGAGAGTAAAAAATGTTGTTTTTCAGAAGCCTTAGATATCAATTTGGTATATTTTAAAGGTATTGTAAAAAAGTTTCCGCAACCAAACACAATTGGAGGGACACTGCGTATTTTTTCAACAAAGAGTTTTGAGATAAATTTTGATGGATATAATTTTGGTTAAATAATAAAAATAATAGTAATTTCAGTAAAATGCGATTGTTTAATTTTATTCACATTATTTTATATTTCGGAAAGACATGCAGTTTTTCATAAAAATTCTTAATATCTTCATAATTTGTTCATTTGTTCAAAGATGCTTTTACTTGTTCAAAAGTACTCCTACACTCTAAAAAATAAATGTGTAAATTGGCTAGTTTTACCCATGGATATGTGTAAATTTCTAAAATTACACACCTGTTGTAAAATTTACACATTTTTCTCTGATATTTACCTATATTTATGTGTATTTATCTTATGAAAGTAAGTGTGTAATTTGTTATCGCTTGAAAAACTCAGACAAGTGTGTAAATCATGAAAAATGCCATTATTTACACGAATTTGTGAGTTATTCTAAATTTAACATAATTATATATACACAGATAAGTGTGTAATCTTTTAAAAATGCATACTTCTCATAAAATTTACACATTTTGAACAAAAATTTACCTGTTTTTATGTGTATCTAACTTGTGAAATCAAATGTGCAATTTGTTATCTCTGTATAAAGTCAAACAAATGTGTAAATGTTGAAAAATGACTGGAACTACGCGTGTTACACATAATTACAAGTAGAGAACGTTCGAAAATTCGGTTTCGTTTTCATTTTCGTCCAAAATCTGAGTTTCGCCGAAAATTCGATTTCGTTTTCGTTTTCGCCCAAAATTCGAATTTTGCCGAAAATTTGGTTTTGTTTTCGTTTTTGGCCCAAAATTGAAGTTTCGTCGAAAATTCGTTTTCGGCCCAAAATTTGAGTTTCGCCGAAAATTCGTTACTGGCGAAAATGCTGTTAAAAATTTGGCCTGACCGAATTTCGGCCGAAAGTATCTGAATTCCAGAAACATTCTTTCTTTCGTTGGAAATTTTTAACATGACTTGTTGATTTGAGCTGTTTCCGCTCAGGTGAGAAAACACTTTATTTAGGATTACCGTAATTTCCGGCGTATAATCCGCGGATCAAACAATTCATTTTCGACACAGAAATTTTATTTAGTAATTGAAGCCAAACATTTACCCCGATCTAAAATGTTACATTTTATTGGAAAAATTTTCTGGGTCAAAAAATAATTGCTTGATCCGCGGATTATACGCTGGAAATTACGGTATGTCAGACGGGCGATTTCTCTCAGCGGAAAAATGAACGGACTCTTTTCAGAGTGTGGTCGTCGGCTACGCTGTTCACACGGACGACTCGATTCCTTTGCGTGAAAAAATGCGAAAAACAATACGCTTTCCTCTCAACACGCTGGGCAGCCGTTGCGTTTTGGCGGATATGGCATATTAGAAGTTGTTCAGACGAGAGATACTTTCACGCAGGACTTTCATTATGAGAGTTTTATTTTTGCAGTTCATTATCGAATTCTCCTTTTGTAATTTTAAATACTTTTAATAGACTTGCAATTAGATGGTTGCACGTTTTCAGGCCCGGCACGGCGCGACCTATTAAAAAAATTCGGCCCGGTTAACCGGGTGTAAAAGTTAAAAGTTCGGCCCGTCGAGGCTGTAATTCTACAATATATGGATTTTTTTGTCGATATGGTTAAAAATTGTTTCGGTCGAGGAATTCTGAGAAGAAATACATATTTTACCCTTTTTAGGTGTGTTTGTAATTATATAAATCCTTGGAACCTATAGTCGTCACTCAGTCCTTCCGTCCGTATACAACAAACAAAAATTAACCAAACGAATGTTTTGAAATTTTAAATGTATAATTATTGCAAAATTTTGCCGAGTCATTCCAAACTTTATGAAAATCGGATGCATATAATTACTGAAGCGGTCAAAATTTTTCTGTTATATAACGGCCAATGAGAAAAAATGTTTCAAGTGCATTTTATTGGTGTTACAGCTTTTCAGACAGAATGAAATTGATATGCATTTACTGAAGTGTATAAAATATACACTCTGTTACAATATGCGATGCAAAAAATGCTTATTATTTATTTACATTGCCACACAAAACAATTCCTTTACATAATGTTATAGGTGAAATTTTGTTTTCGTCGTATTTTAATCATGTTAAATTATTTCACAGATAATGAAATTGATAAACGTTGCTAAGGTTTACTATGAGTTACATCCTGTGTCATATAAAGTGCATAGTATTTACAAGGGCACACAAAATATATTGGATACTACACTGTTAAAAATCTGCTGCATTTTGCTGCAACGCACTCCCCTGCTTGTATAGAAAACGGTTACTTGGCCGTGAAATGGCGCTTTCTCATTGGTTGGAATAGAGATATTATATACAAGTGGTGGAGGGCGTTGCAGCAAAATGCAGCAGATTTTTAACAATGTATACTGCAACCGAAATACTTGTATATAAAAGATGATTATTTCAAGTGCATTTTTAGTTGTGATATGAGTTTTTAAGCTTAATTAAATTTCTGCATATTGTATTGTTTCTATAAATGCTGCAGATCATATACAGGGTAACTCAGCAGAAACTGCACAAATTACAGTATATGAACGAAATTAGTTTAAAGGTGATTTTTGAATAAGTTATATACACTATCTACCAAAAAGTATTTTAGGAAAAAATTAGTATTTAATGTATACAATATCTAATACAATATTTCTGTTAATAAGTATCTTGACATCTGTGATGGAAAAGAATAAAAGCCCTTTTCCTTTTCTATCACAGGTGTCAAGATACTTATTAGCAGCAATATTGTATTAATTAAATAGTACTAATTTTTTCCTAAAAGTCAGTAAATAAAAAATGTCAATTTGTGGAGAATCCCTTATCATTCAGCCGTTTTTAGAGAGCAATGTAAAAACAGCTTACTTATAATAATGATATCTTTTTGAATTTTCACGATATTTCATTGGATTTTTTTTATAACTTACTCCATAGAATTGACTATTAAATGATGTAAAAGAATTGTTTTTATCGTTCGCGCATGCGCAGATAAAAATTATTTCATAAAACTACTCATATTTCATAAAATATTTAATATATTTATATTCCAATTGCGCTACATTTTTTCTACTGCATTTTGCCAATTTTTCTGAAATTTGCGTTAAATTTGGTCAAAAACCCAGCATGATATAAACAAAAAACATACCAGAATTTTTTGAATTTTTCAAAAAAATCGCTCTATTGCCATAAATATACATGCTATTCTCACAAAAATTAGTGTACATATTCTACTCTATTCATATATTTGTATTCTAAAGCGATAAGTCGTTTCGTGCATTTTCATGTGTAGGGCGATCCCAAATATTTCTATTATTCTTTGTTTTTTTGCCGGCCCCCTAATTACCCGCTTAACAAATGAATATAAATAAATATAAAGTGAAACATAATCTTTATATTTCTGAAGTTCCAGAAGAATCCCACCAGTATATTTTTAAATATTTGACAAAATGTCAAAAACTGAAAGTGTACAAATACTTTTTGGTAGATAGTGTACATTTTTACGCTGAACTGCGTTTAGTAAACCAAGATACGTTTATAGAATATAAAAAATGATACACAGGGCCACGTAAAAAATTAGAAACATGGCTGTCTGTGGAAGATAATCTTTGAAAGTGTAATTTCATTGATTTAAGAGTGTTTTAGTCTTAATTAAATTTTAGCTAAATTGTGGCATATACGTATGTAAAGATGGTAGGCAAAATAACTTTGCACAAAAAAAAACAGTTATTGTCTTTTGGGTATAAATTTCTGCAAATCAAATTTCAACCTATTAGGCTTTTTAACACTTTACAATTTAAGAATTCAGTTTGTCTATCCTGTAACTTGCTCTAACTTTGCTTGGTCCATATTCTACGTGTTAATATACTTGGATTGCTCTGTAATTCATATAGATGATGATCAAACCTACTAAATAAATGGTTTGAAATTTCATTCATGTAATTTTTGGTGAATTTTGTCGAGTCATTTCAAATTTTATGAAAATAAGATGAAAACATAAAAAAGATAATAATAAACGCTTTCTTCATTCTATTAAATCCTACCATGTTTAATCAATTTAATGATATCCCTTAATAGATAATGATTCTAGGTTTTCCATATTGATTACGAACTATTTAATATGGAATCGTATTATTTTTGTGTTACCGAATTTAAGATCTATAATCGTATATCATATTTTTATTCATGCATTTTTGCATAAGAGTTTAACAGCTTTTGCATCAAAATCTCAATATATTTAAAAATAGTTCTATATGAATGCACCTCATTTGCCACGTTTGATGTACAATTTTAAACTTGTTGTTTTTCCTTTCTTCTATTTTTACAAGAAATAATTATTGGATTAGTGAAATTTTTCACAAATTACGGTTTTCGGCGGATTTACACGCTTTAGGGGTCAGAGATACCAAAAACATGTTTTTATAAAATGTCTGTCTGCGAGTCTGTTTGTCTGTCTGTCACTCTGAACTTAATGTATGAAATTTAATAAAAATATACATTGAATGAGTCATGAAAAATATTGGTGTTGGGCTAGTTGGGTGAAAATCGTTCAACAGGTAGCTCTGATATGCAGCATTTATCACGATTCAGAATCAAGTTCCTTCTTGAACTTGTTTCTGGGGTTGCTAATGCATTTTTTATAATGTATATCATAGCAGGTGTAAATGTTTGGTACTTTTTTTCACCTATTATTATATTGATTTAGTATGGATTAGGGCATTTCCATGCGAACTTGTTTGTCTGTTACATACTATGATTTTTGGCTAGCAGTATTTTAAAGTGAGAAAATGAGACTTAGTTTATCGAAGATATATCATCAATTGAATAAGAAGAAGCAAACTTTTCGAAAATAACAGTGGACAACAAGCATAGCGATTTTCAGTTGTGTAACAGACTAACAAATTCGTATGGAAATGCCCATTAGCACATTTATACATTAACACTAGAACCGCGGCGACGGGTCATTATGACCCGTATCATAAGGAGAGATGTCGATTCGAACCAGAAAACTCTTAATGAAATAAACTAAACATATGCTGAGCAAAAACATTTTCAATAATTAACTTAAACCGTTTTAAATGAAAATTCGGGTGAGAAATATTTTTATAAAACTTGAATGAATTTTCCCGCGGTTCAAGTGTTAAAGACAGAACTCTGCCGTAAACGTTTTTTTTTAATCAAAAATTTACTGTATGATCAAGGTTCGCACACCCTTTGGAATTTCCAAGGACTCTGACACCACTAGTAAAAATAAGAAAATTTACATTTAATTTTTAAACCACAACATTCGTAACACCCGCCTTCATTCACAGTTTTTACGATATTTTTCTGCAGTGAAGTACTTTGAATATATTCTTAAAATTTAGTGGTAGAACTGTGCGAACCCTGTGTATGTTAAATTTATTGCCTCGAAATCTACTATTCTTTAAAAAGAATAAATTTTAAGTGTAGAGTAATGGTGATTTAAACGTAGATGCACACTTTGATAAAACTTTTTGGTTATATCAAAAGTTATTTCGGGACAAGAATTTTCTTACAGATTGGATCGAGGCCGGGACTGAAAATTTAGGCCCGTGAAGACCTAAGAAGAATGATTATCAATACCGGTTCGGTATGGAAAAAATAGGTTAGGCCCTGTCTGAACCTGCATAATAAAGTAAAGCCCAGGTCATAGTCTAGATGTTCTCGACTCCTTAGCAAAAGAAAGGGCTGCGCCCGGCCCAAGTGTCATGAATGAAAACAGTTCCTTGCAGACCTCTACGTGAAGTATGTAATTTTTTAAATATAAGAACTTCAAATATTATGTGTGGTATTAGTTGTCCGAATTACATAAAGATCGGATAACTTGGATAGGGACGTGTGGCATCTGTCATTATTTTGAAGGGGAAAAAAGGTTAAGTAAAGAAAAAAAATAAAAAAAAATCTAATGACGCTCACGTAATTATCTGTAAATTATTATTATTATTATTATTATTATTATTATTTTGCATACATAAAAAGATGGTTTTTCTTTCTTTCCGTCTTTTTCTTGCTTTCTTTTTTAAACCATTATTCGCTAATTACCATAAAGAAAAAATCTTGTTCAATTCCTCTTTCATCATCTATTTTTCTTTATCCGCTTTTACTTGAACGCAGACGAGAAAGCGCTCGTGTGGCAGGTGACGCATTTTCATGCAGAAACCACCAACGTGAAAAAAATCGGCCGTCTGACATTGGCCTTAATGCTATGAATGGACTTTATTGTTTACAATTATCAACCTTGGCTGATTCATGACGTGAAGTCAAATTAAACAAACATGCTCGTACATAAGACGCTTTTCACCTGCTCATTAAAGGTGCAAGCTTAACAGTAACCGCAGGTGTTTCGAATACTATTTTTAAAAAAAAGTTCTAAGATCCTATGTGGTTGATGAATTAATTACATTTCATTTTATATGAAAATAAAAAGTTTTGGTCAAAGTAGAAATATGCACGCGTCCGGGCTTGGCTGACGATATAAATGGTGTCACCCTTACCTACAATTGTATCACACTCCCCGCCCCCCCCCCCCCCCAAAAAAAGAAAGAAAAAATCCATCATAATTTATTCAATTGCAATTCAACGTTAGTAAAAATAAATTTTCAACATTTGTTCGATAATTTTAAAGAATTTCATAGTAACAAAGTAATAATACTTACATTATCTACCTTATTAATTTACCGGACCACACACAAGTATTCTATTACATAATATTAAAGGGGGAAATACTGTTTGGGGCGCGTTTTAATACCATTAAACTATTTCACATTTTATGAAATTGATCAGTGGCGTAGCTACGGGGGGCAAAGAGGGCGGAAGCCCCGGGCGTCGAGGTTAAGGGGCGCTAAATTGAGAGAGGTTTAAACAAAAAATTATCTTACATATTTTAACAATAAACAAAAATTTTTGACTTTTAATTTTTTTATGTGTGTTAATGTATTCTTTAGTAAAATATTTTGTTGCATCAAATTAATGAAGAAAGGAAAAATTTATGTAACTGTTTCTAGGGATGGCTCAACACAATTGGTAACGAAGGTAATTATGTTTCTGAATTGAGACGCAAAGTGATTAAAAAGGGGCGCCAAATTCAGAGGAGCTTTAAACCGAAATTATTTCACATATTTTGAAAATGAATAATAATCGCTGACTTCTTTTGTGTGTGTGTGTGAATGTTTTGAAGAAATTCGGTGAAGGTAGAAGGAATGGTAAAATTCATAATTGTCACTCGCTGATGGAGGCTTTTAACTCTCTAGCCTGAAGTAAATTAATCAAAAAGCCGATTGGAGACTTGAATCACATTTCTTGTATCAAGAACATTTTTCATTTGCAGATAGCTGACCCTTCCGTCGATTTTTTCAAATGAACCGCGAATGATTAAAACCTCTATTCAAATTTAAATTAAAAAAAAAATCTTTCAAAATGAACCTCTGGGATGGGTCTCCAGTGTCTTCGGCAGCATTGAGCGGGTGTGCTACGCAGCCAAGAACCAACCATTAAAAACATGCATTCAAATTTATTTCTGTGAAATTGAGTCATTTCCAACAAAAACTAATCAGTATCAATTTATATCAGATACTATCTGAATAATTTTTTTTAACCAAATTCCATGCATTAGTTCTTGAGTTAAAGCGCCCACAAAATTTATATCACATAGAGACAGACAGACAGAGTCACAGACTTACAAACATTTTGTAAAAACATGTTTATTTATTTATTTTTTGTATTTTTGACCTCATAAAACGTGTAAAATCCTTTAAAAACAGGAATTCGAAAATTTTCATGAATCCAGTATTTTTTTCTTGTAAAAATAGAAGAGTGTAAAAATGTTTCAGGTATACATATGCCAATTTATCTTTACAGTGGTTTTTTGTTAACGATCAGCTGTCTTTAACAAAACACCCTTCTGCGACACTTACATCTGCGGTTTCAAACGAAAAAAATCTTAAGCCTGCTGATTTGATTTTGCAGCAGATAAACTTCAAAGTTTAGTCATATGCATTGTTTGCTTTATAATTTTTACTTGAGCATATGGCATGTGCAATAGAGATAAACCCAGACGATTTTTAAATTACAGACAGTATAGTCATGGTCCACTAGATTTATAGCCTGTCTATTTGAGTCTAATGTATGAAGTCTCCCTTCAGAGGACTCTGATACTTTGCCCAAGTTAATCTGACCAATCGTGCAAACTCTGAACCAAAACAATGACCACGTCTGCAAATATGTGCACAGAACAGAAAGCAGCTTATCCAATGCTAATTTGGTCAGGGTTTGCGTCACGTGGACTCACACGTGGTCCAATGAAATGGTTCAGGTTTTGAAGCTGAATTCAGCTTCACTTTTTCGGCGGTTTTTCTCGAAATGACTCAGCCGGTAGTATGTAGTCGTTGGTATAGTTCATTTGTTGATCTTTGGAATACACAGAGAACGAGAACATTTTCTTTGTGAAAATAGCCGTTTTTGTACGAATAGTGCGTCAAAATTTACAATCTTAAGCAAAAAATATTACAAGAGTATCTCAATATTCTGTACTTCAGACTAAATTTGTCCAAGAAAACTTACAAATGCTTTTGACATGTGTAAAATATTCATACCATTGATTTTGTAATTAGTATTGGAATATTTGTTTCTACAATTAATGCTAAGGATTACGTGAAAAAATAAAGAAATACGTAGATGAAAAAAAGGTATGAAAAAATATTTTTTCTGTTTTCTTTTCTTTAAATTACAATGATTTTGTTGAAATAAATAAAAATCTATGAATAATCCATAGAATTGGAGGAATGAGGCTGAAATGTCATAATTCTATTGTCTATTTATTTTTTATTCTAGAAGTTTCTATTATTTTATTTTGTGAATGATTTTAATGAGAGGAATTTCAAAATATCTATACGAACATCTACACTATCAGAAAATAATATGATTAACTCAAGAAAAAAGAAAAGAAAAGGTAAACAGTGTACAAAAATTACAATAATGCATGTAACCACAGGTAAAATTCATTAGTTTTTATTCAATATATTTTTCAAATTTTTCGAGATTTTTTCGAATTTAGGTCTAATAAAACAAGTTTACAATCCAATTTCTTAATTTTGTCACATTCATTTGGATTTTACTTAGGGTGTCAACTATTTTAACCAGTTCATTTAAGTTAGCGATTGAATCGTGATTTTAATTAACAATTTAAAGAAATCATTGATTTAAATCTAAGTGTTTTAAACGACATAAACGTATTAATCTACTAGGGGTGATCAAATGAAAAGGTACGAAACGCCCTAACTACCAAACCGGTTGAAATTTGAACATGCCGCTTTGGAATAAAGTAGTGAGACATCGAGAGATACGATTGGAGTATCCAGCGTAGTTGTGAACATGCGTAGGTGCTTGGGCATGAAGGGGGAGAGAAGCAGACAGCAAGTGAGTTCCGTCCAATTGACGCGGCAGTGCCTGTGAGGCCATCATGGCTTTCCCATTGCAAAATCCGATGATTAAAGGACAGCGAGGTGGTTTCAGATTTCTTACTGCTTCAGACTTTGATCAGACACCTCGATTCTCTTTAATTATCGGATTTTGCAATGGGAAAGTCATGATGCCCTCACAGGCACTGCCGCGTCAATTGGACGGAACTCACTTGCTGTCTGATTCTCTCCCCCTTCATGCACAAGCGCCTACGCATGTTCACAACTACGCTAGATACTCAAATCGTATCTCTCGATGTCTCACTACTTTATTCCAAAGCGGCATGTTCAAATTTCAACCGGTTTGTTACTTAGGGCGTTTCGTACCTTTCATTTGATCGCCCCAGTAAGATTAATGTAATTTGGAAACGTTCCACATGTATTTTTCCTTACTCATAAAGAAAAAAAAAGCTTTAAATAATTGTTTCTAAGCTTAATTCCTGAGTCCTGCAAAATATTAAATACAATAAGTTTGTAAAGGCATAAAAACCATTTCATTTAAGAATTATTTTTAAATCTAAATCTAATATAATTTGTGATGTCATAATTTCCTTTAAGTAATTACATTATTCATTCTTTTATATGAAATAAGCATTTCATGTATGATAAATTTTTGCTAAATAAAAAAATAAAGAAGCAGAATATTATTTTTCCATTCTACTTTTGAAATTATGAACTTATACCAAATACTAGAGCTAAAGAAGAATGGAATAATAACAACTGTTCAACAAATGTTGTAAAAAAATGTGTAACAGAAAAAGAACTAATTGGTATAAAATTGCTAAAAACAGCTTAATTAATATAAATATAGTAAACACGGTTATTTAAGCACAGCAATGTATCAATAGTGTAATACTGTTGCTAAATATTATAAGGATTTCAGATATAACTGTATATTCATATATTTATTCTGTATGTGTGTATAAATCGTTGTAACTCTTTTTCACTCACACACACACATATATATATATTAGCATGCACATACATTGTGTAAGTTATGATTTATGCAATTAACAGTAATTTTTCTTACTACAAATGCAAAACGAGCTGCCAATAATATTTGTTATAGTTATGTTGTTTATGCCACTAATGAAATTACTTATTTGCAGTTTTTATTAATTCGGTTGATTACTGTTTCATTTTGGCTACTTGTTAAGGTTGCCACACCTTGCCCCTTATGAAATTAACAAAATGCACCCTACCTTTTAAAATATAGTAAAATTTACTTGTAATTGTTGCCAGATTTTTTTTAAAATAAATTTCTTCATACCGCAGTACTTCTAAATATGTGTACCCAAGACTTTACAAAAATGATAGAACTTTGTTTCTTGAGAAAAAGCAGGATGTTATTAAAACATGTTATTTAAATGTATTTTTCAATTCGTAATTTATAGAAGTATTAAAAATTAAGTATTTTTTTATTTATCATACTAAAAAATTATGTACTTACTTTTATTGCTACTAAGCACATTAGTAATATATTGTCTTATGTAATGGTGCTTTTTTTAGAACAAGCATACTGCCCTTTTTCTTTTTAGAATAAATAGTAAATATTGAACTTTCGTTTTAGTAATTTAAGCTTTAGTAATATTATATACCTAATTAAAGATTGTAATCAATTTAAAACTAAATGCAGCTACTGATAATTGTAATAAATGTAAAATCATTTTTTTAATATAATTTTACATAATTATTGCAAAATATTAATGTGTATAACTTTATAGTATTATATTAATTAATGAAATTACTAATTTACAGTTTTATAATTTTTGTAATTACTAACTAACAATTAAATTTTATTAATTAAAGAGTAAAAGCATAGATTATGTTAGTAAATAAAGGTGTAACACGCGCTTTCCAAAGGAGTAAAAGAAAAAAAAATAGACTCACGCGTCACGTGACCTGAGTTTTGCTAAATTAAAAAAAATGTAGTTGTAATATTTCGCGTTTAAAAGAAATCTGGCAACACTAGTTCTATTAAAAAATGTTCTTTTCTTAGTGATATTGGAATGTTGGTTGTGAAGAGTAGTTCATATCTTGTGATGGTGGCGTGCGCCAGAATTATGTAAAAGCTTTATTTGTATGTTATTTGTGTTAATTTACTATATGTGAGTGACGTCTTTTCAAGTAATAAAAAGTTTATAAAGAATAATGCAAGCCCCGAGATATTTATTAAGATAAGTTATCACTTCTTTCTTTCTTCTCTTCTACATTTGTAAGACGACTTCTTACAAAATGGCTGCCGAACCTGGAGCCCTTACCTGGAAATAGTTTGATTTGTTCTGACATCTTCTTAATTCTACAAATGTTTGATGCTTTTAATTGCGATATGTTATCTACAAGTAAGAAAGAGGAAAAAGAAAACGGCACGAGCAGTCGTTGCTCGTTTGGTTGTAAAATGTGTTCTTCAATGCTGTTAAAAAAAAAATTTCCACGGAATAATCTTATGCCAAGCACCATTCTCATTTGTTTGCGATATATGTTCTCAAATTTAATCTTGCTTCGATAACGCCATTTATATTTGTTTGTGAATTATGGCGAATTTTACGTTTTTCTGTTCTTATAAAAACTTTCAGTTCGTGTGCCTGCAGGTGTAGCTCGACAATATTTATTTAATCTTCAAGTTACTTTCTTAAAATGGATCCATATTTTTATCAAAAGAATGCATTCTTTCCACAAGTGTCTATATTTTGTTTTCTATTTGTAAAATTTTTCATATTTTTAGTTTTAATTTATTGATTTATTTTACAGTTCAAATTAATTTCAGTTTAAATATTGTGTAATTCCCGTTCCCTCCCCATGCTTATATTTTTTATTCTTTTGTTTATTTTCATTTTCTGCATGCATGTTTAATTTTTATCTTGATTAAATAACAACTTTTCTTACTTCGAATAAAAAAAAGAAAAACAATTAAAAAAAAAGGGGGTTGATAAATAATGAAATAAGCATTTATTTACGTTGATGATATTTTATTTATTTATTTATTTTTTCTCACAAACGGGGAAATAAATTCTAAGTGAAAAAAAAAGTATTTATAGCTTTTAGTTCAAGTGCCATGTGGTATGTGTTTATTATTTTTTGTTTGTTTTGTTGTTGGTTTCGCAAGATAACAGAATTAAATTAGAAATTTTATTTGAGTGTTCTGTTGTTAGTTATTTTTAAGCATTTAATTTAGAGTTCCTGATATATTGTGAAATAGCATTGAATATGATTTTCTAAACAGATTAAGTTTTTGCATTTATTTATTTATTTATTTTTATGAAATAAGACTTTCTTTTCTTTTAAAGTTATATTGAAAAAAACTATATTACGTAGTCTTGTCATGATAATATGATAATAATATTGATTGACATTTTAATTATTCAGATATGTTTTGACTTATTTAGAACATTGTTTATGAATGTTGCCAACAATTCAGTACTAGTTTTATATCAGTTAAAATAATGTTTTGATTAAATGACACGTAATGACAAACTAGTTTATTTATATCAGCAATAATTTAAAGTATATTTTCTTAAAAAAAATAAAGTTTAAATTTTAAAGATACTTTTATGAAGTTTTATGAAGTTTAATTATTTTAAAAGTATATTTTGCTAACGTTAAAGTTCACTGTTTTGTTTTATTAATGTCTTGTTTATATGAGTTGTAAAGCAAAGCTCACGTCCGGGGAACAATTTATTTAAATCGAATTTTTAGCATTTGTGGGGTATATATTTTGTTGTTTTGCTAACGGTAAGAATGTCCGACCTCAACAAAGCACGAAAAGAAGACCTATTTCAGGTCGCTTTAGAAATGAATTTAGATGTACAACCCTCTATGACTGTTGTCACATTGCGTGATAAGATTAAATCCTCTCCCTCGTATGAAGTTTATTTCGTAAATTCGTTAGTCAGAAACCAAATTGCGACTCGCGAGGAAGAACAGCGTAAACGGGACTTAGAGGAAAAGCAAAAAGCAGCTGAATTAGAACAGCGTAAATTAGAAGTAGAAGAAAAACGTCGTTCGGAAGAACTGGAATTAAAAAAATTTGAGATGAATTTTGAGCTTGAAAAGCTTAAGTTACAGGCTCAGAGCCAAAGTGTTTCCAGTGGAGCGGTAGGTGGTAATGCGGCAGGGATAATGTCTTATCCAGAGAGTAAAATAGATATCCAGAAGCTGTTGCCTACATTTAAACCAGAGACAGATGATGTAACATTGTTTCTGGTGCTCCTGGAACGACAGTTAAAGCTTTCGAAGGTACCAGAGCACCTCTGGGTTTCTTATTTACTAAGTGTTGTACCCTCTTCTATATCTACGCTTATTGCTCGTGAAAAAGAAGAAAACGCTTCAGATTTTTCACATGTTAAAGGTCTACTTCTAAAAAGGTTTAAAATTAGCGCTGAAAGGTTTAGGCAGCTGTTTTTCACGCATTGCAAAGATAAAGAAATTACTTGGAGAGATTATTACTTAGAGTTACGTGCTTACTTTGAAAACTGGCTTAAAGAGTTAAATGTAACGTCTTTTGAAGCTCTTCAGGATCTGATCATAGCGGACCAGATGAAAAGGCGCGTGCCTGTCGAATGCAAACAACATATGTTAGATGATTGGGAACATTTAAATTCACCAGTCGACCTTGCCGGAAAATTAGATGCGTATGATACTATCAGGTCTACGTTTTCTAAAAAAGATTCGGTTGTACCCCAGGAGAAAAAAGCGTATTTTCGCCGAGAAAATACTTGGAAGCAGAGTAAGCCTCCAAAAGAAGATAGATCTTCCCCCACGTTTGATAATCGTCGCTCAGAATCCGAGATATTCTGCTATGATTGTGGCAAAGTGGGATTTATAAAGAAGAAATGTCCAGATTGTTCCCCTACGATTGAGAAACAAACAGTGCAAGCTCAACGTCTCAAGCTGTATAGTTTAAATACATCAACAGTTTCAGCGCTAAATGTACCTATTACGATCTGCAATAAGAAGGTATTAGTCTGTGCAGATACAGGAGCAAATCATTCTATTGCAGGAGAACGTATGTATAAATTATTTTTGAAAGCTGGTGTTGCAATGAAACCTCTTACTCATGAAGTAACATTAGCTGATGGAACTACGATGGCTAGAAAAACTCTTTCTGCCACTGTGCGTGTAAAGATTGAAGATCGAGTTTTCAAAACAGAGTTTATTGTTTTACCAAATGCCAAAGGTAATAGAACTCTTTTAGGAATGGATTTCCTGCACAAAGCTAACATAGTGTTAGACGCTGCAAGTAAAACATGGCATTTTAGTGACAAGCCTCATAAAAAGTTTTATTTTGTAGAAGAACATGAAGTACAAAATAATACGTGTACTGATGCGGACAAAGTGTGTCCGTATGCCTTACGTAAAGATGAAGGCAAAAAGTTAAATTCCGATGACAGGAAAACACTTAAAGATATTCCAAAAAGGTTTCAAAAGTGTTTTCGACCAAGGGGAGAGACAACCCCAAATCTTAAACGTTTTGTAAATATTTCAAAAAGTGTGAAAGAACGTGTTGAAATGAAACAAGATCATAGGAAGAAATATTATGATAAAAACCATAGACGAATATATTTCAAGCCTGGTGAAAAGGTATGGATTAACCTACACCCAGTTAGTAATGCAAGTAGAAATAAAACATCAAAATTAATGCCTAAAACAGATGGCCCATACATAATTTTGACTCAAAAGTCACTAGTGACATATGACATTGCTAGTCTAGAAAATCCTACTGAACGAATTGGATCTTACCACGTTTCTGCCTTGTTGCCTTTCCAAGAATCTGAAACTATTCCAGTTGCACCCTTGAGAAAAAGAGGAAGACCAAAAAAGCATCCTGTTTCCTCTCCGAGACGTAGATCGGAAACAGAGGGGGAGGATGTAACACGCGCTTTCCAAAGGAGTAAAAGAAAAAAAAATAGACTCACGCGTCACGTGACCTGAGTTTTGCTAAATTTAAAAAAAATGTAGTTGTAATATTTCGCGTTTAAAAGAAATCTGGCAACACTAGTTCTATTAAAAAATGTTCTTTTCTTAGTGATATTGGAATGTTGGTTGTGAAGAGTAGTTCATATCTTGTGATGGTGGCGTGCGCCAGAATTATGTAAAAGCTTTATTTGTATGTTATTTGTGTTAGTCTACCATATGTGAGTGACGTCTTTTCAAGTAATAAAAAGTTTATAAAGAATAATGCAAGCCCCGAGATATTTATTAAGATAAGTTATCACTTCTTTCTTTCTTCTCTTCTACATTTGTAAGACGACTTCTTACAAAGGTCTAATTATTTAGAAACCTAAAATCTATTAATCTTAGAAACCTATAGCCTAAACCTACATATATTCAATATTTCAATGTTGTAGGGAAAAAATCCGATTTAAATAAAAAGAAATATGATTTAAATACAAAAATTCGATTTCTATTATTATTACTTTTTAAATCATGACTTTTTTACACCCTAATTTTACGGAATTTTTAACTAATTTTTGTTGGCCGATCCGTCGGAACTGTCTGGTAGGCGGAGCGTTAAAATAACTTTTGTAATTTATAACTATCCTCTAATCTTGTAAATAAAATATGAATGATAATATACCAAACTGTGACTTTATTTTATGTATGGTCTGCAATTTTATACTTCATTCACATAAAAAAAGTGATTAACTGTGTATTCCTACTTTGTTTTTAGCTGTGTCTGGTAAAAGTAAGTACGATTATATGGATTTCTAACACACAATTATATGGAAAATTTTTTATCACATTTCATTTAAAGCCACTATAGTAAATTCTTATAAATGCGCTTGTATTATTTTATGACGATATCAGAGTGATATTGGCCCTGGCAACATAGGTGCTTGTAAAATCGTACAAAAACTTTCATATAAGATTTGAAAAATGAGCTTTGTTTTAAAAAATAATAATTATAGATAGCAAGAGTTATTATTTTTAATGTATAATTTTATAAATAAAAATGTAATTTTGGCAGTGAATTATTAAAATTATTTTTTAATAACTAAAAAATTTTTTAAGTATGAATTTTTCTTTAGTCAAATCATAACATAAAGTGAATTACACCTTTCTATCACCGTGTTACATAAGTGCGATATACACTAAAGTCAAAATGACCAGTGAGCATTAACAGTGCGTTCGAAAAAAATTTTTTCGCCTTCAAAAGTTCGAAATTTTCTGATACAATTTCAGACTCACTTTTAAAAGTAAAAACACAAAACTTCCTGAGGTGACTTTTAAAGAGATCTATACGATGTCGTGTGATTTTATTTTTTGTTAAATTCATTAGAATTTGATTTATAAACTATTATTTCCTCAGTATGACCCTTTTTTTCGTTCCCAGATCTCCCGCTTCGGGAAATGCGGCTGAAAACGTTGACTTTAACAGCATTTTTTTGCAATATATTCTGCATTTATCAAAAAATTGACAAGCACGGGACATAATATACTTTCTAAGTAAGAGAATTTTCCAGTTTGATACGTTTGAGAGCAAAAACGAATTTAAAAATAAATTAGAAAAATGGCAATTTGTACTGAAATATACCCTTAATCGGGGGTCTTATTTATTACTGCTATCGTCCATCATAGCATTTTTGCCAGGTATGTTCTTAGAATTCTCAACATACGACGATACTGAGTTAATCTTTCATATCAAAGTTTACTTGATCACTTGAGCAGTTTTAGATCGTTATTGCTAAAATGAATTTTGTAAAATTAAAACGGCTAGAGATAGCCCAGAGCAGATTTTTTTCAAAATTAAGTTCATTTATTTTACAATTTAATATTTGAAATTAATAATATGGATAAGAAGTGTGTTGTTTTCTGCTTATTACAAATGTGGAAAAAAATAATTTATTATTTTTGTGTTTTAAATCATTTTTTCATGTTTAAAACCACATAATATAACATTAGAGTAAATATTTGCAGTTTCAACATTATATAGCATTTAAAATAATTATTCGATTTAAATACTATCTGTTTCAGCGTGTTTATAATATATTTTGTTATAAAACTTAGAGTTTTCATTATTTTACATGCTATACATTTCCTATTTCATCTTCTACTGATGACAAAAGACTGCTTTTCATAGATTTCAATTCATGGTTTTTCGTTTGTGATTTCTAAATTAAAGAATTTTTATAAGCGTATTGCATTCAAAAATATAAGAAAAATAAATAAAATCCTTTAAAAGATGTCATTTGATATCAGAAGAAATAGCTTTAATCTAGACCGAAAAATTCAAATGTTTACATCAAATCCAATTACAGACACAGAAGCAATTGTAACATTTTTCAGATTGAGCGTAGAGTGATTTTTGATCTTTTTTTTCGACTACTTAGACTACAAATCTGTTAAAAGGAAAGAACACGCCAAACATACGAGTTTGTCTTTCATGCATTTTTTTTATTTTTTTCGGTAGTGAAAACACTTAATTCACATTTTACACTCCAAAGTATAGGATAAAGCTATTTACAAAACTATGTAAAACACTATGTACACAAAAATCTGTGTATTGTAAATGTTGCACAAAATTATGTATTTTGCATGTTACGTAGACATATGAGTAAGAACAGAATATTACACACAAATCTGTGTATTTTACATGTTACACAACATTATGTGTATTTCCCTAATACACAGAAATATGTGCAAAAACTTAATAATACACAGATATATGTGTAAAAGTATTACATAGAAATATGTGCAAAAACTGAAATTACACAGATATATGTGTAAAAATATTACACAGAAATATGTGTATTTCCCTGCAATTTACTCATTGAAGCGTGTATTTCAGGAGTTATCGGATAATTTTTACACATTTAGACTTATCATCAAATTATACATTAAAATTTGTATTTTGAAATTTACACATTTGGCGTGTATTTTGCCAATTTACACATGTAGACATGTCGTTTTTGTATAATCGATTTACACATTTTTGAGTGTAAATTTACACATTTATTTTTACAGTGTACATGGGGAGGTTTAAGCAAAAATTTTTCAGTTTTTTACATTCCCAGAACATATTTATTTAATTTATTTGGAAAACTTTAAATTTTTGGTTCATATGATGAAGAAATGCAATGTTTTTATTATGCAATATCTAAAACACAATAAATGTAATTAAAGTAAGAAATGTATTTTCTAAAATAATGTTCAAACGTGCCTAACCCTTACCTCTACGACATTCCATTGTTTCCTAACCGACCATATTTAGCAGTTTCTGAACGAATTGTAGTGTTTTTAGCAAAAAATATGGGTAAGGAATAAAGAAACATAATTCTTCTTTATTGGTATGTCAAATATATAATTTTTTGTGACAGAATATTTGCATTGGTGGTACACAGCATGCTAATAAATCAATATCTCAACATATTAAGTGTGAGGATTTAAAGACAGGGCCATGAAGTTTTGTTCAAAATGAGAATTTGTTACTAGTAGCTTTTCACATAAAAATATGTTTATGTTTTTACTTCACGTTATGAGAATGGACACTGTGAAACTAAAAGTTATATAACTGGAGGTGAATCGCAATTTTATTACAAGCCCTCAAATATCGAGATATATGATGGAATCAGTGGATAAAAATGATCAAATGTTATAGCCCTACAGTCGAGCTCGGGAATACTATTCATGGTTAAACTCGTCATATGTTGAAATCCCAAAACATTCTTTATTTGATACATGTTAATATTTTGAAAAAAAATTGTAGCAGAGCAGTGTCACCAGTTAAATGACTTAAGTCGAAGTCAAATTAGCAACAGCTTATGTCAACATCTAACTGAATCCGAAATTTGATAAATATACATGCATTAGTTTTTGAGATAGAGCTACTTCGGAAATCATAGAAATTTTGCATAGCAGATCACCAAATCATAACCAGATCACAAATTCATTACCAGATCAAACTGGGTCAATCATAAATGAAACCAGATTAATCATCACCAGATCATAAAATCATCTGTTGGGTGATTTACACGAAAAACTAATCATGATGAATTTATACCAGAGACTAACTAAATATGTAGTTTGAAAAAAAATCATGCATTAACTCTCGAGATAGAGTTATTGAGATAATCGTGAATTATTCAGAATAGTAGCATCATCTGTTAAAACATGTGCGCCAAATACCAAATTATATCAAGGGATAACTAAATCAGAAGTTTTAGGAAAATCCGTGCATTAATTCTTCGGGTACATCTACTTCGAAAATTGCAAAAAATTAAAAATATAAGAGTTATATTTTAAGACATTTCATGTTGTAGGATTTCTTTTACTCTTTTCAGTAAATTACAATACATTATATATTAAAAAAATTGAATAACTTTTCAACATGTTTTTCGGAATTTATATTCATAAAAAAAGGTGATTAACTCTTTGGTAAGTATTACCATTTATTTTATTTTATGTATAAATATTTATTCATAAATTAATATGCTTACATTAATAAAATGTGATAATTTTATTGATAAGATTGCATATAATTCCAAGGTTCGTACGGGTTCTAGAATTTCATGACCGGAAAATTCTTCGGTATCAGTATTTCCTAATAGAAAATCTATGATTTAATAAGACGAACTTTCACACTTTTGAATTATATTCATTTTTTTAAAGAAATTCTGGTATGTCACCTGGGAAATAACAGTATCCATATGAACAATGAATTCAATTCTTATAGAACCTGTCCTTATGAAGAAGATTGTAAGCAAACGCTATAATATTTAAGGAAAATATCGATAACTTAACTTTGTTTACTTTAAAATTAATTGCCATTCAGGTGGAAAATTTCATGCATATTTAATCAGAAGCCGAAATATAGGGATTTGTCTTGTCTAACCATAGATACAAAAAAAAAATTTTTGAAGAGTTTGAAGCTTTTATAACTGAAATTATAAATATTCATGAAAAATTTTAAAGCACCATTAGACCATAGTTATTATGCGACAGCAATTTAGTGTATTGCCATGTAAAATATTATGAAGCTTCATGTTTATAGTGGAACATATTAGTATTTATGCCTGGAGAATCAATTTTCTAATACTTCTTGGAAGGAATGTTTCAAAATATAATAATATCAAAGCATTGTTATAACTTTAAAAATTATATGCTGCATGAATTCTTTTGGTTTCTTTGGAGAAAATAATAAAAACTAGTATATTTTGGTCGCCAGAAAATTACTTTCTTCTTTATAAAACAAATCGTCTGCAACAAAAAAAAAAATTAAAATACATTAAATCATGCTTGAGATATACCTATAGCGGAAATCGTGAAAAACAATGCTTAGCAGCAACACAATTTGGTTGGTATAAACCAAAACATAATAAGGATCAGTTTATGTCAGGTTTAACAGAATACGTAGTTAGATGAAATTCCGTGCATTAGATCTTGAGGTACAGTAGTCTCGGAAATCGTAAAAAATGCATAACAGCACCATCTGTTGGGCGATTCACAAGAGAAAATAATCAGCAACAATTTATATCAAGATTCAATTGAATCTTGAACTGAATTTCATATCTTTTACAGAATGTTTAATCTTTTGTCACCGTTTTTTAAAACAGAAATTTTTGCCTAATCAAATCAGAAAAATGCTGGAATTAAATAATCTAAAATTTAAAAGAAAAATTCATTGGTGTGAATAATAAATTATGATAGAAGTACTGATGCCCGTAAGTGGTACGAGCAAATCATGATTGGCAAAAACACGTTGCCCGTAAACACGTTGAATATGCAAAAACACGTTGTCACGGGTAAAACAGGGAAGCGGTCAAGGCACATGTCCTTATCTTGAAGATTGTTAAGGATAACCATAAATATTCTATTAAAAATAAAAAATATTTAAGTTTTTTTTTTTTTTTTTTTTTTTTTTTTTTTTTTTTTTTTTTTTTAAATCACGGTAGAGATTTCCACGTTTGTGCAGACCAGAATTTTGATAAGAAAAAAAGTTATTTTATTTGAAAGGAACATTTTTGAAATTTAAAAGAACAACATTGCCTCTAAGAAAATACAGGTTTGTGAAATCCAGGAAATCGCATCCCTGCTTTATTTAAAGATTGATTGCTATTCAGGTAGAAATGTACTCAAATAATTAATTAGAACTGAATAAACAATTATTATTACACTCTAAAAAAATAAATGTGTAAATTAGTCAAATTTACACACATATATGTGTAAATTAGTAAATTTACACACTTGCCATGTACTTTACACATTTTTTTTGCAGAATTTTACCTGTTTTTATGTGTATTTAGCTTTTGAAACTAAGTGTGTAATTTGTTATCACTTGAAAAACATAAATAAGTGCGTAAAAGTTGAAAAATACCTAAATTGTCATCGATTGGTGTGTTATTGTAATTTACGCATAGTTCTTATATACACTGATAAGTGTGTAAATTTCTAAAATCATCCACTTGTCATGAAAATTACACATTTTGTAAAAAGAATTACATATTATTATGTGCATTTATTTTGTGATATTAAGACTGCAAGTTGTTGTTGATTAGTTACCCAGACAAATGTGTAAAATTAGAAAAATACCTGAATTTACATGAACTGGTGTGTTATTTTAAATGTTCGTCTGCATTTTGTATAATAGCAAGTACGCAGGTGAAAAATGAAAATTGAAAACATGATCTGCTGTATCGTAGTTTCGCCATTTTTAGAATAGAACATGTCAAAAGAGGAAAGTTTGTTCTCCTCTGTTAACTCAAAAAATAAGAATAAATCATAATGCAATTACAAATAATCGAGGAATGTTAATTATCACAGAATGTTTATCTTCATATTTAGAAAAAATTGAACTATCTTTTCTTTTCTATTGTGATTTTACCGGCACGAAAAAGTTGGATATTCTATAACAAAGGTATGTAAATGTTTTGTTCTAATGAAAATAAAGCTTTTCAATTGACAACCAATTTAATAGATTTTCATTGTTCAGTTTTTCATATTTAAACTGTAAGTTTTTTGACATACAACCAAAAATTAAGGAATTTAAATGTAATTATAAAGTATTAGCAGCATTATTATATTTAAGAAAATGATAAAATTTCGGTGCTTTATTTTCTAATATTGTTCGCTTCTTTTTTATTTGAATATATCTAATCTTTTTCTAGCTCAGATTCCTTTTATTGTGTAAAAATGTAAAATAATGTTTATGATTTCTGTGTGTTATGAAAGTTTTATCATAAAAGTTGCTATCATATTTCAACTAAATTATGATTATTTTATTGAATTAGTAAAATTTAGATTAGAAAATCTTAATCGTTGTCCGAGTTCCAAAGGTGTCGCAAAAGTGACTGCGTTCCTTCATATTAAGCATACTTATGACCATTCTATGAAAGCTATAATTATGAAGAAAGAGAAGTATACATATATGTATTAGTTATTGAATTGACTTTTGAATTTAAACACTAATTTAACACATTTAGTGAAATACTTTGTGCACTTATTCTAAAAAAATTATATACATGATATGTTTATGTATATATACATGTGTCAGGTTCTGAGACCACATCTGCTACAGATTGGAATTTCCGTTATTTCTCTATCTTAATCTTTTGTGTATTGTATGGCTGTGTACTAGAATTTCCAAGGTGACATTCCTTCTTTGTTGAAGGCAGGTAATCCTATGCAGGTGGTGTTGGGAGAAAGAAGAGATTGCTGAGAGGCGTGTTCATCCGTCAGTGAGGTATGTGGACGATGAGCAACAAGCAACATGTCACTAATCAAGAAAGGAATGTGGAATGTGCCCAATGAATGAGCTCCAAAGGGGGGTTTATATTGGGGAAAGCAGTGATTTGAGAAGAGCAAGTCTTATCTCAGATTAGATCAGTTCGTACTTGGGGCTCGTACCTGGAGGTGTGTGTAGGACCGAGGTCCTGATAGAGTGTGCTCTGTGTTGTAGAGCGGAAGCAGTGCGTTTCGGGAGAGCAAAGGACACAGACGTCGTGGTGTTTAGTGCTCTGGGCCGCGAAGTGCAGGCAGAGTATACCTGTAGTGGGAGATTCGAGATTGATCTCCGATAAAGTGAATCTAACGTGCATTGAGTGTGTGGTGGAAGGTGTAATTTGAATAGTACACAGCCAACCTTTACTGTATTTAAGTTAATGTTGAACCGGATCATCTATATCCGAGTTGTAATTGTATATAATTGTAAATAGCGTATTTGTTGTGTACATATATTCTAAATAAACTGTTAATTCAGTTAATTGACAGCGTCAGTGTTCATTTACACAATCCTCACAGTGGGTGACCGATATCACTTAATAATATCGCTGGTGGCAGCTATAACTACCACGAACTTTCTTCAAAGTTGTGCGGGCTGAGAGGAACGCCCGACAACATGTATTTGTAAAATGTCTCATTTTTGAAAAAAAATGAGATTATTTGTAAAATGATACATTTTTGCAAGAATGAGATTATTTTTGGTTAGAAATTGAGTTAACTGTATAAATGAACTTTCTTAAAACTGAGCCCAATATTTTTATTAAATTAGTTAGTGTTTTTAGCTCACAGGCTATCATAGCCTGAGAGCTTATGTGCCCGTCCGTTCTGTATGTATGTTCGTATGTACGTAACGCGATAACTCATGATAAAAATATCCGATCCACTTGAAATTTTGTATGTAGGTATATCCTGACAAGGCGCTTCCCTGATTAGTTTTTGGAGTTCATTCGATATGTATAAGAGGGGGAACGGGGGGCTCATGCCCCCCGTTAGTTGATATAAATGGGATTTTCATGCAGAATTAAGTTTTCAAAATTTAGATTAGGATCATTCTGATGAGGCGATTCCGTGACTGTTATTAGGTGTTCATTGAATAAGTATAAATAGGGGGAACAGGGGTTCTAATGCCCCCCCCCCCCCGTTAGTTGATATAAATGGGATTTTCATGCAGAATTAAGTTTTCGTTCAAAATTTAGATTAGGATCATTCTGATGAGGCGATTCAGTGACTGTTATTAGTTGTTCATTGAATAAGTATAAATAGGGGGAACAGGGGTTCTAATGCCCCCCCCCCGTTAGTTGATATAAATGGGATTTTAATGCAGAATTAAGTTTTCGTTCAAAGTTTAGATTAGGATCATTCTGATGAGGCGATTCCGTGACTGTTATTAGGTGTTCATTGAATAAGTATAAATAGGGGGAACAGGGGTTCTAATGCCCCCCCCCGTTAGTTGATATAAATGGGATTTTCATGCAGAATTAAGTTTTCGTTCAAAATTTAGGTTAGGATCATTCTGATGAGGCGATTCCGTGACTGTTATTAGGTGTTCATTGAATAAGTATAAATAGGGGGAACAGGGGCTCTAATGCCCCCCCCCCCCTGTTAGTTGATATAAATGGGATTTTCATGCAGAATTAATTTTCGTTCAAAATTTAGATTAGGATCATTCTGATGAGGCGATTCCGTGACTGTTATTAGTTGTTCATTGAATAAGTATAAATAAGGGGAACAGGGGTTCTAATGCCCCCCCCCTTTCATTTATATAAATGGGTTTTTCAAGCAGAATTGTCAGATTTCGTTCAAATCTCTGAATAGTTTTGGAAGTTTAATGGTTAAGTATAAAAGAGGGGGATAACTCCTTTTAAATTATATAAATGCTAAATGGGTTTTTATTAAGAATTATCTAATTTGCTCTGAATTTTGGATATAGATTTTTTATATGATAAAGCATGTCTTTGATAGTATAGGAGTTTCAATGATTAAGTATAAAAAAAGAGGAAAGGGGAGAGCTGTTTCCCCTTCTTAATTTTTTTTCGAACGGAATTAACCCTTGAAAATATAAGGCTTTAATGTACAATTAGTATTTGTAGCCTGTGAGCTCAATGCCATCAGTTTAACTGGGCAGTATTCTTTATTAATTTCATTATTTGTGAATTTATTATCTTAAAAATGTAAATAATTTGTGTACATCAATATAATAATAATAAAATTAAATATATTGCATTTTTTTAGTTCATTTATGCTTTTTTGTGTGTTTCTGTATTTATAAAAAAATTTTGATACTTCTTAAGATGTATTATATAAACCTGTAATAAATAAATGTATATATAGGAATGTAAAAAAAAAATAATAATAAAAGTTATGCGCGCATTTTTTTTTGGGGGGGGGCGGGGACGTTTTTTGAAGCAAGCTATTTTAAAGTATTACATATTACACTTCAGTACAGGTAGATGTGCAGTAATGGACACCCTTCTAGTAATGTATCAACAATAAATCACAAAAATGTAATCACAATAAATAAATAAATAAATGCAAACTAAGCTTTTATTATTTTTTCATAGGGAGCGAACGATTTTAATCAGCTGACTTAAACCGGTAATTAAATCGTAATTTAAATCAACTTTTTTTTAATCATTGACTAAAATCATAAATTTTATAAAGATTTAAAATGACAGAAAAAAGTATTAAAATCTAAGGTTACCATAATTTGGCAAGTTTCTACAGGTATAGACTTTTGAATACACAAAAAAACTTTAAATAATTATTTCTAAGCTTAATTTCTGAGTATTGTCAAAGACTTAAGCATGATAATTTTGTAAAAAGCATAGTTTTTATCTTATAAGTATAAAAATCATTTAATTTTAAAATGATATTCAAATCTGGTATAAATTACAATGTCATAATTTCCTTTTAATAATCAAATTATTGATTCTTTTATATAATATAGGCATAGCAAGTATAATAATTTTCTGCAAATAAACGAATAAAGCAGCCAAATCTTATTTTCTCATTCTGCTTTTGCAATAATAAATTTATAGCAAATATTGGAACTAAAAATAGAATGAAATAATGACATCGGTGAATCGCTATTGAAAAGAAGGCATGAGAAAAAAAATTAATAAAATATTAAGCATAGCAAGAGCTTATTCAGTAAAAGTTGAATGTTTTTACTTTTTCAACTCATATACACCAAATAAAAATTTTCATGATTAATTAAGGCAGCAATACTGTCTGAAACACTAAATGCTGAGAACTTCCACTAAGTGCTAATAATGGTGCTGTTTAATGTTTTGAGGATTTCATATGAGGACCCCAGAAGCCAAGGGGTATAAGTGACAAAATTGAAAAAATTGAGTTAAGTGCACAGGGTATCTGGAAATATGCTTTTTCCATTTCAGGTAAAGAAATATAGGTCATTTTCTGATTATTTGGGGGAGTTATAGAGATAAACCACTTTTTTCGAAAAACAAACAATATTGATTAATTATACATTTAAAGAAAATTGTACTCTATTTTTTTAACAGTTATTGAAATGAGAGTTCAAAGATTAGAATGCAACAAGCAGATGTTTCCTATTTCAATTTAGTCAATTGTTATTGATGTTCCAATTTAACTTTAAACTCAATTTACTCCAAATCGACATTTTGTCACTTGTACCCCTTGGCTTCTGGGCTCCTCATATATAATTGGCTATTCCTTATATTTACTTTGTATGTGTTTATGAATGTGCTGACATATTTTGGGGGGTTAATATATCCAAACGTGGATGTAAATTTAGATTCAGGCTGCTGACAGATTGCAAAATGAGATGCAAATAAATTTGTTAATTTTGTTAATTGTGTTACTAATTGATGAAATTACTTATTTGCAGTTGTTATTAATTCTGTAACTATTTGCTGTTTCCTCTAAGCACTTTTTTAGAGTGGAAAAACTTTCTTCTTATGAAATTAGCAAAATGCACCCTACCTTATTAAAATATAATTAAATTCACTTACAGTAAACACAGATTTCTTGTAATACAACTTCCAAATTACACATTATTTCTTAATCTAAGTTCCCAAGATCTTATGAAAGTGATAGAGAATTATTTCTTTAGAAAAAAAATTAAAACATGTTATTATTTAATTGTATTTTTCAATTTGTAATTCATAAAATTATTAAAATTAATGACATTTGTTTTATCATAATGAGAAACTGAATGCTTTTTATAATTACTAAACAAATTACTAAGTATATTTCCCCATGAAATAGTGTATTTTTTGGAACTAGCATCTTCCCTTTTTTCTTTCTAGAATGAGCACTAAATTATTAATAATCATTTTAGTAATTAAAATATGTTATATACTAATTAAAAATTATATTATTACTAATTTTATGCTAATTAAAAATGTATATTATGTTTCTAAATACAGAGATTGTTGTTTAATAATTATTAATTTTAAATAGTGTTAATAGTTTATGTTAAATGCAGTTATTAATAATTGGACTAAATGTAGATATCACTAGTATTTAATATAGTTTTGCATAATATTGCATAATATTATTGCAAAATATTAATGTATATAATGTTATTATATGCTACAAAGGAAACTACTACTAAAAATAGCTCATAGTTACAGACATTATAAAACTACTTTGTAGTTTTTATAATGTCTGTAACTATGAACTATTAGTTATGTTAGTTAAAGGATAAAGACACAGATTATGTTAGCAGTTAGAGGGTTTTTTTTTCTTTTGGTAGACTAAAATCCCTGGTAGTCATTCAGTATTTGAACATTGGGGACAAAAATCATAAAATTCCAATTTATATCAAAATAATCTGAATTAGTCCTTTCAGGTATGATGTACTACTCATAGTACGTGTCTTTTAATGGGGTATTATTTTGTTTTAAGAAATATTTTTGCTGATATTTACATGCAGTAATGCTATTATATGCCTATGCATTTACTATATGACTTCATTTTATGCTTAAGCATTTAATAATAATAATAATTATTATTATTATTTGGTTAATTTTCTCTGCGCTGTTTGCGATTCTTTTATTTCAAACATAATATTTCACTCTTTAAATTTAAAATAAAAGTTACTTTCTTGAAAGAATCATGTGTAATAATGCGCAGAAAGTAGGAGAAAGTTCTAATATCAGTTAAATTTTATTGCGATGCAATATTTTCTAAACATCTCCCAAAATTCTTTTTTAGCCTATGGCCATGTGAATATTGAATAATACGCAAAATAACAACGTTCATTATCTTTCAGATTATGAAATATTGGTGAAACACTAATTAATGTACTTGGATAGCTAGTATTAATATTATTAATGTAAAAGTTTGTATTATTAATACTATTAATATTAATATTACAGTAAAACTAATGCACACACTACACAAATTATTCCATAGGCACTGATTATATTAAAAAACACTTTATTAAAAGAATAACACTCACTAGCAGCTCACTGCTGCATTGTCGTCTGCACGTTTCTCAAACACAACTTTGGAATAATAACATAAAAAACACTTCACTTCTTTTCACTTTCTGGATACTGAGATTTTAATTATAGGTAGCACGGTATCATCTGCCTACATGGAACATACCGGCCCCCATTGACATGTTTCACATTCAATAATAACTCTTTTTTTACCAAGTACACTAATTACACAAATAAATACAAAAGGTCACTACATATATGTTTACTCAAATCTAAAAATTGAAAGAAAAAACAATATAAAACTCACACACACACATATATATATATATATATTTATTTATTTATCTATTTATTTTTTAAGTACTATGGTTTACAGGCATAGGAAAATACATAATTTACTAATCGATCTTTTAAAAATTCCAATCTGACTTTTTACCTGAACTACGCGAAATTCTCATTATTACCGTAATATACTTCAATAATTCTGCCTAATGGCCACTTATTGTTTGGTGTATTTTCCTCTACTAACAACACTAGATCTCCTATTTTTAGATTATCCTTTTCAATTCTCCACTTACCAAATCTTACAATTAATTTCAATTATTGATTAAATTAAATAGAACTTTAACTTTAAATTTAATTTTTTAACAATTGATAAATAAACTTTTTAGCCTTTGCTTTAAATATCATTTAAACTTTAGTGCTAAACAGAAATATTAGAAAGGAGATAAAAGTGATAAGAACTGCTAGTATCCTACTGATGTTAAATCCTATCAACCCCCCCCCCCTCTTAACACTTTTATCTAAAAAGGAGAGGCGACTACAAGAATATTAAAACACACCAGTATAGTTTTAATCCTCTTAATGATAGCCTAACACATTAGTGCATCCTGACGATGTCCATATTTAGAACAAAAAAGGATAACATCTTAAAAAGGACCATTATCTCAACAGCACTTAATCACCTGTACACTAACTCCAAATATATTAATGAATCTTTAAAGAAGACACAATAACCGGGAATAAACAATAAAAATTAGCCAAAGTTCCAGCTCAGCCCAACACCCAAAATATTCAGACATATTTATACACAAAATAAAAACTTTTATATAATATTTACACACATCAAAATACAACTTTTACCAGGTAGGTAGTCACTTAAAATTACTCTCATACCAACAAGATCCACTCGATCTGGCTCCTAGGTTTTAAAACATATTCAAAAATATTGATATATACTGCTTTTATATACCTTATACACAATTGAAAAAACCCTACATATATTTCAACAAGAACACAGCATGATCTTACACTTATTAAACTTTTTCAATATTGTAATATTCATTAAACAATCTTCAAAGTCCATAATAGGAAGAAATTTCAATTATCATACACATTAATAATATATCTTACACAATTAACTGTTTTAAACAATATAAAAATATTATTTTCACATATTGAATAAAAAGATCAAAAATCTTTAATATTCAATTATAAAATTTAAGAATAGTGGAACCCCATGATTACATTCAAAGGTAACCAAATCTCATTTTTACAACATACAAACTTCCCGGTCAGACATCAACACATGACTTCATTCTCAAAAATAATCCTACCCTTCACAGCAGCCAATTTCCAATAAAAACAAAGTTTCAGCTACAACATCTCCTAAGAATCCAGAGGACACATATATAATTAAATTGGTACATAACATTCATACATCTTTGAGCGCCATGTACACCCGGCTACCCTTTCACTCTCTAGCAATTTGCCTGGGGCCCTAGGTCTTCATACCTCGCTCTCTCGAAAAACACAAAATCACATAGGCAAGAGTTGTAGCACAGATACAGATTACTTGAATTCAGACAATCACAAACAAACCTCAAATAATAAACTATTGTTTCCATACTTAACATTTTAGGACAGATCAACCGATGTTGACACCAAGACCATAGAAACTCCTTATTGCCGAGAAATAGTCCACTAGTACAAAAACACTTTCACAAAAGTTAGACTCTCCTCACAAGCCTTAAAACTTACACAGCTGACTGAATATACTATCACATGATTGTTTCTGTCACTCAGCGAGGAGCAAAGTTAACATCTGAAAATCAATCCCCCTCCATTAAACACAGAAACATTTAGAAAATTTAACATTAGTTTTCAAAACAAAATTTTTCATTCCGAAAAATCTCCATGAAATATCCAAAAATTCAGCCCAAGAATTGAAAACAAGCAATTCCATGAGAGTCCATCACATACTGAACATCTCCAACTAAACCATGTTTAGCCCATAGGATTCATTCGCTCTTACACTACAACATGGTTCCCCCAAACTATTGCTCTTATATTCACTGGAGTTTGAGTTTTATCTGACTAAGTTTAACACATTTAGAAAATTTTACAAGCCAGCTGAAAGATGTTCCTTCCACATTCAGGAGACAATTCTAACAACTTAAAAAATGCAATCCTACAGTTGAATCTAACGCAAAATATTTAAATCTGTTCTATTACATTAATATAACAAAAACTTTATTAATTTATTTCCAAATCTATTTCAACATTTCACAATTGCTTAAACTCAATACAAAAAAAAAAAAAAAAAAAAAAAAAAAAGATTCATTAACTCAATCAAAAAATGGATCAGATCTTCAAAGACTCCTTCATCAAAAGAGTTGAATTTTTAGCCTTACACGTGATCAACTTTCAACTTCCAATTAACAAAAGTCAACTTTAAAAATTATTTCTCAAATTAGCACTGAGCAGGCATGACACTAAACAACTGCAAAAAATCCTTTAACCAAAACTCCATAGCAAAACTTTCCAAATTCTGATTACACCAAACTTGCTTAAACCATACTCCACTATGACAACTACCTCTCAACCAACAGAAAAACTTCAGCGGATCTTCAAGCTTTCGTACACTATTCACTTACGATATCCAACGCAGAAGATTCTACATTTCTGTTCACCAGAGAGGGTAAGTAAACAATTTAAATCTTTAAATATACTGATCCCTAGAATATGCTATTCTCAAAAGACATGACAATTGTACTGCCCACAACGGAAAACCTATAACAACAACAGCAAGCTATCCACAGAGAACTTAATGTATATATTCAATACTTATTCTAATTTAATCTTTCCAATTTGAGTATCTGTGTAGCACCAAGTTTCGGGATCATGCCTTTCACATTTCCCAAAACGGAAAGTATCTATTGCTATTTTTGTGATTTATGTTAAAAAATATTGCACAATTAAAGAAGAACTACATACTAAATCAACTACACTTAAAACAGAAATAAACAAACATTAATTATTCATTTTATCTGTAAAAATAAATCATATTTAATACATGTTTCATTGAACATTTGCATACACATTTAACAGGACAAAAATAAATGTACCAGACCAAACTCGAAAATCCTAACACTTAAAATGGTGGATCTCTTCCATGACTCTACAAATCTAAATCAACTCTAAAACTCTAAATCAACTCTAAAACGCTAAATAAACTCTAAAACTCTAAAAAAAAAGAATCTGTAAAGCATATTGCAAAAATTAATATTTTTATGAGAACTCAGAAAAAGAAAAGAAATATTTATCTCCGATTATAGATTATATGCACTAAATCAATGACTGGTGTAAAGTAAATAATAAAATTCATACAGTAAATAAAAATTCAAATTTATTTAGAATATTCTGTACTTAATAAGCCAAAATTTTCGTGAGATCATGTTTCCCTAAATTTAACACTAATAATCAAAAAACCTCCCATACTGAAAAAAATATACTTGATTTTTTAAAACATAATATGCTAAACTTTAAGATTATATATTAAAAAATACCAAACTTTTAAACTAAAAAGAATAGGACATAAACTCCAGGAAATCAGCAAGATCAAGTAAACATCTGGAGCCATGTCACAAAACAAAATTTAAAATATTAAATTACTCAAAAATATCTATAAACTTTCATTAATAATTCATAAATCTCCGCCCGTAGACAGCACCAAAAACTGATTTCCTACCATTTAAGCACCTTATAAGTTTTTAAAAACTTTAAATTTATTAAAAATTTTAAATATATAAAAGAGTCTATTAAAACATTACACACTTTATTCAAAGTTCAAATATACTCTCAAATCTTATATTTTTCAAAAATCCTCAAATGCAGGCCTGTTAATTAAAATATATATGTATATAGATAGATGTAACAATTTTTAACTTCATTATACTTAAACTTCAAAATTAAATTTAACTGTTTAAATTTAAAAATATAGCAAAACTATTAAGGTTTTAACACTTCATTTTTAATAAATATCTCTATATAATATTTTCCACATAAACTACTTAAAATTTTATCCATTTAAATTATTTTTGTATTAAACTAAAGAAAATCATTTAATTTTCAATAAAAAGAATTTTAAAATTTTCACTTTTACTGCAGAAGTCCTCCATCACACAAAGTACCACAGCCGGTAGTTCTGTCGAGAAAATATGCAAAAACGTCATGGCCAAATAGATTCCCAGTTTATCAGAGCTCTTGAAGGTATGCAGGATACAGTCTGTCACAACTAAGTCCATGATTCCTTGGAACAAAAGCTCATTCATAAACTCATTTCAAGCACTGTAGATCACAGTTCATGATCGAAACAAAAACTCATCAGGATGAAGTCCTTTCAGGACCATAAGGTATCACAGCAAAAAGTTCAGCTGGGCAAAGTCGTCATAGGCTATGTAGAGCACAGTTCAAGAAAAACAAAGCTTTAAGGTTCTTGTGAGCATTCAGGGCAATCAAACTTTCATACCGCCTACAATTCACTTGCTGCACCATGACATTCACGACAAAAATGCATAAACTCCAATGTTTGGGACGCAGACCATACTCAGATCTTATCGTCGTTCTTCACCAAATAAAATAAAACCAGCACTGTCTCTCTAGAGGCGATAAACTTTTTAAAAAATCAGCACAGTTCCTCTTATCATATCCCACGAAAACAGACTGAAAACTTTATTCTCTCAATATGCAAAAAGTCCACTGAATATACAAAAAGCCAACTTATTTGTCCATATCTTAATCACACAATAATTTAAATAGTTCATCTTCAGATTTAACCAACATATGACTTCTTTAATTTTAATTGACAAAGTCGTTTCAAAGAAAATTTTCACGAAATATGAAGAGCAGCATCTAAACTTCTGACTGCTTCCAAAAGCATAGTTCCAAAAAAAAAAAATTTCCAGCGATCGGTATATATATATATTTTTTTTTTTTTTTTGTCAAAATATTCATTAACTCTTAAAACAATATCTTCTTAAACACAACACTTCCATTATTTGAGCACAACACTTCACTAATTTAAGCAGAATATTATTCGACGAATTTCACAATGAATGTTTCAGAAAACACCTTTATAGAACTCTTAATATCACATCAGCACATAGTTAATTCGAAGATTATTTACTCACATTAATAATTATTTTTACCTCCGGCTCGACGGACCATGTAAAATTAATGCACACACTACACAAATTATTCCATAGGCACTGATTATATTAAAAAACACTTTTTTAAAAGAATAACACTCACTAGCAGCTTACTGCTGCATTGTCGTCTGCACATTTCTCAAACACAACTTTGGAATAATAATATAAAAAACACTTCACTTCTTTCCACTTTCTGGACAGTGAGATTTTAATTGTAGGTAGCACGGTGTCATCTGCCTACATGGAATAATTACTAATATTAAAATGTGTTATTAATATTATTAATAATAAATATTTCTGAAAAAATTGCTCTTTAAAATATTAAAAACAATATGAGTTGTTATAGCTGTAAATATGAGCGAGGGAATTTCTTTTTAATTTTAATTTAAAAGACAGAAATTGTAAGGAATAGAAATTATGCACAGTCTGCGCATAAACTGTGATCTCACGATTGTAAAACTATAAACCAACTCTAAAAGAAATTACAAATTGGTAATTAAAATTTCAGTTTATCATGCTTTATATAAAAACGGGTATATCGGTGATAAGAAAATGATTTGTCTTTTATTTAGTGTGGTGAGAAAATTGCCAAAATACATTGCCGGTACACTATTTTCTGGGCATCAAACAGAGCTACCAGAAAATATAATCGCAATCAGTAAATGATATTGTTCTTTGTACAATTTTTTAATCATTAAAATTATCATTATTAATCATTGGGAATTAATTCCCGATTTAAACATACTAAAACATATAATATTAACGCTAAATACATAAAAATATGTCTGCTTGGAATATTACACAAATATCTAAGTATTTTGTTTATTACACACTAATCTGTGTTTTCCATGTTCAGCAGAAATATTTATATGAAGAGAATACTACACAAAAATTTGTGTTTTTTGCATATTATACAAAAACCTGTGTAATTTACATACTACACAAAAAATTGAGTATTTTACATAACTCTCAAAAGTATGTGTTTTTTGCATTATACACAAAAACATGTTTAATCACAGAAAATTACACATATGTATGTGTGTGAATATTACACATAAATCTGTGTATTCTACTGCAATTTACACATTAAAGTGTGTATTTCAAGACTTATCAGATAACATTTACACATTTGGTCTTATCATCAAATTACACTTTAAAATGTGTATTTTCAAATTTACACATTAGGCGTGTATTTTGGCAATTCACGCACCAATTTACACATATTGACAAATCGTTTTTGTATCATCGATATACCTGTTTTTATGTGTAAATTTACACATTTTTTTAGAGTGTATTCTTGTCAAAATAGATAACCAAAAATTATTCGAAAGTGTTTATAATTAAAACGATTGAGATTCCTGCAAAATTTCACTGTAAGTAATATGATATATTACCATGTAACAGTCTTATGAAACAGATGCTTGTAAAGAAATGTGTAAATATTATCCCGAGATGAATCTGATAATATTTTACGTAAGAAGATTTCTAAAATAAGTCATAAAAGGGAGAGCAATCTTTAGAATTTATGAGCTGTGTGGTTTCTTTTCTCTTCTTATTTCTGCGAGAATGCCTTAAATTTTTGTTTTCAAAAATTTTAGTTGTATTCATAATTTAAAAATTTACTTCTCTTGTTTCCTTTAAACGAAATTAATACTATAAAAACAGATAAATGCTCTAAAATGGAAGGACAATAAAAAGCTATTACACTTTATAAAATCTGTATTAAAAAAATTAGAAAAGAGTAAATTTTATGAAAAAAAACTGACTTCAAGGGAATCTAATGGTTTTCTTACCTTCTTCATTTAATCTTTGAGGCCAAGCTTCATTTAAAAACACTAATTTATAATCACAAAAAATCATTTTAGGGTTTTAAAACTTATTCATTTCAACAATTCTACAATTAACCTTTTAACCCCATGGGGACGAGCGACCCGCATACGTGCCGCAAAAAGACTTAAGAACCCTTGTTTACTCCCACCAGTAAAATTATACTAGAAAATTTGCCTTATTTAATCGGAGCATTTTCTCGGTTTATAAGAACCCAAATTTTTGTTTCAAAAAATCGGTGACAAAGGCAAAACATTAAAAATTTCGTAAAGGACTCCCGTCGAGAAGGGGTTAAGCATCAGAATACTTTCTTTGACAAAATCTTAAATGATTATGTGAAATTGGGATTTACTAATAAATTTTTATGGAAATAAGTGAAAGTTTTTTTGGCATAGATGATAAGAAGCAAAACTTAAATCTAAAATTCCTGTGCCAAAGAGGTTTTAGGAATGAAAAATTAAGATGTATATTCAGGGTGTCCCCGAATCCCTTGTGCAAATTTGGACGGGACGTAGAGAACATTCTTACGTTTCTTAATTACATAGAAAAGCATGGGCGTAAATCGCTGTATATGAGCTCTCAAAAGCAGCACAATGTTGCAAGTGGGCTACTTTTTCTTAATTCAGATTTCTCGACTGGATTACAAATGCTCCCGCATTTTCTACGCGACGCTTGTGGTTTTAAGAAGGCCATTTCATTCTGGAAGGTGTGTACGCCAACATTTGGACCGGACATGTGGATTGGGTGTGGAGGTCCTGTCGCTTGGACTCCTAGATCACCTGATTTATTTCTCAATTTTTTTTTCTCTGGGATGCCATGAAGAGCCTTGTGTACGAAACGCTCCTCATTTCTGAAATGGACAAATATCCATTGCTTCTCCCACGATCCGTGAAGCGTCCGGTATTACATGATTATTCGAACATGTCCGCCAATTCATGTCGTGTCGGTGTCGTGACATATCGTAACATATCGTGACATTAGTCCATTTCTGAAATGGACAAATATCCATTGCTTCTCCCACGATCCGTGAAGCGTCCGGTATTACATGATTATTCGAACATGTCCGCCAATTCATGTCGTGTCGGTGTCGTGACATATCGTAACATATCGTGACATTCGTCCATTTCTGAAATGGACAAATATCCATTGCTTCTCCCACGATCCGTGAAGCGTCCGGTATTACATGATTATTCGAACATGTCCGCCAATTCATGTCGTGTCGGTGTCGTGACATATCGTAACATATCGTGACACGACTGAGTCTTTTAAAGCAATACTTTTTTTGGCCATATTCATTTTAAACACTTAAGATCCTAAGTTAGTCACGGAGAGGACCATTCAATCTAATTTTAATCTCATAGGAGGTTTATTTATAGATTTATCATTCGCATTTTAATTTTAAATGTTTTTTTCATATTATACCTAAAAACGATAACTTTGATCGTGAGTTTGTACTTTTTTTGATACTGGTTACAGCCTGGTTACCGTGAATTGTTTTACTTTTGGAACATATAAAACAGGTTATGAAAACAAAACTAACCTCTTGTCACTTTTGCTGTTGGAAAAAGATTGTTTTGTGGTGGTACATTAAAAGGTTCTTTAGAATTCAAAATTAGTATGTTTGTCTGCCAGTTCATTTTATTAATTTCTATTTTATTTTTAACTTTTTGCTCTTTAAACTGGAGGTTTTCAATGTTTTTGATTGAAAGTTATTTTTAGTATAAACTTTGTTCCATTAAAAATGTAGAATAAGGACGAGTTCATTCCTTTGTGACCAACGACCATATGGAGTTAAAAAAAGAGAAGAAGAGATATTGAGTATTGTCTAGCTGTTGCGAATGAAGCAACTGAGTTGGTTGTCACAAGATGGCTGCCGTTTTTCTTGTACTGGTCCACAGTTTCCAATCACCGCTGGTGAAAACTTACACCAGTAAATGTGATTAAACTATTTCATCTTATTTAAGGATCTCATTCATGGTAAATTTCTCTCACAAATATGGTAAAATTTTTTATTTCTTTTTACTGGTGTCAGTTTGTCTTGGTGTTACAATATTTTTCCTAACACTAAAAGAAGGTTGTCTTGTTTGTCACATTATGGTGGAACGAATACCACAGAAACAATCTTCTAACATTAAAAATGAACATTGGTTTTGCCATTATTTTTGACTGAATATTTGCACTAAAAAGTAGTTAGATTAAAATATATATACAGGGTGTTTCGCTACTAGACCGACAAACTCTGAGGGGTGATAGTAGACATGAAGACAAACATTATTAAATGGGAAACAATGGGGCGCAAACGTCTTCTGTAGGACCTAGGGGCCATTAAAGTTTAAGGTCCAAAACTTCAAACGATGCTAAAAAATGGAAAAAAGGGTCGATTCGTTTGCGGTTTTCGCTAAAATCATTCTCTATATCAGGAATTTTATTTAAAGAAATTTTAAAGGATATGTTCAAAAATTGTCGATAGATGGCGCTTTAGTCTTTAGAGTAACGAACAAATATTTTGTACCGTTCTTTTGTGCATCGGGGTGAAATTGTTCTAAAGTTTAGACTTTAGATTTTAAATTTTCAGCCCAAAATCGGAAACATGGGGATCGGGTAACTAGGGAAAATTGGACTGTGAACCGAGGGGGAGACTTTAAACGCTCATAAACATTGGACAAACTAATCGATTTTGTTCCGATTTGCATGTAGGTCATTCCCTTGGTAATTATTTTATTCATAATGGCGAACAGTTTATGTGTCCTCAATTTTTGATATGATACATCTCAGATATTTCAATGGCATTACTCCTGGGTGTTTTACTACCAGACCAACATACTTCAAATAAGTGTTAGTTATGTAAAGACGACTCGCTGTCACGTAGGAATGTGACATAGAAAATGCCTTTTTTGCGAGTTATGGTCAAAAGTAGCAGAGAAAAAAGCAACAGAAATAAGCAGAGAAACAGCAACATGTTAAAGTGATAGAACAAAGTTTATTTAAAGGTTTTACTGCAAAAGGCGTTCGAAATTACGACCAGAAGAAGCCCGGCAATTTTGACAGCGACGGCAGATGGCGCTGCAATTTCCTTGCTGTAGATGCCACTGAACGGCAATGAGCGTGAAAAGCGATCACGCTGAAATGATCATTCGCGAACCGATTCAAAAGGAAGTAGAATGGCGTATTCGAACAATTAAATGGTCATTATGTTGCTCCTATATGGAGCTGCGGACTGTAACGGACACGCCGTTCTTTGTTGTACAAGGAGCGTTTTCCGCATAGGCGTACACCCCGTCATATGACATTTTCAAGTGTGAACAGAAATCTTCCTGAGACTAGTTGTTTATCGAAAGCTAAGATGAATCGAGAACGAACGACAAAAGCACCGCACAATGAGTAACAAGTGTTAAATATTGCAAAAGGCCATCCAAGTACGAGTGCTCGTGCAATAAGCTAACAGTTGGGATTTTCGCACAGCAGTGTCTAAAGCTGCCAGGAACATTTCAAAGCGTTAGTAATTCATGCGACACCGCTGTTAAGTATGCCGGACTAATTCTAGTCATAATTTCGAACGCCTTTTGTAGTAAAATCTTTAAAGTAACTTTGTTTTATCACTTTAACATGTTGCTGTTTCTCTGCTTGTTTCTGTTGCTTTTATCTCTGCTTCTTTTAACCATAGCTCTCAAAAAAGGCATTTTCAACGCTACATTCCTATTTGATTGCGAGTCATCTTTGAATATCTAACACTTCCTGGAAGTATGTTGGTCTGGTTGTAAAATATCCAGGAGTAATACCATTGAAATGTCGGAGATGTGTCGGAAGCGCCCTCTATCAAAAAATGAGGACACCAAAGCTGTACGTCATTTTGAATAAAATAATTACCAAGGGAATAAACTACATGTAAACCGCACTGTAAAACATTTGTGTAACCTTACGCTATAAAATTGGAGGCAGCATGCTGCCTCCAATTTTATGGTGTAACCTTACTTCCTCCAATTTTATGGAGTATTTTAAACGATATTACTGGTGTAACATTACAATGTTACACCTGTTATATCGGTTTAATTACTCCTTAAAATTGGAGGAAGCAAGGTTACACCATAAAACTGGAGGCAGCAAAGCTGCCACCAATTTTATGGTGTAACGTTACTCAAATGTTTTACAGTGCGCAACAAAATCGATTAGTTTGTCCAATGTTTATGAGCGTTTAAAATCTCCCCCTCAATTCACAGTTCAATTTTCGCAAAGTTACCTGATCTCCATGTTTCCGATTTTGGACTTAAAATTTAAGTTAAAGTCTAAACTTTAGAATAATTTCACCTCCATGCAGAAAAGAACGGTAAAAAGTATTTGTTCTTTACTGTACAGTCTAAAACGCCCTCTAATCACAATTTTTGAACGTATCCTTTAAAATGTTTTTAAAAAAATTGCTGATACAGAGAATGATTTTAGCGAAAACCGCAAACGAATCGACCCTTTTTCCGTTTTCTATCATCGTTTGAATTTTTGGACTTTAAACTTTAATGGCCCTTAGCTCCCACAGAAGACGTTTGCGCCCTGTGGTTCCCTATTTAATAATGTTTGTCTTCATGTCTACTATCATCCCTCAAAATTTGTCGGTCTGGTAGCGAAACACCCTGTATATATATATATATATATATATATATATATATATATATATATTTGCTGGTGGATGTTTTCTACGTTGTTACTGACTCCCTTTGGTAGAGGCTGCAGTTGAAGCTTCATTAATTTAAGATTATTTCATTTCAACTTTCTTAACCTTTCCATAACATCTCTTGAATTTATCAGCAAACAGCCATTTTTACTTTTTAATTCACGAAAATATCCTAATTGAATAGGTAAATATTACTTTTATATATCATCGGGACCAACAATAAGTATCATATGAATTTTTTGAATACCTCTTCAGTACCAAGTCAAAATATTCAATATGGGTATTTCCATGAGCACTTGTCGTGCAAGTCACATTTCTAGTAACTGCTAAATTCTTGGCCACCGTTATTTTCGAAAGGTTTGCGTGATCTTATTCAGTTAATGAAATATCTCTTATAAAATAAGTCACATTTTTCTGTTCTAAAATACTGTTATCCAAAATCGTAGTATGTGACTTACACGGCATGTGCGCGTGGAATTACTCGTATGAAAAACTGTGTTGCAAATGGGCTACTTTTATTTAAATTCAGATTTCTTAATTATCACCACTTTTCTAAAGTGATAAAATTCCTCTTGTTTTTGCTCTAATTAATTTGTCACTAAATAAGATTAAATAAGCCGAATTTCACTATTTCGGAAAAGTGGTGCAAATGAGAAAAGGGGAATTTAAAAAATGTAGCCCATTGGCAACACTGTTTTCATATTGGGGTAATTCCACGAGCACATGTCGTGTAAGTCACATACTACGATTTTGGATACCAGTATTTTAGAACAGAAAAATGTGACTTATTTTATAAGAGATATTTCATTAACTAAATAAGATCACGGAAACCTTTCGAAAATAACGGTGGCCAAAAATTTAGCAGTTACTAGAAATGTGACTTACACGACAAGTGCTCATGGAAATACCTATTGGATAGTTTGATATCGTATCGAAGATATGAATCCAGGGCCCAAAGAGCCGACATTTTTTGCAATAAAAAACGGTAATAAACAGACTCTTTCATGGAATTCGAAAAAGATTTGCTTGTTTTTTACGAGTGTACCATGTAACAATCAAGTATTTGGTAATAAATTATTATTTTAGATGAAGAAGCTCCAATTTTTTGATGATTAAAAACGGATGTTCAGTATTCCAACTCGCCGTGTTTGACTGTTTTTATTATTGACTAACTGACCTACTAGATGTTGCCTGTGAATGCATATACCCTTAAATAAAACTGCAATTTGTACGAATTTATTTTCTTAACCCATTAATGCCCGAATTTGTTTTTCGTTAAAATTTAAATTTCGGGTTTCCCACTACTTTTAAAAGAATAGTAATTTTTATCTCTTTTTAATGAAGGAATTTGCTTTGAGAAAGAAAGTATATATTTATCTTCATATTTACTAGTGTAAAAAACAATTACAAGGCCGAATGAAAAAAAAATCCGCATACTTTAAATTTTTAAATCCCTTATTATTATTATTATACTGTTGAAACTAGAGATGGGAAATATAGTTAATTTTGATTAGCAGGTTTCATTGTTACATTCTTGCACAAATAACAGGAATTCCAAGAACCTGTTATTTTTCTAACATATAACTAATTGCTGCTTCTGATCTCAACGAATGTTTTAGTTAGAAGACATTTATTCAAAATGCTTGAAATACTTTTTGGATGCAATTTTAGACGCAGTTTTTCTTTGAAATGAATTTCCACCATTAAATTAGTTTGTAGTTAAAAACTTTAATTCTGCAAAAAAAAAAAAAAAAAATCTAATTATGATAGTATAAATTTCATACATTTTTAGCGTTTCTTTTTCTTTTATTATTATTATTTTTACTAAAAACACATTTTCCATTGCTGTGATTAAAACATTGAACATTCATAAAATTGAAAGTAAGGTACCCTGGGGTAATAACGCCAGGCGGGGTAATAGCGCCAAGTGCTTATATTTTCCATAATTATGAAATAATGAGGTAAATGACACCCATGTGCTCTGCGCAGAAGGGTTTTGAGTCATATAAATCGCAAAAAACTGCTTCAAGTTAATTTGTTTCATTTTTAGGTCTTATTGTTTTTACAAACAACTAAAATTAACGCTTGATCTAAAATTTGCGAGATACGTTTTGTATGTGTGAAGACTATCTTTTTATACGGAAATATTTTGTTAATTACATAAATTTGTAGTGCATTTCATGTACTTTTAAAATGTTGTTGAAGATTTTGGATATCTTCACGAGATAATTTGTAATTTAAAATGTACTGCGCAATAACTATACCGGGGTAATAACGCCAATCCTTGACTTTAATACCCCGGTTGATTGCCTACAGTGGCCGAGATACATCCTAAATACTGATTCAAATAAACACAGTTAAAACTGTGCAATGTTTCTCATATTTCTATTTAAACGGTCCTTTTTAAGCAAAAAGAAACTCACTGTCTGATATTCATTTGCCTCATCCCCCCTCCCACACCACACCTTTATATTTCTTACACTTTCGCAAAAATTGAACATTTTCAATATCTTAGAATGCAATTTGTCAATTTCTAAGTTTGTAGAGTTTGTATTTCAAATTGGAATACAAACTAGAATTGGGCTATCTACATGCAATTATTCCATCTTATTTCATAGTTTTGTTTGCATGGCGTTATTACCCATATAGGTGGGTAATAACGCCAAATAGCATGGGTCAAGAAAAAACGCCATTACATTTTATGAATACATATGTGTTAAATTATTTTATTTTTTATAGATAGTCAATGAGTTGCTGTATCAGATCCTATATTTGTTTGAAAAATACAATCTAAAACTAAGCCGTGAAAATTGGTAGAACCTTAACGTGGCGTTATTACCCCAGGGTACCTTATCATAACTCAGTAAGTTTTGGTCATATAAGAATCAATTTTTAATGTTTACTTGTTAGAACATGGAGGAACATTTTCTAAATAAAACTTATGATGAAACCGAGACATTGTATAAAATTCGGAATTTTTTAACCATTTAAAATGCATCATTTTAACATAAATCGATTTTTAAAATAATGCAGAACAAAATGTAAAAGGTTTTTGTAATTTGAACTACACCTCTAAAACTAATGGTTATTAACTATAGGTAAACAATAACAAGAGATACCCTGCATAACAATAGACACAACTTTAAAAGCCCGATTGTTAAAAAAAGCAAAATTGCAGGCATATCCATGAATGGATATTTATAGTGAATGGCAAGAATACGAAAATATTATTTATACACTTTCAATCAAATTCAATTCATGCAAATAAATTTCTTACGCACAAATATGGTTTTCAAATTAATTACAATTGTATTAAAACTAATTGACCGGGAGGTGACAGCAAAGACAATCACCTCAGGGTATTTCCATGAGCACTTGTCGTGTAAGTCACATTTCTAGTAACTGCTAAATTCTTGGCCACCGTTATTTTCGAAAGGTTTGCGTGATCTTATTCAGTTAATGAAATATCTCTTATAAAATAAGTCACATTTTTCTATTCTAAAATACTGGTATCCAAAATCGTAGTAGGTGACTTACACGACATGTGCTCGTGGAATTATCCCTCAGCGAGTTCACGGGTGAAATTCTAGGATTAGTTCAATCGCGATTCGCATATGGGTAATTCCACGAGCACATGTCGTGTAAGTCACATACTACGATTTTGGATACCAGTATTTTAGAACAGAAAAATGTGACTTATTTTATAAGAGATATTTCATTAACTGAATAAGATCACGCAAACCTTTCGAAAATAACGGTGGCCAAGAATTTAGCAATTACTAGAAATGTGACTTACACGACAAGTGCTCATGGAATTTAAACTGTCTGCCAAATCATATATTGGAATCCAGATTTAAAAGGCTTACTCGTACGTTTACCATTGTGTATTCCTGGTCCCAGTCTTTCATGCTTTCATAACTATAAAAAGAAATTGCAGGTTGAAGGATTGCAGGTCAGAAGGTTGCAGAAAAACATAATGGGGTATTTCCACGAGCACTTGTCGTGTAATTCACATTTCTAGTAACTGCTAAATTCTTGGCCACCGTTATTTTCGAAAGGTTTGCGTGATCTTATTTAGTTAATGAAATATCTCTTATAAAATAAGTCACATTTTTCTGTTCTAAAATACTGGTATCCAAAATCGTAGTAGGTGACTTACACGACATGTGCTCGTGGAATTATCCCTGAGCGAGTTCACGGATGAAATTCTAGGATTAGTTCAATCGCGATTCGCATATGGGTAATTCCACGAGCACATGTCGTTTAAGTCACTTGCTACGATTTTGCATACCAGTATTTTAGAACAGAAAAATGTGACTTATTTTATAAGAGATATTTCATTAACTGAATAAGATCACGCAAATTTTTCGAAAATAACGGTGGTCAAGAATTTAGCAGTTACTAGAAATGTGATTTACACGACAAATGCTCATGGAATTTAAACTGTCTGCCAAGTCATATCTTGTTATCCCGATTTAAAAGGCTTACTCGTACGTTTACTATTGTGTATTCCTGGTCCCAGTCTTTCATGCTTTCATAACTATAAAAAGAAGATTGCAGGTTGAAGGATTGCAGGTCAGAAGGTTGCAGAAAAACATAATGGGGTATTTCCACGAGCACTTTTGTGTAAGTCACATTTCTAGTAACTGCTAAATTCTTGGCCACCGTTATTTTCGAAAGGTTTGCGTGATCTTATTCAGTTAATGAAATATCTCTTATAAAATAAGTCACATTTTTCTGTTCTAAAATACTGGTATCCAAAATCGTAGTATGTGACTTACATGATATGTGCTCGTGGAATTACCCAATGGTAAACTTAGGAATGAATCTCTAAAATCGGGTTTTCGGTATTTTCTTCCAAGATATGACTTGGCAGACTGATTATATTTTATTATACGAATCGAGATGTAACTAGTCTTGGAATTTCATCCGCGAACTTGATGAGATGAATGTCTTTGCTACCGCCTCCTCACAAATTTTAAAATACCATTTTCTCTTTTCTTTTAATTTTTTCAATATATTAAAAACAAGGAAATAATAATAATAAAAGCTTTCATCTCTCATTTTTTAAGACTTAATAATGGCAAAGGAGAAAAAGTTAAAAAATAATCATAGATCGTTCGCCCTCCCCTCACTAGAAAAAAATCTAGTATCAGAAATATCCTCTTCCAAATTCGAATATTTAAAACTAAATAAACTACCATCTGCCATGCACGGGCTGAAACTAGTCTTTTCTAAGGCCCGGGATAAATATGAATTGTGCCCCCATCCCCGCCTACGTAAATTAAATTTACAAAGGTAATATTTCTATGTTTCAAACAGCTGACATTTAAAAAGCACAATCATTAAATATGTTGTACTGTACAACGTAACCAGCTTTCTCAAATATGGATTCATTAAAACCCTGAAAATGGAATCGAAAAGATTCCTTATAATTTTATATCATTTGTAAATTCCAGATAGAACTATTTTAACAATATCGTACTAAACGTAAACTTGAGTAAAATAGACAAACAAAATCTTCATTTAGCGCCGCCCCCTCCCTTTTGTCTCTTGCCCGAGACACATGCCCCCTCTGTTTATCCCCCCCTCTCCCTCACTCCGCCCTGCCCAAAGAGTCGAAATTAAAACACACCTTTACACTACACAAACTATTCTTGTACCCATATCCATTGTTCGTTCAAATCATTTTCATTTTCCTTTCGATTACAAAAAAACGCGAGAACTATTTTTCACTTTCGTTGCAAAATATTCTATACCACTCAATTTGTTCCACAAACTCAATTTATCTGCTCAACAAATTAAAAGTTTTAACCGCGATCCGCGATTTTATAATTCTGAAGAGTAAAATGATCTTTTGTTACATACCGATTACTTGGAATAAAATAACAGAAGCGATAACAGAAAAAACAAGACAGCCAAAAAGGAATAATAAAATAACCGTTTTTCCTCGCCAGTGAATGGCCAAAGAACTTAGAGGGAAAGAATCAAAGGCTTTGGAAACCGTAACTACTGAAACAGTGCAAACAGCTCTGCTGGGAAACACGCTTAAAGGGGAAGATCCAATCGTTGGCTGGTTCATTGCATCCACCGATTCGCTACAAGCGTTTGAAATATGATTCTTTTTAAGTACAATTTTAAGCTCTTTTTTTTACAAATGCAGAAAACAAATCGAAGAAAATTTATTTTTATCATAATTTTAATGTATACTTCTAAAAAACGATTGTTTCAAATCTTTATTTTTTAATACGTTGCTGGGATCGTGTTCTAAATTTAACAGGGACTTTCCGTTAATCTGTTATTAAATAATGAATTGTACAACAATAACATTATTTATCCTAATACGTTAAATAATGCCCATCTCTAGTAGAAACATGTAATAACATATAATACCCAGTTAAAGAGCGTACATATTACCTTAAAACATGCATTTGATTTTTAAAAATATATATATGTTACGGGACCAGGTAAGAGGTTCGTTTGAAAAACTTTTCGATAAAACGTGGCAAACATAACAAAATCGGATTAAACAATTCACGCCCAGTAGCATATTTTCAGATAGCTAGAAAGCTTTCTTGCAACCAAGTCTAGCTATCTTTTGTTTTAAAATAGTGGTAAAGAAAATTTAAAAATAGTACTTAGTGGTAGAACTATTAATGGATATTTCCATGAGCACTTGTGTAAGTCACATTTCTAGTAACTGCTAAATTCTTGGCCACCGTTATTTTCGAAAGGTTTGCGTGATCTTATTCAGTTAATGAAATAGCTCTTATAAAATAAGTCACATTTTTCTGTTCTAAAATACTGATATCCAAAATCGTAGTATGAGACTTACACGACATGTGCTCGTGGAATTACCCTAACATGGCTGCCAACTACAACGCCTATTTGAAGTCAAATAAACATGTTTAAAACAGAAATTTTTGTAAATGTTTAACAATATGTGCTGTAATGCATGACACTGAATATATTTGGTATACATTTTACTAAAACATTTTTGTGGTTCCAAACATGTTTATATGATTTAAATAGGCGTAGAAGTTGGCAGCTCTGCCCTAATATGAACATTACTGGTGCTTATTAATTTTTAATTATAGCATTCAGAATAAAGTCATAGTAAAATTATACTCTATTAGATTTTTCGTATTAAAATAAGTGACACACACAAAGAGCATGTTACGAGAGAGTTACAGACTGTATGGGATTAACCTCTTAATTGATTCATTTTTTTAAATACAATAAATTGAAAATATAGGATTAACACTACTTTTTTAACCCGGGAGAACGCGCGTTTACCCAAGGTATGAATGATTTTAACTTTGCCACCAATAAAATCAAATTATAACAGTCGCTTTATTAAGACGGAGACAATTCTTAGAAACTTTGCGATAAAATTATTTAAAGATTACTTTAAAAACGTTAGTGGTTACAATTGTAAAAACCATACGCACTCCGGGTCTTTTAGGCCCTGCGCGCGTCCTCCCGGGTTAAGCTAAAACATTCGCGACATTCAATCTAAACATTTGTGCCGCTAAACAGTGTGACATCCTAATTTAAAAAAATAGTCGTGCCAAAAAGCTGCAAGTGATGGATCAAGCAAATTTTTCTTTCCAGTACGACGTACGGGCAAATCAGTTAAGTGGTTAAATAACCCAACACTATATAATCTAAAAAATTGTGGTTCTGAATCCCGCCTTTACTCTTGTGTGTGCTATTGAGTATAAAAAATTAAGTATAAAAATTAATCCACTCTATAAATTCATTCATTTGCACTAAATGTGCTGTCAAACCTTCAAATTTTCAATGAAAAAGACACAGCTGTAGAAAACAAGAAAGACAATTAATTAGTTTCTCTGCGAATTTCACATTTAATCTTTTAAAGGCTTATTAATTTTTTTAAAGTATAAGCCTTTTCTTTATCTCAAATTTATTTCATTTTTTTTTATTAAAACACAAAAAACTGAGAATAGTACAATAAGATTTTCTTTCACAAAAATTACAATTTTAAATGAAACTCATTTTTCATTTATTTTTCTCTTCCAAAGTCCACCAGTTTCAAAGAAAAGAAAAAATCTAATTTTTATTAATGACACTTATAGAAAAGAAATGGTCTTCTTTAGTACCACACTTTGCTTTGTTTTTTTCCTTTGTGACATTTAGAAAGATAAATTTTGCTGTTCTTTAAAAGTAGTCTTTTCTGAAAGTGTTGTTTGTCATGTAATCTATACTAATAAAAGAACAAAACGCTCTGTCTGTCTGTGTGTGTGTCTGTGTGTCTGCGATGGCTAGCAAAATCTACAGCACGTAAGAAGCTCAAAAATGTTTTGAGAGTTGCCCAATGTCTCTCCTGATGCACCTGAAGCTCAGGATATCAAAATTCTATTTATTAACTGAGTAATTAATTAAATTCCAAAGCTCACTCTCATAAAAAATCGCCTTTTTTCGCTTTTTTCCCATTTCATTTTCTTATGGTTGATTGGTTGCATAAAATTTTCGCAGAAATAATTAAAAAACCTGGGACAGACCTTTAAAATTCATAGACTGGCAAACTGTCAGTTTAAATGAGGATTTTTTTTTAATCACAGCTGCTGTACACCATGGAGAAAAAGACAGGTGGAGGCGAACTAAACGAAGAAAGGTTTGCAACACGGAGTAAGAAGTGTTTTACCAAGGCAACACTAGATACCGGGCTTGCTCATTCCTTTCATGACGTCACAAAAGGTGGCTGAATGACATCCAGCGATTGGAACAAAACGATGGGTGCGTCACTTGAGCCCTGTTTGCACCAATCGCTGGATGTCATTCAGCCACCTTTTGTGACGTCATGAAAGGAATGATCAAGCCCGGTATTTAGTGTAGCCCTGGTTTTACTCCGTGATTTGCAATATTAAACCATTTATCGCTGAAATTTTAATGTCTCAAACAAAAGCAGGAGGAAGGAATTTTGTATTAATAAAACGAATTGAAAGAAACGAATTACACCTGAAGCATATTTTACGAAGAAATAGTAATTTTTTAAAATGTTTTTTTTTTCTATTATATTATTTAGGTTAAAGTTAGGTTAAAGTTAAATTGCATTTATGTTATGGTTAGAATAAGGATATGTTACAATAAAGTGAATACATTTAGGCTAGGTTACATTTCTGTTATATTTAATTTACGGTAGGGTACTGTTAAGTCGCTGTTAGGTTACAGACAGGTTCTGGTTACGGTATAAAAGTTTAAGGTTAGGAATTTATACACAGAGTGAACCTATACGCAAGATTTGATTAAAAATAACACTTACTTTAGTTAAATAGCTCTGAAATTATAGTACTATATACCAACCTTTTAGCTACCATCGTGTATCGATTTCATTCATGGTATAGTCGGATTTAAGAGTGATATAATTAGTTTGAAATTCAAAATATTTCACTTGGGATTTGTATGTGAAAATAATAATTACGTGACTTAACAGTGATTTTTACGGGTAAATATCAACTTTTTTACACGAAAATCATGCAATCGTTGGATACATATTCCCTCCCGCGTTTTTCATTGCTCATTTTGAGTATTTTTAGAGCTCAATATTAGTTGTTTTTAAAACCGATTTTTCACACAGTCAGTGGCTACGTATTTCAGACAATGCATTTCTGCATGTAACGAGTTAATGATATAATCATACAAATTTCAAGTTCGTTTAATATTGTTAATACGGACCCGGGCAACGCCTGTCGGGTCAGCTAGTAATATCTATAAATAAGAATTTAATAGCTGCACAGAAAGATATGCGCTTATCTCTAAGAATAAAATTTAATGAGTGAAGAAAAAATCCTTTCATTGTAACTACCAATCGTACCAGATTTGTCAGCCGGGAAAAAATCCAGTGAAGAAAAACTTTAACAAGAGCTGTGGAGATTTTTTAAATAAAAAATGTTTCATTTAAAATTGTGGGGGTCAGTAAAATAGTTGGCATGTGTATTGAAGTCATTATTTGAATACATCTGCATTTAAAAGGGCAGATTTTTTTTTAATAGCTTCATCCCGGAACGTTGTTAGTTTTTCAATCACTATGTCTAATAGATTATTTTGCATCTTTTAATGCCAGAATTCCAGCGATTAAATAGGATGGATGTTTCTAATTAAAAATAACATTAATAAAAAAGTATAATAGTTGTCAGCTATGCCCTCTTTGTTTTGCGTCACTGATTGCAAAATCTATAACATAATTACACAAATTTATTTTTTACCCTAACCATATTTTGCAATTTTAATATAAGTCCATAAAATAGTATACAGCTGTACGGAACAAAAAAGATAACTAATTAGTTCTAGTACGAAGCTCATACTTATCATTTTAGGCTTTTTTCGAAGTTATCAGCAGTTCTTTTTATCTAAAATTTATTACAGTTTTTTATTATACAGCAATAAAATAAAATATAAGAAAAAGACCATGCTATTATCTTTCGAGAAATATGAAATTCAAATTAAAGTATTTTTCCATTTTTCTAATTTTTAAAATCTATACTTTAAAATACCGTAATTTCCGGCGTATAATCCGCAGATCAAACTATTCTTTTTTGACCCAGAAAATTTTTGAATCAAAATTTAACATTTTAGATCGCGGTAAATATTTATCTTCAATCACTAAATAAAATTTCTGGGTCAAAAAAGAATTTTTTGATCCGCGGATTATACGCCGGAAATTACGGTAAGAGAAAAATATAATTTATATAAATGTCACTTATATAAAAAGAAGTGCTAACCTTCAGCACCGTCAATTACTTTGTTTCTTCCCTTTATAACATGGCGCAGCATGTCCCTTAAAGGATTTTGCGCCATTAAACCCTATATAACCAACCCTTTTTAACATGAAAATAGGTAAACTTGTATGTTCCTTAACCCTTTAGTGTTAGAAACGTAATATTCCGTTCACTAAGATCCAGGTTTCACTGCAATATTTAAGATAATATATAATTCTATAAACTTAATGAACTTTCAATACATTTAGGATGATTAATACTCTCAATTTTTTTTAAAGTACTATTTATTTTGTTAATAATATAGAGGGATAAGAATTTAATATCTTCGGTATCGAGAAAAATACGCAGATCTCAAACTGTAAGGTGTAATGAGGATAAATGAATTCCAATGCGCAGAGTTTCTCAACCAAGAGTGCGGATAATAAATATATGTAACAGCAAATAAGAACTGGTGCGTAGAATTTTTTTTTTTCAAAATATGAATATACTTTTAATGTGCGAGTAACTATAAAATATCTGAAATCTTTACAGGCTTCACACTAGTCCGTTTTTTGCGTATTTGTATTTCTAAAGAAAAAGTTTCATCACATATTTTTACAATATTTGCAACAAACATAACTTTCGAAATAGCTGTCTGCAAAATTTGAGAAAGAAAAATATATTCGTAGAAAAAACGGAACATTAATTATAAATAGAAGTTTTCTTATACGCCCATTAAAAACATTTCAAAAATAGATATTAAAATATTTAATTGCTAAAAAGAACGTCATATGCTAATAAAATACATTAAAAGATCTTAATAATTTGACATGTTTCGATTGAATTTACTCAATCATCATCAGAAAAACAAAATATACAAATAAAACACAAAGATGGAAAATGACAATAAACTGTAAAAAATGAAATTTAAAAATAAATAAAAAATCACGCGCGTTATATTTTAATTACGTTTAACGTTGCTTAACCCTCCAAGCGTCTTGCAAATGGGTAAAATTGTAAAGTTGTTTTCTCTGCATTTTGTTTTAAATGCTAATAAAATATGGTTCTTTCAATATTGCATAAAAAATCATATTTTGGAATATAAATGTAATCCTTGAGAGTCTTAAACATTCTTCAATGCTTTGAAAATTCATTAAATTTATGGAATTATAATATCTTAAACATTGCTTATATTGCAGTGAAACCTGGAGCTTAGTGTACGGAATTCTACGGGACAAACGCTTAGAGGGTTAATTTTAATTTTCAAATTATCTAACAATTCAATCCAAATATTTGGTATTTGAAATGACAAGGAGTCATTGTAGACCATTGAGCTTCTGACGTAAATTTCAATAGACTCTCTAATAAAGAGTTACAAATAAAAATCTGATCTATAAATTAATCTACTTTCATTAAACAAAATATCTATGATTTCTATTTTATTTAGCCTTGATAATGCGGTTTTACCTCTATTAAATTTTATGTCTGCAATGTGTTCTTTACATCTCACTTTGAATTTCCTCTGAGTCATGCTAATATAATAATTCCTATATCTACCTTCTTTAAGAAATGGAATAATATAAACACCTGATAGGTCAAATAGGTTGTCATTTTCCATCTTTGTGTTTTATTTGTATATTTTGTTTTTCTGATGAAGATTGAGTAAATTCAATCGAAACATGTCAAATTATTAAGATCTTTTAATGCATTTTATTAGCATATGACGTCCTTTTTAGCAATTAAATATTTTAATACATATTTTTGAAAAAAGGGAAATTTAAATAACGGATCACATGAAAAACCTGTCTTTAACAATTCAAAATATTGATTTTTTTTCTTTTTTTAACGATTTTTTGAGTGGTCATGAGTATACCTGTTGAGTGACCCTTTGAAAGCGACGATCTCTGCTGTGAGGAGTCTACTAGATCGCTCGGAATTAAATTCTCTTTCGCACCACTTTTCCAAAACTAAAATCATTCGCATATATTATGACGATATTTTCCAAGAGACATATGCTGAAAAATGTATTTTTCAAAAATGGTGATGGAAAGAGATTGTAAAAATAGTGTCCTGTGGCAGCCTTGTGTTTCCCACGTACAATCACTTAACCATTTGCGACGCAGGGCAAATTCATTGCTTAAGTGTTGAAATTAATGACTGACACCAGAATTTGTAAACAGATTTATTTGTAAATAAGAAAAAAAAGGCTGTATTTCAAGCATTCAATAAACCGCAATTCTTTTAAACAAAATTTTCGTGTCACTATGGCGGTTGGAAATTAAAATTAAGTGATTTCATAGATATACCACAGCGCTGCAAGCGATTAACACTGGTACTGGTAAGGAGTCGTTTCGACTCCAACCATGTGATTAAATTTCGATTCAAACCATAACATTTTTCTTGAAATACTTTAAAGGGCATAGCCGGATAAGCATTGGAAACATCCCTTTCAATCAAATTTATTGATTTTTCCCCATGAGTGGCTGCTTATCAGACAACATATTTCCTTTAGTATCACCTTAAAAATAATGATATTTTATGAGATAAAAATGTTTTTCGATTTTTTAAAAACCTCATTTTCTCAAAAACTAATGAACCGAATTCTATGCTATTAATTGAGTTTATATAGATACCAAAGATGCATATCTGGGAAGTTTTGTATAATTTTCTGATTATAAAAAGTGTGTGAAAAAGCGATTAAAAATTTACAAAAATAAAAATCATATCTTATAGCTGTCCGAAAATTACCATTTTTTTTTAAAAAAAAAATCCTCATATGTCCCCGCATATTATATAAAAATTCCAAAAGTTTACGTTGGGTACTTCATATAATTATTTACGAAAATATGCATAAAAATTATTAAAATTCATTTAAACGCGTTATTTGGGGCGGAGCTATTCAACTTCAACATCTGAAGAATTTTTGGAATATTAACTTTTAGAATTCCTGTTTTTTAAATTTTAATGAACACATGAGCATAATTCTCAACTCTGGTGGTACTGGTTTGATATCAAAATTTGTTGTTGGTGTCGTATAAAAAAACACGGAATACTATTTTTGGTATAGAAACAAAATTATATTTTCGATATCCAAATGTAACGACAGTGATCAGAAACAATTTAAATGAAAATTTTCTCACCAGTTTTTATAAAGAGAAATTATAATTAGTGGTTTTCAAACTTGTTATTTGCACAATATGCTCTTTTAACCTTCGTTTTAAATGCGTATTGGTAAGTAATTGTTAACTGTCGCGATCAGGAACTGTCTTAATGTGTTGACTGTTCTGTTGGCTACGATGTCATCTAAGAATGATTATACAAAATATAACTGTTTCGAAAGTTTCTTGGGAAAAAAAAAAAAAAAAAAAAAAAAAAAAAAAAAAAAAAAAAAAAAAAAAAAAAAAAATTGTAGAAAATAATGTAATACATTATCTAGTGTCAGTTGTTTTTCCCCATAAAAGTCACTGTTCTCGAAAGTGATGCCTAAAGCGCTATGAACATGACTATGTATTTGTATATAAATATATTCGCAAAAATTAGTTATGTCTCTACAATATTTTAATCTCCTGGTAAATTTTCCACTATTTTTCGGAATGATATTTATTAAAAAAATACCTCATCAAATAGCGTCTAATGTTGTCAGATTTCTTTTTTTCTTTTTCTTTTTCTTTTTTTACTTTTAACTGAAATTACGTACCTTTCACTGTATTTATCTTCGAATTAAACAGCCAAACATATCTACCATTAGAATAAACAAAAAATACTAGTATATGTATTGAATAAAAAATTGTCTTTTACCACACATTCCTGATCATATTTACAAATTAAAAGAGCTCACTACGTTTTAACTCTAGCTATGCAACATCCGTTTTAAACTTAACACGATAAAATAATTAAATAAATATTGGAACTACTTATTCTTATTACTCTTCGATAAAAGTGGTGAAAATGTTTGAATAAAAATCGTTATATTAACTGTCGTAACATTTCGATATTGACGAATGTTGTTTTCCAAGCAAAAATATTTTTCTCTAGTTTCTCCGATAGAAAACATCAATTCTTGTAATCGAAATAGTATCGACAGTGTTCAAAATTATGACCTATCTGCTTATGAAATGTAAAATACAGAAGTCGACTCATTACCTGCTGACATTGTTCCAAAAATTCTTCGAATGTCGAAGCTTGTTAGCTCCACCCCAAATAACGCCTTTATATGAATTCTAATGATTTTTATACATATTTCTGTAAATTTTTATATGTAGTACCAAACGCAAAACTTTGGTATTTATATACAATATGCGGACACATATGAGGAATTTTTTACTAGAAAATAGTAATTTTCGTAGAACTGTAAGATATGATTTTTATTTTCGTAAATTTTTTAAACGCTTTTTCACACACTTTTTATAATCCGAAAATTATACAAAAATTTCCAGTTATGCATCTTTGATGTCTATATATACTCACTGAATGACACGCAATTCGGTCCAGTAGTTTTTGAGAAAACGAGATTTTTTTAAAATTGAAAAAATATTTCTGTTTCATAAAATATCAATATTTATAAGGTGATATTTGGGGAAATACATTGTTAGATAGGTAGACACACGTGGGAAAAATATCAAGTAATTTGGTTCAAAGGAATGTTTCCAATGCTTATCCGGCTATACCCTTTAATACGCGCTGCTTTACGTTAAACAAATCAATTAAGTTATTTTGAAAAATTCTGGTGAGAAATATTATTATCAAACTTGAGCAAAATTTACGTGTGCTCTAGTGTTACACTAGAACGCCCGAGGGGAGTCGATTCGACCCTGACAATGTAATTAAATGTCAGTTAGAACTAGATTTTTTTTTTTTTTTTTTTTTTTTTTTTTTTTTTTTTTTTTTTGCAAAATAAGTTAAATTTAAATCATACGAAACTACGCTAAATAAACTAGCTAAATATTTTAAAATAAAAATTTTGTTCGGAAATTTTTTAATAAAACTTACTTAAAACTTTCGGGCATTCTAATGGTAACACGTTTAGTTTTCAATTTAAATCTAAAATTTAAAATTCATATAAGAAATTTCAAAAGAAGAATTTTCGCTTTATGTGATCTCTAAATATCAGTTATTTAGTAAAGCATGCAATACTAATCTTTATTTCCGTATAAACACCAAATTTCTGAATAAGCCTGTAGGCCAAACTGGATAAACCTGTTAACTAAATCATAGGTGTCAACGTCTCTTAATTATTCCGGAATCTGATAAAAGACAAGAATGTTCTAAACAGGAAAATATATAAAAGGAATTGCGTCTTCTTTCTGCAAGGTATATTTTAGATTTGAAACTAAAATTTTTGATTACAAAAATTCCGGTTGAAATTTTTATATTCGATTAGACTTCGATAGAAGCTGGAATTGATTAGTTTTCGATGTATATCATTGATGTCAACAGGTGACGCTGTAACACAACAACTAATGAATGGATTTTTATAAAACATTAGATTAAATAAGTCCTTGATATGATTCGGTGCTGATTACTTTTCGGTGTAAATCTCTCAACAGATGGCACCGTTATGCTGCATTATTCATCATTATCGCAACTGCTCTAACTCAATAATTAATACACGGATTTTCATCAAATTTCAGATTCAGCCAGTCCCTGATATAGATTAGCATTGCTTAGCTTTTGGTGTAAAACGCCTTATAAGTGGCTCTGCTATGCTGTTTTTTTTTTCAGATTTTGCAATAGATGTACCTGAAGAAGTAATGCACGGATTTTCATCAAACTTCATATTCAGACAGCCCCTGATAATAATTGGTCTTGATTTATTTTTTATGTACATTACCTAGCAACTGTTGCTTTTATGCAATTTTTTTTAATATTTACGAATTAGGTCTATTTTAGAAATTAATACACGGATTTTGTTCAGACTTCAGTTAAAAGCTGACATAAATTATTGCTCACTAAATTTTGATGTAATTATGCTGCATTTTAGGAAGTATTAACATGTATGTGATAGAAGAAAGTTTTGGGATTGCCACATCCTATTAGTTTTCAATGCAAGTAGAAAATATGTAAACATTTTAATGAGACAAATAAAAGTAAAATAATACAATGATCCTATAGTTCATAAGCAATATGGAAACTCTAATTCAGGGACTGAGAAAAGATTTCTTTTTCTACTAATTTTTGTGACTTTTATGAGAGAAATAAAACCCACCTTTAAACCTATACTTATGGTATACCTCTAAACTAACCGGAGGTGGCAATTTCAAAACATTCTTCTATCTCATACATGTTTACACTTTTTAAAATATAGAATAGCAGCACCAATGTGATTTGCACCAAAATCTAGTCAGCAACAACATATATCAGCTTCTAACTGAAACTGAAGTTTGATGAAAATCCGTGCAATAATTTCTGAGATGAGCTATTGCAGAAATATTAAAAAATTCTGCATAATACACAACAATTGTTAAGTAACGCCCACCAGCAACAAATCAGAATCAATTTTTATCAGGGGCTATCTGAATCTGAAGTTTGATGAAAATCCATGCATTTGCCCTTGAGATACAGATATTGCGAAATCTGAAAAATGCAGCATAACAGCGACACCTGTAGGGTGATTTATACAAAAATCTAAGTAATACTAATAAGAGGCTAACTGAATCTGAAGTTTGATGAACATTCATGCATTAGTTCTTGAGATGGAACTATTATGATAATCGTGAATAATACAGCATAACAGCGCACCCTGTTAAGCGATCTACACCAAAAAGTAATAAGCACCAAATTATATCAATTAATAACTAAATCTAAAGTTTTATGGCAATCCCTGTGTTAGTTCTTGAGATAGAGACTTTGTGAAAATCGTGAATAATATAACAGTGTCAAATGTTGAGAGATATATACGAAAAACAAATCAGCTCTACGAATTTGAATATTTCCAACTGAGCGAAAAATTGCCCAGGCCGGGAATCGAACCTGGATACTTGGCTTACAAGGCCAATGCTATACCTGTTAAGCTAACCGGACGATAACCGGCTGGGATTTTTCGCTCAGATAACATCTGGTCTGTCATTTAGACAGCTCGGCAGAATAAGCCGCAGGTAATGGAACTCCATAGAACGATGGATGCGTAGATATACTATTATTTTAACAGAATCTAACTGATTGGAAAAATTATCATACGAATTTGAATATTTCCAACTGAGCGAAAAATTGCCCAGGCCGGGAATCGAACCCGGATACTTGGCTTACGGTTATCGCCCGGTTAGCTTAACAAGTAAAGCATTGGCCTTGTAAGCCAAGTATCTAGGTTCGATTCCCGGCCTGGGCAATTTTTCACTCAGTTGGAAATATTCAAATTCGTATGATAACTTTACCAGTCAGTTAAATTGTGTTAAAATAATAGTATATCTACGAATCCATCGTTCTATGGAGTTCCATTACCTGCGGGCCCCACCAGTGGCCGAGAGGTTCGGACCTCTCAACTGGTAGACGGCAGGTGCTGGGTTCGAACCCAATCGCGGCTGTCGGCCTAACCGTTCGTAGTTTTCCGTGGTTTTCTTCGAACCTTGCGTAAATACGGGTTAGGTTCCCTTAGAAAGACCCCCACGGAGGGCACTCCCCTTGGTCCTATATCCCATTAGCGTAGATAATCGGACGACAAAAATCAACCAATCAACCAACCATTACCTGCGGCTTATTCTGCCGAGTTGTCTAAATGACAGACCAGATGTTACGGCCAATAAGGTTATCTGAGCGAAAAATCCCAGCCTTTTATCGCCCGGTTAGCTTAACGGGTAAAGCATTGGCCTGTAATCCAAGTATTGCCAGTTTAATTCCCGGCCTGGGCAATTTTTCTCTCAATTGGAAATATTCAAATTCGTATGGTAACTTTACCAATCAGTTAGATTGTGTTAAAATAATAGCAAATCAGCTCTAGTTTATATCAATGTCTAAATTAATCTAAAGTTTTGTGAAATTCCGCACATTATTTGTTGAGACAGACCGCCCACAATATTTTTGTCACATACAGAGTGAAAAAGTGATAGACAGACTCACAGACTGACATTTTCTAAGCACCATCATGTTGAGCTCAGGACCTTCTAAAACGTATAAATCCATCGAAAAGCGAAAGTCCCGAATTTTAACGAATCCAGTGCTCTATTCTAGAAAAGATGAAAGAAAGTAAAAAGGACCACCTCCATAATCGCCCATATGTCGCCATGGAAGCCACCGTCGCTCCTTCTTTTTCTATTTCCCATATTTTACCTGGAAAATATTTTCCTACATTCTTGATGACAACATGCGCGAATTCTCAAAATAAGCAGTAACGGCTTGGTTAGTAAAGGAATTAACCCCTTGAAGGGCTTTGGGATAAAATATAGCCTAATTAACCCCTTGATGATCGCATTAAATTATGGTTTAAAAATTCAAATTCATTATTCCCACCACTTTTTTGAAAAAAAAATATTTATCTTATTTAATGACAAGTAAAAGATACCAGAATAAACACATTACACTATTTTATAAAACTGGTGTGAATCAAACAATTCTGAATAAAAACCATGAAGCTTGCAGCCCATAAATGTCACGAGCGTGACGATTAAGTGGTTAATTTTAATTGCGAAGTGCCGTATTGACAATTGACACCAGAATTTTGAAATGAAAATTTTTATTTTATTAAGCGCGTGGAGGAGGCTTTTATCTATGTAGAAATAACTTTTTTTAGTTCTGGTGTCACTCAATCATTTCAGAAATTTAGGAATAGAAGTTCTTTGCCCCTATGTCCCAAAAATTGTTCACCGCTGATCAACTTCTGGAGTTTGCTTATTTGACCACTTAACTGATCAATATTTTTGAAAAAAAAAATCTTTCAAATAATGTTTAATTTTTTCATGTCTTATACAGAATTTTCAATCTTTTACCAACGGTTTTTCAAAACAGAAATTTTTGCCTAAATGAATCATAAAATTGCTCCGGTTAAATACTGCAAATTTTACAATAAAATTTTACTGGTGAGAATTATAAATTATGATTGGAGTATGGAAGCGCATGCGTGGTACGGTCAATTCATGACTGGCAAAAACACGTAGCCCGTACGACGTACGGACAAAACAGAGAATCGGTTAATAAAATCAAAATTTGATCAGTCAAATTTCTACCCCTAAAAAAAATTTCTACCCCTAAAAAAAGTCAGTCGAAAATCTAAAAAATTAACATTTAAAATATCATCGTTGAGCTGCGATTAAGAACAATTTTTAGAATATATTAATTGAAATAAGCAAAATGGAAGTGAATTATTTTAATCTAACATAATTGTTTTTAACTAATTAAAACAAAATTTTTATACTTTCTAATAAAAGAGACATAATATAGCTTCTCTTACTGAAGAAAGCTAAAAATTATGTGACAAACGTGCACCAACAATCAAACAAAAATATTAGGCCAGTTGAAACGTATAAAATTCCTCTATACGTTTGGATGGAAACCAAGAAATGGCGCAATATGTAAACTTGTTGGATGTGGCAATCCCAATACTTTCTTCTATCTCATAGATGTTAATACTTCAAAATTCATTATCACTGTGTCAAAATTAAATAGCAATCTATGCCAATCATGGGGATTCTACTGATATGAAATTCCGAGAATTAGTTCTTGAGACAGGACTATAGCAAAAATCACGTAAATCATGCTAAATGCAGCATAGCAGAACCATCTGTTGCATGATTTACACCAAAACATAATTTTCAACAAATTATGTAAATATCGAGCTGAATCTATAGTTTAATGAAAATCCGTGCATTAGTTCTTCAGATAGGGGTACTGCGGAAATCGTGAAAAAATGCGGCATAGCAGCGACACCTGTTGGAGATTTACATTAAAATGTTAACAACACCAAGTCATATTAAGGACTAATTTAATCTGAAGTATTATGAAAATCCGTCAATTAATTTCATAGGTAGAGTTATTGCGGAATTCGCAAAAAATGCAGCAGAGCAGCATATCTGTTGAGTGATTTATACTAAAATGTAGAAAATGTCAATTCATATCAAAACTAACTTTATCTAATTTTTGATAAAAATCCAGGCATTAGTACGGGAGATTGTGCTATTGCATAAATCATGAATAATGCTGCATAAAAGCGCCATTTTCTGTGCGATTTGCGCCAAAATGTAGAAAATATCGAATCATGTCAAGGACTAATTGAATCTGAAGTTTGATGAAATTCTGATAGTGCTATAGCGGAAATCGTGAAAAAAGCTGTATAGCAGCGCCAGCTGTTGAGTGATTTACGCCAAAAACTAATCAGCACCAATTTATATTAGAGACTAACTGATTATAATTTTTTATCAAATTCCTGGAGATAGAGGGCGCACACAATTTTTGTCACATACAGACAGACATTTTGTATTTTTTTTTAAATCTGACTCTTAAACCATGTAAATCCGTCAAAAACCGGAATTCGAAAATTTTTATGAATCCATCACTTTCTTCTTGTAATGTTAGAAGAAAGTAAAAATTTGATCAACTACAGGAGGGGTATCAACAACTAGCGCACTCCCTCTACATACATTTTCTTCAATGTAGAGGCCACTCCCTAAGTCAGTAACATTTCTTAACCCCTTGAGGGGCACTGGTATGTCTATGAAACCAGTTAACTTTAACCCATTAACGCCCGAATTATTTTCTTCGCTAAAATTTAAATTTTGTATTTCCCACCACTTTTAAAATCAAATTAACTTTTATCTAAATTTATCGAGGATTCTGTCTCGTGAAAGAAGGTATATATTTATCTTCCTCTTTACTGGTGGGAAAACCGTTTTATTGCTGTTTTTGTAACCGTCCTCAAAAGAGGACGCTGGGCGTTAATGGGTTAATTACAAAAGGCCACATTGGCACCAGAATTTTAATTCAAAAAAATTGGTCGCTTAAATGTATGAAATGTAGCTTTTTCTTATTTACAAATAAGTTTGTTTTCAAATTCTGGTATCATACATTCTTTTCAACATTTTTGCAATGGCAATGCTATGCGCCACAAAAGGTTAAATAAAAATATTTCTCGTTTCCTGCTAGTAGATTACTACATTTTTACACTTAAACATTTTTTATATTTAATGTAGAAATAAAATTTTTGAAAACCTGATTTTCGAAATTGTAATTTTCTTAGTTATTAAATTACAAATTTCTTTTATAACTGACTAACTGTTAAAAATCCTAATTTGGTACCATGTTTCTTGGGAAATAAAAAATATAAGTAACACATTTTTTCTAAATGTTATTTTTAATTATTAGACACTGTGTAACATTCAAAAACTCTGATATAAAAAATTACTCAGTTTATATAGTAAGTTTTATGAAATAACACAAAGCCCATCTTCAGTTAATTTATTTATTTAAATACCAAGAGAACACAAAAGGAAAAATTATTTGCGTCGAAAACAGTGTAAAAATTATACTCGGTTCTGTTAATCGTAACTTTTTAATGTTAAAAAATATATAATTATCAAATTAAAAATGCAATACCGAATGAATGTTTTCTTTTGGAATTTGAATAGAAAAGAGCAAAAATGAAATAGATGAGTTATTTTTATTTTAAAAAATTCTATGTAAGCAGCGAATATATCATTATAATATTAAAACAAGTAATTATCAAACTGAACAGAATATAGATAATAAAGTTTATCTAATTAAATTTTATTTGCATAAAAATGATCTTAAAAATGAGCTAATCAGAGTTATATATATATATATATGTATATATATATATATATATATATATATATATGTATATATACATATATATATATATATATATATATATATATATATATATATATATATATATATATAATTATTTAAATAAAACTAAATTTCTGTTTTTTTTCCTACTCAAAATTCAGCTTATTTTAGGTTTTAAAAACTAAATAAATCCGGCAATTGGTATGTAGTTCTAATATTAAATTAATAAACATCAAAATTACATACAATAACATAAAATACAATAATATAATACAATAACATTGTTATTTTTTAAAATTAACAATAACAAAAATTTTAATATTGTACGACAAAGTTTATGTTGCATGACTAGTTTTGCTGCAATTTTCAAAATGAAATAGATGAGTTATTTTTATTTTAAAAAATTCTATGTAAGCAGCGAATATATCATTATAATATTAAAACAAGTAATTATCAAACTGAACAGAATATAGATAATAAAGTTTATCTAATTAAATTTTATTTGCATTATATATATATATATATATATATATATATATATATATAATTATTTAAATAAAACTAAATTTCTGTTTTTTTTTCCTACTCAAAATTCAGCTTATTTTAGGTTTTAAAAACTAAATAAATCCGGCAATTGGTATGTAGTTCTAATATTAAATTAATAAACATCAAAATTACATACAATAACATAAAATACAATAATATAATACAATAACATTGTTATTTTTTAAAATTAACAATAACAAAAATTTTAATATTGTACGACAAAGTTTATGTTGCATGACTAGTTTTGCTGCAATTTTCAAGGAAAAAAATAGATATAATTTATTTCATTTTCTGAAAAAATAGCATAGGCAACACGCACGCTTGCTTATTAATGACTATTTTCTAAAATACATAACAAGGAATTTTCAATGTATCTATTTTTTTTTTACGCATTCGCTATATGTCCAAAGGTGACAGGTCACTTGCAATTCTAGATGTTTTATTAAATATTTTTTATTAAATTTTGCCAAGCTCTTAATATACAAAAAGGTTCATTTCACAAAATTTGTCAAGCATCATACATTGCAATTAAAATTTAAAAAATAATAAAATTGTATAAAAAATGAGCAGATTTCTAAAAAATGTTTAACTGTGCATGCGTGATGCAATGAAAATATAATGTACATAATAAGTTAGCAAAATGTATAGAGCAACTTCAGTGAAAGTCTTTAAAACATAGTTTAAAAATTCTGAAAATTATCGTCGATAGAATAAGCTCAAAATCCATTGTTCTTAAAATGAAGCAAAAATAAAATAAATAAATAAATAAAATAAATGCAATATAATAAAATAAAATGAGGAGCTGTATCTATATATCCATTGATTAGTGCCAATGTAGCATACACAATATTGCACGTACTACTTTTGGATACAGCCCTTCATCTTTTTGCTTCCTTTTTTGGGACAACCGATTTTGAACTTATTCAATGAATAGAAGATAATTGATTTACATGGCTGCCAACTTCTACGCCTATTTACAGTTAAATAAACATATTAGAAACAGAAATTTTATTTAATAATTGACTATATGTATTGCAATACATAATATTGAATGCATTTGGCATACATTTTACTAAAAATATTTTGTGGTTCCAAACAAGTTTATATGATTTAAGAAGGCGTAGAAGTTGGCAGCTCTGGATTTATGATAAATTTAACTTATTGAGTTATAGCATTTTTAAGTAACATAATTGAAGGTAATATCTCTTAAAAAGTGGTGTCAATTGAATAAAATCTGTGTAAGCGACAACGGAATCGGAATAGTTAAACTATCACAAGAGCACAAGACATTAAAATTAGTCTTTATCTTTCATCGTAGTGAAAAAGGCGTTTTTTAGCATTTTTCAATTTTTTTATGAACTATCGCAAGCGTAACACTCTAAATAGATATATTATGCGCTTTCTTAGTTAGTAAATTTTCCATAAAGTTTTCTGATTCTGCGGAATATTTCGTGAAACTTTCCTAGATCTATGTATTTTGAAAAAAAAAAAAAAAAAACTTTACATAATAAAAAGAAACTTGTCGGATGTGGCAATTTCAAAACTTTCTAATATCTCATACACGTTAATACTTCCAGAAAAATTAAAAATGGCAACGTCACCGATTAGGTAATTAACATCAAAATCTAATCTGCAACAACTTATTTCAAGTTTAACTGAATCTGAAATTTCATGAAAATCAGTGTATAAGTATTTGAGATAGAATTATCGCAGAAATCGTAAAAAAAAAACTGAATAGAAGGGTCACCTGTTGAGCCAATTATTCTAAAAACTAAAAAATACTGATTTATATCAAGGACTAACTGAATTTGAACTTTGATGAAAATCCTTGCATTAATTCCTGAAACAGAGTTATTGCGATAATCACGAATAATGCTGCATAGCAGTGGCACCTCTAGAGAGATTTACTCCAAAAATTAAAGAAAACTAATTTAGATAAGGGACTAACTAAATCTGAAGTTTGATGAAAATCCGCACATTAGTTCCTGAGATAGAGCTATTACGAGAATCATGAATTCACATAGTAGCACCATCTTTGGTGCGATTTACACCAAAACATAATCAGAACTATATTATACCATGGACTAACGGAACCTGAAGTTTTATAAAAATCTGTCCATTTGTTCAATTGTGGAAATCGTGAAAAAGGCATCATTGCAGCGCCACCTGTTGGGTGATATACACCAAAAACTAATCGGATCCAGTTTATATAAAAGTTTAAGTGAATCTAAAGTTTTGTGAAATTCCGTGCATTAGTATGACTGATAGTCGAACAGACTCACAGACAGACATTTAGAAAAAACATGTTTTTTGGAATCTCTGACCTTTAAAACGTGTAACTCTGTCGAAAACCGGAATTCGAAAATTTGCCCGAATCCAGTGCTTTCTTCTTGTAAAGAGAGAAAAAAATTAAATTGATGAGATTATTGAACTCGGCTTATCGTAAAATATTAGAATTATCCATTAGAATATCCAAATATAATAGTTTGTCTAATAATACGAAGTTCAATAAAGAGATACAGTAATATCATAGTAACTGCACGGCCACTCTCGTAACTCATTGCTAGTAATAGTGGGTTAAAAGCCGGTTTCCAAAAATCAATTTCCTGGAAAATGATGGGGGTTTTTTTAGATTGAAAATTTCACAAATTAGACGGCAGTTGCATGCCAGGTGAGTTCTTTAGATATTTTTGAGAATATCCAATAATTGTAACTTGAAACATTTTCATAATCTGGCTGGACATTAAATCCCAAAAACATTTCTCAATTTTTCTAATGCATTATGCTACTATATAAAAGGAGCCACTAAATATTTTTTCTCTAAACTATTGTTTTCAATTAATTCTTTGGAGGAACATGCGCTACCATCGTTTTTTTTTAATACTTTCAGAAGAAAAGAACTTTTGTTGCTAAAATCTTAAATTGATTAAGTGACACTTGGATTTATAAAGAAAATTATTTTTTAGTAAATGAAGGCTTTTCTTTCATTACATTAGACAAAGCGAAATTTAACTCCTAAATTCTGGTGCCAGTGTGGCATTTAGAAAATAAAATTAACCCTTTTCGGCACGGGTAAAATCTTTTAGTAAAATGAGAAATTATCAACTGCCACCGGAATTCATGAACGAATTTTTTTGATATTTTGAATTCCTTAATTTAAGCTTTTATGGAAAAAACAAAATTTTACTAAAATATTATTGGTGCCGTTTGCAAGTTTCGAATTAAAATTAAGTATGCCAGACCGGGCACAGTGTACCGAAAAGGGTTAAGTGGCATCTACAATATACCGGTGCCCTTCGTGTATTTAAATCTGTTAAAATTTATGTGTTTTAAATTTTTTATAAGAATTCTTTTCGCCAGTTAAAATTACTGGAACTAAAAATTACGGATAATCGAACAGAAATCGAAAAATGAAAACAAATCAAATGCATACTTGCCGGTTTTTTGTCTGCAAAAATATAATCGAAACTTTAGCCGTATTTAATCGGCAGATTACAGCAATTTAAAATAAGTAAAACTTACTGTAAAACTGTTATGCTCCAAAAACACATAAGATGCTGGCCTCTATGATCAATTTGTAACAATATTTTTTTTCAATATTTAAAGTATTATTGATTCACATTTAACTGATGAAGTTATCTCTGTGCTTCATTAAGAGTTTTTAGATAATTCCTTTGAAAATTATAAAGGAAAATTATCCAGGCTTCGTATGCAGTTAGAGATTCATTGGATTATAGGTGTTTTTGTACCAGAAATTTCTTAATGTACTGGTCGGTGTATTTCAAGACAGATTTTTTTTTTAATTTTTGAGAAAATTCTGGTAAAAAGTGTTTGAAAGTCGTTGAAGCGCAAGAACCCTGTCATTTTAAAGTAGTGCTACTCACTACGCGTATCGCGTTTCTACCTTTTTTCTCAATAGAAATCGTGGCTTTATTTAGCACGTTGAGTACCACGGTGACTGACATTAAACTTTCCGTTTAGGCCGCGTTAGTCACCGTTGACTGACAATGTAAAATATGATATAGAAAGTAACAATTTAAATTACTTTAAGTAAATAGTATAATCCTGTAATACATAAAAATTAAGTAAATTTTAAATAATTTTTCAGTAATTACTTATATATAATTAAAATAACTAATATAATTAATTTTAGCTTTATATCATATTTTAGATTGTCAGTCACCGGTGACTAACGTAGCCTAAATGGAAATTGTGACCATGTCAACGTGACTGACGTGGCCATCAACGTATTAGTCGCAGATTTTCTATGATTGTGTAACTGTTTCTAATAGAGATAAGAAAATACTTATCACAAATAATAGTAAATATCACTTTAAATGTAAATTATAAGGCATTGTATTCCTTAGATTTGATATCCATAATGTTTTCCCGTGGGAAATCATATTCTACCGTTTTGAAAACTTTAATTTCGAATAGTAAATTTCGACTTATTTAATTGCGTATTTTATTCATTATACGGGGTTCGTACGATTTAAGGACTTTCAAGCACAATTTATCAGAATTTTCGTAAAGTAATATTTGCCATATTTAGCGAAATAAAAATATATCTTTAGATACAGCGACCAGTACTTTACATCATTTCTTTTTAACTAAAACGCGCAAAATCTCCTAAATTACTTGATGAGTACGAAACCTGTTATAAAATGAGAATAATTTATTTCGTAAATAGTGGTATTCAAAATACCAAAACATGATTATTCCAGATTTTTAATTAGAATTTTTGTTTTGTTCTGATACAAGTAACAGTAGTTAGTGTTTATTCCCTAATAGTACTTGAAATACTGACTGAACATAGTGTTTTGAAAGAAACCTGTATATTTTTTTTATTGATGAAAATTTTAGATAGTTATACAAATGAAAACAAATAACTCATAAACGATTGCTTTTGAAACTTATTAAAATTTCCATTCAAACGTTAGATTAAATGATAATTATTTGTTTCTTAGCATAACGCTCTAATTTCAATTTTATTTCTTTAGGGATTTAGAACGGTAATTACATCATTTAAAATAAATAGTTATTCAAAATTCACAATTCCCTTCAGAGAGAGATTTTAGTTCAAGTAGATTCAATGTAATCTTTTGAAATACAGATGTGATAAAAGTTTATCACGAAATGATAAATAGTATCTTTATTATTCAGATAAAATTATTTAACTGACTTCTCTCACGTATCTGGATTTGAATAATAGTACGGCACAAAAAATATTTAATGTATGTACATGGTATGATACAGTTATGTACAATGTTATGTACATGGTAGGATACAATTTCCTGAATGAATTTATATGCATCGTAATTCTATGGCTATAACCACGGATCCGAGACATAAGTCACACTATTCTTGAGAAAATTGCATTTTTCGCAATGCACAAACTTAAGTTAAATATTTATTTAAAAAATAACTTCACGGACAAATACCGCATTGCAACTTTGGTACCTTCTTACAAAGCGCGTTTGGAAAAATGCCAAGTTTCAACATTGTACACGGTCTTTATCGTATGGAACCATTTATGTGCAAGTAAAACTCTCACATTTGACATATTATCCTGAAAGTTCTCTTCTCTTTACTCCAGGGCGCGAAATTTCTACTCGCTAGCTCGCCATTGGCGGGTAAATAATTAAGGTTGGCTATTAAGTTTCATCTTTTAAAATGTTGTGCTTCAAATCATACTATACACAGCGATATTTCAAAATGAAGCGATGCTATTTTTTTTCCAAAAGTAGTAAAAATGCTTTGTCGCCAATTTTTCATCCTTGCTACGGAGGAATGAAATTCCCCTGTCTGTATTTATCCTCCCCACTATTCCGCGTACCGCGCACGCTCCCATACCAAATCAGTTCGTTCTTCACTCCTGCTTGAAGAAATACAGGTTTCGTCAAGTAAGCGCAGCTGCTTAAAATACGGTAAAAATATACGTTCTCTCTCAGCTTTTTTGTTTCTTTCGATTTAGCATTTTTCTTATTCTGTGGTAGTTGATGGTAATTAAAGTGTTGTTTTAGTTATTTTTTTATTAATGCTATGAAGAAAAGACAGAGAAATAATATAGAGTCCTTTTTTACTAAAATTAACTCATAAAAACGAAAAACGTGATAAAGATGCGATCACAAATGTTGAAAGTGAACACGTGCAAACTCAAGTTATGAAAAGTGAGAATGAATCTGTGATAGTAGCAATAATTCCCCTTCTTCTTTTCCTGTTCCGCTAAAAGAAAATGTGACAGTGATTTCGAGTCACTACTTCTAGTTAAAAGTAAATTTAACAAAGAGTGGCTAAGTCATTTTGAATGGATTTTACACTCATGTCCATAAATTAAGGACAATGCCAGTTCCAGAAAACAAAGGTACGAAACAAGAAAAACGTGACTTATTCGTCAAGTCAATTTAATAAAAAAAAGAAAAAGAACAAAAACGATGGTATATGTCTGATAACAATCATAAAATCTACAATTGTTGCTCCCTAGAGCAATTACAAAGAGTACCTCCACACTTGTAAAAAAAAACTCCCTTACTTTACACCAAAAAGGGTGGCAACTAAGTTGCCACCCCAAGTGGTGTAATGAATCTCCACTTGTAAATTGGTGTAATGAGCCGCCAACTATCAAATGGTAAACAAACACCATTTGTAGTGGCAACTTAGTTGCCACCATTTTGGGTGTAAAGTCACGCAACTGCTCATCTGGTGTTAAGTCACACTACTGCTTATTTGGGGATGGGGGCGGATTTTGTAGTTCCGGAGGGAATTGCCCCCTCTGTTCCACCCCCAGAATTCAACACTGAATAAAACGAAACAACTAACTCCGCTGGCGCGGCGGGCAAACAGAAATATTTCTCCCACCAGCAAGTCTTTCGTATTCAGTATGTCATGTGATCGGTATCTTTGGTGCTTGCAAGCACCAAGCTTGAATTCGAAGCTCCATGGAGCTTCGAATTCGATTCGAATCGAATCATTCATGAACGTCTGCGTTATAATTAAAGATGGCGAACTTTGCATGGCGTGTGGTACACACACAATCATGCGAAAGCCGCTATGCAGTTAATAAACTGTAATGAATATAGCATAATAAAAACAGTTTCACATGATAAAATCTAAAACAAACAAACAACAACAAAAAAAAGCGGATATGGGTGATTCTCAAAATAGGGGACAATTTATGTCTTTCGGCATACAAAAAAAAATTGAGAGGTTTACTGTCATGTTTTTATATTTAGATATGTTTTTCTTAATATTATTCATTATTTGCACTCACAAGAATTACTCACTTTTTAGTTAAAAACACCTTAAAAGAACAGAATAAAGATTCAAAATATCATTAGCATGGATGTCCACAGCAGCTGTGCCTTGTGTTTACTAGCATTTTTCAAGAGTTAATATGATTTTTATAAAATAAACAAATGTTATTCTTTCTTTATATTGATCAAGGAGATGATTTATGCAATAAATTTCTTTTTAAAAATAAAATTATAGTACATAAAAAAAGAATTAAAGTTTGTCCTCCATATTCGATTTTCAAAACAAGGTCATACTAAAACATCTGGTTATTAATCAAAATTTCCTTTTCACATATGACAATAGTTTGAAAATATAAAGTTTCAACAAGTAGCCATTTTATCACAGCCAGAAAATAGAAGCATGTATTGTATTTTAAGAATAGAAGTTGAATATTAGGGGAGTACATCAATTGTATGTCATTAGAATGGATAATAATTTTCATGTTTATTTTATTGTTAAAATTTTTATTTTATTTATTTGCACAGAACTTTTGTGTTTTAAAAAAGCCCCAGAAAGGAATATTGCATTGTGATGATATTATGGCTGATAATCTTATTTAAATTAAAATTTGTCATTAGCATGGACAGATATCAGTGTCATTAGCATGGTTTTTCTGTCCATGCTAAAGACTCCTATGTACATAAATGTAACCAGTGCTTATATTGTATCCTTTATAAAGTTTAATTTTACGTATAAATTTAGGTATTACATTTATTATCATTAAAATATGCATTAAATCTGTAGAAAAATCACTAAGACAGCTTCTTACATTGTTAGTGTCAGAATGTTGCTCATGTAACAAAGTTTGCTCTTTGGTAATGTTTTTATTCTCCTTATATGTATATATGTAAAAATGGAAACCATTTGCTGAAAAGGAAGGCTAATAAATATAGAAAAAAATATTTAAAGAGGAAGAAAATAAAAATTTCATAATATATTTATTCCATGCAATTCGTTTTGTCATTAGCATGGCTCAAAAAATCCTAATTATTTTTTTTAAGTTAATTTTTAAATATTTAGCTCTGCTGACTACATGGAAAGTATACCTAATACTATATTAACAACACCTATTTTTTTCAGAAATTTTACTAACAGTAATTTTTTTAAGATTTCATTTTTGAAATCGTCCCCTATTTTGAGAATCACCCATATGTATTAGAGGTATGTGAAATGCTTTTCAGTTTCGTGTTATCTGTTAACATGTTGTATTATCGTAAATATCTTATGCATAACGTTCTTTCTAGAGCTTCTATAATACATTTAATTAACTTGTTAAGACATGAGATATCATTAGAATCTCGGTGTTTACAATTTTGATTTTTATCTTTATAAAACGAAATGCTATCGCACCCGTTAAAAAATAACTTTATAAATGTCATCAATTTATAAAGGATTTCTAATGATTTAATCATCAACTTTTTATCTCTTTTCGTTACTAATAGCGGGGAATAGATTCAATGATGTATAATAATAATAAATATATATATAAAAATTGTTAAATTTAAAAAATAAGATTCATTTCTTATTTTTGTGAGATAAACAACTTGGAGATTCATCGACAGTTGATTTTATTAATGTACTCAATATTTGATGTTACTTTTGAAAGCACACATGACAAATAAACTTAAAAACGTATAAAGATACTTTTATTAAATATTGTTTAAAATTGAGATTTTCTTTTTTAGAACTTTTAGCTATAACAGTGAAATGAGAAATAAAAATATACCTGACTATGAATTCTTCACTAAGTAATTTTCAAAAATATTTTGAAATTTATAAATGTCTTAAAAAATTTTGCAAGCCCCAAGTATAATACAACATGTTAATAATAATAAAAAACACTGTAAACATTTCACATTCGAGTGATTGAAGGAATGTATTATGAATGTATGTGTATGATTGAGTATTAAATTGAATGAACTAACTGGATCTCTCCACTACTCCTAACACAAAATGATAACAGTAAATATTATAAATACTAATTAATTTTCAAATAAAAACCTATATTTTTTATTTGAAAAAATCCAATTCATAAAATAGTGTTGGCACCTCTAAAAAAGGGTTGCTCTGAGGGAATTTTCATAAAAAGCGGTATTCCCCCCCCCCCCCAAAAAAAATGAACTACAGTAAACTCTCTGCAAGGCAAACTCCTGTAAGACTGAAATCTTAACTCAGAAAGATTTTAAATTCTTCGCGAATCCATAGACAAAGAATAAAATTTGTCTAAGGCAAAATATTGTCTACTATGGAAAATTTTCTCTGTCTCGATCGTTTCTGCCTTTGGCAAAGTTTACTGTAGTTTATTTTTCTGTTGCCTTTTACTAGTAGAATCCCCAAATATATTCTGAACAAGTGCCAAGTTTCACAAAATATTCCTGCTTACAAATTCCAGACTGATAAAAGAATTTTGCAGATTATTTTTTCTTCACACAATGTTCAAATCAACGAATTTCTGTCTCTACATTTTTTTTTTTTTTTTACAAGACTAATTCACAAATTTTAGTTTCTTCCTTCCCTTAATTGAAAAATTTTGTATTTTTTTTCTTATGACACATAAGACTAGTTTAGAGATGTTTTTTGGCAGTTAATCATCAAGTTTTGTATTTTCCCCCCTTGTAGATAGACAGATTTTTTGATAACTCCTTCCCCTGTGAACAATCGGCAAATTTCACATCTTCAGGGGTGCAGAAAATATTTCTATTCCCAATATTTCCCCCAATCCTCATGAAAATTTCCCCAAATTTTTATGATATGTTGTAGGTAAATGCTATATTACCATATACGTATAGAAAATTAATTTTTTCAATATTTCTCAATTTATGCACACAAGTATATATCGTAAGGGGTGATTCTGAGTGAAAAAAAAATCTGAAATTCAAAACAAATTTTCTGAGAGATTACAACAGAATGGGGGGAGGGGGGGGGATTCACTCCCAGCACTGTTTTTTTCGCGGCCTTTACACAAGTTTTGCGGTCATTTTTCCTTTCTTTCGCAGTTATTTCGCTTTCTTTTTCTGAAATTTGGGGTTGTTTTGCGATCGTTCGATGAAATTTGCAAACTTTTGACGAAATGTGCAGTTGTTTCGTGACTTTTTGACAAAATTCATGGTTGTTTCGCGATCTTGTGACAAAATTTGCATTAATTTCACTATATTTTAATGAAATTTGTGAGTTTTTTCGCATTCCTTTGAGGAAATTTGCAGGTATTTCACAAGGTTTTGACAAAAATCATAGTTATTTCGCCTCTTTTAATGAAATTCTCGATTGTTCAGCAATCTTTTGATTTATGATTTTTTTGTGATCTTTTGATGAAATTTGCAGTTGTTTTGAGATCTTTAGACAAAATGTGCGTTTTTCAGTGGTCCTGTGATAAAATTTGCAGTTTTTTCACAATCTATTGATGAAATTTGTGGTTCTTTTGTGATCTTTTGACGAAATACGCAGCTATTTTGAGATCTTGTGACGGGACAAAATACAAGGTACTTTTAATGTCCAAATTTTCAGATTGATGTCCGACTTTTTTTTTTAATTTTCGGAACCGAATGCCTTAAATTTTTGGAAAATTCTGAAGAAAATTACCCCTTATACAGTACATATTATTCTGAGATCAATTTTGTGAAGGCCACCTTACAGATCTTTTTATCTGTTGTGAAATTCTTCTATCTGAGGGAATTCTTTGTTAAAATTGAAATCAATTGTATATGTTTCTGTAGAATTCTGTAGAATTGTAATTATTTACAATTTTATGAAATTGATATATGAGAGCAATATTTTTAAAACTTCGTTATCGTACGAACGCACTTCATTTGCTACGCTTCACGTGCAATTCCCAATTTGTTTGTTTCTTTGGTGCATTTTCAAGTTCTAGAACATCTCAACTCATCAATTTTAGAGCTTGCTTTTTAAGGCAATTTTAATTTACACATTTATAATTTCCATTGAAAAAGGTTAGTTTTTTACTGAGATATTTAAAAAATAATAAATTTAAAATAACATAATATAATCTGTACACATAAAAAATGAAAAGAAATTGCAAAGCCAATACATTTTTTTTAATCAGAAGAAAATAAGGTACAGACAGTTACAAAATAAATATGAAAAGTTTGCATTATTCAATGAATTGTTACAGTAAGCAATAAACATTTTTATTTTTGACAGACAGATTTCAATGGTTGGAATAAATTGGAGGGTTAAAGAATGTTCAAATTTTATATTAGTTAATAACTGTAGTTGCCATGTATGAATTCTCCTTTTTTATTAGTTTTCAACTATCAAAAATTGTCTTTAAAAGGTGCACAGATAAATTTCAAATTTAATGTGTTAATTTGTTTATACAATATAGGGTAACACCCCCAGTAATTGGCATGCACCAGTGATTGGCACATTTTACAAACATGTCCTAAAAAAAGATTTATATCCAGTCTTTTAAAAATTCAAGACCATATATCAGTTATATGCTCATTTACGTTAAAGATTATAACTTTAATTTATTTTACAAGATGACAATAGAGCCTAGGAAAGAGAAACAAATCTGGCTTGTATCAAATTAGCCATTTTGTTGCAAATTCTTGTTCTTTGGCTTAAGGAAGGCATGCTTTTCAATTTATTATTATCTGATTTATATGTTTTAAATTTTAATTGACAACAGTTTTGTTTAGTTAAAAAGGGTTACTTTAATTGTGTAAAAGTATTTTCGACACAAATATTTGGATTTCTGAATTAATGGTAGTTGCCAATTAATGGTGCTTTAATTTTGCTAGTTCCGAGTAATTGGCACCTATTCCAATTACAAGGAATTCGCAAGGAATTTGAGATTAAACCATTTATTTTGGAAGTACTTTTAAAATTATAGACTAATTTTGTTTATCATTTGTTTTTATTTGAAAATATAAATTTTATCAGTAATTGGAATCCATTAAAGCTTCATATGACAATTACTGGGGACAGCATGACAATTACTGGGTATTAATGTAAGTATATTGTATTGTTTTAAAGTGTTCACATTTTTGATTAATATGCTGATTTCTTACTCTCAAAAGCCTGAAATATGGCATCTTCATCTACAGTAAATTAATTTAAAGCGATTAAACCCAATGCAAAATGTAAAATTTTTTTAAAATATAAACATATGCCAATTACTGGATCACAAGGTGTCATACATTGGTGCTCTAGGTGCCAATTACTGGTGATTTCAGCAACTTTTTATAAATATATTTTTATAAAAATACTTTTTCAATTTTTTTTGCTTTTAGTGGGCAAAATAGATGCACAGATATGCATTCTTTGATTTAAAAATATTTCCAAGTAAATAGCTTATTTCTTTGTAATGAAAATTTAAGTAAGTTTATCGAAAAATTCTTAATGTGCCAATTACAGGGGATGTTACCCTATGTATATTATATTATATGTACACACAGGTATAGATATGTGTTCACAGGTATATTTATATATATGTACACCTAAGCTCACATTATGCACACATCAGTGTTTTATTTTCTTATTATACAACTACACTATCTACCAAAAAGTATTTGTACACTTTCAGTTTTTGACATTTTGTCAAATATTTAAAAATATACTGGTCGGATTCTTCTGGAACTTCAGGAATATAAAGATTATGTTTCACTTTATATTTATTTACATTTATTTGTTAAGCGGGTAATTAGGGGGCCGGCAAAAAAACAAAGAATAATAGAAATATTTGGGATCGCCCTGTACATGAAAATGCACGAAACGACTTATCGCTTTAGAATACAAATATATGAATACAGTAGAATATGTACACTAATTTTTGTGAGAATAGCATGTATATTTATGGCGATAGAGCGATTTTTTTGAAAAATTCAAAAAATTCTGGCATGTTTTTTGTTTATATCATGCTGGGTTTTTGACCAAATTTAACGCAAATTTCAGAAAAATTGGCAAATTGCAGTAGAAAAAATGTAGCGAAATTGGAATATAAATATATTAAATATTTTATGAAATATGAGTAGTTATATAAAATAATTTTTATCTGCGCATGCGCGAACTAGAAAAACATTTTTGTTACATCATTTAATAGTCAATTCTATGGAGTGACTTATAAAAAAAATCCAATCAAATATCGTGAAAATTCAAAAAGATATCATTATTTTAGTGAGATGTTTTTACTCTGCTCTCTAAAAACGGCTGAATCTTAAGGGATTCTCCACAAATTGACATTTTTTAATAACTGACTTTAAAAAAAAACTAGTATTGAATTAATACAATATCTAATACAATATTGCTGCTAATAAGTACTTGACAATTGTGATACAAAAGAAAAAGAGCTTTATTCACATTCAGGGCCAAAACTAAGAGAGGGTTGGGGGAAAAGGGAATGTGCCCCGGGCACTAGGATGAAAGTGTTCCAAATGTACATTTTGTTTGGCGATTTTTTCCATATCTATGTTTAGCATGATATTGTCAAAATCGTCCCATTCAAAGCATTTCTCCTATACCAAAGCATAGAAGAATCTAATGATGATGGCATAAAGATCCCGCATAAAGCAGATTTTTTTTTTTTTTTCGTTTTGATTCGGTTTCACGATTTTAAGGTATCATTTTTTTTAAACAAAGCAGACTACTTTAATCAATATTACATATTTTAAGTTTTAAAATAAGTCGGCTATTAATAAATTAGAAAATTTTTCTTTGCAAATACTTTTGCAGATGCTTTGCAAAGAAGAAAAGGGAGGGGGGGGAGTTCACCAAAATTCATTGAAATATAAATATATTAAATATTTTCTAAAATGTTCTATGTCATGCAATATTTTCAACCAAATATAAAGCCACATTCAGAAAAATTCGCAAAATGTAGTAGAAAGAATAAGGTGCTATTGAAATATAAATATATTAAAAGTTTTCTAAAATATGAGTATTTGTATGAAATACTTTTTAATCAGCGTATGCGTGAACGATAAAATTTATCATTTTACATAATTTAATATTCAACTCTATGGAGCTACCCATAAAAAAATCCGATCGAATTTCGTGGAAATTCAGAAAGTTATTGTGGATAGGAGTGAACTGATTTTCAATTGGTCTCTGAAAGCAGTTGAATGACGTCAGATTTTACGCAAATTGCCAAATCTCCATTTACGTTTTTTACTGGTGATTTACTTCTTTTCTTAGATAATTACCAGAACGAACCTATTTCAGGATAAAAATAATTATAAAAAATCGAAGCATTTGTGTCAAATCTACCCATTGATACATAATTGTTAATGGCTCGTATGCAAATTCCGATAACTGCGATCCTGAAATACGTCAAGTTCTCCACTGTTAAATGTGGTGTCGAAAACAACACTGACATCAATCGCATGCATGATGCCAAGAAGAACAGAGCTGTCTGATTTTGAGAAAGGTGTGATCATCGGGTACCACCGAAATGGCCGATCTTTAATTGACATATCTAGCGAGCTTAATTACCCCAAAACGACTGTGGCTTATGTGATTAGAAAATGGAAGCTGAATAGTGATTGTCAGAATGTGGCCAGAGTAGGCAGACCGACGAAACTGGGAGATAGAGACCGACGGGTTCTGTCTAGAGAAATTCGGAAGAACCGCAACCAACCAATGTTACACATACGCCAAGAATTTCAACAAGCTTCAGGATGTGTTGTTTCCATGAATACCATCCGTAAGGAAGCTCATCTGCTTAAATTTTATGGCCGTGCTGCCGCCCATAAGCCTTTAATCACCAAGTCCAACCGCGTAGCTTGGTTAAGTTGGTGCAAAACACGCCAGCAATGGACTGTACAGCAATGGAAACAGGTTCTCTGGAGTGATGAATCAAGGTTCACCATCTACCGTTCTGATGGTAGGGTCTGGGTTTGGCGTCTGCCTGGAGAACGCCTCCTACCAGAATGTATTGTGCCCACAGTTAAATTTGGCGGAGGGGGAATTATGTTCTGGGGTTGTTTTTCCTGGTTCGGACTAGGACCCTTGGTCCCAATTCATGGTAAGCTCAATGCCGATGCCTACTGTAATATACTGGACAACAGTGTACTTCCTACGTTGTGGCAATACTATGGATTGGACCCATGTTATTTCCAGGATGACAACGCAAGCTGCCATGTAGCGAGGTCCAGCATGGATTGGTATGCTGAAAATGGAGTGCATCGACTCGAGTGGCCTGCCCAGAGCCCAGACCTGAACCCAATAGAGAACCTCTGGGACGAGTTGGATCGTCGAATTAAGGCGGGTGACACACGCCCAAAATCAGTAAAAGAGCTTACCTGCCTTGTGCAAACAGGGTGGAATAAAATACCATTAAATGTAATACAAGGACTAGTTGAGAGCATGCCCAGGAGAGTCGCAGCTGTAATTGCCTCTCGAGGAGGATCTACAAATTATTAAATGTGAACAGGGCCAAAACCAGTCTTTTTTTCCCGAGGCAAACGTGGATTTTGAAGGTACCCCTTTCCCCCTCCTTCGCAAAGCATATTTACAAAGAAAATTTCTCCAATTTATTAATAGCCGACTTATTTTAAAACTTAAAATATGTAATATAAAATAACGTATTCTGCTTTATTATAATACTCCAATTGGATACTTTAAACCGAATCAAAAAAATTCTACTTTCAACAGGATCTTTAAGGCCCTTGTCCCTGCCCGCGAAGACACTGCTGAGATAATGCTATTCCTGTGGGGAGGCATTTTTCTAATAACTCTTTCGCATTTTGAAATTTTCAATTTTCAATTTTTTTTTTTTTTTTTTTTTTGACCTTGGATAGCGGAAGTTCCTCTCAAAATCGCTCCTTGACTACTTTTTCGATTTGAGTCATAGATATTTTTTATAAAGTTAGTTTCACTTTCAGAACCGCTTTTGGAAGTGAAAGAAACATTATAAAAATATCTATGCCAAAATTGAAAAAGTAATCACGGAGCGATCTTGAAAAGGACTTCCGCTATCCAATGCAAAACATATTATTTAAAAATGTCCAAATGCAAAAGAGTTAGAAAAATGCATCCCCATAGGAATAGCATTAGCTCGTGATCATCTTCGCGGGTAGAGGCAGGGACCTTAAGCCATCATCATTAGATTTTTTTATGCTTTAGCATAGCCCAGATATAATAATTTTAACAATATTATGATAAACATAGCCATGAAAAAAATCGCCAAACGAAAGATACATTTGGAACACTTTCATCCTAGCGCCCGGAGCACATGCCCTTCTCCCCCCCCCCTCTTAGTTTTGGCCCTGAATGCGAATAAAGCTCTTTTTCTTTTCTATCACAATTGTCAAGTACTTATTAGCAGCAATATTTTATTAGATATTGTATTAATTCAATACTAGTTTTTTTTAATGTCAGTTATTAAAAAATGTCAATTTGTGGAGAATCCCTTAAGATTCAGCCGTTTTTAGAGAGCAGAGTAAAAACATCTCACTAAAATAATATCTTTTTGAATTTTCACGATATTTGATTGGATTTTTTTTATAAGTCACTCCATAGAATTGACTATTAAATGATGTAAAAAAAAGTTTTTCTAGTTCGCGCATGCGCAGATAAAAATTATTTTATACAACTACTCATATTTCATAAAATATTTAATATATTTATATTCCAATTGCGCTACATTTTTTCTACTGCATTTTGCCAATTTTTCTGAAATTTGCGTTAAATTTGTCAAAAACCCAGCATGATATAAACAAAAAACATACCAGAATTTTTTTAATTTTTCAAAAAAATCGCTCTATCGCCATAAATATGCATGCTATTCTCACAAAAAATAGTGTACATATTCTACTGTATTCATATATTTGTATTCTAAAGCGAGAAGTCGTTTCGTGCATTTTCATGTACAGGGCGATACCAAATATTTCTATTATTCTTTGTTTTTTTGCCGGCCCACTAATTACCCGCTTAACAAATGAATGTAAATAAATATAAAGTGAAACATAATCTTTATATTTCTGAAGTTCCAGAAGAATCCGACCAGTATATTTTTAAATATTTGACAAAATGTCAAAAACTAAAAGTGTACAAATACTTTTTGGTAGATAGTGTACTCGGTACTCGGCCGAGTACTCGGTTCTCGGCTACTCGGCCAAAGTACTACTCGGTACACCACTAATATTTACACACACAACACACAAAACAAAAACCCCAAGAATATAGAAAACCTTCTGTATGAAGCTTTAAATAGTTACTCGATCAATGTTCTGTATATTGAAGATCCGATTTTCAATAAATGGTGCCATCTAATTTTTTAAAATCTAAATTTATTATTTTTTTATTCACTTTTAAAAATAATTCCTAACATTTTGTTTAGAATATAATATTAAATATTGTAAACAAATGCTCTTTATTTTTCAATGATTTTCATAAGTGTTAGTTTTTAAACAAATTTATAGCTTATGTGTAATAAAAACTAAATAACTGCTGAAGATCAAGTAAACTGCCTTCTTAAGATGGTGATATACTCTATTAAGGGTTGGCAAATTTTTGACATGCAGCATTTTTTAACCATAGTTTAAACCATCATGTCAAAAGCCTACATATAATTTATTTACATACATATTTCATCCTATATTTATATTTAATAAGTAAAATTAATTTGTTTTTAATAAAGAAAATGTTTTAAATATGCTCTAGAAAAAATAAACTTAAATTTTTGAATGAATATTTTTACACTGAAACAAAATCTTAGACTTTTGATAACTGTTATCTTTTGTAATACAGTAGACTCCCTCAAATCCACACAGCTTGGAACCAGAGGTTTTGCAAATGCTGGATAATATATATAACTATAGCATAAAAAAAATTATTTGACACCTGTATATAATTTAACATTTTTGGAAATACTGTATTTATAACACTTAACTCATTCCTCATAAATATTTGTTATGTTAAAATGCAAACTAAATAACCTTCGATTGTAAGAGACATAAATTTTCCATGTGGGTGAAAAAAGTCCAGGCCAGGATTCAAACCAGGGATGTATTGGCTGAAGCTGCCAATTCATTAGAAGCTCAGTTCAATAGAATTTGAGTTATAAACAATTACCTTCGCAGTACGACCCTTTTTTAAGTTCACAGATTTCCCGCTTCGGAAAAATCGGTTCAAAATACCGTTTCTGATTGCTTGTTTTGCTATATTTCCTGCATTTAAGAAAGAGTCTACCCTCACGGCACCTTGTGTACTTTCTAAATAAGGCAATTTGCCAGTTTGATGCATGTGGGAACAAAAGTGAATTTAAAAATAAATCGGAAAATAAGCAGTTTGAATCGAAATACACCCTTAAAAAGACTTCGATTTATGTTTTTCATTTGTAAATTTTTGATTGAAACACTTACAGATTTTTTTTAATATATTAAAGCCCTTTTTAATGCTAACATTTAAAAACTTAAACAAAATGCAGCACATAAATCAAAACTTTACAACGTCATTACACTGTCATTTGATACGGTATCTATAAAATAATGTTAAATAAAAACGATAACTAACTATATAAATACAATTAAAAAACTAATTCTTAAAAGTATATAGAATAATTATATTTGCTTACCTAATAATGAATCAGTTGCATATCCGACGACAACAAAAAGAAAATAAGATGCATCTACTGTTCTTGCATATCCCATAATCCAATGCTGGATTATGCAATCACCGACTTCCTGTCTCTAGATTAAAAAAACACCTGCTGTTGTGTTGATGAATTCCATAAAATCTTTGTCAGAGCGAATTGTAAAGATTTCCAGTGATTCAGAACGCCTATTTTTTTTTAAAAAGGGTTCGATTTGTCATTCAAAGTGTAACGTAACATTTATTTTGGTATTGGCACTCAAAAAATAATATATTTACACCTTATTTCACATCTCATACAACCGAAGTAAATGTGATAAAACTCTTTATTTTATACAGTGCACTTAAAAAAAATTAACACTATATCGTTGGTATGATGGCAAATAGACTGTATGTCTCCCAGACGATGAAATACAGTCCGTACAACGCCTAGGCATGCTGAGTATCAAATTATCAAGCTGATCCTAAGGAAGATTATTCCATTCAGCAAGCAATGCTCTCCGAAGTTTCGGAACATATATGGGTGATTCTCAAAATAGGGGACGATTTCAAAAATGAAATCTTAAAAAAATTACTGTTAGCAAAATTTCTGAAAAAAATAGGTGTTGTTAATATAGTATTAGGTATACTTTCCATGTAGTCAGCAGAGCTAAATATTTAAAAATTAACTTAAAAAAAATAATTAGTATTTTTTGAGCCATGCTAATGACAAAACGAATTGCATGGAATAAATATATTATGAAATTTTCATTTTCTTCCTGTTTAAATATTTTTTTTCTATATTTATTAGCCTTCCTTTTCAGCAAATGGTTTCCATTTTTACATATATACATATAAGGAGAATAAAAACATTACCAAAGAGCAAACTTTGTTACATGAGCAACATTCTGACACTAACAATGTAAGAAGCTGTCTTAGTGATTTTTCTACAGATTTAATGCATATTTTAGGGATAATAAATGTAATACCTAAATTTATACGTAAAATTAAACTTTATAAAGGATACAATACAAGCACTGGTTACATTTATGTACATAGGAGTCTTTAGCATGGACAGAAAAACCATGCTAATGACACTGATATCTGTCCATGCTAATGACAAATTTTAATTTAAATAAAATTATCAGCCATAATATAATCACAATGCAATATTCCTTTCTGGGGCTTTTAAAAACACAAAAGTTCTGTGCAAATAAATAAAATAAAAATTTTAACAGTAAAATAAACATGAAAATTATTATCCATTCTAATGACATACAATTGATGTACTCCCCTAATATTCAACTTCTATTCTTAAAATACAATACATGCTTCTATTTTCTGGCTGTGATAAAATGGCTACTTGTTGCCGTGGAGAAACTTTATATTTTCAAACTATTGTCATATGTGAAAATGAAATTTTGATTAATAACCAGCTGTTTTAGTATGACCTTGTTTTGAAAATCGAATATGGAGGACAAACTTTAATTCTTTTTTATGTACTATAATTTTATTTTTAAAAAGAAATTTATTGCATAAATCATCTCCTTGATCAATATAAAGAAAGAATAACATTTGTTTATTTTATAAAAATCATATTAACTCTTGAAAAATGCTAGTAAACACAAGGCACAGCTGCTGTGGACATCCATGCTAATGATATTTTGAATCTTTATTCTGTTCTTTTAAGGTGTTTTTAACTAAAAAGTGAGTAATTCTTGAGTTCAAATAATGAATAATATTAAGAAAAACATATCTAAATATAAAAACATGACAGAAAACCTCTCAATTTTTTTTGTATGCCGAAAGACATAAATTGTCCCCTATTTTGAGAATCACCCATATAGGAGGTGGTTGACTTGCTGCAAACCGTCCAAGCATATCCCATACATGCTCTATCGGATTCAAATCAGGTGAATATGCTGGCCAATCCATACGAGTGATATACTCAGCTTGAAGGCATTCATTTATGATGTTCGTTAGGTGAGGACGGGTGTTACCATCCATAAACATAAATTCTGAGCCTATGGCACCCCTAAACAAACATACATGTTGTTCCAGAATGGTGTCCGGGCAAATTTTGGCCTATCATGGTTCCGGTTTGAACATGTAGATCTGTTCTGGACCACAGTATAATTTCATCCCAAACGAGCAATCCTGCACCACCTTAACGATGTCGTTCAATGATGTTGTCTTGGTGATAACGGGTGCCTGGCGTTCTCCATACGAAAGTCCGAAGTGAATCAGACTCGAATCTAAACCTGGACTCGTCGGAAAACATTACACAAGCCCACTCTGACGATGTCCACATTTCATGTTCTTTATTCCAGGCTAACCGCAGGCGATAGTGAGCTTTCGTGAGCGGAACACATTTAACAGGTCTGCGAGCATATAGACCAATATTTCCCAAACGTCTGCACACGGTCTGCCTTCAAACCGTCGGTCGTACCCGGGGCTGAAGATAGATGACGAGACAAGTCTGATGCTGCTCTCCGACTGTTTCTTTTGGCAGTTACTGCCGAATAACGGTCTTCATTCGTGATTGTAACTCGTGGACGACCTGTACCGTAACGCCTACTGACATTTCCACCATCTTGGAATCGTTGCCAAAGTCTAGAGCAACACTTGCTCTAAACTTTGGGCAATTCCAAGCTTTTCGTATACTTCCATCTGACTATGCCTACATTCCAGACGATCGATAATTCTACCAGGTAAAATATCAGCATCATGTGTCCTCTGTGTCATAACTGTTGAGTTTTGCCACTGAGAGTCTTAGAAAATGCTTGTTAACAGTTTTATTTCTTTGCCACCGTTCCTTATTTATGCCTCTTTCACACTTTCGTCATTGTGACGTAATATCGGCGTCATCTACATATGTGGCTTCCTGAAACTTGCATATTTGTCTTGAAGATATGTGTGATAATTCTTCAAATTTTTACTTTAGAATTTTTATTTCCATGTGATTCTGAATTATCCTTAATTTATAGACATGAGTGTATATGATGATAAAACTAGTCTTATAAAATGCAAAATTTGCCAGCAGGTGCTTTCCAGTAATGTTAATAAAAATTGGATAAATCGCCTTTCTGGGCCGTTTAAAAAAGAGTCATTTGTTTTTCACAACCAAAATTTGTTTACTCAATCTGGAAATTAAAAAAATAGTTTCTGCGATTAAATCTTCCAAAAGAGCGCTAGTACACTAGACCAGATGATTTTAGCTTTTGTGCGGCAATTACTAAAAAATATTTTTTTATGAAAAATATACTAATAAAAGCTTCTGATTCATGCTACTAAAAATATGTTAAAATATCTAAAAGGTTTTCTGAATTAAAAAACCCTCCAAATGACGTAAAATCCAATCGCTATCAACTGTTATAAAGTAGACATCAGGGGAAATTTTGGAAAATCAGGTGTAATAATTCATGAAAGTTTGTTGCTTAATTAGCTGTAGACGAGTCTGTGTAATAGACCGGGAGGCGGCAGCACAGACAATCACCTCATCGAGTTCACGGATGAAAATCTAGAATAGGTTAAAGCTTGAATCGCATAACGCAATCGGTCTGGCATGTCATATCTGGGTGTTTTCTACACGTAAAAACCCGACTTTAAAGGTTGACTCGTAGATTTACCATTGTACTTTCCTGCACCCAAAAGTATGAAAACATAAAATATTGGGAGCAGGGAAATTATAAAACTGTACGTGAAGCAGGATGTGTCTGAGAAAAAGTAAGACTATACACGGCCAGACTTCATGCGCTGACGTCGTGGTCTATAGCAGGGGTCAGAGCATATAGGACAAATTTTATTATTTTACCAATATCTTTTATCAGTAATCTCCATCTTGCATTGCTATTCATATCTTATAAAAATCTCTGTTGAAGGTTATTCATAAAAAATACTGGTAAGAACAATAAAGTTTGTCCTATATGCTCCGACCCCTGTCTATAGTGTGGGGTTTATCCTGTACAATGCGTTTCAATGAGCAGAAATCGTTTGCATTCCTCGAAAATCGGAATTGTGTTTGAAAGGAAACGTGCAAAAAACAAATCCTGATAGAAACTTTACACATATTCTAGCATCTGTGTACAGTGCGAGAGTAATGTGTTTTCAAAAGTACACCGAATTTCATGCAAGGTTGAGGAAACTGTAACGAATCCAATGAAGAAAATCTAAAAAATATGGACAATCTGATATAAATACATTTTCTGTAAGGAACCCGCCACGTCCTTAGTTAATTATGATTTGTTTAACAAACACAAGAATTCCCGTTTACGGTCGCAGACGTGTTAATTTAATATCATATTCAAACATTTTTCGAAATGCTAAATTTTGTGCCGATCTTAACCCTTGCTCTGGTGCGTAAATTTCTTAAAAATTCCAAATATAAATACCAGTATTTTTTTTTTTTGGGGGGGGGGGAAACTGTTTACGATATATGCAAAAAAAGCATTAAACCTTTTAAAAATAAATTTGGTTGAATATTGCGGTGCCGTTGTAACATTTCGGAGTTAAAATTATGTGGCAGGAAATTCCACCATCTGAGCTCGAAAGGTTAACTCCAGTTTTGCCGTGTACAAACCAAAAAGATGGCTTGCATTTATTGTTCCAAACGTGCAATGAAAAATTGATTTTTAGTTACCATTTATCACTCTTTCTCTTGCACTAATAGTCGCCAGACTACTGTTATGTTAATCGATGTTAAAGTTAGTACGCTTTAAAAAAATCATCGGATTTTAAGAGTTTTAGTACCAGAAACTTTGTTAAGTACTGGTTACTATATCTGAACATGGATTTTTTTTTTTTATTAAATAAAACAAATATTTCTTCGCCAAAATTCTGGTAAAACGTGCTTAAAAGTCCTTGAAGCGTACGAGCGCTCGATGTCTGCTATTGTTTAATAACAACTTCATTTTTAGCTTTTATTTTATTTTATATCTAAGTTTTGTTTTATATCCCTAAGATGTCTTTTTTCTGTTACTGAATTGATTAATGCACAATCTTGCCAATGGTTCCATCACCATAAAGTAAAATCCAGTGTAACGCATTGCCTGCCAAACAGGATTTTCCCTCCAAAATCTGTCATTGGACATACACTGGTGTGCAAAATTTAAGGACGAGTCTCAAAATGCCAATTTTCAAGGAATTTTCAAGCGATAACTTTCACGCAAATATTCAAAAGGAAGTAATGTAATTCGAATAATTACTACCCCTGCATAACAGCTAATCCATATAACATCTCATTCAGGTCACATATGGTCACAAGGGTCACAGTCACTACAGCCAAACAAAAAATAGGAAATTCCATACGTCTCTTTTATGAGTCTCAAATGACTACTATATGTGACTCCACTGACACGTCATTTTGACTATTGGTTTGTGGCGAGTCAACAGGAGACTTTGTCGTTGCATTGAGACTCTCGTGTGACCTCTCATCTAGAGACTCAAATTCAAGTCATTGTGAAGGTTGGATTATGATAAATTACCAAATAATATCCCATTAAAATCACATGGTGATTTTTCAAAACTATTTACAGTGGTTACTTATCAGTAGGTCTCTGTGGTCATTTGACAAAGACTTGTGACAGAAAGTCACCTGTGACTTTAATGGGACATTGTTTGGTAATTTATCATAATGCAACGTTTACAATGACTTTGATATTGAGTCTCCAAATGAGAGGTCACACGAGAGTCTCAATGAAACGACATTGTAAAGTCACCTAGTAACTTGCCACAAAGTAGCAGTCACAATGACCTGTCAGCAGAGTCATATATAGTAGTCATTTGAGACTCATAAAAGAGACGCATGGTATTTCCTATTTTTGTTTCGCCGTAGTGACTGACTCTTGTGACCATGTGTGACCTAAATGGGATGTTATATAGATTAGATGCTACGCCGGGATAGTAATTATTTAAATTGTATTATTTCCTTTTGAATATTCGCGTGAAAACTATCGCTTGAAAATCTCTTGAAAAATGGCATTTTGGGACTCGTCCTTAAATTTTGCACACCAGTGTATTTTCTATGTGCACCTGAATCTTGACAGTAGAAAGCTCTTTTGCCATCTCTTATCTATTTTGCCAACAAAAGGGGAAAATTACAATTTTTCTTTTTTTCGGAAGAGGGAGGGGAAGATACAATTTTTAAAGTACTATAAAAAATAGTAATAATTATTAATTATTAGTATTATTTCAATAGTTGCAGCAGACTTTTTTAATTTTTCAGTGTTATTGCATAATTGTTAAAATTTTGTTTCATTAAAAAATCTTAATTTTGTTGTAGTATATTACCGGCAAAGCCTGGTTTACATAGAAGAATTGTAAATATTAATAGTGTGTTCATTAGAACATGTACTAGTGTGGTGAGGAAAATTACACCGCAATACACGGTACGCGAAAGATAGTGGTTAGTACAATTAAAATAATATAAAGATAATATCCCAATCCGCGTTGTGAGTGATTGAACTGGATATTACCAAACAAAATTGTTTTCTTTTAAACTTATCAATAATTTAAATAAAGGAAAATCGCAATAGCTCAGACTCAACTTATTTAACGTTTAAATTTGCAAATCAGGATTTTAAGGAGATAATAAGAATATTAAAAATAACTGTCTTCAAAAAAAATTAATTTTAATAATCAAGAATCTGCATCTAATAAATTACTTAGAGAAATAAAGAAAAGAAAATATCAAAGAAAACAAGGATATCTATGTACATACCAATATTTATTTCAAAACAATTTTATCATTCAGAACACAATAATAAAAATACCACTCGAAAATATCAATTTCATAATTAGCAACACAATAAGAAAATTCCATTCAAAAATATTAATTTCATAGTTAGAAACACAATGAGATAATCCCATTCGATAATGTTAATTTCATAATTAGAAACACAATGAGATAATACCATTCGATAATGTTAATTTCATAATTAGAAACACAATGAGATAATACCACTCGAAATTGTAATTATTTCATAATAATATTTTTTTTCTTTTACATTTTATGTTATCTAAACCTATACAATTGCTCACAGCACAACTAAAAAGGCATAGCCTAAATTTTCATTGAATTTTTTTTTATTATTATTATTTGAGAATTCCTTACTCAATTTTAAGATAACAATTAAATTTTAATAATAATTTTTTTTCTGAAACATGAGGGAAAAAATTATTTAAAAATTAGGAACACCACACAGGAAAGTCTAAATTTCTCACCGTTGTTGAACAGTTGGCAGCTAAATCCACGGAAGGGTCCATCGAAAAAAATAAATTGCGGCACTCTCACACAGCACAACCGAAGACACACAATTCATAACTGTCCGTCAGAATGCAGGACCATAATTATAAATGTTTGCGGCAATCTCACACAGCCCAACTGAAGACACACAATTCATAACTGTCCGTTAGAATGCAGGGCCATAATTATAAATGTTTGTTGGAGATTCAGATCACTAATCATGAATGTCTGTCAGACAGGTCGGGCTTTAATTATAGATGTCCATTTGCACTCACAAAGTATTTAAAGCGTAAAAATCAATTTATTATATTCAAGCGTATCCATTTCGCCATCAAGCACTGCTTCCCTTTAATTCGCTGAGGGGATGTGGTCCGGTTTGCTCTGGTTGCCATTTATTCACAAACTCCATATTGGTTTTTTTAAGTCCAAAAAAAAATCACTTAAACATCCGCATCGGAGTGGAATGATTTTCTTTTCGGAGTCCTTTCTTCATGACGGCATACTGGGCAGAACAAAAATACCTTCCGAATCTGCTAAATTCTCTCTCTGAGAGAGCTTTTTTTATTACTTCCAATCCCTTTTCTTTATTCTGTTATTGGTTTCCTTGCAAACGTTTTCATTGGGAGCAATTGCACTTCCGCGTCTCATTGGTCCCCTGTCCAGTAGGAGGACCATCGCCTTTATCCTCTTCTGTGTGACCAGACTTCTTCCCACGGATGATGTTTTTGACCACACATGGGGAATCGTAAATTTTTGGGGCTCGAGGTTGTAAATTGTGGCATTGTTGGCTTCTGCGCGTAATGTCAAAGTTGGAGACAGTCTGTTTTTTTACAACCTTTGCTATTGTTATCATCTGAAGTTTTTATGGTGAGCAATTGAAATCCCACATGTGTGTTCCTTGTTAAAATCGTTCGTTCTTACCGAACGTTATAAAGTCATAAAGTTTATAGCTTTAATTAAAAAAATAGCTTTCATCTTTTCCTGAAACCTAAAGTTATTCTTACTATCTGAATGAATGAAACGAACTTAAAATGAACATTAGTGAAAAAAATAAATTTAAAACTTTACTTTAATTAATAATTCTTTTTTTTAAATATATATACAAATATTTATATATTTTCGCTTTAGTTGTGCTAAATCATTCTTTATATGTACATATTTATTCTAGCAATGTCGTGACGATATCGTCACTACATGCTATCTCACCCTTTGTTTAAGAAAAAAAAAACATCCTATACAAGATAAACCAAAATATATACACAATCATATCAAAGTAATACAAAATTCTAAAATAATATACATGATTATTTATGGATGAGACATATAATCTTTCCAATGTGGTGTTATTGAAAAATAATATCCAAATATATACATAAACGTATTCGTTATAGGAATAGCTGCATTTTCCAACATTTTATATATATATATATATATATATATATATATATATATATATATATATATATATATATATATATATGTATATATATATATACATTTGTATTATAACATTCCAGAAATGGGTGTGTATTTTACTTGGCATGTTCTATATTCCTATGAACTATGCCTATGAACAAAAACAAACTTCCCCAACTAGCAAAATTTTGAAAGTTTACTAATCTCTGAAATGAGAGCAAAATTTCCTCCGAAACTTCTCTCTCTCTTTTTTTTGAATCATAAATGTGTTTTTAATATTTTCATCAACAATATTTGAGAGAAAAAAAATCTTCATCCTAATTCATTTCTTCTTTCTTTTTTTCTTTATTTTCCTTACATACATTTATCTATGTCATATATTAAATTTTTGTCACTGAAACGTCCTCTCACTTGAATTCTTTTTAATTGACTGTCTATTTATTTATTCCTCACTGGCTTTATTAATATTTTTATTAGATTATTGTGTCTGGTTGTTATGGAACCGCCTTTATACTTATTATTACTTTCTTCATGGAATGAGAGTTGTAAAAAATTAATCAAATTTTATTTTATTTAGTTATTTTATTTATTTATTTATTTTTTATCTATTTATTTTATTTATTTCTTTTTAGAACATATGAGTATTTTAGAGTTTGTAATTAATAGTTTCTTTATGTATTTCAAATTTTGTTCTAATCTAATTTTATTGCTATATTAATTAATGAGATATGATTATTTATATAAAATCTTTATGACTAATATATTTTCTGTGGACAATATCATTTACATATAATCTCAAAAAAAAATATTTTTTGTACAATGCAAACTATCGACCAGCAATAAAAATTTGCATCCCGGGAAGTACGAAATACATATTTCCGATAAGATTATAATATAGCCTTTTTTATATCTATATATTGTAATAAATATTTTATTTTATTTTGTTTTATTTAGTTATTTAACTGTTATTATTGTTCGTAGTGTTTTAAAATCCGTTTTTACGCTGAATATTAATAAAAAATTAATCAGCCATGAATTATCCAGTTTTATTTTACCCTTATATATATATATATATATATATATATATATATATATATAAGACTGATATATTAAATTCAAATCGCACACCATATATAATTAACTAAAGTAATATATAAATTATAAAAATATTCTTAAAAGCAAAAACTCACGAACATCAATACCGCTAAACAAACTTGAAAAACCACTACGTGAACAATAACTAATCCATAAATTATAAACTGATCCAACAAAATAACAACTCATAAATAACTTAAAAAAGAAACTCGAAAAGTAACAAACAAGGAGACGGGCGGCATGGCTAATGACATGCACTGCTGGGTTAAATCTGATTTTATGCATGCAACATCCCCATGCCCGTCACAACCATAAATGAATTTTAACTAAAAGCAATCCATACTAAAAATAAACTATCGACCAGCAATAACCTTCAAATGACCCTCAAACTGAAACATTAAACTTGTCGAACTATCAAATCCATTCAATGATGATTTCAGTTCATTTCGACGACAACTACCCCTAATAAAATCATTCATAATATTTTTCATAAAGTTCCGAGGGTAATCTTGTTCAGAACCCAGTCTGTACCACTCCACAACGTCATTAATCGCATCTCCAATTTCTGAACTCAACCTATCAATACGAATTAAACCATTTCTGAAAATATTTCTTTTTACCGAGACATGTACACATGAATTGTAATTCATTAACTTTAAAGTTCGGAAATTAAAAGTGTTCCGTTTATCAAATATCTTTGTAACCAATTTTTTACGCTCTAAAATTAAGTTTACATCCAAAAAAATCAATATTTCTGCAATCCAGTGAGGGGGGCTCTAATTTTAATGTTGTAGGGTAATATAAGAAATCTAAAATTATATTATCGTTATTTAATTTAACTATTAAAACATCATCAATGTATCTATAACACAAAATATTTTTATTTAAGTTATTGTTACGTTCATATAAATATAGGTATATGTCAGTTATAATAGAACTACAACTCCCCCCCCCCATTGGAATGCCACGAATTTGTCTAAACGTTTTTTTACCGTCGTAAAGGTAATTTTCTTCTACAACAAATTTAAATAAATTCAAAAATAAATCTATATCAGTTTCTGATTTACACTCAGTAACATAAAATTCCACAATTTTCTCTTTTAAATCCGTTAAATCTACATTATTGTATAGGTCTGCGAAGTCATATGCATACAGACCTGTAATGTTTTTTATATTTTTCAGCTTATCCAATAAGATGTAGCTATTTTTTATAATAAATGTTGATTCCCTACCTGTCACTTTGTGAAACACACCTGTTAAAATCTCCTTTAATTTTTTGCTAACTACCTCAATGTAAGATCCGAAACCACAAGTTATGCTTCTGAATTTAATTGGCTTTTTATGAAATTTAGGAACTAATATAAGATATGGGAAATTTTGACTTTTTTGTTTTAACTTTACTTTTTTATAAAGTGCTTTGATTTTATTCTCCACAACAGTGATTTTTGTATTCAAAAGTTGATAATGATATTTATTGTTATAGCAATCATACAAAAGCGTACTATAAAGTTTTTTACATATCAATGCGTAATTTGTGTTGGCTTTGTCTACATATGTAATTATAAATTTATCCTGGAGATTCTTAATTGATTTTGTAATTTTTATATAATTTTCGCGTGACATACCGTCACAATCTCTAATGTATTCCATTTTTAAATCCTTTAGTATATAGTATTTCCACTCTTGAAAAACACTACATAGTAAACTATACCTATACATTAATTTTTGTATAAAAATATCTAAATTTAAGTTAAAGCGCTTAATTACTTCACTTTTAGGTATTATGCGTTTCACTCTATATTTTGTTCCATACTCCATAAACTTCCTCAACTCACATCCCCTACTATCTCCAAATTTCCAGTTATAACGTGTCCAAAATCGTTATCTATATAATTTATGTAATCACTATCATTGCAATTACAAATGCTTTCTCCGGTACTTTTCTCAAGATTTTTAGCAAAACTGTTATAGTTAAAAATTTTACGCCTCAAAGGTTTATCATATTTAAAAGCCTTAATTATTTTAAGCTTGCTCACAGGTAATAGATCATTATATTTATTTAATATTTTATTATAATTTAGTTTATTTTGACTATTTCCAACATAATCCAACACAAAATATATCTTATCTACTGAACCTTTATTGCTATTGTTTAAATTACAGTAAAATTGCAAATTCTAATTTTTAATTCTATACCTCAATAAATCTAAAGCTAAATCTATGTTACTACAACCTACTCTATCATGCAATGCCCATAGTGTTTCGGGAATTAATTTCTTTTTAATGTTAAAAACTAAACACTTAAGTACATTAATTCTTCTTAAACCATTATAATTAATTATTGCGTTCAGTATATCTTTACAATTATTAATATTTTTATTATTCCAAGTGATTACATTGAAAGAACTATTACAATTATCATTCAATATTTCATTCCTCAAATCATGATTTATTTTTGCATAAATAGAAACATCTATATTTTCAGTTTTTAAATTTTTAACTACATTACTATTATTAAACTTAACATTTAACCCGTAAGGATATACCGTACCGTAATTTTTCATCATTTCATTCTCACACAATTTTCTTTCCATTTCATTTGGAATAATACACATGATAGATATCCGTATATTTTCAATACCATGCTCTGAAAAATGTTTTATTTCTATTTCTTGATGCTCACTTTTGATGATACGTTTTCTAATGTCCGATTTATGATTATTGAACCTTCTGTTTAAAGGAGTAGATGTTTGTCCAATATATAATTGATTACAAACGTTACATCTTAATCTATAAACACAATTACAAACTTTACAAAATTTAAGACATTGTCCCTCTGTCCTCTCATCTTTATGTTTTATCTCTGCACAAGTACAAACTTTACAACGTTTGTCACTACATTTAACTAACTGTATACCATTATCTAATTGACTTTTTTTAAAGTCCCTTCTATAAAACCATCTTGTTTTATATCTTTTCTCAGTGTTATTACTACAGCTCATATTCAAAATATTAGAATAATTGAGAAAAAGTAATAAGAAAAAATTGTTTGTCATTTATTTATTTTTTATACTAAGTAAATGCAATTAAATTTCTTATAAATTAAATCTGGAATGTTTAGATAAGATTTTAACATTTATAAAATATAAAATACAGCACAATAAATTAGGTATACAGCTTCCTAAAACACACCAGAATATTAGAATAAAATTTAGATTGGTTCAAAATATTAGAATATTTTATTTTACGCAACAATATTACCTTATGAATATGAAGTAAATGGTAGTTAATATTTTGTAGCATCCCCTTTAGCTTTCATAACAGCGTACAATCGATCTTGCTTACTATATACAAGGTGTTTACAAACATTTCTATCAATATTAGCCCAAACAGACTTTATACGTGCCACTAACTCAGTTTTACTTGAAGGAGGATTTTCTTGAAGTTTTTTCTTCATTATACACCATAAGTTTTCGATGGGATTAAAATCTGGTGAATTTGGTGGCCAAGGAAGTACCTTAATGTTGCGTTGGCGGAACCAATTCTTAGTTGACACTGAGGTATGCGGGGACGCTAAATCTTGTTGAAAGATGAAATCATCTTCATATAAATCTTCTGATGATGGAATCATGTAATATTCTAAAAATTTTTGATATATCAGAGAGTTAACCTTTTCGTAGACGATGCATAACTTTCCAGGTCCTTCTGCACTCATACAACCCCAAACCATGACACTAGCAGCAAATTTTACGGAACGTTTAAGGCATTCTTTATCAAATGCTTCTTGCTTCATTCTCCAAACTCGAATACCTTGATTACCATATGAAACACAAAACATACTTTCATCACTAAATAATATATTTTTCCAATCTTCATTGCTCCATAAACGTCTTGATTTACACCAATTCAATCTTATACGCTTTTGTCTTGCAGTCATAAGAGGTTTTGTTTTCGGTACAAATTTAAATTTATGGAGACGTCTTAATGTTGTCGATGTAGAAACTTCAACTCCTTCTTCTTTCCATTTTCGGTGCAAGAATCGCACACTTTTAAAACGGTTTTTCTTAACTATACGCTTCAGTTTCCTGTCATCTCTAGCAGATGTTTTTGGTTTTCGGCCACCATTTCGGCGATTATTATGAAATTTTCCAATTTTTGAATATTGTGTTAGTATTTTACTAACGCTCGATTGCGAACAATGTAAATAATTCGCTATAAAACATTGATTTTTACCGTGCCGATACAAATCAACCATACGAAGTTTAGTAGATTCAGGAATATCACTCACACGGCCCATTTTAAGACGAAAAAGAAACAAACTGCAAAAAAGAATACTGATTTTAAATAAAATAGTCTATTTTTAATCAATGATGCCACCAGTTAAGAATTGGTAATAATTAAAGGAGAATTAATGTGAAATATTCTAATATTTTGAACCCCTTGAATAAATATTCTAATATTTTGACTTTTCAAAATAATTTTTTTTGCAATTAATCTTTTCAAAAATGATATTAAATTTAAGATAACAAGTAAGTTTAATCAACAATAAGTTCTTAATAAAAATATCGTTTGCATATTTTCATTAAAAGACATTAAATTACCAAACGATATTTTCAATTTCTAAAAAAAAGGTAATTATTCTAATATTTTGAATATGAGCTGTATTTTTGTAATTTTTTTCACTATAACTATGTTTCAATTGCCCAAGGCTATTCATTGAATTATTATAAATATATCTAGTCCGATATCTTATAATTTCCGTATTTCCATCAGCACAACTATCTTTAGTCGAACCACAATCATTCCGTAATCCAACATATTTCCAATCTATGCCACTTTTAACACAATCGCCACTATTAGCCATACTCCTCATAACTCTAAACTCTGTAAACTCTTTTCCTCCATGGTCACTTTCTAACGATCCGCTCCCCACCATGGATTCTGGAGCCGACCGAGCACTACGGAATTTATAATTCCATATCTTGCCGGTACCGTTAATATTGTATTTTTTACTATTCATATTAATGTGCAAAATTTTTTTATAATTGAATATTAATAAAACAATGTACATAGAACCCAAACACTCAGCTAAAGCCATAAAAATATTGAAAAATACATAAACTTCTCAAAACCAATATACACCAGAATAAACTACCATTAAATATCAAAACTATAAAAATAAATTCGAAACTGAACTTTATTAAATTATCAGCCAAATAAATTAAAATATAGTCATACTTTTTAATCCAAACAACTTCATAATAACCAACCAACAGACATTAACCACTTAAAAAAATCACTTCACATCAACAAACCGTTGTAATCTTCAAATATTTAATTATGGCATGCAATTTATTTCTTATCTCATTATAGATATAAAGCAAAAAAGACATACCTGATTCCAGCCTACAGTACTCTTTAATACTAATCCAAGCAACTCATAACATCCATTATATACATATCTGTATTGACCAAGTGAAAACGTAGACATGCCATCATATATCACTGGACAAAATATATTTAAATAAGACTGATATATTAAATTCAAATCGCACACCATATATAATTAACTAAAGAAATATATAAATTATAAAAATATTCTTAAAAGCAAAAACTCACGAACACCAATACCGCTAAACAAACTTGAAAAACCACTACGTGAACAATAACTAATCCATAAATTATAAACTGATCCAACAAAATAACAACTCATAAATAACTTAAAAAAGAAACTCGAAAAGTAACAAACAAGGAGACGGGCGACATGGCTAATGACATGCACTGCTGGGTTAAATCTGATTTTATGCACGCAACTTCCCCCATGCCCGTCACAACCATAAATGAATTTTAACTAAAAGCAATCCATACTAAAAATAAACTATCGACCAGCAATAACCTTCAAATGACCCTCAAACTGAAACATTAAACTTGTCGAACTATCAAATCCATTCAATGATGATTTCAGTTCATTTCGACGACAACTACCCCTAACAAAATCATTCATAATATTTTTCATAAAGTTCCGAGGGTAATCTTGTTCAGAACCCAGTCTGTACCACTCCACAATGTCATTAATCGCATCTCCAATTTCTGAACTCAACCTATCAATACGAATTAAACCATTTCTGAAAATATTTCTTTTTACTGAGACATGTACACATGAATTGTAATTCATTAACTTTAAAGTTCGGAAACTAAAAGTGTTCCGTTTATCAAATATCTTTGTAACCAATTTTTTACGCTCTAAAATTAAGTTTACATCCAAAAAATCAATATTTCTGCAATCCAGTGAGGAGGGCTCTAATTTTAATGTTGTCGGGTAACATAAGAAATCTAAAATTATATATGTATATGTATATATATGTAATTTTATATATATATATATATATATATATATATATATAATTATATATATATAAAATTTTATATGTATATATATATATATATATGTATATATTAATCGTGTGAGACCATGAGAAAAATAATTAACGTTTAGTTGTGCATTAGAGATACTTCTTTTTGTACGTGAAAGTCGAACATTTTTTTAGAAGTCATTAGTATTTAATTATAAAAGTTTATAATTTAAGCTAATGTGTTCAATGAATTATGATTTTTTTTTTTTTTTGTAGAAAATTTTGACAGTTTCAGTAGACAAGTGAATCAGTTTTAATGAATCGTTTGAATTATACATTTTTATTTATTTATTTATTTATTTACGTACTTGTGTTTCCTAATGAATGATTATTTGTTTTCGTTTTGCTTGCAATATTGGGCGCAAATAATTTAGAAATATGAATTCTAATAGGCTTTAGATCTGGTCTATCTCTGTTTTTTATGAGATAGTTGTCATTCCTGAAAATTCTCTCGACATAATATGGGCCTGAAAATTTCTGATCTAACGTCTTAGGTTTTATCAGCAGTTTTAAGTATACTTCATCACCTAATTGTAACTCCTTGTGTGTTGCTTTTGAATTTCTATTTAATTCCCTATCTGCCATTTCCTGATTTTTGATAACCTCTTTTCTTATTTCATGCATATGTTTTAATTTATTTTGAACATATTTGCTATAAAAAGTCATGTCATTTACTTCAAAGTTTGTGAAAGGCGTTTTTATTTCTCTTCCAAAAAATAACATGCTTGGAGAGAATTTTGTTATTCTATGTACAGTTGAGTTATGCATCAAAATAAAATATTGAAGTTTCGTATCCCATTCATAAGTTTTATTACACATAGCTCCTATTGAAGCTTTTAAATCCCTATTAATCCTTTCCGAAATCGATTGGCTTTCGGGGTGATAAACTGATGAGGGGAGTAGTTCGATATTTAAATTTTTCATGTAATCTTTAAAATCCTTCGATTTGAAATAAGATCCATTATCAGTGGAAAAATATCTTGCTAATCCGAATGCGCTAAAGTAACCATTTAGAGCATTGATTATGACCCTAGTGTCCGTCGATTTAAGTGGTAATGCTTGCAAGTAACGTGTGGCGGTGTCTATGACCGTCAGTACAAATTTATTCCTATTTAAAGATGGAATTAAAGGTCCAATTATGTCACATACCAATCTTTGCCCTGGGAGGTAATTTTTATCCATTGTGTTAAAAGGAATTTTTATCGTTCTATGTTGTTTAAATGTGTTGCATGTTATACATTTTGTGCAGAATTGTTTTATCTCTTCATACATTCTGTACTAGAAAAATCTTTCTTTAATAATACCATAAGTTTTTAAGAAAGCAAAATGTGCGACATGTGCACTGTTTAGAATGTCTTCTTTTAAGCTCTGCGGTGCGATATATAATTCCGCATTATTTGAATTATGTGAATTTTTCACAATTAATATCCCTTCTTTATTTAAAGTATACTTTTCATATTATTTTACTTTTCTTTGTTGTTGTAAGGCCTCAATAATTTCTTTTAATTTTGGGTCATTTAATTGTTCTTTTTTTATGTTATCTGCATTTAGCTTTTTATTTACCATGAAAAGGTGTTTGTCCAAATCATCTGCTATTGATAGAGCATGTACCGATCTACTACAGAAATCAGCGGGATTATGGGTACCTGCAATGTGCGATACTTCAAAATCATAATAAGTAACCATCTTGCTACAATCTCAGGCTGCTTTTCTAACTGTAAATGGTACGTTAATGCCTTTGAATCTGTTAGCAGAAAAAATTTTCGTTCTAATAGAATGTTTCTAAAATATGTTATAGTTTCGTAGATTGCCAAAAGTTCAATCTGCATGCTTGGGTATTTCTTTTCTGAGTATCTTAATTTTTTTCCCGTAAATTCGATTGGGATCATTTTATCTCCTTGTTTTTGTGCTAATATACCTAATGTTGCAATTTTTGATCAATCTGTAATTATATAGAATTCTTTACTAAAATCTGGGGGGTAAATAGGTTGTTCCATTATAATTTTTTGTATTTTTTTAAATGATTCTTGTGCTTTGTTATTCCATTTGAATTTTGTATTAGCTTTAGTGAAATTCGTCAGTGGTGCTATTATCTCCGCGTAATTATGTATAGTTGCTTTAAAATATGTGCATAATCCAATAAATGCTCTTACTGTTTTTTGAGACGTGGGTACTGCGAAGTTTGTTATTTTTTGGAAATTTTTTTGTGAGGGCGCATATCCTTTTTCACTAATTTTGTATCCCAAAAAATCTATTTCCGGCATGTATAATTTTAGTTTAGTCGGTTTAATTGTAAGATTGAATTTTTCTAATTGTTCTAATACTGCTACTAGTATTGTGTGCATTTGTTGTACATCATTTAAACCAATTATTATGTCATCAATAAAGTATTGAATAATGTATTTTTTTAAGTCTCCCAAAACTATATCAATTAAACGAGCGAATTGATTCGTTGAAATTTTTGTTCCAAAAGGCATCCTTGTTATTTGAAAATGGTTATCTTCTGTGATAAATGCTAATTTATGCTTGTCCTGCTCATTTAATTTTATTTGAAAGAATGCAGAATGCAAATCTAAAACAGTGTATAATATTTTTCCTGCCATACTTTGTAAAATATCTTTTGTATTAGGTACTGGATATGGGTCGCTTTCTAATATATCATTAAGAGCTCTAAAATCTATAGCCATCCTAAATTTAATTAAATTCTTATCGTTTGTTTTTGACGTAGAATTTTTCTTTACGAAAATTACTGGGAAAGCATAACTTGAATTCGTGGGTTCTATGATACCTGCATCCAATAAATCCTGAATTTCTTTCTCCGCGAATTTTTTTACGTCATGTGCTAACTTAAAGGGTTTCGTATGTATTGGAAAGTCATGCATTAGTTTAAAGTTGGGTTTTATTACATCTGTTTCTCCTAGCGTTTTAACTGATTTGCTGAAAGAAGTAGCATGTCTCATTAAAATTGTCAGTACTTCCTTTTGTACCTTCGGTGTTAAGTGATCAACTTTAAAATCCTTCTCTGAAAGTTCTTTTTTTCTTAATTCTCTAATTTGTGTGATATTTAAGTTATAACTTCATAAATATTATCAGTATTTGATTTAATTTGTTTGTTTTTTTTGATAAAAAAAATCAGTGGTAATTTTTCCCATTTCCTGATCTTTGTGAAGTCTCAAGTATTGTTTAGATTTATTTTGTACTAATATTGTGAATAAATTATTTTTGTTTTACTTATTTTCATGAACTGAATTTTGGATTACTAATTTACTGTTGTTATATTTAGGTTGAAAAAAATTGTTGTCCGTTTTTTTATTTTCCATCGAAAATTAAATTCACTAACTTCGATTCTCTGGGTCTCAAAGTCAAGCTTTTTTCTACAAACACTCGTGTATTAATTTTCGGAATCTTATTATAGGTATAAGAGTGAATTTGTTTTGGTATTGTTTGAAACTCGTCATTTTGTTGTATCGGCTTAATTTCATTTACCTCAGTAATTTTATCTTAGGATTTAATAGTATAATTGAGTTCTTGAGTTTTATAGTATTATTTTCAAAATCCATAATTATTTTATTACTTTTTAAAAAATCGTATCCTAAAATAATTTTGTAATTACGGTCAAATTCTTCTTTAGTTACAAAAAATGTGCCATTTAAGAAAGTGTTGTTAAATCTAAACTTAAATTTTACGCAGGGTTTAAAAGGAATCGATTTATTTGATAAAGTTGTAATTTTTATAGCGTTGGCTAAATATTTAATTTTTATATCTGTCTGTTTTATTTTCTCGAAGACCCCTGGGGATATTAAACTTATACTCGCTCCACTATCAATAAGGCTGGGTATAATTATATCTTTCTTTATTTTTAAATTCCATATTGGTAATTCATTGTTTTTACCCGAATTACAACTTGCAATTAATTTTTCTTTTATCATCTTTTTTTCGTTCTCATTTCTTCTTATCTCTGTCTTTTTTGTTTGTTTTTGTTTAACTATTTTTAGTTCTTTGTTTGCTTTATTTTTTATATTATAACCCTGTTTTTTTTTTCGATGATGCGGGATCTACGGGCTTGAATTTCTCTCAATTTTATAAGTCCCCTTACCGGTTTTAATTACTTTGCCCTCTGTTCCTGTTATGATTTTGTCTAACTCTCCTGTCTCTGTTTTCATTTGGAAAGGTAATTGTTGGCTGATGTTCCCTGTTTCTCTCATTATTTTGCGGCAAAAGATTTTGGCTATTTTGCATAACTGCGAAATTGTGATGCTGCCCTGTATATGAGATTTGTGTATTGTTTCCCTGTGTTGGGTCAAAATTTTGCATTGGAACCATATTTTGCATATTATAATTTCCATGATACATTTGATTAGGTCCTATCTGTGATTGGTGCAAATTTTGCCAATTTGGCATCTGATTTTGCATATCATTAAATCTAATTTGATTGTTATGAGGGCTTGCAAAATCGAATGTTTTTGGCGCTTGAAAATGTTGTGCATAGTTTTGTGGAAATCTTGTAAAGCTTCTATAATTGTTATTTTGATAGTAATTCTTGTGAAATCTTGGCCTAACATTGTTTTGTGCTCCCCTCGGTTGAAACAAATTCGCACTTTTTCGATTAAAATAACAATTTTGTGTCTGGTGATTGGACTTAGTGCATATATGACAAAAAATTTGTGTTATATTATTTATTTCCGCTTTGTTTTGTGCACTTTCGTTTTTGTCAATTTGTAAACCTTTTATTTGCTCTTTCAGCTGTTGTATCTCTGATTTTTGGTTTTGTGACATACTAATAAGTGCCTCAAATAATTTACGTTCGCTTGTTTCCGTCAAATTATTTATTTCACCTGCACATTTACTGTTTAATGCACTTTCGATGTTTTTAGCTTTCTTTACCGCGTCTTCGAATTTTGTAGGTGGATATTTTTTCAATTCAAAAGAAACGTCCGGTCTTAGCGCCTCAAGATATTTTGTTAATTTCATCGTCTCTAAAAGTTCTTTGGCTCCATTCTTTTGTTCATGTCCTGATAAAGCAAGATATTTCTGTGCTTCTATATTGAACTTTTTAGTGAATTCCTCGATAGTTTGATTGGCTGTTAGTTTGGAATTTATAAATTGCAACTAAGCATCTGCAAAAGATCTTTCTTTTTGGAATTGTTTTATCGCATTTTGTTTAAAGATTTTATAGTCTTGTGCTTTATGCAATTCGTTTGTGTTTCTCATAACTTCTCTTGCTTGCCCTTCGAATTTTGATTTCGCCAACACCAATTTTATATCGTGGGGAAATTGTGCCGCCACAGCTAACTCATCAAATTCTTCAAAAAAATGTGTTATGTTTTGATCCGGTTTATCCTCAAAATTTTGTAATGAATTTATCAGAGTATCCACTCCAATTTTAAATGTTTCTCTTTCGGGAGAAGCCTGTCTTCCCTTTCTTCCGGTCATATTTATTTATCTATTTTGAAAATCTCTAACAGATTGATGTTTAATTGTTTTTCTTTAATTTTTTTTAAAATTTTTAGCACTGTGAATTATTATGTACTATACTCTCAAAATATAATTTCTTTTTTATCTAGGTATCGAAATTACACTCACATAAAGGGTAAAGAGAAAAAAAAATATTTCATAGAAATTTCAAAATCCCCCTAACTATTTTCTATAGACACACACAAATAATAATCACAAAATAAATTTTCAAAGTACAGATATACAGGGTGATTCCAAATTTTTTTTACAATAAAAGAGGGGTGATAGTACACATCAAGACAAACAATATTAAATAGGAGACCAAGGGTCCAAAACGTTTTCTTAAGGAGATAGCCGCCATTAAAGTTTAGGAACCAAAATTTCAAATAAACATAAAAAACGGAAAAATCGGTCGATTGATTTGCGGTTTTCACTAAAATTATTCTTTATGTCGGCATTTTCTTGAAATTAAATTATAAAGATAAATTTCAAAAAATGCCGATAGAGGGCGCTTTAGACTTTGGAGTAACGAGCAACTATTTTTTGCCGGTATGTTTTGCATCTCATTAAATGTTTTCGTAAGTTTACACTCAAACTTAAATTTTGAGCTCAAAATCTGTAGTTGGGAGTGGTTAAGTAACACAAACTGAGCTGTGTTCAGAGGGTTCAAATTTCAAATGATTAAAAAAAAACGGAAAATTGGTCTATTGATTTGCGGTTTTCACTAAAACTATTCTTTATTTAGGTATTTTCGAGAAAATAAATTATAAAGATAAATTTCAAAAAATGCCGATAGAGGGCGCTTTAGATTTTCGAGTAACAAACAACTATTTTTTTGCCGAATTGTTTGCATCTCTTTAAATGATTTCGGAAGCTTAGACTTAAACTTAAATTTTGAGCTCAAAATCTGAATTGTAGGGAGTGGTTAAGTAGCACAAACTGAACTGTGTTCAAGGGGGAGGGGGAGGTTCAAATTTGAAGTAATTACAGAAAATGGAAAAATTGGTCGATTCGTTTGCGGTTTAAAATAAAACTATTCTTTAAGTCAGTATCTTCTTGAAAATAATTTTTAAAGATAAATCTCAAAAAATTCCGTCAGAGGGCGTCTTAAACTTCAGAGTAACCAACAATTCATTTTAACCATTATTTTTTGGTTCTAATTAAATGCTTGCAAAAGCATTTTAAACGTTCTCGGAAGCTTAGATTTAAACTTAAATTTTGAGCTCAAATCCTGAATCGTTATGAGGAGTTAAGAAACGCAAACTGAAGTGTGTTCAGGAGTTGAAATTTAATCCTCTTTCCTCCTCGAACACAATTCAATTTTTAGCTACTTAAACACTCCCAACGATTCAGAATTTCAGCCCAAAATTTAAGTCTATGCATTTGAAAGCATTTAATGAGATTAAAAAAATAACAGTTAAAAATAGTTGTACGCTACTCCAAAGTCTAAGGCGCCCTCTATCGGCATTTTTTGAAATTTATTTTTAAAAATTATTTTCAAGAAAACACTGATTGATCAAGAAAACTGCTGATTTAAAAATTAGTTTTAGCAAAAACCGCAAACGAATCGACCAATTTTTTCCGTTTTTTACAATTATTTGAAATTTGAAGCCTCTGAACACAGCTAAGTTTGTCTACTTAACGACTCCCAGCTATTCAGATTTTGAGCTCAAAATTTAAGTTTAAGTCTAAGCTTACGAAAGCATTTAATAAGATGCAAAAAATAACGCCAAAAAAGAGTGTTTCGTTACTCCAAAGTCTAAAGCGCCCCCTATCGGCATTTTTTGAAATTTATCTTTATAATTTATTTTCACGAAAATACCTAAATAAAGAATAGTTTTAGTGAAAACCGCAAATCAATCGACCAATTTTTCCGTTTTTTATAATCCATTGAAATTTGAACCCTCTGAACACAGCTCAGTTTGTGTTACTTAACCACTCCCAACTACAGATTTTGAGCTCAAAATTTAAGTTTCAGTCTAAGCTTACGAAAACATTTAATGAGATGCAAAAAATACCGGCGAAAAATAGTTGTTCGTTACTCCAAAGTCTAAAGCGCCCTCTATCGGCATTTTTTGAAATTTATCTTTATAATTTAATTTCAAGAAAATGCCGACATAAAGAATAATTTTAGTGAAAACCGCAAATCAATCGACCGATTTTTCCGTTTTTTATGTTTATTTGAAATTTTGGTCCCTAAACTTTAATGGCGGCTATTTCCTTAGGAAAATGTTTTGGACCCTTGGTCTCCTATTTAATATTGTTTGTCTTGATGTGTACTATCACCCCTCTTTTATTGTAAAAAAAATTTGGAATCACCCTGTATATATATAAACAAATCTATAGTAACAAAGGCTTTTTTAAATAATGTGCTGTGAGCTAAACCAGCTCTCCTCTGTATGTATTCATTTCATACGTATAATTATTAATTTTTTTCTTTTTTTTCTAGATATGCACACAATATCTTTTTTTTCTTTTTACACAATATAGTTAAATGATAATTGTTAGTAAAAGAAGAGAAACAGAAAATAGGTAATTAAGGAGAAAAATTTATAATACTGAATATATATTTATATGTATAATCAATTGCAGAAAAAAATAAAATTTTTAATCCTAAATGCAAATTGAACACCTGGTATTAGCACCATTAAACTTTTAGTAATGTGGTGAGGAAAATTACACTGCATTACACGGTACGCGAAAGATAGTGGTTAGTACAATTAAAATAACATAAAGATAATATCCCAATCCGCGTTGTGAGTGATTAAACTGGATATTAGCAAACAAAATTGTTTTCCTTTAAACTTATCAATAATTTAAATAAAGGAAAATCGCAATAGCTCAGACTCAACTTATTTAACGTTTAAATTTGCAAATCAGGATTTTAAGGAGATAATAAGAATATTAAAAATAACTGTCTTAAAAAAATTAATTTTAATGATCAAGAATCTGCATCTATTAAATTACTTAAAGAGAAATAAAGAAAAGAATATATCAAAGAAAACAAGGATATCTATGTACATACCAATATTTATTTCAAAACAACAATTTTATCATTCAGAACACAATAATAAAAATACCACTCGAAAATATCAATTTCATAATTAGCAACACAATAAGAAAATTCCATTCAAAAATATTAATTTCATAGTTAGAAACATAATGAGATAATACCATTCGATAATGTTAAATTCATAATTATAAACACAATGAGATAATACCATTCGATAAGGTTAATTTCATAATTAGAAACACAATGAGATAATACCACTCGAAAATGTATTAATTTCATAATAATATGTTTTTCTTTTACATTTTATGTTATCATAAACCTATACAATTGCTCACAGCACAACTAAAAAGGCATAGCCTAAATTTTCATTGAATTTTTTTTATTATTATTATTTGAGAATTCCTTACTCAATTTTAAGATAACAATTAAATTTTAATAATAATTTTTTTCTGAAATATGAGCCAAAAAATTATTTAAAAATTAGGAACACCACATAGGAAAGTCTAAATTTCTCACCGTTGTTGAACAGTTGGCAGCTAAATCCACGGAAGGGTCTATCGAAAAAAATAAATTGCGGCACTCTCACACAGCACAACCGAAGACACACAATTCATAACTGTCCGTCAGAATGCAGGGCCATAATTATAAATGTTTGCGGCAATCTCACACAGCACAACTGAAGACACACCATTCATAATTGTCCTTTAGAATGCAGGGCAATAATTATAGATGTTTGTTGGAGATTCAGATCACTAATCATGAATGTCTGTCAGACAGATCGGGCTTTAATTATAGATGTCCATTTGCACTCACAAAGTATTTAAAGCGTAAAAATTAATTTATTATATTCAAGCGTATCATTTTCGCCATCAAGCACTGCTTCCTTTTAATTCGCTGAAGGGATGTTATCCGGTGAGCTCTGGTTGCCATTTATTCTCAAACTCCATATTGCTTTTTTCTAAGTAAAAAAAAATCACTTAAACATCCGCATCGGAGTGGAATGATTTTCTTTTCGGAGTCCTTTCTTCATGACGGCATACTGGGCAGAACAAAAATACCTTCCGAATCTGCTAAATTCTCTCTCTGAGAGAGCTTTTTTTTATTACTTCCAATCCCTTTTCTTTATTCTGTTATTGGTTTCCTTGCAAACGTTTTCATTGGGGGCAATTGCACTTCCGCGTCTCATTGGTCCCCTGCCCAGTAGGAGGACCATCCCCTTTATCCCCTTCTGTGTGACCAGCCTTCTTCCCACGGATGATGTTTTTGACCACACGTGGGGAATCGTAAATTTTGGGGGCTCGAGGTTGTAAATTCTGGCATTGTTGGCTTCTGCGCGTAATGTCAAAGTTGGAGACAGTCTGGTTTTTTTACAAGCTTTGCTATTGTTATCATCTGAAGTTTTTATGGTGAGCAATTGAAATCCCACATGTGTGTTCCTTGTTAAACCCGTGCGTTCTTACCGAACGTTATAAAGTCATAAAGTTTATAGCTTTAATTAAAAAAAATAGCTTTCATCTTTTCCTGAAACCTAAAGTTATTATTACTACCTGAATGAATGAAACGAACTTAAAATGAACATTAGTGAATAAAATAAATTTAAAACTTTACTTTAATTAATAATGCTTTTTTTAATATATATACAAATATTTATATATTTTCATTTTAGTTGTGTTAAATCATTCTTTATATGTACATATTTATTCTGGAAATGTCGTGACGATATCGTTACTACAACTAGCCAAACTAAAGTTATTTAAACGCTTCCATATTGTCAAATAGTTTGATCAGTGTTTTAAAATTCATGTGAAAAACACAATTTTTACTCAAAATCTTAGGACGGGCATCAACACTAGTTTAAAAATAAATTTCACTGTGCCATCCAAGTTAGTGAATGACGTTGAAAAATATTTCTATCTCTAATCGGGTTATTTGAGGAGAAACTCACGGTATGTACAGTATTTTATAATTTGGCAGTTAAAAATTGTTCTTATTTATAACATCTATCTCAGGGCTCCCATAGACGACTATTTTATTTCTCACTGGCACCATTTTCTCTAAAAAGAAATCCTTATAAGATACTTTGACAACTCTAATTAGAGAAATATACTTCAAAACTTACATTAGAAAACTATTGGTCCAAAAATAATATAAAAATAGTCGCTTGTGGCTGCCCTGTTATCACATTTGGTGTTCAAACAATTTCTCTTTTCAAATAAAGTGTTCGCATAAACTTTGCCCAACAAATTATTGAATGCGTTAGCAACTATAGAACTTGAAATCGCTAAAAATGGTTTTTAAGTTTTGATTTCACTGACACATATGTATCTAATGTTACAAAATTGGGTTATTTTAATTTTTGTTTTTTCTTTTACAATTCGTCTAAGGTATCTTTTATTTATTTTCTTTTTTCCACAATATATATATATATATATATATATATATATATATTTTTTTTTTGAAAAATTACAGAGAAATCATAAGTAACATGCATACAACATGCATAATTTATGATTAGTTTTAACAGCATGTTGTAACATAAAAATATGAAAAGATACATTTATTTACTTGTAACTTCAAACAACCTCACTCTATAAATTTGGATCAAAATATACATTTGGCGATAATATCTACTACCAGGGTTGATACGGGTCAGGGAATTTTCAGACTAAAAAATTCTTCAGTACCAGTATTTTATTATAGAAAATCTCTCCTTGAATACGCCGAAATTTCATGCTTCTTCACTAGATTTATGTTCTCATAAAAAAAAATATTGATATTTGACGTGGAAATTTCCTTGAAGCGTAGCAACCCTGTACTACTAAACAAATATAATATTCAAAATCTCGTGTCTAAGTTCTCAAAGTGATTTATTATTCTTTATGTAAATATGTATAATCTATTCTATTTTAAGTGACTGCATATTAATTTATTTTAGAGCAGCAAGTACCGTGACATTACTCATTTTTTGAGAAGAAAAAATGGATTGTAGTTCCTTACCTTATATTTTATTCACTTTTATTTCTTTAATTGCAAAAGTTTGAGAGCGAATGAAAGGCAAGTAATTCCTAATTTACTTAGCTATTTATCATTACTGCTCATATTAATTACCGTAATCTTAGTTTAACTTCTGTTAAGAGCAACGAAAAGTAAAATATAATTCTAGGCAAAGCTTATTTTCAAATAAAAAGAAAAAAAAATTAAAACCTAATATTTTGCAGCATTAAAAATCTGCATATTCCCAAGACCCGTCCATACACATATTTGCATTTCGTGTAGTACTTGAAAAATGTAAAGTATTTATTCTTTAGTAGAAAAAAGTTTTAAAAAGATATATATATATATATAGGGGGGAACTGGGGTACATTGATAATTGGGGCACATTGATACACCCCCTGTACAGCACATAGGGTCATTACAGAAAGTTTCACAACAGCTCCAAAAGGTTATACTAGTGAAATTAACTACATACAGAAAGTTTTGGAATGATTCAATAGTTTGATGAAATTGGATGGGTGATTAATTGTTTTTGTCGGTCAAAAGTAAATTTAAGTCGTACCACTGAAATGGTATTATACAACTGTTCTAGAATTTTCAACCGAAAAGAATACCCTCCCTAGCAAGTAAAGCTACTCTTTATCAGTTCCTCATTCTTTATTGTTAGATAAATTACGAAGTGTTGGATTTGCTACTCATTTTATTCAAAATAGCTGTATGGGGCACATTGATACAGTCTTTGTCGGGGCACATTGATACAACCTATATCCTTTTCTAGTTCATTTTTTCATTACCTTTTATTTTTTTTTTACCATACACTCCTTAATTCAACCATTTCTCGTCAAAAATTTCTACTATTAGTTTGTATTGAAGTGAAATAGCTCTAATTTCGTTATATTAGAACATTTTATAGTATTTTTGCAAACAGAAGACGTACAAACTTACAGAATATCTAGTGCTAGTAGAATTAACAAAAGAAATGGACGGCAGCCTGGCAAATCTTAAATTTATATCGATTCTCCAGAGAAAAAAGTATTATCGACATGAGAAATGTTAAGTAAGAGAAACAAGCTGCAGAACAGTACAGGATAATTATATTATAAACATAATTTTCAACATAATTATCCTTTATTTTCTGTTTGTAAACCGATTTATATACAGAAAACTTGGTAATTCTTTCACCTTTCCTAAGAAAGAAGATAATTCTGAGGTTAAAGTACCACTGCCAACAAACAGACAAGGAACAGCCAGAACATCAAGTCATTATACATTTCATTTTGATTGCTTTAATATCGCTTACAAATAAATTGTGTTCGATTTTAGTGTCTATAAATATATATAAAATGGTTTTCTAATTATTTTTCTATGAAAAATATGTATTGGGGTTATTTTTTTTCCATTTTTCCCAGATATGTCAAAGTGTATCGATCTGCCCCGGGGATGGAGCACATTGATACAAATTACTTTTTTACTTTTTTAAATTTACATGCAAAAATAATACACAAAACAACGATTGTACATGTTTATAACACACCACACAGGTTTTGCTGACACCACATAGAAAAATAACAATTCTGCTTTCTAAACACCAAAAATTTTTTTTTGAAAAAAGCTGTATCAATGTCCCCCAGTTTCCCCTATTTACCGGGTGTCCCAAAAATGACTGATGGATTTTAAAATTCAATAACTTGAAAACGGTGACAGCTATTTAAAAAATTTTTGCAGGAGGGTTATGTATAATGTCAGGAGTTTTTTTACCGTAATTTTAGATTTTAGTTCGAATTTCAAACGATAGATGGCGCTGATGGCGATTGAAGGCCGGGTTGACACGGAAACTGACCTAACTCGACACTGATCACCCGGCCTTCAATCGCCGTCAGCGCCGTCTATTGTTTGAAATTCGAACTAAAATAAAAATTTACGGTAAAAAAAAAACACTCCTGGCATTACACATAACCCTTCTGCAAAATTTTTTTAAATAGCTGTCACCGTTTGCAAGTTATTGAATTTTAAAATCCATCAGTCATTTTTGGAACACCCGGTATATATGTATATATATAAACTATCCTTGCATTGTAGTTAACCCAAAATTCCATAAAATTCCTATAAAGTTTCGTATTATAACTATTGGGTGTAATACTTATAACAATAATGCAGGTAAAGAATTATTAACACTACTTACAAAAATGCTAGATATTGCAAAAACTAATAATAAATTCTATAGTATAAAAAATAGCTTACATCTTGTAAATAATATCAAAAATTTTCAAAACATTAAGTACATCAAAACATATTACTTTAATGATTTATTTAATACAATTGATATTGCAGATATGTTTAGGATCATAAATTTATTATTCAAGGAATATAGGAATTCTCTTAACATACAAGTATCTTTATCTTACTTCAAATCTTTAACCAAATTTATTCTTTATCATAATTATATATTATTTAATAATACAATATTTAAACAAATAGTTGGTCTTCCACAAAGTGGGATTGTATCATCCATCTGTGCTGATCTCTACTTACATTATTATGAACGTAATACTTCTGTTGTTAATTGTTTTTTATACAGGTATCTTGATGATATAATAATTTTATATTCTAAAAAGTCATCTAACTATTCGCTACCAATCAAATACCACAAAAATTTAAAATACAGTTATAATGATATGGGTAATAATAAAATTAACTTTCTTGATCTTAATATTACTCATTCTGATAATAAAATTTTATTTGATATTTATGATAAACGTAATGACTTTCCTTTTAAATTAAACCTCTTCACTCATTATAATTCTTGCCTACATAAATCTGTCTATACCAATATATTACTTAATTTTGCCCATAGAATTAAAAATATTTGTTCACATAATTTTAAAATACATAATTTAAAAACTGTACAAGAAACTGCTATAAGATATGGTTATCCTTTATATTTGGTTTAAAAAAATATTATCTGTATAAACATTTATTTAGTATTAACTGTCTATTTTCTCTTCAACCAATATTGCAAACATTAACAAGCTAATTTATGCAGCACCATATGATGTTATTGATAAGAACTCCTATAGTCTTTATATATAATAAGTTATTACATGATCTTAAAAATAATTAACACATTGCGTAAAAAATGTTTTAAAAAAATTATAAAAAATAAAAATAATACAAAAAAATTAAAAATACAAAAAAATTAAAAAATATGAATAATAGGATGGTTGGGTGGGTTAGATGTTAGATTACGGGGGAAGGCGGTGTTGTCTGGATAATACGCAATGGTTAATTATTATATATATTTTTAAAAAAACTTTACACATAGTATTAAAGTTTATGTTTACTTAAAAACTAATATACATAACTTAAAAATGATCAAGTTATTGAGATAAGATATGGTTGTCTATTGTATTTGTCTTAAAGAAATTATTTGTAAAATATTAGAATAGAAATTATTCTTGGAAATTCCTAGCTATTAAATAATTTATTTTTTTTCCTATAATAGAGGGCAGAACCATAAGCATATAATTTAATTAATATATTAATCCTATAGATGGCAGCACTAAAATAATTTTCTGCTAGAAGTTGTAGTAATATATTCTAGTTAAATAATTAATATAGTAATGTTAATAATTGATTAAAAATAAAAATATAATACTTCTAACAGTAGCATTTATTTTTTTTCTAAATATATTATGAATTATATAATATATGTTCTACTAATTTTTATAATTATTGTTACAACTTTATTTTATTATCTATGTGATTTATACTATGACCATAACCTTGACTGTTAGTAAGTCACATGTAGTTTGTATCTGATTGTACTACAAATCTTGCTAGGATTTGGGTAATGGTAAATACTTTAGTATATATATCTTTTTTTAAGGAATATTATATTATTGTTATTTTGTCATATTGATTTTATTTACTTCAATGAGTATCTTTCTAGTAATTTGTCATGTGAATAGCTTCCAGACAGTCAGGTGTATTGTGAGTCGAATTCTTAGCTTTCAGCACGACTCATAACAGAAACTGGTTGGATGTTTTTGCTTTTTTGTTAAACTATACACCCCTGAAGAAGTAGTTTAATAGAAAAGCCTTCTACTGTCTTTTTATCCATTTATCTTTCATTATTTTGATAATCTGCCTTCTATTTCACTTCAAAGTTCAACTGTTTTCAATAAGATGATTGTAAAATTACTGGTTTCATTGGTTTATTGTATGATAATATATGAATTAATCTGGTTATATAATGTCCATTTATCCATATATGTCTTAGTAATTTGGTAATCTGCCTTCTATTTCTCTTCAAACTTCAACTGTTTTTAATAATATGATTGTAAAAATACTGGTTTCATTGGTTTATTTAATGGTATTGTCTGAATAATTTTGGATGTATTTATAAAAGTATATATTATCTATACTAATAAAATCCATGCGCCTCTGTCTGTCTGCTTGAAGCTGATTACAGTTCGCAACGCGGGCGAGTTGGAAGTCGCGAGAAGTGTCTTTCGATTCGAAAAATTCCGGGAAAGTCATTTCGGGCATTTTCGAGACCGTGGGACCAAAATTAAAAAAGTTATGAATTAAAAACCGTTCGGGAATCGGAACAGAAAACGTCTAATTTCCCAAACGGAGCTCTCAGGCAGAACACTGCGCCACCTTACGGTGAACGACCTGAACTTTTCCCCTTTGGCTAAAAGAAGAAGCAGCCGAAAACCTCTTTTTTCTCCCGGAAAAACGACTTTTTCTTTCGTTTCGGTTCTTTGAAAAAGAACTAATTGGTAAAAAATGTTAAACACGGTTTATTTTCATACTTTTTCTTTTTGGTAGCATACATGAATATTGTGTAGCCTAAGATTTACGTGATTAATACTAATTTCTCTTAGTACAAACAGAAAACAAGCTGCCAAAATTATTTGTTAGTTATGTTGTTTGTGATATTAATGAAATTACTTATTTTTTTTAAGAGCAGTCTTTTGCAGTTTTTAATACCGAAACTTTTTTCGCGTTTTTTTCTTAAACCATCATACAGACAGTTTTTAAAGTAGAAAAAACTGATTACATATTCAGAATCTGCGTAAAAGTCTGCTTCTGATGAACCAAAAAATACGAGAAAATGTCTTATGGGCGCGCAGCGCCAACCGTGCAAAACCAAATATTTTTAACGGGACGATGGCGACCATGGCGCGTAGCGCCAGTGGGTGGTATGCCGGTGGGCGCGTAGCGCCCACTGTGCGAAATCACATATTTTTAACGGGATAATGGGCGCATAACAACCATAGCTCTTTAATTTACTTTTTTTGTGCTTGAGGATTCCAACTCCAAGACTTGCTTATTAAATGAATTTTTTTGCTTATTATATACTGCTTAATATCGAGGTTCGTTTGGAAAAAGTGGCCCAGCTAGCGGCCGTAGCTCGCTAGTATATATATAAATGTGTGTGTGTGTGTGTAGATAAATAGATAGATAGATATGCGAGGGCAATTCGGAAAGTAACCTCCGTTTATGAATTAAAAAAAAACTAATGAAAGGAAACATGTTTTATTACTTACGTATGAAAGGCACATTCTTCGGCTACTTCTCAACATAATTGCCATATTAATTAAAACAATTATCATAACAGTAAATCAGCTTTGAAAATTCCATCGTCACAGACTTCTGCCGCCGGCCTATTCAACTGCGACTATTTTTTTAATTCAACTCGCACCACTCTTTCAATCCAAAAAGTTTTAACACATTTTTCTATATAATCTGCTGATAAATGTGCTACCAAAAATGTTTTGGAAAATAATGGGTCAAGTGAAATATTACGAGAGCAATTCGGAATTTGTCAATATGAATAAAGAATGTGTTAAAATTCTTTGGATTGAAAGAGTGATACGAGTTGAATTTAAAAATAATCACAGTTGAATAGGCCGGCGGCAGAAGTCTGTGACGATGCAATTTCAAAACTGATTTACCGTTATGATAATTGTTTTAATTAATACAACAATTATGTTGAGAAGTAGCTGAAAAACGTATCTTTCATAAGTAAGTAATTAAACATGTTCCTTTTCAGTAGTTTTTTTTATTTCATCAACGGAGGTTACTTGCCGAATTCTCCTCGTATATACATATATATATATAGAGAGAAAGAGGGTTCGTACGGATTCCGTGCTTTTTAAACCAGGAAATTCTGCGGTATTAGTATTTTCTTACAGAAAATTTTGAATTACTTCGAGAATAACGGAGTCCATTCAAATCCTGATATATATATATATATATATATATATATACTGCTCAAATTTGTCTTTTTAAGCATATTGCTGACAAAATTCGACGGAATAACATATTTTTTTATAAATTGGCATGCATTGCACCTCTGAAGGATTTGTACGCTTTCGCATAGATTTATGGTCTCTGCATTTTTGTTTATTTATCTATTTATTTATTATTATCCTATATTATTACTTTTTATTTGTGATTTCAATTTTATTAATATTATTATTGTCATTATACATAATATATGTATTTGTGACGAGTCAAGCTCAAATCATTACAGCTTTCTATCCCTAGATCCATTAGCAAAAATTTATTTCAATACGAGCCACCATTCTTCTAATGAGATTTTCCTAAAACTGCAACTTGTAATAACTTATGCTATTATTTTAACACAATCAACTGATTGGTAAATTTATTATACGAATTCAATACTCTCCACCTGAGCAAAAAATTGTCCAGGTAGGGAATCGAATCCAGATACTTGGTTTACAAGGCCAATGCTTTATTTGTTAAACTAACTGGGCGATAGCCAGCTGGGATTTTTTGCTCAAATAACCTTGTTGGTTATAACATCTGGTCTACCGTTTAGACAGCTCGGCAAAATAAACCGCAGGTAATGAAACTCCATATAACGATGGATACGTAGCTGTACAATTATTTTAACACAATCAACTGATTGGTAAATTTACCACACGAATTGAATATTCTCCAACTGAATGAAAAATTTCTCAGGCCGGAAATGGAACCCAAATACTTGGCTTACAAGGCGGTTTATTCTGCCGAACAGTATAAATGACAGACCAGATGTTATAACCAACAAGGATATCTGAGCGAAATATCCCAACTGGCTCTCGTCCAGTTAGCTTAACAGGTAAAACATAGGCCTTGTAAACCAAGTATCTGGGTTCGATTCCCGCCCTGGTTATTTATTGGCTCAGTTGGAGAATATTCAATTCGTATTGTAGTAACCTGTTTGTACATCCTGACATTTCGCACAGGATCGAAATTTGTGGTGTTTCCACAGAAATCGACTAAAAGAGCATCAACCCCTTGGGGACAAGCGACCGGTATGCGGGCCCCATAAAAGGATCCGAATCCTTTCACCAGTAAATTTTTATTCTAAATTTTGCCTTATACAGGGTGATTCAAAATAACGTGGACAAAATGTTATGACAAATCATGCATGCAACAAGGATAAAAAATCACATAGTAACATAGGGTCGCAAACTATTTATTGAGTCACAAATACAGGGTGTTTCATTCTGGCCACACTCGGTTTGAAAGTAATAATTTCGAGGAAAATAAAAATATTGTAATGAAAATGCAACGATATGTATCTTATTTTGTGGTAAATACGATAACATAACGAAAAGATCTTGAAAAAAAACATTGCTCAAGCAATCGATGGTACCGTATAAACTGATTATCACAGTCCAAAATGTGAGGTGACAGGTGCATATTGCTGGTACGCATCATGCAACGTTCTACCACTTTTGGCTGGTGTTATTACATTCAAAACAAAGGTGAGGATGTCTGTTAAATGTTTTATTATAATATACTTCAGTTTTGTGAAATTTATTGCCGTCAACCCAAATTGAGTTAGGATGAAACACCCTGTATTTGTGACTCAATAAGTGGTTTGCGGTCCTATGTTCCTATGTGATTATTTATACTTGTCGTATGCCTGATTTATCATATCAGTTTGTCCATTTTTTTAATCACCCTGTATATTCGAAGCATTTTCCCGATTCAACTAAAAAAATGTTCTGTTTTGAAAAACCAGTGATAACAGATTAAAGATTCTGCAAAAAAACGCTCATCTCAAAGGGGTTAATCATCATGGAAACATAATTATTAGATCAGTAGGATTTCGAACATAATTAAATCGTCCTCCACAACTACGAAGTCATCTTACTGAATAAGAAAATTTACGGCATCTAAGGCTCCCAAATGATCCGCAAACTGAACAACAATATTTTTTAACAGAAATTATCATGGTAGGTTTCTACAGTATTTTTGCTAAAAGTATATAGGCTACAGTAAAAGCTACAGTATTTTTCAGCGGTGTTTCTGGTTAATTTGAAAGAAAAAACTTAAAAGAAAAAATTTCTAATAAATTACTGGTGTTCAATCGGCAGAACATTTAGGACACCATTCTCTTTATGGAAAGTAGGATACTTTAGCTCCGTTTTCATGCAAATTTTTACTTTTTACTATATTCACAAGAGGAAAGTATTCGATTCGTGAAAATTTTCGAAATCGGATTTACACGTTTCAGGGGTCAGAGACCGCTAAAAACATGTTTTCACAAAATGTCTGTCTGTGAGTCTGTATGACAGTATATCTGTCTCTGTGCGAAAATTTATTTATGGGTGCTCAATCTCAAGAACTAATACACGGAATTTCACAAAACTTTAGATTCTGTTAGATTTTGATACAAAATAGATCTGATTAGTTTTCAGTGCATATGGCTCAAGAGGTGGCGCTGTTATGCTGCATTATTTGCAACTTCCATAATAGCCATTTCTCAAAAAACTGGCACATGGATTTTCATAAAAAATTAGATTTAGTTAGTACATGATATAACATGAATAATGCACCATGGTGACGCTACCACGGTGCATTATTCGTGATTATCGCAATAGATCTATCTATCAGAAGAAATGCATGAAATTTTCTAAAGATTCAGATTCAGTTAGTCCCTTATATAGATTAGAGTTGTTTAGTTTTTGGTTTAAATCGCCCGACAGATGGCACTGATATGTTGCATTTTTCACTATTTTGCAATAAATGTATCTTAAGAACTAATGTATGGATTTTCAACACATTTCAGATTCTGTTAGTACCTGATAAAAAAATTAACCTTTATTAGTTTTTCGTGTACATCACCCAACATGTGACGCTGCTATGCAGATTTTTTTTTTTAATTTTAGAATATCTTTATTTTAAAAACTATTGCACGGAGTTTCATCAAACTTCAGATTTAGTTATAAGTTGACATAAATTGTTACTGACTAGATTATGGTTTAAACCACCTAACCGGTGTCGCTGCTATGCTGAGTTTTTCAGGAAATATTAACATGCATAAGACAGAAAAAAGTTTTGGGAGTGCCACACCTGACTAATTTCTAGTGCACTCTTGATACTATGAGTTCTGGAGCTCTTTTCTTCCTATGACTGACTCCCGATTTATCGTAGAGTGGCCACATTAATATAAGCTGTACAGAAAATACACGACGTGATAGAAGAAAACTAATTGCAGTTTTGAAATCAGCACGCTTTTTAGAGTTAAAAACAGCTGAAAAAGCGAAATCAACAGAAATTGTATTAAAAATCGTTCCCCAGTGTAATTTTATTCTTAAATCCTTGTGTTAATCAATAATTGAAACACTCAAGCAATAGGATACTTTCGCCAGGAGGGGTTAAGTAGTGTTTTGCATTTCAACAGGCTAAGAATAATGTGCCTAAAAAATTCCCTAAAATGTAAATGTTATGTTAAAATATAATACCTTAAATTTTACTATATTGTCTTTCAGAATATTACTTGAAGATGACAATCTTTTTTTCCCTAATAATATGAAAATCAGTAATAGTTATAGAAAAATTTTCATCTAGTTCACACATATAAATTAAAAAACTCGAAGAACAGCTAATATATTAAAAATTAATTTCGAGCAAAACTGCATAAACTGGGGCAATTTTAAAATCCGTTCGCTTCAATAAATTGAAAAGATATGAATTAATATGCATTTTAACAGAATGTTAATTATTACAAAATGCATAATTTTATGACCTTCATAATTCCAATTAACTTCAAACTGCATGATTTTAATTAAGAACAATTTAATTTAAAGGATTTAAGCTATGGATAATAAGCACATGCAATAATTAAATTTAGAAAGAGGTAAATGTACATGATGCATTAGTCAAACATAGTTATAATTGGTATTTCTGATAAGACTAAATTCTTTTCGTCAAAATTATATTACTTAACTAATTTAAAAGACCATCCAGCTTTAAACTATATAAAATGAATCTTTTTCTTTTCAGTATGTATCTATTACCATATATTTATGTAAATGTATTTATTAACTAAACTTCAGTTGAATGTTGATGTTGACTATTCTACCAAAGTGATATTGAATTATTCATATATGTCATTTTTTTTGCCCTGACAATGTCTCACAACTCAGAAAAGAGTTTGGAAAATGGGCGTCATTAAATTGTACTCGCGGGTTCAAGGCACTTATTCTTTGAGAATTAGCAACAAGTTTTAATTGAGATTATCCTACGTATTTCGCATGCAGTTTTATCGTTTCGATGTCATCAGACCGCGCGGAATTTTATTTTTAACCACTTATTCGTCGTGCCCAAGACATTCAAGGGCTGCAAATTTCACGGCTTTTATTCGGAATTCTTTGATTCCCACCAGTCTTGTAAAATAGTGTAATTGGTTTTATTCTGGTATCATTTTACTTGTCATTAAATAAGATGAATATTTTTTTTTCAAAAAAGTGATGGGAATCGTGAATTTGAATTTTTAAAACCGTAATTTAATGCTACCATTAAGTGGTTAATGTTTGTATGGTCTCTACCATTTTAACACTAATAATTTTTAAAAGTTATTAAAGCTTAATTTTTTAGATAAAATAAGTTGAAAACTTTTCAAAAATATTGGTGTTAAATTTGAGGGAACCGCACAAACGCTGAAAAAAAATCAGCCTACGTCAGCCATTATGTTTGTGTCAACGTTCAGGCCTAGTATTAGATTGGCGCACTGCGAATAGTCGCATTGCGAAATTTTGATTTCGAGCAGTTTAATATGTTAAGACTGCTGTACCGACCGAATGGCTAATCAAATCACTGTTGCCAGTTTGATAGTTTTTTTTTTTAATTCAGATCTCTTGAGTGCACCACTTTTTCAAACTAGTATAATTTGCCTTACTTTTCCATTATTTAATCATCTATTAAAAACGCAGATATTTTTAGTCCAAATAATAGGTAATAGTGAAGCAATCAGAATAAAAAAAGTAGCGAACTGGCAACACTGCATCCAATTAGAGAATTATCAGTTTGAGCGTAAATATGTTAACTAAAACATACTGTAATTTTCCGCACATACTTAGTGACGTCTTTTTCGAACCGGGCAAAAAAAGGTGAGAAGCAGAACTAAATCACATTTTATTTAAAGTAAATGCAGGTGCCAAATCGAGTTATTGGAGGTCGGCGTATACGCGTGAAATTGGTCTACAGTGACATGTTTTAACGATTTTTGGAATTAAACTTTTGAAATTTCGAAATTCCGAAAAATTTAGTTCTCAAAATTATTAAAACATGGCACTGTACGCTGAAAAACTCGTTCGCTGCAAGCAATCTAAATCAAGAAAAATGTCAAATCAAGTATTCCTTGCAATCAGAACAAAATCTTTTCAAGATATTCACCGATCGAAACTTCTGTATAACATTTTTACAGCTTACACACTGCTGCCAACGTCTTCTACTTTTTTGGCCCGGAAAAATTTTATAGAAAGTTTTACTATTTCAAATCGCTGTAATCTGCCGATTAAAAAAGTCAAAAAATTATATTAAATTTTACCGGCCGAAAAGTTGGCAGCTATGGCATACCTAATAAACAAATCACCACTCATAATTCTATCGATCTTTGTTTTTGAGAAATTTAATTTTGAAATAAGGGTCTTATTCTCTGGACATTCTACACATTAATGACATTTTAGGCAATACTAAACGATACGAACCAGACGCATTTCAACCCCAGCAGGACTCTACCTGTGAAATGATGAAACAGTTCCGATGGCTTTTGCAAAACGATCCCTGAAAGGAAGAAATAGAAAAACGCCGGCAAGACAATATTGCTAATAGCGATGATGAACCAATCAGATGATGATGTTATCTTACATTCGAAGAGACTCTACATTTCATTTGGTATTTCTCGTACTGTCGTTTCATAGGCAGTCGTGTGTGCCCCATCGCTGCACTCCCGTTGGATATGAATAGGAAAAATTAGCCCACAGAGTATACATTTTTCCCCATCTTACCACCCATAAACATTGTCTAAACTAAAAATATTTAAGGCCATGTAGATCACACAGCCTAACCAAATTTTTAGCTGAATTGCTTTAAAATATTAAATAAAATTTAATTTTAATAAAGAAGGCTCACATATGTTATGATAATGTATGTTTTAAATTTATAGATGCCCGGAATGTCTATAAAATGCAGCAAAAAGAAATCGACTATATTTGCCAACATTCTTCAATTTCGAAATCTGTAAGGATTCAAAAAGTTTACTTAAAAATGTTTCTATGTGATTTTTATTTTATTTTAATCATTATTTACATATTGTGTTTCAAAGTAGGCTTACTTGATTTAGAAAAAAACGGAATGTTTGTTAGTATGAGCTACTGAAGGTATTCATGCAAAATATTAATGTATGCAATTGGAAATTTCTTTACTACGATTTCTGATTTTAATTACAAATATTACTTAGAGGTGGTTTTGCACAATGTCAAACTCTTAGAACGCTCAATGTAATACAGGGCTCCCAAACGGTCCGCCAACTGAACATCAATATTTTCTTAGAAATATTTTCGTTTTATATTTTTCTTGCAAATTGCGCAGAATCTGCCTTCGGAGGTTAGTTTTAACACAAATGCTGTAGAAAACTTCTATGAAATTTTCTGTTAAAAAATATTGGTGTTCAGTTTGCGGACCATTTGGGAGCCCTGAGTAATATATAAAAATTAAGAAAAGTTATCTCAGTTTTACAAATCATTCTGTTTAGATATTGATATGTTAAAAATTAGTTTGTGCTTCAAATTTTCAAGGCTATTTTGCGTATTTTACAGTTTATGACGAAATTTAAGAAAAGCGGTATGCTGGCAGCTGAATGCCCTTCGAAATCCGTAGAAGTTTTGTAAAAAAAAAAAAAAAAAAAAAAAAAAAAAATCCGGGATGTTGATTAATTATGACCGTAAGGAAAACATCTACGTGGTTGGTTTGAGGGAGTTTTAACGGTTGCACTAGCTTCCTCTAAGTTTGAAATTCCGTCGTGACTATTCTGTTTCATTTGAAAGCACGAGTTAGTGGAACAATGCCATAGATTTATCAAGATCAAGTTTAACAAATTTTTTTAAATAAGTGACATTAATCTCACTTAACCACTTTTTTCAAAGATTGCGATTCTGGATGGTGCAGGGTGTTGTTTACAATTTTTATCATGATTTTTACATATTATTCAGCATTATTGAGAAATACGCATGGATTTTTTATGTCGAATTCCAATTTTTATAGCACTGGAGACTAAAAAATGCTCCTGAAAATGGCTATAACTCATTAAGATATTATTAATAAACAAACTTTATATTTACTTGCAGTTTAATTATGCATGATTAGTTCAAATTTTGCAGGTCAATTTTAAACAATTTTTGCCTATGTGATTGAGCCGAATCTTTAAATATATGTGTGGTTTCAATGACAGTAAATTTTGAAAAGCATAGAAGTTATATTTTTTTACACAAGATTACGCAAAAGTTTAGTTTGAATTTTGCAAAGAAAATAATTTTGGAATAATTTAAAACCACTTTTACATGAGTTACATGATTTTTACTTTGACTGATGAAACTTTATTTTTATATGTAGTTCCAATGTCAATGCTATATTACTATAATTTATGGAACGTACGAATTAGGCCTTTTTTTTATGGGTGTCACGTAAAAGATTAGTTGAAAAGTTGAAAGACAATAAAACATTTTCATTCATCCGATAGTGCTGAAACGGTGCCTATATGTGTTTCTCCAATGACAATTCGATTAAACTATATTTTGATGAACGTAGAAAGAATTCAATTTTTACTTCCAATTACTACTAAATTTATTTTTAAATTTATTTCGTGTTTTCTTTTAATTTCATCTTTCGTGTAAAATTGTTGCTAGAATGCTATTAAATTTTCAGTGAAGAAAACTTTTAAATTTTAGTGCTGAAAGACCACCCGCTGGCATCTAGATTTTTTACACCTCTGTTCTAGAGCAATTTTATGTGAGCAAAAATATAAAAAAAGAAATGAGTGTTAACTTACATGTGTGCATTAAATTGTTTTTCACTTTTATTTTGAGTCATTGCTGTTAAATAAACCAAGTATTTATTTGAGCATTTTATAAGGGAAACCAGCAAAAACTGATTAAACTTCAAGGATTTAATATTATCCAACTAGATTATCAGACCACCTAGATCTACCTAGATTTAAAAAAAGCTTATTTTATTTCCTACTTTTTGGTTATTCATACAGTAATACTAAATTATGTGTACTGGCATATGGTGCCTCTTTGCAATGCATTGACTAATTGGTGAATTTTCCTGAGCTTTGATGTATTCAATTTTCTGGTTAATTTCCTATTTCATTTTCAGCTATTTGAGAGCAACTTACAATTTCGGCTAGTATCATTGTGGATCTTTAGATTTTTGCGATGTGGTAACTCGTTTAGATAAGATCTCGCTCTTCGAAAAGGTGCTGCAATCGAACTTTAAAGTCCACATCCAGTTTTACGGACCTCGGAAATGGGTATCGAAAAGCTGTCAATCCGTCAAGTAAAGTGATCTTAGGAATCACAGAGTGGCAAAGTGCTTTCTTACATATATAAGCACAGCAACATGAATCCATATATCAATGCATAGTAAAGTGCTTTTCTAGTATAGTCAAAATTACTCACTCTTATATCAGAAAAAGTAAACAGAAGTATTTTATGAAAAAATGCGCTATTCTTCATCAGACTAACAGTACAATCTAATTCCCATAAAGGCATGGGAAAGGAACAGTGATGAATGTATGAGGAATCGGAAACTAAAAACCTAAACTTAGCTGTCACTATGTGACAGTGACAGCCTTCGATGCCTAGACACTTCTTCGACAGATGTTTTTGTCCAAAGTATAGCAATGTTAGTCATTTTCTAATACAGATCTTAATGATAATTGCCTGAAAGAATTCAATTTACAAAATTTATTACATTAATTTATTCAAGCTTAATATAAAATCAGTGTTGCCAGTAGGCTGCTTTTTTAAAATTCAGATTTCTTGATTGGCACCACTCTTTTGAAATAATAAAATTCGCCTTATTTCATCTTATTTAATTATGTATGAGATAAGGCGAAAATAAGGGGATTTTTTAACATTTCAGAAAAGTGGTGCCAATCAAGAAATCTGAATTAAAAAAATAACCCATTTTCAACACTGTATATAATGACTTTGCATGGAACTCCAAGTACAAATTTCGACACAAAATAGATCGCAATACAATAAACAATTTTGGTATGGTAAATTAAGATTGCAAATTCAAAGTTACAGAGCATTTCTAGTTTAAAATGGTATTTTTGTTCATACTTTTAAAAGTAATAAAGATATTTTACAGAGCATTTCTAGTTTAAAATGGTATTTTTGTTCATACTTTTAGAAGTAATGAAGATATTTTACAGAAATTTGCAGCATAGCTTTCTTTTTTATAAAGTAATAATAACACCATAAATAATCGAAGTGGCCATCAAACCAACTTTGCCAATTAGAAGACCTAAAATTCAGATTGCCTGTTACCACTACTGTTAGCGACTGTTACCACTTTTTTAAAATAGTGGTGACAATCAACCAATCTGTATTATAAGAAGTCCACAATCTGACAACACTGCATCAAACAGCGCTGATGTTGATGTTACATATTTTAGAGTGAATTTCATATTAAATACTGTGTTCCAAACTGAAATGTATTTTTCCAACATTTATTCAAGTGATATTATATTTTAGATAAAGGAACGTAATCTCGTTTATCATTTCGTTACAATACCTTCATTATCACTACAGTTTTAAATAACTATTGTGGTTTATATTAGACTGAGATGCTCGTATTTTTGACTGAGTTATATTATTGCATTTTTTGCTTTCGATACAAAAAACGTTGTGTCTCTATGCACCTTCAAAGTTCAGGGAAACTCAGTATATATAATAAAGTTCTATATTTATTGTTTATGCATTTCTAATAGGACTCCAAAAGTAGCATTTTTTTCTCACAAATCGCCTTTAAAACATACATCGTAATTGACATTTTCTTTAAAAAATAAAATTGAGGTTTTTGTATAACAGCAGGGCTCCCAAATCTTCCGCCAACTGAACATCAATATTTTCTTGGAAATATTTTCGTTTTATATTTTTCTTGCAAATTGTGCAGAAACTGCCTTCGGAGGTTAGTTTTAACACAAATGCTGTAAAAAACTACTATGAAATTTTCTGTTAAAAAATATCGGTGTTCAGTTCTCGGACCGTTTGGGAGCCCTGTAACAGAAAAAGAGATTTTTATTGGATAAACCATTAGGTGAATTTAATGGTGAAATTGGATACCATCTCATTAGTTGTAGTTTGAAGTCAGTGCTTCCAACATAATTTAACAGAACTTTCTCGCACACGCATCTGCACGCATACTTGCATAATTTTACCATTACAACAATATGATTTATTTAACACACTTGTATTAATGAATGCTTCATCTAAAAATGTAAACTCATCCGGTATATGGATATGTTAATCTTATTTGAAATGAAAGAGTTTTGAATTTCTTTTGAAAATAAACAAAGTATTTTATTTTGGATTTTTAACTAAGGAATTTAACTGTTTCCATTTATCAGTCTGATGATTTGTCATTAAAAGACAAAAGATATTTATATTCACTACAATTTAAAGTTTCTACAAATTGTAGAAAATATGTTCACCTCTTTATCAATTACAGAAAATGTATAATCACTTTTGTGTACCTAATTTTAACTACTGTTTTTTTAAGAAACTTAGCAGGAGGGCTATTCCATGCGAATTTGTTTGTCTGTTACATGCTACGATTTTTGGCCACCAGTATTTTAGATCGGAAAAATGTGATTTATTTTATCAAACATACCTCATCAATTGAATAAGGCAAAGCGAGCTTTTCGAAAAAAACGGTGGCCAACAAGCATAGTGATTTTCAGATGTGTAATAGACAAACAAGTTCGCATGGAACTAGCCAGGATCTTCGAGCCTTGTTTCCTAATGTTTGGTTTCAGCTGATGAAGGGTAACGATTTTACTTTTATCAATAGGGCTACCAGAAATTTGTGACAAGTTTTATAAAAATATTTCACACCAGAATTTTGTTTCAAATCAGTTTAACTTTTTTCTTTAACTTTTTTCTTTGTATTTTTTAAACTCATTTCATAATAAAATTTCTGATTTTATCCGAAACATACCCCCATATGGTAGACGTCAAAATGACAGCTCAAAGTAGTTCTAGTGCTAAACAAGTATGAAAAATCATGCGTTAAGCATAGATTATGAAGCACTTTCCAACACTTAATGAAATCTTTAACAAAACTTTGTTATTTAGGGAAATAATAGTGTATAGCCAAATATACCCAAATATGTATTCCAGTACATTAGAACAGCCCTGTATTTCATATGTCAGTTCATATAATGGGAATATTTAGCTTAGCAAGAAAATACCCAGTAGCTTGAGATTTCTTTTTCAGCAATTCATACTATTAGATGGAAACATACTTGAATACTTTTGTTCAGCCCTATAGTTTACATTGTACCTTTATTACACGTCAGCATTAGGCTAAAATTTATTGTAAACTAAAACACTTTTAAAACAACTGAAATCATCATTCATACGCGTCCATGTACCGAATTCTTTGCGTGGCCCTGTATATCCTTTTATCTATATTCTGCAAACATTTCTCAGTAAATTGAATGAAGCTCAGCGTAAAAATGCATAGCTTATTTAAGAACCACGTTTAAATAATTTACGTTCATATTCAGTAACGTTGGTGAGCTCTTTATGGGTAGCCCTGTATATCAACTATAACATTTATACACACCATATAATGTGCTTATATTTAGCGAAATATAAACGCGCATATCATAATTAAAATGCATTTCATCCCTCCATCAGCCATCATCGGACACATATACGGTACTTCGGAAAAAATATACTATTTGAAATCTTTTGTATGGCCCTGTAAATGCTAAGTACTTCATATTATGCAATACAGTAGCGTATAATTTATATTAAGCTTCAGAGACATGTATCAGTTTTATTATACATGAAAAAGCTTAATATATTTAAAATATGTAATGGGAAACTTTTGATTCGCCCTGTAGATAATCTAATCATGGTAGGAACTTCATTTTCGATAGGACTTGTGCTAGGGTAAACGTCAATAACGTCCTAAAATTTCATGGCAATCCGAGTATATTAACGATTTTTCCCCATAGGCCGTAATGTAATGGGAAACTTTTGATTCGCCCTGTAGATAAACTAATCATGATAGATACTTCATTTTCAATAGGGTTCGTGCTAGGGTAAACCTCAATAACGTCCTAAAATTTCATGGCAATCCGAGTATATTAACGATTTTTCCCCATAGACCGTAATGTAATGGGAAACTTTCGATTCGCCCTGTAGATAAACTAATCATGGTAGATACTTCATTTTGAATAGGGTTCGTGCTAGGATAAACATCAATAACGTATAAAAATTTCATAGCAATCCGAGTATATTTACGGGATTGAGAGCGCTGACAGACGGACAGACGGACAGACGGACAGACGGCCATCCGGCCAGACGGACAGACTGACCGACGGACAGACGGACAGACAAACCGAATGCATAAGCACTTTTCAACTTTGTTGGAAAGTGCTAAAAAGGAGGATTCGGAAAACAAGTCATAAAAAAGCATGTGTAGATCATTATATCAGCTTTATTGTGAAAAAAACATTTGCATCCATTATGATAGACACAATGATATAAAAAGTTTCAATATCTATACATCTGTTTAAATTTGCAAACTTTACTCTCTCTCCCCAAGAAAAGTTTTCTATAAAGAAACTAGAAAAATTCCAGTATGAATTACTGTAACGGCATAGATCTAAATATTCTTCCAGCCTTATACATCATCTATTATCTGCCTGAGGGTGCTAAAATTCAGTTAAAACTAAGATATTATAATACACTCAACTATATGATTTTTCACTACTTGCCTACCACTAAATATAATAGATCCCAAATCGGACTTTTGAGCGGTGAAAAATGAAGAAATTTCGATTCGCAACAGAAGTTTCCTAATAAAAAATATATAAATATTAATCAATAAAAAATTGTATTTATTAATGTGTTATAGTTTTTAACCAAAATTTTGGTGAGAAATATTTTAATAAAATTTGACTGAAATTTACGATATGTTTAATTCTAAAACATTTTCGATTCGTCTGCCACAATCTCTATTACATCAACCATGCGACAAGTTCCTTATAGGATACTGCTGGTTTGTGATTTCATCTTTAAGCAGAAAACCGGTCTCATAGTCGTCAAATTTAAGCATGCTAGTTTTTCTTAAAAAAAGCCTTTTTTAATTAACTTTCTTGTACTTGAAGCGGTTCACTTGGAATAAAATCTATTTAACAATAAAGCAGGGTTTCTATGCTTCATGGGTTCCTATACTTTCATACGAAATAACAGTTTTTTATGCAGAAAAACTCGAAATGCAAAATCATGCGATTGCAAAAGCCATTTTTTTCCTTTAAACATAAATGCCAATATATCTTAATTATTCCGAAGTCTGACCGAAGACAAAAGTTTTTCCAAATGGAAATTTTATTTAATAAATGATTTTAAAGTGAAATCTGATAAGTACCATGTTCAAAAAAGATAAATTTTCTTTCATACACTTTCCGGCTTTAAACAGGTTGACTTGGAGCAGACTCTAGAATAATTAAGTAATGTTGGCATCTATGCTTTAACACATTGTATGCGGGAAACACACGAATGCCACAAGTGACTATTTGTATATTCTGTTTCCACCACTATTAAAGAAAATACATTATTTAGCTTAGTTCTGTTGTAAATGTTGGGAAAGCGTATCTAAAACATACATATTTGGAAAAGAGGTGCGAATTAGAATTTAGATGTAAGAGCGATTTAGACGAACCCTCACAAGAGGTACTGCCGCATTAAAAGTGTTAAGAGAATGTCATTGTTTATCAGGGTTTATCGGGATGGGTACTGAAATTTGCAGACCAGGAAATTCTTTGATACTGTTAAAGATGGTTCGTTGGTAGTCTATTACGATAAGCTAAAACACTAAGATATGTAATGCTAAAGTAGTGTGAAATAAATCGAAAACATCATACTTTTGATTTAAATAAGGAAAATAAGCAATATATTAACAATGAAGAGAATCATTCACAAATATATTTATAGCTCTATAAATTCTGCCAAAATATCAGTAGTATATATTCAGTAAACGATAGTAAATTAAAAAATGAATGATTGTGAAACAGTAAAAATCCACATATTATTTCTTCTAGAACTTTGTGTCGCATTTTTTTTTCTTTATAATTGAGATATGTACATGTGAATTCCGCAAAAATCTGCTGTGTGACGAGAAAAGACAAGACATTTACTGTTAAAAGTTAATAAAAAATAAATGGAAATATTAAATTGTCCTAACTAGTACATCAAATACACTGCCGATTAACGAAAAGGAAAACTTCCACCATTTTTTTTGAACAATAACTATTGACTTATTCAAGTGCAGACTGTCTGTCAAATAATTTGAAAACTACTATTTAAGAGTGGTGGTTTAAGACAACTTATACCGAAATCGGGGTATAAAAACTTTAAAAGTTAGAATTGAATCACTGTATTTCTTACCCTTCTCCCAAAATATCTTTCATAACGATTTTTTAAAGCAGAATCTGACTTTTATATTTTATCCAATTGCATTTCTAAACCTTTCCCACAGTCTTTTTTCCAGTGATAAAAAGGAATATATATACGGGTTTTCAAAGCATAAAATTGATCTCAAAACATATTTGCTTCTATCATATACGAATACGCATTAAAGCTTCTCTTTTAAAAAGACTTTCGTAAGCCAAGCAAATAATGCTTCTTATTTCATATATACTTCTTTTTATGCATTACAAAAAGAGCTGACAAATAGTAAAGATATTACAAAATAAGGTTATTTTGTTCCAAAAACGCTATTCTACAGAAGAAAAATCTTTTTCTAAAAGTTACTTTTAGAAATTTCCATTGTTTTTATTTTCTAAAATCATGAGTATAAAACAGACAGGATTGTTCTAGCTTAATGCATCGCCAAAAATATGTTTCGGTATTGACAGTATTAAAGCTCTGTAAGATGTACCAATATGTCTGAATCACGCTGTAAATTTTTACATGTTTGAGGGAAATATAAATTAAAGAAGTGTTCAAAATGAAGATGGAAATAACGGTATGTTAATCCCATTCACTTTATAAAAGTTAACCTTTAAAATTTTCATACGACCCCCGAGACAATGTTAGTCAAATCTCTTTCCCTGAAGAAAGTTTTCTTAAAATCTGCATATCCACATCTTGAACATTTAACATGAATTGCACATTTTTGTATCATTAAAGTTGCTAGTTCCTTAAGAAAATTGAGAACATATGCAAACTGACGATATTGTTTGAAAATAAAATCTATGTACAACAGATGTACGACATATATACATATATGCATTACAAAAGAAGGAATAATGTAAAAACTCACCTTTTTTCTCTGTTTATAAAGATGCAGTTTATTTTAAATAAACACTGTTTCAAAGAAATTGACGTATCTTTACAATACCGCTTCATAAATAGAACTCTAACCGCTTTTGCAGGAGTTCACTGCCACCTGAGCAAACTTCCACCTGTAAACTTAAGTGAAAACTTCCTCATTATTCAAACGTCATATTAATAGGAAATTTCAGTCAAACATAATGGCATAAACTAATATTAATTTTTACTTGAGTTAGATTATTTCAGCGGTAGCAGTTCCTCCATATTGTGATAAAGAAGAAAACCTTCTGTCTGTATCAGTAAAAAGTTTATAACACTTGGGTAATGTGACACCAGTGAAAATATTTTTTTTACCAGATTTATCTATATTTGCCATATTTAAAAAAAAATTGTCGCGCCCGTGCGACAAAATTTATTCATACAAGGCTACTCGAGAATGTCTCAGGCGCGACTTTAAGGGGTTCAAACACTAGGAATATAAATACGTCAATTAGAAACAATACGTTGTATGTATTTATTTGTAACAGTGAACACGAGTAAAAGGCATGAGCAGAAGTAACTTGGAAGTATAATGCTCATTAAAATTCATTCGCTTTTTTTTAAAAAAGGAATCCTAGCCATCATCAATAAGCTAATCAATTTGAAAATGACATTGAGATTCAAACTCTTCATTGGCGGTTCACTATTGGCGGTCCTGAATACTAGACTTGAGTTCTGGCAGCATAATAGCGGCTGTCGTTGGTGGAATTTTTTCAGCATTTGTATGGTCCCTTGAATTTGAACACCAATAATTTGTTAAGTATTCTGTAGTTTGTTTTCCTAGGTTCAGCTAGGAGCGGAGTCCTACCAATCGTCTCTAGCTCAAGAAGCCCCACCTATTCTGAAATTAAATAAGACAAACAAAACTTTCAGAAAATATTAGTATAAAAATTCAATACTACAAGAACTTAAAATAATCGGTCTACGACGGCCTCCATTTTTCTGTCAGAGCGTAGGGCTCGTATTCAGAGAGCGGTGGCTGGAACGGATTAGCATATTTAGGGCACCTGCATGATGCTTAATTTGATTATTCAATCTTTCCTCTAACTTTTAACAGAAATATTTCCCTTATTTAATTGCAAAAGTATATGCATTAAAAAAGGCGAATGTTTCTGATAAAATGTAGTTTAATTTTTTTAAGAGTTTAAGCTGTTAATATTGTTCTTTAAAATATACAAGTAATGTGTCACCACCAAGACTTTTAAAATATTTACTCATTTAGAAGATAAACGCGAAAAAATTGAAAACAGATTATTAATCTTCTCTGTTCAGAAGTATCACATGTAATACATCTGAACTTACGAGATTATATTCGGAAATTCCAAATTCTTACCAGAAAATTTAAAATATTTATCTTTGCATTAGTTAATCATGAAATCGCGGTCATTAAACAAAAATCAAATTAGTCTTTGGAATTTCTGGTGTGAATTCAGAATTTTTAATTAAAACAGGCGGTCATGTTGATTTACCTTCGAGTCTCAAAAATTCAAGTATTTTTTTTTATTTAAAGGGGAATGCAGAAACCAATAAAAGACTTGAAAAAATATTTTATATCTTTATCCAAAATTTTATTACACTTTCTGTCCCAAATTAGTTGCGACATTTGAATACATTTGTACTGATTACTGATATTTGTGGCTTTAAGATTTTGTTTGAATATTTTTCAAAGAGCTATACTATCAATCAACAACATTTACTTACCTAACATTCCCTTCGTCATTCCATAAATTACTATTAAATTAGTTTAAAAAAATCCTGGTTTGCACGTTTTTATGCCACGCCCCATTTTGTAAAGGCACTTTTAACAGTAATCACATAAAACTATCTTCAAGCTGATTAATCGTGAATTCATTTCCAAACATTTCATTCCATCATATCTGAAAAGTATCTTTTAGCTTGAACATGCTGCAAACAAAATCGAATTCTGTCAAGCTTTTTTTTTTCTCTAATAGACTTGGTTTAATGGTGATGAAATACGCTCAAACTATTTATCAGCCTTGAGAATCCTGTGCAATACTGATTTACAAATTATTACAAAATATGATTATCTTTGCAATGATTGTCTTTATTTTTACTGGGGCATCTTTGATTTTGCACAGTGGTTGAGAAAAATAATTTTATTTTTGTCCGCATTTACAATTTTTTTCTTAACTTACATTGTAAATTTCCTCATATTTTATTTTTGACGTCTTTGCCACGGGATAGGACGATCAACATTAATTTTAATAGCTACAACTTTTATGGTATTACGGTTTAACCCATTAACGCCCGAATTATTTTCTTCTCTGAAATTTAAATTTTGTATTTCCCACCACTTTTAAAAGCAAATTAACTTTTATCTAAATTTATCGAGGATTCTGTCTCGTGAAATAAAGTATATAATTATCTACCTCTTTACTGGTGGGAATATCAATTTCTTGCTGTTTTTGTAACCGTCTTCAAAAGAGGACGCTGGGCGTTAATGGGTTAATTTACCATTTTTCAAACATAGTTGCAAACATTCGAGTACAGCGTTGCCTTATCCGTTATTATCCGTTTCCTTTCTCAGAGTATTGTCTAAACTATTATTTCTATTATTTGACATTCGAGTTAACATTACATCTGGAGTCTAAGATACACTGTTATATTCGCTCTAATATAATTTTACTGGTGTTGATCTACTAAACTGCATCAGAAGTTATTTATGACTTTTCTATTTGAAATGCAGCAACTAATTTGGGACAAAAATTTCAACTTAAATGTAGCAACTAATTTGGGACGGAGGGAGTACCTTATTATTGAAATAGTAGCCTTGTTACTTATTTTATTTAAGAAAAAGAAACTCTTTTGGACGCATATCTTTATTAATTAGACTCATTGTGAGAACAATGAAAAGATAATCTAGTTTAAATTTTGTACGCATAAAAATAATTAGAAAAGTTTCTCGTTTACCTAAAATAGAAGAAAAATTCTTTGTCTTATATTAATTCATAGAATCATTTTTATTAGAAATTAAGTCATTCGAAACATGTGCTTATTAAAATCTTTTGTGTTTAAATTTGGTTTAAACTTACTAAAATTTATACTTGCTAAAAGCTTATTAAATACTTTTTTATATAAACCTATGAGTTGAAAAGCACTTTTCATTTTTTGTGCAATCAAAATCAAATAAAAAGTAATTCATGTTGAATTACCTCTTAATTATTTGAAAAATAATCGAAAGAAATTTAAAAAAATTCTGCATGGATAAACATATTGCTATAATTAGCAAAATTACGATTTAACAAGACAGTCTAATATTTATTTATTCAAATACCAAGAGATTCGTAAAATGATTTTAAATAAACTTACACTACGCTAAATAAGATAAAATAATCTTCTTATAAAATAATCTAGAAATGAATTTTTATGGCTACGATAAATTCAACGATAAAATAAAAGGAATAATTATATTGAATTCCTTCCAATTATTTCAAAAGACATAACAGGATGGGAAACACATAAAAGTAATGAGGATTTACTTTTAAAGAAAAAACTTTATTTTTCTATGAACATAAAATTAGACTAAAAAAAGAAGCATGTTTAAATATATTTAATACACATGGGACAATAAAGTAAAGATAATAGAATTGTAAATAACTTTATACAGCATTTAAAGTATCATTAAAAATTAACAGTGCATACACAGTAAGAAAACGGCACCTGAGATGCTCAATTATATTTAAAGAAGTTATTTTCTAATACAGTTATCCCTTGACACTAGAATGACGGTGATGGGCCATTTTGGCCAATACCTGTTGAATATAATTTGGTTGGAATTGGAAATTTCTTTATAAAATACATTTAAAAGACAAAAAGGAAAAAGTGTAATTACCTAACTTAAACAGATTTCAGTGAAAATACTGATATTTAAATTATTTTATAGAATTTGAGTAAAATTCCCGTCTTTTTAGTGTTAACATTCGCGATGGATAGGTTCCCGGAAATTTTCGCGAATATTGAAATCGCGACAGCAAAGTTGTGATTTGCGATTATTTTTATATTCTATTCGCATAATTATTTAAAAAAATATACTTTGTTTTAATCAACGACAGTTGTAAGAACTCCAGTAGGTAGAATGCCAAGCCGAATCCATTCACATTGTAGGAAAAATGGCTTCTGTGGCCATTGTCTAATTCTCCTCCAAGTCCACAAAACTTTGAAGAATAATCCTTTACTGTAGTATGCTGCCACCACCGATATAATTAAGTGATATCGGACACTCATGAAAGGTACGTAGTGAAGATGACAAACTCTTTCAGTTAAACTGAATGAATAATTTATTTACACAAAATTTACAAATAAGTCAATATTTACGATTACGAACTCGGATATAGATAATCCGGTTCAATATTAAATTAAATTCAGAATACACGTTCTGTGTGCTGTTAAACTACTCTATACATTTATGCACGTTAATTAACTCAGAGATAATTATTAATCTCTCCACACACCCAGGCTAAGTCTTCTTAGAGCCTCACTCAACACACGCTTTCTTTTGACCAGATCTTTTCTCTGAACCACCTAAGTCTTCTCTCGCCAGGCCAACACTAACCCTCAGCTCTCACCCTCTAGCGAGCCATCCGCAAATGGGTTCATTCCTTTCCCCGTACGGATCCGTCCTCTAAAAGGAAGGTCACTCTTTTCAAGACATATCTTTCTCTTCAGACCCTGTTCACCTGTCTTACCTATGAACTTTGACTGACAAGCGAAATTCCACCTATTGTATGCTACATTCTTTCAACCAGAAGTAGGTCCCCTCGCTACACGGATTAAGACTCCAGATAAAGAAGGTAGGCTATTTTAGAGCTTACACGGAACACTGTAAATAAAAGAATAGTATCAAATAAGAATAATTTTAGATAATAATTGCTTATCCAAACCTGACAGCCATGCAATTGAGATATCTTCTATTTATCTATGAAAACGGTGTTGAATATTGTTTTTTATTTTTTTGTTCTGAGTAAAATTCTATTTTAAATTAAATGCATTGTGTACATTTTACTAATTCTCGAATTAATTCTATCCAAAGTACACTCACACACATATACATATCATATATATTCCACACATTTGTGAATTTTAATAAAATCATGTTTATTTTATTTTATTTTACATTATGGCACAATATTTATGGTTGAACCGCAGATTTAATGATTGCTTGGGATCTGACTTGGCGACTATACGATAAATTCGCCAATTCTATAAACATAAATATTCAGATCCAATGTAAACGAACAATAAAAATGAATAATGTAACAAATAATGTAAACAATAACGTAAGCAGGTAATGTAAACAAATAATTTAAAAAATGTGCAATATGGCAATTTTTTAAACTACTCCAAGCAGTCGTTAATTCTTAAAATGATTAAGTTGCGCTATATTGTGAGGGAAAAATGTTATTACGTTTATTTTAATAATCATATCTGTAAATCACCTATTTTACTATATTTGTGTTCTTATAACTTATTATAATATAATAGAATTAAATATAATGTTTATAGATATATAATTCACCGACAGAAACAAAAATAAATACTCTCAAAAATGCGATATATCTGGGATATTTAATAAATAAATAAAAAAAAACTTATCCCGAGGTGATATGAGCTTCCCCATTTCCCACATGGACTAGCCCTTTTCACCCATGCGCAGTTCGCTCTAGGTTTCTATCAAACGTGGTAATCAATATTATAACTTTTCCAGCAAATGCTGTCACGCCCATGTAAAAGATTTTCCTTTTTAAAAAGTGATGCGAAATATAAAATGTTCACGTATGTTGAAATGTTCTCAATTTTCTATTTCCGGAATAATCAAAACTTACGAATGTTCAAACCCCATATGTTAAGAGATTACCCCATAGCTGCCAATATCTCATGCTTTTTTGTACCACAAAATTTTTACAGTAAATATTACTTTTTTAAACCCTCGAAATCTGCCGTTAAATGAGATAAAATTTTCTACTTAAATTTTGTGGTACAAAAAAATGGAAGAGTAAGCACCTATGGATTACTTTATGCCTTAGACAGAGATTTACCTTCTCGGTTCAGAAGTATCACATGTGATAATTTTAAACTTCGTATACAGTGTTGCCAGTGGGCTACTTTTTTTCAATTCAGATTTCTTGACTGGCACCACTTTTATGGAACGGTAAAATTCCCTTTGTTTTCACTGTAATTAATAAGGCATTAAATAAGGCGCATCTTACTATTTCTAAAAAGTAGCCCATTTGGCAACACTGTTCGTATATTATATTCAGAAATACCAAATTCTCACAAAATTTTTTTAATGAATTTCATTTTCTTTAGCTCATAAAGAAAGCTCAGTCATTAAAGATCAAATTATTCTTTGGGATTTCTGGTGTGATTTGGGAATTTCTAATTAAAACAAGAGACCATGTTAATTTATATTCGTGTCTGAAGAGTTTAAAGAAACATATTTTGTTAATTGGCTATTTCCATGAATACGTGTAGTGTAAGTCATATGCTACAAATTTGGGTTACCAGTATTTTAGAACGTAAAAATCTGACCTATTTTATCGAAAATATCTGATCAATTGAATAAGGCCAAGCAAACGTTTCGAAAATAATGGTGGCAAACAAGAATCGCAGTTATTAGCTAAGTGACTTACACTAAAAAACCGTGGAATCAGCCTCTTATAAAACAATTTATATTAAGATGTTATTTCCAATATGTTGGCGTTCTAGGCGTCAAATCATTAAACAATAAATAACCAGACGGATGGGTTGGAAATCCTGTACCTGGCAGAACTCGTTGACCTTGTGAAAGATAGGAGATCTGTGTCAAAATCGATCCTTTAAAGATCGTTTAGGAAAGACAATCATAACAATAGAACTTTTTTATCCGAATCTAAAACTTTATACTTAATACCAGAAAATGCTACAAATATAACGGTGTTATGAATAAAGAGGATTAGATGTTTAGTGTACTTTCCAGCATTTGAGAACTGAAGAGGTTGTCATAAGTGTCTGTTTCTTTTAACCACTTCCGGCATACTGTGCCCGGTCCTGAGATACCTAAGTTTAATTCCAAACTTACAAGCGGCACCCATTACACTTTAGTAAAATTTTGCTTTTACAATAAAAGCTTAAATTAAGGGTTTCAAAATATCTAAAAATTCGTTTGTGAATTCCGGTGTCAATCGATAATTTCTCATTTTACTATCAGAATTTGCCCGTGCCGGAAAAGGTTTATCCGACAAACAGTTTCTGATTACCGCTGGTGAAATCTTCCATCAGTAAAGTTGAACAGAAAATATTATCTAATTTAAGCGCCTTAATAAAGAGAAAGTTCTTTCACAAATGGGGTAAATAAATAATTCTTTTCACTGATGTTAGTTTGCTTTAAAGTTATAATCTTTTTACTGGCACAGACAATAGGTTGTCTTCGTTGTTACAATGTGACGCAATCACTACTTTCCGAAGTAAACTTTCACCAGTAAAAATGAATATTAGCTGTTGCCATTATTTTTGATTAAAATTTTCGATTAACGAGGCGTTTAAATAAATAGAAATTCTCTACGTAAATTTACTGATGGAAGATCTCTGCGGATGTAATTAAAATGGTGTTTGAATAAAGAGGACAAGACATAATGCATTGTTTATCAATTGCGAATTAAGTAACCGAGAAGGTCGTCATAAACTGGCTACACTTTTATAAATGTGATCAGCAGTTTTTGATTATTGCCAAATAATACTTTTATCAGTGAATTTGAATAGAAAAATTTGTACTATGGTTCCTCATTCATCAGCAATTTCTCTCACAAATATGGTAAAAAAAGTTTATTTCTTCTTACTGGTGTAAGGTTGTCCGGACATTATAATTTTTTCACTGACACTATCAAAATGTGGTCTTGGTAGTTGCAATATGGAGGGACTATTGCTGCTGAAGTAAACTACCACCAGTAACGATTTGTATCATTTTCTAAGACGATTATTCACAGAAATTTTTCATCAATAATGCATATGAATAAAGGGGAAATTTCTTCTTAAATTTCCTAGTGGATGTTTGTCAGTGTAGTAATAAACCACTGGGAAAACGGTTACAATTGTAGCTTCCCTGATTTGAGGATATGTAGATCTTACCTAACCCATTAACTGCTAAATCCATATAGCAAGAATTTTAAAATTTTTTGTCGAAAGTTTTTTGCCACCATAAATTCAGAAAGACAAATCTTACTTTATTAAAATCGCAAATTTTTTGTCAAATAAAAAGTTAATTTTTAAATTTTAAAATACTGGTAGTATGGTAAAGAATTTAAGCACGATTAAATATTTTTACCGTAACGTCAATGAAACATCAGCGAGGAAAGGATTTTAATAGTTCCATGATAATAAGTCCCTGAGAATACGGTTACAGTTGAAGCGTCACTATTTTAAGAATAATACAATTCTTTTCTCTTATTAGTTCCATGAAACATATCAGCTAAATTTTCATCATATAAGTCTTCGGATTCTACCATCATCTGCTTTGACTTTTCTGCACGAACTTGTGATCGCTTGTTCTATTGAAGTGTGAACGCCTCCTAACAGTGATCCTTACTCTACATTATTTTAGCTTTAACCCTCCTAGTACCAAGTTTTACTATTTGATAAACTTCCTTATTATTGCATAATTTGAAGTTAAATATTTTTTTATCGAAATTTAAAAGCATGAAATGAAGCTTTTCTTACAAGTTACTATATGATTATTTTTTATTTGTTTTAACCTTCTTACCGCAGCGAACGGATATATCCGTTCACTAAGTTGTAGGTTTCACTGCAAAAGACGTATTATTTAAATTAATACAACTCTAGAGCTGAAATCCAGTTTTCAAAAAATTATATTATGACAGCTCTCAAGGCTTATATGCCTATATGTAATAAAAAATATATATCTATAATGTTGGAAAATACACTTTTTCTTAATCAATTTTAATAAATGACGGAAAAAACATAACAATTTTGTCCTTTTGCTCAGCGCAGTGTTGCCAGATGGGCTACTTTTTTAAATTCAGATTCTTGATTGGCACCACTTTTTATAAATGATAAAATGTGCCGTATTCATTGACATGATAATTTAGGCGAAAAGAAAAGGTAATTTACCGTTTCAAAAAAGTGGTGCCAATCAAGAAATCCGAATTTTAAAAAAGTATCACACTGGCAACACTGGCTCAGCGGTCAGAGAGTTAAATTATTATTTCATCTTCCAATTTTTAAAAATTTCAAGTCAGAAAAACATGGAGTAAAAAAAAAGAACCCAGTAGTAGTAAAAGGGTTAATTGTTAACTATGATATTCTAGGAAATATTATTTACAAATTTAATATTAAAATTATTAATAATGCAGTACAATTAGAGAACGAAAATTAGCGGTGTAACTTTTTATAGCAGTTTTTGAAAAATAAACGGAGATATTGCCAAGGTGTTCAGATATTTAACATGATTAAAAATTTACAATTGCCCGATTTGAGGCGTTTTGTTAAATATCTGGAAAAATACATTAAGAATAGTCCTGACACTCTAAGTGTGTAAACATAATAGAACAGGTCATATATTTTCCCCGAAATTCCACAAGGAATCGTCAACAAATTGAAAAAGAACGAAGAAATTTTTGATAATCCTGTCAAAATTAATGTAGCAAAAGATTTCAAACTGCAGATTACGATTAAGTGACTTTTGTACGAGTAATAAACTGTGTTCATTTTTACGATATCATATTTACCCGTACATAAATTAAGTTAAAAAAAAACAGTCCCAGATTTTGCCAAGTTTTTTATTTATAATTTACAGAGTTCTTCATAAATAATGTTCTTTTCAGAAAATATGATTAACAACTTTGTACATAATACCCTGAAAAAATTGGATGAAAAATAAGCAGATTTCTTAAATAATGTTTCACTGCACATGCGTGAATGCAATTAAAATATAATTTGCATATTGTGTTAGCTAAATGGTAGAGCAGCTTTTGTGAAAATTTCAAAAACATAGCTTGAAAATCCTGAAAATTATCAGCGATAGAATAAGCTCAAAATCCTTTTTTCACCAAAACGCACAAAGATGAGGGGCTGTATCCAAATGTAATTGTAAGTGTAATATTTCGTATGCTATATTGATACTAATCAATGGATCCCCCTATCCTTATAAAAATGAACACAGTTTATTACAATAAGTCATTTAGTAATAATCTGCAGTTTAAACGCTTTTGTTACGTTTGTTTTTTAACGTTATCCAAAATACATTTGTTCTTTTTGATTTTGCTGAAGATCCCCAGTGGAGTTTCTGAAAAAAAAAAAATCTTCGCGAAACTATATCACCTGTACTATTCTTGTTACACACCTGGAATTTCAGGATAAATCCTAACGTATTTTTTTAGATATTTAACAGAACGTTTAAAATCGCAAGTGGCCAGTCATCTTTGGCCAACTAGTGCATGTGGACCTCCATTGTTCTCTTTTTCTTTAATAATACTGAAACATAATTGCAATTTATATTTTAGAATGCTATGCTTCGATATCTATAATTCGAAATAATCCAAATAGACTAAAATTCTAACACTGAAGTCATACTGGAGAAGAAATAATTTAGTAATATTGAATAAATACTGCATTAATATGCATTGACGAAGAGGATAACAGTGAACTCTGCATTATTTAATCGTAAAAAATTGTGCAATTAAATAACGCGAAGTTTATTATAAAAAAATAGTATTATCTTGCAGGTTACAGTCGGACAACTCCGCGTTATATTTTTAAAACGTATCATTTTTATTGCTGAGATTTTTCAATCATGTGAAAATTTACTCTCGACTCTTGGTGTACAGCAACAATATCAGAAAAAAAGGTTGGCAAAGTGTGGTCAGCAAGATGTCTTTTCTTAATTTGAAAAATTTTATATAGATATGTTTTTGATGATTTCAGATAAAACGAAAATTCAACGTAAATTAAAAAATAAACAAACACGGGCACAATAAAATGTCGTTGAAGGTAGGCGTGTTTTTATTTATTATATTAAAAAGTATTATATCGTTTGACACAAATCTTCCCCTCAGAAGAAAAAAATCATTCTATCCCCTTTATTTTTAATTTTGTTCAAGCGGTACTGACTGCATGAAGCATATTGCAAAAAGAATTGCACTAGGAAAAAAATCTTGCTTTCTGATAACTTCAATAATCTATTTTCAGTTAGTAAGTATGTAACAGTATAGTCTATTAATAAAAACTCCATATATTATATTTTTTTAATCAAATATTCAATATTACTTAAATATCCATCTACATACCTTAAAACATACATATCCACCGTTACCAAATCGTTCTTTCTAATATCCCATCTATGAGCTGTTACGATTTATATATCATATTTCCTGATCACGATTTTCGTTAACGCTATCTCACGGCGTCTTTCTTTATTTTTTTATATATAGCAGACAAATTTGCTAAAGGGGAAAAATGTATAGAAAGTATGTGACTCAGCATTTTTCAGAACATTCCCTTGTGAATATCTACTTTCATATTTAAATGTGCACGTAAGTAAAACAATTTATATAATAAAAGAATACACGATTCTAAAAGACAATTTCGATTTCTGAAAAAGTAAATAAAGGAATTATTTTAACATGTTTAATCTAATTATCTACTTATAATAAAAAGCGTCTTCAGAGACTGTAGGAACGGTTCCGGTATAAGCCACTCCAAATTGGATATCGACTGCAGCTAGAGCGTTAGGCTTAGCTGAAAACAAATGCTAAAATGATTGTTTTAAAATTTCTTACATTTGAAATAATGTTTGTTCAGCATATTTTCATAAAAACACAATTATAATACATAAAGATAGCAGCGGAAGTGTGAACTGATAGGTTTTTAGTCATTTAAAATCATGATTGTATATTATCGGCTCAAAGCGCTTTTTTACGCTGATCTCACAAAACTTTAGTGCTGCCATCTATCAACTAACAAAGGACTCGCAAACCTGTTTTTAAACCATTGTCCTACATAGCTATTGCGGACTTTTTAAATTTAGTTTTTTTAATTTTTTTAAGATGCTAGCATAAGACGCTTATTTTTTTTAAATTTTGTTTTCTATTATAAATAAAATAAACTCCTCCCCCCCCCCCTTCAAGTTGTAACGGATATATCACATATTATCATAGTTGCATTAGTATAATTGAAAATTATACTTTCCACATCCTCTTAAATCAAAATTTTTTCTGCTTTGATGTAATTAATATATTTAGTGCATGATATGGAATAGATGACTTATAGATATGCACCATATAGATGTGCACCACCATTTTTTTCGCGCCAAAAAGCCGTTTTCGAAAACGATCGGCAAATTGAAACTGCATGGGAAACCCGTTTTCAAATACAGCGATCACTTTCAAAACTCCTGAAAAATTGCATTTTTGTAAATATAAAAAATGAATAATTTACACTATGTCACGCAGCCCCCTAAAGCCCCCGTTTTTTTTATTTTTATTTATTTATTTATTTTCAGGAGAAAAAATATAAAATATTTAAGTGATCGCCATATTCCAAAACGAATTATTTTGTTAATAATAACGTTTTATTTTGTAAAATATTATTATTGTTGTAATAAATACTGCTCTTGATTTTGAAATTAAAATTTGTTCAAAAACTAAAAATCAAATAAAAATAATAACAAGTCTTTATTATTTGTATTTGTAGAAATTTATTGCTATCTTTAAAATGTGCTTTTCTACAATACAAACTCTTCAGTAATAAAATATTCATTCAGTTTGTATGTATGAAGTATTGTGAAATATTTAATATGCTTTGATGTAATTAATATATTTAGTGCATGATATGGAACAGATGACTTATAAATGTGCACCATAAATTTAGCGATTTTTTTTTTTTTTTTTTTTTTTTTTTTTTTTTTTGCGTCAAAAAGCCGTTTCCGAAAACGATCGGCAAACTGAAACTGCATGAGAAACCCGTTTTCAAATACAGCGATCACTTTCAAAACTCCTGAAAAACTGCATTTTTGTAAATATAAAAGAAAATAATTTACACTATGTCATGGGGGGCGGAATCCCACCCCCTTACCCCCGGTTTTTTTTTAGGAGAAAAATTTTAAATATTTAAGTGATCGCCATAAGAAAAAAAGGTTTTATTATTTGTATTTGTAAAAATTTATTGCTATCTTAAAAATGGGCTTTTCTACAATACAAACTCTTCAATAATAAAATCTTCATTCTGTTTGTTTGTATGAAGTATTATGAAAATGAAATGCAAGTGAAAATTCCGTCATTTTTGACGGGGTTATATACTAGTTGTTTTAATAATTTCAGATTATTTAAGCAAAAATTTCGAAATGAGGTAAGTTTTTTAAAGAAGGTATTGTATGATGCATTTTTATTAAATGTACATGAAGAAAAATTACAATAACTGGTACAATAAGTCACAGGTGCAATGTATTACAGATTTTGAACGACACTATTTTAGAATAGAAGTATTAAACTTTTTAAAATAATAAAACCCAATTAAATTAATACGGTGGTTAATATTCCGAAATAGTGATAGTTAACCCTTTCAGGGGCCAGGTATCAAGGTATTGCAAGTTTGCTGCTTCAGAGGTGTTCAAAAATTGATTCACACCGCAATTTACGAACAAATTTATTTCAAAATAATCAAGAACTCTTTTTCACGTATATTATGTGATCGAAATTGTACTAAAAATTTACTGGTGCCAGATCGCAATTGGAAGAGAAAATTAACCGTTTGTCTCTACAAACGGTTAATTTTCTACAGGTTAATTTGCAACAGGCTAGTTCCATGCGAACTTGTTTATCTGTTACACACCTGAAAATCACTATGCTTGTTGGCCACCGTTTTTTTTTGAAAAGCGCCCTTTGCCTTATTCAATTGATGAGGTATGTTCGATAAAATAAATCACATTTTTCCGATCTAAAATACTGGTGGCCAAAAATCGTAGCATGTAACAGACAAACAAATTCGCATAGAATAGCCCAACAGTGTTGCCAGATGGGCTACTTTTTTTAAATTCAAGATTCTTGATTGGCACAACTTTTTACAAATGATAAAATGTGCCCTATTCAACGACATGATAATTAAGGCAAAATCAAAATGTAATTTACTGTTTCAAAAAAGTAGTGTCAATCAGGAAAACTGAATTTAAAAAAAGTAGCCCACTGGCAACACTGGACTGCAAACGGCGCATCTGAAGGGATTAAAATCCGTAATATTTGGAAGTTATAGATTAAATAAGTATACAGAGTGCTTAAAAAATGACCAGTATATTTGAAAAATCGATAAAAATTAAATGGGCAGCGATAGAAATTCACCATTTGTTGCAATATGCTTATGACAACAGTAAATTTTCAGGCAGGCAAACTTTTGAAATTAGTTACAATTTTCAACAACAGATGGCGCTGCAGGTGATTTGAAAGTTATAGAAGAAAATGCAGTTTCTGAGTTCACCTTCTGTAAGTCGTCTTTCTGCTGTAAGCGTGTGCTGTTCTCAGATTGCAAGTTTGCTGCGAAAAAATAGTGTAATTCTTAGAACAGAGGATTTTTGACTTGAAAGACCAGGTGCACCGCCACAATTCAGAAACAATTGAACAAAGGAAGCAGTACATCTCTTCTGCATGTGAAGCCATCCCGCCTGACACGTTTACAAAGGTTTCTGGTAATTTCTTTCCATATTATTACTGCGCATGGTGGATATATGGAAAATACCGTACTTTAGATTTTTCCATATTGCAGCACCATCTGTTGTTGAAAATTGTAACTAATTTTGAAAGCTTGTCTGCCTGAAAATTTACTGTTGTCCCAAGCATACTGCAACAAACAGTTTGTTTCTATCGCTACTAGTTTAGTTTTTATTGATTTTTAAATATACCGGTCATTTTTGAAACACCATGTATCTTGCTGGATTAATTACTAAAAGTCTTACCGTGTTAATTGCATTAACAAATTAACCATTGCCAGTGGTCGTACACGTCTGGGAATTTTTCAGGAAAGATATCAGTATTTCTTTATAGAGAAAAGAAATGTCAGGTTTAACGCGCGAAATTTTGCTTTATTTTAAGAAGATATTTTTTATAAGAAAATATTGGTACCGAAGAATTTCCTGGTCTTAAAATTCCAGGACAAGTACAAACCCTGCATTGCCTATTTTAGCACTTTCGCTACCATCGGTGTCCCCGCTTTAGTGGATTTTTTAAATTCAGATATTGTATATTTGTACACCAAATTTAAAATACGAATTGATAATAGAAAATTTTGCTTTAACTAATGCGGACATTTCGTTACTAATAAAACGAAATTTGCTATTTAGATTTTCTGGTCTGAATTCTGATTATTTGAATGAAGGAATTTCTAAAACACACTCTACCCTGGGAATTAGAGGATTAGCAAAATATCAGGGTTTGCACGTATTCAAAAGTTTCCGGAGTAGGAAATTCTTCGAATCTCTCCTTAAATGAGGCGTATTTCTTCCCACTTACATGACTACCAACTTTTACGTTTATTTTTACCTGAAGAAAATATCAAGAAGATTTAACTTATTTAACTCATTATCTGATGGTGTTGAGTTTTTCCGATGTTAAAAATACGTTGAACTTTACTGCGTATATATCTTTGTTTTTATATTTAAAATGTTGCCTTGATTCATTTTGGAAAGTTTGAACAATAATTAAATCAAAGATTATCTTTCAATATCTGTAATGGCAAACTTAAAAAATGTTGAGGACCCCGATCGTACAGTCCTGACTGTTAAGGGTAAATTAGCAAATTATGGCGATTTAAAAAAGTAAAATTCTTTATTAAATTAAAGCAAAATTATATTATTTAAAATTAATTTATAGTACAAAAAAGGGTAAGATGTTTGTATCTAAGCGTTTGAACTAGAGCTATTTTTTGATTGAAAAATACTGATATTTTATCTTGAAAATAAAACTCGTACAAACCATGTAGTTATGCACAGTAAATGCGCAGTAAATGTTACCAGTAACCCATGTATTATGCAGAAAAGTAAAAGCCCAATGTTTTCAGGTCAGTTTTTTTGAAAACCTAGAAATTCTTTTTAGAAAAAAAATCGCGGTGTACTCCTGCAACAATTACAAAATAAAACGCTCTCCTGCCGGCATGTTTATGTGGCATTTATAAAAAAAAAGCCTTTTGATTAAATAAATGTGACGTTCAAAAAATTAACCTATTAAGAACCCTGCCACCCAAGAAATAGTATGACGGATAAACTGCTAAAATCAAATGTTCCTCTGCTGAATAGAATTAAGCTTTATAATTTTGCGCAAGTTTTATTAGTAATTTAATAAACTTTTTAAAAATCTATTAAAATCACATAAAACTTATCATAAATTTATAACGTTTTGTTTGTGTATATTCATAAAAAAAGTATTTTCTCTCTAAGGGATAGCTGCAAAGAAAAGATGAAAAACTGAAATCTATTTTAAACATGTAACTTTTATTTTTTATCCGGGGAAATCTTGATATCTTAATCTATCTGTTTACAAAAACTCACATTAATAATTTATATTTAATTTATAAGGACGTGCTTAAGATTCATTTCAAATTTCTAAGATAGCTCAGTAAAATGTTGTATAGCATTAAGGAATATCAAATGAAAAGAATAAATCAAAAATGTTTGTTCAAAGATTGATTTTCAATGAGAATACAAGAACGTTATTCAGGAGATTTTAGAGGTTTTAATACCAGAAATTTCGTAAAGTAATTTAAACGGTTAAGCTTTGGCTGGTGAATGTTTTCAAAATTCCCAAATGTCACATTTTGGCGCCACTGTTTTGGAATAAAAAACGTTTATTACATAACGGAAAAGATGTATCAATTTATTTTCAAATAAATTTTGTCGAATATTTCGGTGCTAATGTGACATTTTGAGATTAAAATTAAGTGCGAAGAATTCCATCCATCAGCGATCAAAGGATTAAACCTCTTCACAATAACTTACTAGGGAAAAAATCGCATACCAGCGGAAAATTCCGGCTGACCTTATCATAATATATTCATAAAATCAAGGACTATTTACAAACATAAAAAATGTTTACGTTAAAGTTGTATAACCCTTTCTGGAAGCTTTTCGTTTAACCCCATTCAAATTTTTAATCAAAGAAAATATGTACATTAGTTTTTTTCTGCACTTCCGAAAATATAACTTTAGAATTCAATGATTTGGGAAGACAAAGTCTATATATTACATATTCTAGTATTAAAAGAATAAAAAAATATGAACTCTATATAGGACGCATACGTCCAACCCAACTTGAAATAGTTAAACCATACAAAATAGCTCAAACTGAAAGATGTCGTATTGTTCTATTTTTTAAACGATGTACGACTTCATCCGGACGGAAAACTTTTCGGATTTTAGAATATAACCAAATATGAATCGAAATTCTACTATCATACGAGAAAACTGTCAGAAAATAATATTTAAGAAATCAGAGGGTTAATTGCTTTGCTATACTTCCACAAATTTATCACCTCTCGGTTTCCTCTTCGTTATCGTATCGAGCTAAAAAATTGTATTTGGAACAATAAATAAATATTTCTGGCTAAAAAAGAACATTAAGTTATTTTTTTCTCTACTGAAATCATATTTAATCATATTATTTTTATATAAACATTCAATTTCCATCGAACATAATTTTTTTTACTAATATTCACTATTTAATCATTACTGTATAGCAATAGCAATTTGTGATCCTTCTTTATGTATATAACTAGCTGACGCATATTTAAGTATAAAACAAAAAATTTGAAAAGGAGATCTGTGGAAAATTGCTGAATGAGACATTTCCAAAACTTTTTTTGTATGATTTCGTATGCTATACATCTAAGAAAAAAAATGTACAAAAAAAGCTTCAATGGAAATCGTGATGTGGGAGTATGATATAATTTCATTATATTACATAAATGGAATTTTAAGTGATGTCCATCTGCTGATAGATATCATATATTATGGGGTTACTTTACCTGACCTAGAACTAACTACATTAAGGGTTTCAATTTCATGAAGAATAGCATTTATACAAAAATTAATTTCGTATTAAATGATTTTGCAGTGAGGAGTGTAAAAATCTGGTCGCTAAAAATTTAGGACAGTCTCTCGCCACTAAATTAAATTCGTTATTTTTCATCTAATATTTGGTGTAAAATTCTTGCAAGAATGCTATTAAACTTTAGGGAAGAACAGAGGAAAACTTTTAAGTTTTAGAGGTGAAAGACTGCCCGCATGCGCCTTGATTTTTGCACCCCTTTTGCTGTACTTCTTTATGATATGCTCTCAAAGTAAAAAAACAGGGATAAGTCAAAAGTCAAATGATACAGGGTGTCCAGTAAATGAAAGACCCATTTTGAAAGTAAATAACAAAAAAGCGGTTTGAGATAAAAATGCGCGGTTTGCTGTATTGTTTTCAGAAAATCCATAAATTTGTAAAAATGCGCTTTCTTCAAATAATTCGAGCTTCGACCAGCAGATGGCGCTGGTCGAATCCCCATTTCTAACTGGAAATGGAATCTTCTAGTACCAGGTCTCCCAGAAGTTCTTTTTTTAGAAAATCAATTTTTTGAACGGTACTCGTAATAGGTTTCTACAACAATTGCAATAAAAACGCTCTTTCCAGTATGGTTTTACGAAATTTATAAAGATATTTCTTTAAATAAAAGTGCTGTTCAAAAAATAGTCCGAGTGGGCAGTAGGATATCACTCCTCGCAGAAGGTTAGAAATGAAGTGAAGTGGTTCAAGGATTCAGTGCTGTATTCAAATTTATGTCTAGGCTACCAAACTCACCGGATATTAATACGATAGAGTACATTTGATGCGTCATGGAACAGTAGCTCAAAAACAACCATATCGAAATATCCTACAATTTCGTGACTGCTACTTGAATGTCTGATACAATCTATCTCTAACCATCTAAGAAATGACTTAGTGCACGCATGTGAACTAGGCTTGCAATTGTTTTTAGGGCCAAAGAAGGCCAACGCGTAATTAGGCAGATGATAATGTTTTGGGTAAACTAAATGACTATAATTAAATAATTAATTTTGACTTAAATTTGAAAATATTAAATATAATATGTATTTTTTAAATTTTGTTTAAAAAAAAATCATCTATTTGTAAAATTTTGCTTGTTGTATGCGCAAAACTAATCCTAATTAATTTTTCTCCCATTTTTGACACATTTTTCAGAAGAAGATGCCACAGGTAAAGGTTGATTCGTATGGGTTATTATTAGTTGGCATTATTAGCGTGGGCATACAGGTTGTATCTAAACTACTGGGCAACACTTTAAGGAGTGATAGTACACATCAAGGCAAATAATATTAAATGGGAAACTAAGAGTCCCAAACGTCTTTCGATGGAGATAGGCGCTATCAAAGTTTAGGGTCCAAAATTTAAAATGATTATAAAAAACTCAAAAATTGGTCTATTCGTTTGCAGTTTTCACGAAAACTATTCTTTATGTCAGTATTGTCTTGAAAATAAATTATAAAGATAAATTTCAAAAAATGCCAATAGAGGGCGCTTTAGACTTTGGAGTAACGAACAACTATTTTTTACCGTTAATTTTTGCATCTCATTAAAATTTTTTTGAAGTTTTGACATAAACTGAAATTTTGAGCTAAAAATCTATGGTTAAGTAGCGCAAACTGAACTGTGTTCAATGGGAGTGGGTAGGTTCAAATTTCAAATGATTATAAAAAAACAGAAAAATGGGTCAATTGATTTGCGGTTTTCTCTAAAATTATTCTTTATGTCAGTATTGTCTTGAAAATAAATTACACAGATAAATTTCAAAAAATGCCGATAGAGGGCGCTTTAGACTTTGAAGTAACGTACAACTGGGTTTCACCGTTATTTTTTGCATCTCATTAAATATTTTGTTAGAAACATAGGCATAAACTTAAATTTTGAGTTGAAAATCCTAATCGTTGAGAGTGGTTAAGTAGCGCAAACTGAACTGAGCTCAATGGGGGTGGGGAGGTTCAAATTTAAAATGATTAAAAAAAAAACCCGGAAAAATTGATCGATTCGTTTGCGGTTTTCTCTAAAACTATTATTTATGACAGTATTTCCTTGAAAATAAATTTTAAAAATAAATTAAAAAAATTCCGTTAGAGGGCGCCTTGAACTTTAGAGGTAACGAACAACTATTTTTAACATTTATTTCATTTTTTTTAAAAATCTAAATAAATGTTTTAAAAGCTTGGACTTAAATTTTGAGCTCAAAATCTGAATCGTTGTGAGTAATTAAGTAGCGAAAAATTGAACTGTGTTTGTAGGGTGGGCAGGGTAACATTTCAAATCCTGAACACAGTTCAGTTTGCGCTTCTTAACCCCTCCCAACGATTCAGAATTTGAGCTCAAAATTTAAGCCTAAGCTTTTGTAAGCATTTAATTAGATAAAAAAAAATAACAGTTAAAAATTGTTGTTGGTTACTCTAGAGTTTAAGACGCCCTCTAACGGAATTTTTTGAAATTTATCTTTAAAATTTATTTTCAAGGAAATACTGACATAAAGAATGGTTTTAGGGAAAACCGCAAACGAACCGACCAATTTTTTCGCTTTTTATAATCATTTGAAATAAAAAACCTCCTCAACCCCATTGAACACAGTTCAGTTTGCGCTACTCAACCACTCTCAACGATTCAGTTTTTCATCTCAAAATTTAAGTTTATGTCTAAGCTTCTAAAAAAATTTAATGAGATGCAAAACGGTAAAAGTCGTTGTTCGTTACTCCAAAGTCTAAAGCACCCTCTATCGACATTTTTTTAAATTTATCTGTATAATTTATTTTTAAGACAATACTGACATAAGGAATAATTTTAGGGAAAACCGTAAATCCATTGACCAATTTTTCTATTTTTTATAATCATTTGAAATTTGAACCTAACCACTCCCATTGAACACAGTTCAGTTTGCGGAACTTAACCACAGATTTTGAGCTCAAAATGTAAGTTTATGTCTAAACTTCCAAAAAAGATTAATGAGATGCAAAAAATAACGGTAAAAAATAGTTGTTCGTTACTCCAAAGTCTGAAGCGCCCTCTATCGGCATTTTTTGAAATTTATCTTTATAATTTATTTTCAAGACAATACTGACATAAAGAAAAGTTTTCGTGAAAACCGCAAACGAATCAACCAATTTTTCCGTTTTTTATAATCATTTCAAATTGTGGACCCTACCCAGCAAACACAGGACTAACAATTTGGTACAAAAATGATATCTTCCGACAAGTACTAGAGGTGTCGTTTCGATAACAGCGAATCGTAACCTAAAAGTATCGATTTTGTCCTTTCACTAGATATCTTTGGCGATACTCTGATGGGTTATCGTCGTGGCGTCAGAAATATGGCACCCCGACGAAAATCGGCGATATTTGTGATACGTTTTCTATACAAATACGTAGGAATTCCGAAATTTCTGGCATAAAAATGTTAAAATTTACGGCACAAATTTGATACCCAACAATAATCATTTTGTACTATTTTTTATGCACATATGATATATACATCTTGTGCTAATCTGATAACATTTTGTATGCATGTCGGCGAATATTTTAAATATATTTTTTATTTATTTTGCAGTATCTATTTTTATCCTTTCAAGGTCAAATCAGTTCCATTGCTAAATTGGCGAAATTAATTACACGGGAATTTACAAATATAATTGTAAACAAGAACAAGCTAAATTTCACATATATCATGAATATTTTTAAAATAAAAAGTCTGGTACCACTTGGGAATTTAGTTTCATAAATATACCACCGTACTTGAAAGAATTAAAGTATTTTATTTGAGTTATATAACTGGACAGGAAAGAGAGAAAAAAAAACTTTGAACAAAATTTTTAAGTTTCAGAATCATAAATTGTTACAAGATTTTCTCTAAATTAATTTTATAGTAGGGAATTGAAGCTTATGTTGTTTTGTTGCAGAAAGTTAAGATTAAAGAATTTACCCCCTCCCTTGCATTTATCAACTTATTTTATGACGTAAATCACACTTTTAATTTATTAGAGAATCTACCTGTGCTGTATTATGATTAAAGAAATTTTTTTTTTGGCTATTTTACATAAATTCTTTCTTCGTTCAGTTTCATATGTATATTTCATTTTTATCAAGTTTCATATGTTTAATCAAAAGAAAAAAAAAATCTGAAATTTACTTTTAACAAATCATGAAACATTAAAAAATATATATTTAAACTTCTGGTAAACTATCAATTTTATTCAATGACCAACCTGCATTATATTTGATCATAAAGCACTTATTAATGCTGAATATAAAAGATTTTTTTTAACAAATTGCAGATTTTACTCCTTTTGTACATTTGCCTAAAACTCAAAAAAAAAAAAAAAATTATAAATTCATATATATATTTGCTTTTTTGATATACTAACAAAAGTAAAAATCCTTTTTTCCTAATCATGAAGCAAAAAAAATTAGCAATTTCTTTTTTATAATGAAAATATTGTACTTCTTCCTCCCCTCTACTATGGCATTTATCTAGAGTTTCAAGAGTAATACATGAAAAATAAATATTGTTTCAAAGCAACTGACATTTTTCTGATGCAGGTGTATATGCGGAAGGGGGGAGGGGGGATTTTCCTTTATGTTTTTAAACTAATTGTGAAGTATAAAAAGTATTATATTTTCTACTCTACTATTCAATGTCTAACTTGCTGTTGATTATGATAATAAGAATTATTAGAGTAAATTATATTTAATGCTGAAATTAGCATTAAATAACAAGTTTATTTATACTTATTGGCGATTTTATGTTTTCCATTTATGACATGTTTTGTAATAATCCATGCATAATAGAGAAAAAAAACACCTTATTACTAATTTAAATAGTACCAGAGGTTAACACCCCCCCCCCGCCTTGAGCAATAAAGTATTTTTGTGATAGCATTTTTTCATTGCAAAACTATTTTATTCTTGATTTTTTTCCACACTTAATATTTTTGCACTCCCCCCCCCCCCCAAAAAAAAAATAATTGACAATACAAATTTTGGAAAGATTGCAGTAAGAAGGAGGGAGGTAATTAAATGGAAAAACTCATGTTTTGTAAGCTTTTATATTGAGACTTCAGTTGAGCAGAAAGTGTTATATGAAATAGAATTAAAAATTTACAAACTATTTCAAATATATAATTACACAATAATAATTTCAAAATTAATTCCTTATGCATACCCACATCAAATATAATTTATATCAAATGAAATGTTAGACACACGAATGTGCGAAAGAAAGATCTTTGCCCCCCCCCCCTTCTACTGCTATAAATCTTATGTATGTTCTTTTCAAATTGCAGCTAGAATTAAACTAGATGACTTAAGCCATTTTCTGTCATCTGCCAGTTCTTGTTTTTATGTTCCATCTGAAAATACCTACCATACTGGATAGCTGAAATAAATAGATAAGGACAGGACGATATAAAGCGGTACCAGTTTTCATTGTGCTACTTTATTAAACAATTTTTGCTTACAAATCATTCTTTTAAACAAAAATTCTTCTTTAATTCTTTTAAAGACAATTTTTAGTAATACATTTTACATGATATGGAGCTGCATATCTTGAAAATTCAGAAACTGGCACTTAAATCCACAATCCTTTACTCTGAAGTCAGTTATACTTCAAACCCAGATTCCTTCCAAGTCAGATAAAGTATTGCTCCAAGTTCTGGCTAATTTTTTTCCACCTATTTAAAGAACATAAAATAACATTTTTAAAAAGATCAAACAATGTTAGTTGTGCACAGAATCAAATTAAACATACAGAAATAATAAAATAACTGAATTTTCAACTTTGAAATCAAGTAAATTAGATACGGCATTAAGGCCCCTGTCTTTGCCCCCGAAGATGCTTGCGAGCTAATGCAAATTTTCATTTTTAAATAATTTTTTTTAATTGGATAGCTGTGGTCTCTCTCAAGATCAACCCTTGATTACTTTTTTCGATTTTGGTTGAAGGTATTTTTCATAAGGTACAATCACTTTCTAAACTGGTTCTGAAAGAGAAACTAACTTTATAAAAAATATTTGCGACCAAAATCGAAAAAATAATCAAGGAGCGATTTTGAGATGGACCTCAGCTATCAAACGCAAAAAAATTATTTACTCGGTAAATACTCGATATTCGGCCTACTCGGCCAATTTGCCGAGTACTCGGTATTCGGCCAAGTTTTGGTCGAGTACTCGGCCAATACCGAGTAGTTGCAAGAATTTCATTTTTTAAGAATATGAACTTATAACTGATCTGTAAAAAGTTATTCGAATATCAAGGTATAATATATGTAATAATTCATGAAACTATTTACTCTGTATTTAACAATATGCCTGCAAAATATAAAAAAAAGTCAAGAACAAAATCCCTAAAAAAATTTCACATTTATACAAATAAAAATACTTTTTTATATATAGGAAAACAGAAAAGACTTATTTTGGATAAAGAAACTGAAAATACAATAAATGCATTAAAAAATTTATAATTAAATTTATTATATTTCAAATTATGGTGCAAAAACACCAAATGGTCTACATTATCAGTAGACAGGGCATTTCTTTTACTACTATAAATTTGGCCGGCCTCTATTACGTTCAGAATAAACAGTTGTTGAATGTGCATATAAGAGTTTTTTGTAAGGTTGCACATAATTGGAAAAGTTTTTTTTTTTTTTTTTCCTCACCATGCAAATGGAGTGTCAGTTTTACATGTCTTCTGTTAAAAAAGCCTGTATCTCTTTTTTGTACCAATTCTTCATGCGGTGATTTTAAATTAGTACTAGTACCACAATCTTTTTGTTCATTCACAATTTTCTCAAAACATTGCCAGAAAATAGATGAACTTTTTGCTAGCATTTTCTCTTTTGATTCGTCGACATTAGCATTCTCATACTTATTTTTTGTTTATTTGGTGGATTTTCAAGTTTTAAATCACCTAAACTCATCAAGTTTAGAGCTTGCTTTTTAAGGCAATCTTAATTTACACATTTATAATTTTCATTGAAAAAGGTTAGTTTTTTACTGAGATATTTAAAAAATAATAAATTTAAAATAACATGATATAATCTGTACGCATGAAAAATGAAAAGAAACTGCAAAGCCAATACATTTTTTTTTAATCAAAATAAAATAAGGTACAGACAGTTACAAAATAAATATGAAATGTTTGCATTATTTAATGAATTGTTACAGTAACCAATAAACATTTTTATTTTTGATAGACAGATTTCAATGGTTGGGATAAATTGGAGGGTTAAAGAATGTTTAAATTTTATATTAGATAATAACTGTAGTTGTCATGTATCAATTCTCCTTTTTTATTAGTTTTGAACTGTCAAAAATTGTCTTTAAAAGGTGCACAAATAAATTTCCAATTTAATGAGTTAATTTATTTATACTATATTTGTATATTATAGATATGTATACACAGGTATATTTATATATTTGTACACCTAAGCTCACATTATGCACACATCAGTGTCTTATTTTCTTATTATACAACTACTCGGTACTTGGCAGAGTACTCGGTACTCGGCCAAAGTACTACTCGGTACACCACTAGAAAAATGCTTTCTCATAGAAATAGCAGTAGCTCGTGAAAGTCTTCATGGGCAGGGACAGAGGCCTTAACACAAAATATATAAAGAATTTTATTCAAAATATGTAAAAACAGTTCATACCAGGATTTTTATTTAAGACTAACTTTCTTTTGTATGATTTAACCACAAGACAGCATTTTTCACTGAATATATTTACATTATATTGAAGAAAATCAGTAAATGACTGAAATTCTAATGCGAGATCGACAAATAATTTTAAATGGGATCCAAATATTTTTGAAAATTTTTATTGAGATCAAAGAACAAAACATATAAGTACGACTTTAAAATTCAATGGCAGATCTGAGAGTCCTCAAGGGGGGGGGGATTTAGGAAATTTTGAGACTTCAATCTGATGTGTGGGTTGGAGCTAATTTATTTCACTGTGGACGTGTTTGGGTCCAGTTGATTTCTATTTCTTTTGCTGCTGGTCGGTCAGCTTCAGCTTTTTTTTGGTGCAAGTCACGTTTGGGTCTGGTTGACTTTTACTTTTTGCTGACAGTCAGGTTATAAAATATTTTTTTTTCTGCAGGTAGGGATTGGGTTCGTTTGACTTCTACTTTTCGCCTGTAGGTCAGATTGACTCTTGTTTTTTAGCTGTGTCTAGTGCATTGAGTTTGGGTCAGATCGATCTATATTATCTCGGGTTAGCTCAATTTCAGAATGGGTTTTCATTCTTGTGAAAAGGACTTGGTTTAACCCAATTTCTGAAAAGAAAGTCTAAATATTTTTTTAAATTAAAGGTACGGAGGTGTACTAAATTAAAAAGAAAACTAAATTAAAAAGAAAAAGCAAGTAGACTGTAAATTTAATGGAATGTTTATTTTTCTAAGAGTCGCTGCTTGTTGCAGTATTAGAGCTTGTTGCTAAGAGACTGTTTCTCTCAATCCACTGCGTCACACAACACGTGAGCAGGGTTACAGTAAATTGCCGATTGGCGTATAATTGGCGTGGGCTGTGTTTGTCGCCAAGGCGATGTTACACGAACACAATACAGAAGCGGAACATCCCGCCCGGCGTTGAAATATTTTTATATTTCAAGATACATATGCAATACAAGTAATAATACAATATGATACAGATTATAAGCAAAAATAAATAAATAAAATAAATAAACACAAATAATACATGAAAATTAATACATAATAAAGCACATTTAAAGTTTAGGATCTATGATGTTGTCCTCAATGGGTAATATACTTATTTTTGAAATAGGTCGTTTAAAATTACCCTTAGCGGTACGAACTTCAACTACCCTGACTATCCCGTCCGCGCCTGGGAAAACCTTATTAATGCGCCCTAGTGACCAAGTGCAAATGGGTAATTGTGAGTCCTTAAGCAAAACTAGCATTCCTGGCAGAATATTAGGCTTTTTAAATAGCCACTTGTTTCTTTCTTGTAACTGGCTCAGATAATTATTCTGCCAACGTTTCCATATTAACTGCGTTAATTTTTGAGTCCTTTGCCATTTATTTAGCAAATTATCTTTGACCTCACTTAAATTGGGTTCTGGAATTAAATTAAGAGGCTTTCCTATGAGAAAGTGACCAGGAGTCAACACCTGAAGATCGTCAGGATCTGTTGACAAAGGACAAAGCGGTCGCGAATTTAAAATAGCCTCTATCTGTATGATAACTGTCAGGAATTCCTCGATCGTGAGATGAGCTGAACCCACAGCTCTTTTTAAGTGGTATTTGAAAGATTTGACTCCTGCCTCCCAAAGGCCACCAAAATTTGGCGCCCTAGGAGGGGAGAACTTCCAGTTAATACCTTCAGAAGCTAAAAAGTTCGAAACTTCATCACTCGTAACAAGTCTACGTAAATGTTTTAGTTCTGCTGAAGCCCCAACGAAATTTGTAGCATTGTCGCTAAAGATTACAGAGCTTTTCCCACGACGAGCGAAGAATCTTTTTAGAGTCGCTATTATAGCCTCGGATGTCAAATCTGAGACAAAATCCAAGTGCACAGCTTTAGTGACCATACATACAAATATGGCAACATAGATTTTCTGAAAAGTACCCTTTCTTTGACCTTTATATTTTATTTCAAAAGGCCCACTTAAATCTAATCCCACATTTGAAAATGGGGAACTGGGCACTATTCTTTCAGGAGGGAGATCCCCCATCATTTGACTAGCCGTTATAGGTTTAATTTTAAAGCATTGTAAACACTCATGTACAATTTTACGCGCAATATTTCTGCCACTAAGCGGCCAATATTTTTGACGCACTGTGTTCAAAAGAGATTGGGGTCCTACATGAAAATCTCGTTTATGATAATATTGAAAAATTAGTTTCGTCAAGCGACAGCTCGCCGGAAGTATAATGGGGTGTTTATGGTCAAAATTCAAATTTGATTTTGCTAGTCTTCCTCCCACCCTCAATAAGCTATCTCCTTCTAAAAAGGGATTTAAGAATTTTAACTTACTTGCGCGATGAACCGAAGATCCCGCTTGGAGGGCCGAAATTTCATTTTTGAAATACTTTACCTGTTCATTTTTTATTAAATAAACCTCTGCCTTTCTTAATTCCTCCAGCAACAGAGGGCCGGTTGCAGATGTTGCTTTTTTACATTTATGTATGAATCTGAAAATATAAGCTAAAATTCTAATTAATTTTTGGAAATTATTGCTAAGATTAATTAAATTATCACAGAAATTAGAGTCATTATGAATAGCGAATGTCAAGTTGCTGGGAGCTTTAAGCTCACTAGAATAATGTTCATCTTTAATGTCACTTATATTAGAGTCAGTTTTTGCTATTGTTTCTTCAAGAATTGAAAGAGGCGGGCCATGCCACCACAACTGGTTAGAAGACAGGTTTTCCACACTTGCACCTCTTGATATCAAGTCAGCTGGATTGTGTTCTGACGGAATATGAAACCATGGAAAGTTCTTAGTTTGTTCCTTAATTTGCACAACGCGGTTTCCCACAAACGTTTTCAGGAGATGAGGAGCAGTGTCTATCCAAGCTAAAGCAATAGTTGAATCAGAAAACAAATTGACTGAAGCTACTTGTTTGTCTAATGAATTTAAGGCCTTGTTAGTGAGTTTAACCAGAAGAAGACATGCTGACAGTTCGAGACGTGGCACTGTTATTACTTTGGTTGGACACACGCGGGATTTACTACATAATAAGTAACTGATGGTTTCACTAGAATTAGATGTTTGCATGTATATCACTGCGCCATAAGCCTTGGAAGACGCATCTGCGAAACCATTTAGCACCAATGATTGGTTCACAGCTAGGAAGCATCTTGGCACTTCAATGGATTCCAGTTCTTTAAGACTTTCGAGGAAGGTTTCCCATAGTTTGGCGACATGAGAGGGCAGCTTCTCATTCCACTCTATTTTAAGAAGCCATAGCTCCTGCATGAATATTTTTGCTTTAGCAATCACTGGCCCTAAGAGACCGAGAGGATCATAAATGCGGGCAATTTGCGAAAGTACATCTCTTTTTGTGAAATCACTCTTTGTGTTGATATTAACTTTATACCTAAACGTATCATTGAAACTGTTCCACAACATCCCTAATGTTTTAACAGTTATTTCTTCAGAATTTCTGTCCAGGGGAAACATGTGATTATCAGTAGATTGGATCTCATTGGTACACCATTTGTGTAAAACCATCCCTCCCTTTAGGAGGAGTTCAGTTAATTGCGATTTCATTAATCTGAATTCTTCTAAATTGGATGAGCCCGATAGGCAATCATCCATATAAAAGTCCTTCAAAACAATTTTCGATGCTAACGGGAATTCCTTTTTCTCATCTAGAGCTAACTGTTGTAATACTTTGGTGGCTAAGTAGGGGGCACAAGATGTTCCATACGAAACTGTTGTTAGCTGAAATACCTTAACCGGGGATGACATACTGTCTTTCCACAAAATTTTTAAATATTTGTACTGGGATGGATTTATTTCTATCATCCTAAACATTTGTTTAATATCCGCAGTAAAAGCATAAATATGCTTTCTAAATCTAATTAATATCGAAAAAAGATCATCTTGCAGAACTCCACCCTTACATAATAAATCGTTCAAAGATTTTCCGTTGGTTGACTTGGCACTAGCGTCAAAAACGACGCGTAGTTTTGTGGTTTTACTAGAGGGTCGTAAAACGCCGTGATGTGGTAAGTAATAGCCATCATTAAAGTTCGTGTTTTATTTTATTTCATGCATGTGATTTAAAACTCTATATTCTTTAATAAATTCTGTGTATAAATTTTTCATAACAGGATCTCGATCTAAACGTTGCCACAGAGAGTTTAATCTTTTCAAAGCAAGATTTTTGGAATTTCCCAAATCGGGTTCTAAAACCTGTGGTTTAAACGGCATCGTGACCACAAACCTACCATCCGGTTTTCTGAAGTGCGTTTTATCGAAGTGATCATTACAATATTCTAATTCCTCACTGTTACAGGGTTTTAAATTTTGCACTTCTTCAATTTCCCAAAAAGACTTCAAAGTGTCATTAAGTAAATCAAGATTTTTTGTTAAGAAACAATAATTAGTATTATTATTATTTACTGTTTTGTCATAAATACACCCAGATACTAAATATCCAAAAATACTTGATTGCAAATATAAATTATTGCCTAACTTTATTTTTTCTTCATTTAAAAGAGAAAAATACAGTTCAGCACCGATAATTATCTCCACATTGCTTGGAATGTTAAATTTTTTATCCGCTAAACAAATATTTGCTGGAATTTTTAAATCTGATATGTTTATCTTTTTCGAGGGCGTGAAGTCACAAATGTTTGGAACGATTAATAACTCAATATCATAACTGGCACTATTCATTTTATTTGACAACTTCGATTTGATTCTAGATTTAATGTAAATAGGCAATTTATTTATTCCACTTACAGGAATATTTATTTTCTCCTTTTTCAAGCCTAATATTTGTGCTGCTTTAAATGTACAAAAACAATTCTGAGATGCGGAATCTAAGATTGCCCTGAAAGGAATTTTGATGCCATTTACATCTGTCAAATAAATTATTGCAGTGCTAATTAAAACAGATTTATTATTATCATTTTCATATGAAAAAAATGAATGAGCAGTAGTTTCGTTTTGTGATAAATCTTCCGAAACAAAATTGCTATTTATTGTTTCATGTATTGGGAGATTGTTTATAGGATTGTTTACTGGTGTTGTATAATTATGTAATGATGAATGATGGCTTGCGCTCTTGCAACATGACAAGTGCTTTTTGAATTACAATAATTAATGAGGTGGGCTGAACTTAAACAATTGAAGCAAAGTTTATTTTTCTTAACAAGGTTAATTCGCTCACTTAACTTCATATTTTTATATTTAACACAATGATATAAGGGGTGGTTTTCGGTTTTACAAATTACGCAACATTTACTTTGAGGTTTGTTTGTTTTTATGAATAAGGATTTTGCAGTATATTTAGAGGATACATTAGAATTTATACTATTTAAGATTTGACATCTTCGCTCAAGAAATTCTAAAAATTCATCAAAATTAGGCACTTCATTATCCTTTAATGTTAGTTCATATTGTTTACGAGTTTCGTTATCTAGTTTATTTAGAATAATATTCAGCAAAATTGCGTTCGAGAAATTATCTCTATCATACTTTAAGATCTTTAAAGCCCTTAAATTTTTCTTCACGTTATCCAATAAAATGCGGAGATCCTTAGCGGATTCCTGTTTAATTACACAAAGATTTAAAATATTCTTTATATGACAATCTACCATAACTCTTTTATTCTCGTATCTTTGTTCTAACGCATTGAAAAGTGAAACATAATTTTCATCTGGTGTAAGCAAACTCCTCGCTTCACCAGTCAAAGCAGAACGCAAATAAAATAATTTTTCATTATCTTTTAAATTTGAATTATCATTAATAAGCTCGTTAAATGTACTTTTAAATACGGACCATTCTTCAATTCTGCCACTAAAAACCGGCAATATGACCCTAGGTAGCTTAATGCTAGACGTTTTAGCTTGGTCCTGTTCAATAGATTTTTTATTAGAATCAGTATTTTCATAATAAGCATTAATAGAGGATTTTAAGCTTACCTCTAGTTTTAGAATATCCTCGTCCAGTTGACTCAGTATTTTTTCAGTTTCTTCCAACTTTTCTTCCTCTATTATTCTATAATATTCCAGTTTAAGAGCTTCAAACTTTTCTTCAGTTTTCGACAGTAAATCCAGGTGGGCTTTCCATTCGGATAAATTAAATGTTTTTCCATCCGTTGCGTTAAATATCCTGGTGACTTGGGCCTTGATATTCCCTCGCCTTCTGTTCAATGCTTTTATCTCAGTTTCCGACATTATCTTGTTGACGAAATTCGATTAATTCAATATTTAATTCAATAGAAAAGACACTGATTCGTTCATACCTCCGGGTCGCTAGGACCAAATGTACGGAGGTGTACTAAATTAAAAAGAAAACTAAATTAAAAAGAAAAAGCAAGTAGACTGTAAATTTAATGGAATGTTTATTTTTCTAAGAGTCGCTGCTTGTTGCAGTATTAGAGCTTGTTGCTAAGAGACTGTTTCTCTCAATCCACTGCGTCACACAACACGTGAGCAGGGTTACAGTAAATTGCCGATTGGCGTATAATTGGCGTGGGCTGTGTTTGTCGCCAAGGCGATGTTACACGAACACAATACAGAAGCGGAACAGTGATATACAGTGAAAAACACATAAAGCACATGACATGCCCAATATTAATTATTTAGGAATAATCATTTGTAATTCAGTAAATAATGCGTTGAAACTTATTTATCCCTTTCGGGTCTGGTATACTACCAATAGTAAGCAGGGTTGCAAAAAAGCCGGCTAAAATTAAAAAAAGCCAGGCCGATGGCTTTTATTGGTTTTAGCCGGCTTTTTTTGGCCGAAATTGGCCTTTTTTGGCCAAAATTGGCTTTTATACAGAGAAGTGTTTTTATTATAAGCTACACATTTTTTTAAGTGTCCTTTAACTAGTTTTAATGATGTTTAATTTACTTTGAGTTTAATAAATTTATTAAAATAAAAAATTGGGATTTTATTTTAATTATGATTTATTATGAGAAATTGGGTTATAACCCAATTTTTCAAAAATGAAGACATTAATATTAGAATAACATATTGATGGAGTTGCTAGTAATTTATAGTCAGAATTGCAAATATGTCAGCTAAATTATAAAATGTCCATACCAAATGCTTTTTCCGATTTACATTAATCTTTAATCCAACCTTGTTTTTCCATTTTTATTTCTTTATAAAATTAAAGAGGACAATGGGTACATAGTTACATTTTTATTACTCAACTAATTTTAAGAGTTATTAAATTGTCATGTTTTATTCCCTATTAACATTTAAAATCATACATATAAAAAAAATCACAATTTCTCACTATTGAAAATAATATTATGAAATATGCATATTTCACAATATATTATATTTCACAATTTATTTCAGTATTCTCAATTAACATATGCATGAATATATTCATGCAAGACGGCATATAAGCACTTTTAAATAACAAAGAGCTATTCAAAATTTTAATTCAACAAATTTTATTCAAACATTTTTGTTGTTTTTAAGTATATATAATTATGTATAAACTCGCCTCAAATACTGAATCCTTCCTTATTTGTCTTTCAACATTGTTCATCTATGACGTAATCTTTACATATTGACTTGAAAAATGTTTCCATGAATGCTTTGGTGTGTTACATTTTGTCATAATTCAATTAAATATAATTCTTAAGAATGTAATATAAGTAGAACTATGAAATATAGAAGTTTAGGACACATTTTTTGTTATATTTTCTTTTTTCCAAGATTTATACATTTTTTTGGACATAATGCCTTCACAGTTGACTTCTAGCAGTTATAAAGACTTACTTATTTGAAAAATTAAATAGAAATTTATAATTTTTTAGTAGTAAATAATTAAAAATGTATTAAAAATAAATCAATCCAAATTTAATATGGATTTGATACAAATTAACACTTAAGCTGGCTTTTTTCAATTTTAACCGGCTTTTTTTAAGTGGATAAAACCAAAAAAGCCGGCCGGCTTTTTTTGGCCCGGCTTAAAGCCGGCAACCCTGATAGTAAGTACATCATCTTTCAACTAACATTTTTCCAGTATTTACTAATTGCTTTCAAAGAGCTTCACATTCTATTATGAAGACTCATCCTAAAAGAGTGTATTTATTTTTTTCACTAAAAGATAGCCCTACATTAAACTTTTCAAACGAAGGGCCACATTCAAATATATCTGGATGGTTGAGGGCCACATCAATAACACTGAGATAATTCGAGTTAGAGGAGACAATCAGATAAAAAAAATATGGTTTTAGAAGAGTCTGTGTGTGTGTTTGGGGGGGGGGTACCCATTTAAGTTCACTTACCCAGTCAAAATACCCAATTCAGTTGATAAGCTGGGTTGGCATGGTTTAAACCTACTGGTTTTAACCACGGTTTAAACCAAATGGGTTTTTTTCTCAAAAAAAACCAAATGGTTTTTTTAGAAGAAATCTAATGACATTTTCTTTTTTTTTTCTTTATAGTTTACGTGCTTCAGATTATTGGACATAAATAATTTCTACTTTTAACACTTCATTTCAGTAATACGTATTATATATAGTGGGTTTAGGTCTTTTTTTTATGCATAGGATTAAACCAATTGTTTTTTTTTTTCTAAAAAGAAAAAAAAAGAGCAAGTTGTTTTTTAGAAGAAATCTAATGACATTTTTTTTTCTTTATAGTTTCAAATTATTAGATATAAATAATTTCTATTGTTTTTTAGAAGAAATTTAATGTCATTTTCTTTCTTTATAATTTACAAGTTTCAGATTATTGAATATAAATAATTTCTACTTTTAATACTTTATTTCAGCAATAAGCATTAGATATATTAGGTTTACGTCATTTTGTTATGCATAGGATTAAAATCAGTATGCATTGGTGAACATATCTATTGCTCTAAAGAAAAAACTTTGAACACATGAATTGATCAAAGATAAAATAGATTCAATATATTTTTTTAGAAGAAATTTAAATAATCTGCATTATGCAGATTATTTAATGCAATTAATAACATAGCACAATGATCTTTTAAGATTTTGCACAAGCTGTAAAAGAAATTTTTCTTTTGGGAGATTATCTTGAAGAATTAAAAGCAAATACTGGTTGCTAGTTATAGCATTTTAAAAATAATTTTTTTCCCTCTGCTATCTGCTGAATCTAACGACTAAAAATGTTAACTTCAAATTGTCACTCAGAAAGAAAAAATCCTAAGAAGTATTTGTAATTTATTATTTGAATAATTGTGGAAAAGAATATTTATCAAACGACATCCAAATGTTTATTATTAGTAATCAAAAGATAGTTTATAAAGATTTACAAGGCATCAATGGTTCACTGTGATGAACAATTAAAACTTTCAACATAAGGTTGTTTGCTAAAACTGTCTAAATTGAAAAATTAATTTTTTCAATTTTCAGCATAAATTCAGTTTAATTATTAAATTTAAATTATTTTAAATGAAGCTACACTGCTTATAAACCAATAATGTCTGTTTTTATCAGTAAATATGCATATATATAATAAGAACGGATGTTAAAAAAAAACCGGTTTAAACCAAAAAAAACCTGGTTTAAACCAAAAAAACCCGTTTTTTGGGGGGGTTTTTCTAACCCTGTTGATAAGGATATAGCAGCATATTTTTTAATTTTTATATATAACAGATACAGCAAGCATTATTTTCCAGATGAACGAAGAAAAGAGAAAGAGCCGATCAACAAGATTTTTTTTTTTTTTTTTTGGCTCTTGATGAACGAATTTCTTGATTTTCTGTGCCTGGTGAATGATATTTGTAATTTTTCCATGTCTGATCGACCAAATTTGTTAACATAATTTGCATTTTTTTCAAAACCGATTGAGAAAATTCAGAATTTTTACTCGCCTGATCTGCAAAAATTCGTAATTCTTACGAAACTGATCGAGAAAATTCACAAATTTTCCTTGCTTGATCAACAAAATCCACCATTTTACAAATCCGATCGATGAAATTTGTGATTTTGAATAAGCCGATTGTCAAAGTATTTGATTTTTTCTACTCCAGATTGACAAAAAGATTTTTTGATTTACAATTTTTAAAAAGCCGATTGAGAAATTCTCTATTTTTACAAATCGATCGATAAAATTCGTGATTTTTACAAAATTGATAGCCGAGATTCGCAATTTCTCTTCGTATGATTGGCAAAATTCATGATTTTAATGAACCCGATCAATGAAATTCACGATTTTCCTTTGCATAATCGACAGATTTCGCAATTTTCCATGCCTAATTCACAAGATTCTGGATTTTTTCGCGCCTGATTGCCGAGATTCGCAATTTTGCCACATCTGATCACCAAAATTCAAGATTTTTCCACAGCTGATTCACGAGATTCTCAATTTTTCCACGGCTGATCGCCGAGATTTGCAATTATTCTGAAGCCGATCGACGAAATTCTTGTTTTTACAAAGCCAATCAATGAAACTTGCAATTTTTCCAAAGTCAATCGATGAAATTTGCTATTTTCCATCACATGATCAACGAATTTTGCGATTCTTCGGCTCCTGAACAATGAAATTTGCAATTTTTCAGCACCTGATCGAGAAGATTCATGATTTTTCTGCACCCAAATGACGAGATTCATGATTTTTCTGATAAGGATCGATGAAATTAACGATTTTTATAAAGCTGACCAATCAAGTTCATGATTTTTACAAAGCTTTTCAACAAAATTTTCTGACTTTTCTTCACATGAAAGATGAAATTCACAATTTTATTCGAGTCTGATCGACTTAAATTGCAATTTTTCTCGTACGTGATCAACAAAATTCGCAATATTCCCATCTCGAACAACAGAAATTTGCAATTTTTCGGAAAGCGATCAATAAAACTTGCAATTGCTTGGTCTTCGATCGACAAAATGTACACTTTTTTCGGTATTAATCGACGAAATGTACACTTTTTTTTGCTATTAATCGACGAAATACACATTTTTCTTCGTCTGAGTATCGAAATTTGCGATTTCTGTACTAACAATGACGAAATCTGCATTTTTTTTACGCAGCAAGATGAAACTCATGATTTTTTTTCTGTTGATAAACAGAAGAAAACACGATTTTTACTGCAGCTGATCAATGCAATTTTCAATATTTCCGCACATCACTAAATTTGGGATTTTCCCGTGTCTTATCAACAAAATTTACTATTTTTTTTTCTTGTCGTTGATCGACAAAATATGCAATTTTTTGTGTCTTATCAACGAGATTCGAGTTTTTCTCAGGCGATAAACCGAGAAAATATGCTATTTTTTGCATCCAATGATTTAATTCGCAATTTTTTCAAGGATCAACAAAACTGGCGATTTTTTTCTTGTTCAATCAATGAAATGTGCGATTTTTGTATTGTGCAAACTTACAATACAAATATAACTTTTGCAAAAAACAAATAAATAAGACGACAGTTTAACTTGAGCTCTGAGGCAAGAGAAAATACAGAAGAGTACATGGGTCACAGTCGAAAAATAATGCTTATACAAGTTGATACAAATCTTCTTAATATCAGCTTTTATTCCACACTTGAGTCCAACCTTGGAAATTTTGACCAGTGCAGACCTCCAGGAAAGGAGACCAGGAAGTCTAGACCAGGCTCAACTTGGAACAAAAAGTTTAGCCTGACCATGACCCTGAATCTGCAGAAAATTTACAAGTTGTGAAATTAGTAAATATACTGTTTAGACAAGCAGGAGGGAGGGCTATAGATATAATACTCAACTATTTGGGAAAAGGAGTCATTAAAAAGAAATTGTGTATTGTATTGAATGGATGGAATAGAGAAAAGTTAATTTCAATCACACATTTTATATTTCAATTGAATTTCTTCCCATTAAAATCTGGGTAAGTAACAAATAAGCATCCATTACAACTCCTTCAACTTCCCCCCTTATTCCCTCCATACTGGGGATTTAGACAGTTATATACAGACACACGCACACACTGTGTGCAGTAAAATTTTAGGAAAAAACAATTTTATTTTTGTAATTTTTCTATTTTGGTATTAAAAAATTAAAAATATTCCCCTAATTTTATGGACAAATTTACTGTTAGCGTATAATTAAAAGCAAAGCAGACTTTCAAATTTTCTGAAAATTAAAGGCATTTGCTGCAGAAAACTTAAAAAATGCATCAGTCCGAAATTCCAAACACCAAAAATCACAAATTTTGACAGACAGTCAGGGCTGTAACTATAAATGTGGGGGCCTTGGAGCAAACTAGTGAGGCCCCGCACGCCCGGGACAAATTGAAATTTTGCCCCGGGCACAGTTTTTTTTTTCGCACACCGCTGTTTAATTGTACACAGTATTATAAGACCAAAAATGACTAAAAAACATAAAATTGGGTATTCAATTCTATGTTTTTTTGCAATGCAATTTTTGCCGATTCCACTGAAGCTAGCATAAGGGAGAAAATACGGACTTCTGATTTGTCGAATGCTTTAAAGAGTGTTTTGGTTAGGTTCATTTTCGAGTTTATGTAACTTAATCACACATTTCTGTTTAAAAACCTTTTGAAAGATGGATTTTGAATTTTTTTTCAATTTTATGTATTTATTAATAGATAAGAAATAAGATTTTCTAGATGGTTTTTATTATATTATCCAACGGATCAGAAGCCCATGTTTTCTTCCTTATACTAGCTTTTCTGGGATCGGCAAACATGCTGGCGTGACATTCTGCTTTAAAACTCCTTTTGCATGCGAAACGTATGGAATATATCGATGGACAAGCAAAAACATTTACTGTAGCACTTTGATATATATTTTTTTTAAACTAACTTTTAGCTAGGTGCTAGGCTTTTTATAGGAAGTTAGACTAGAAACTAAAATCAATAGTTTTTTTAACTATCAGTTTGAGGCCCCTCAGGCTTGCAGGCCCCGGCAGTAGTTACGGCTCTGCACAGTTGTCATAAAAAATAAATTTTGTTAATCGTTCGCAGAAAAAAAAAACTTGCCCTGTTTGTAGTTGTGTGCTGTCAGTAAATAATTCGTAGATAAAATTGGAGGAATATTTTTAAATTTTTGGTACTTTAAAAAAAAGTTACAAAAATAAAAATTGTTTCTTTTCTAAAATTTTCTGTACACGGCGATCGTCTATATTATATAATTCTGGTTACACAGTTTATAAAAGAACTTGGAGAGATAACAGAACCTAAGTTCTTTATAGTATTTAATTCAAAGTTACAATTCTGTTTAAAATAAATAAAAACTTACATGTTTGGAAATATATGCTTTGAGATAAGTAGGAAGGCCTTTCTGAATTTTTCAGCCAGTCTATCTAAAAATAGAATTAAAAAAAATATGACAGGCATATGCAAAAAAACATTTAAATTTTTATTAACATCTTAATTATAAAACATATTTGGGATTATCTTATCAAACATATCATAAGATATCAAATTCATTTAAGCAAAGGTAACTATTTGAAATTATAATGGCTTCATAAAAGTAGCGAATTTTGTTGATTAGGCACTGAAAAATTATAACTTTTCTCAATAGGCTTTGTAAAAGTAGCAAATTCTGTCAAAATTGCAAATTTAGTTGTTCATACAAAGAAAATTTACAAATTTTTTTGATCAGGCATAGAATGCTGAGAGTGTAAAAATATATGTGTGTATGTATTGTATGCTAATTAGACATCTTATAATTTACAATTACCAGTTAATTGAACAAATATAATACATTATACGATATGAGCAAATGAAAAAACCCTTTAAAGTTGTTACACTTACAGAGTTTCCCCCAGAGGGGCGCTCCGCCCCTCCTGCCCTTTAGTTTAAAAAATAGCGCCCCTCTTGCCCCTCATCCAAAAACTAGTGCCCCTCTTGTCATTTATTCAAAAAAAAAAAAAAAATAGTGCCCTTCTTGCCCTACATTTGAAAAAACGCAGCCCTCCAGCGATGATCCTAACGTGCTATAGCGCGTAAATTACACAAGAAATTGGCGACGGAATGCAAAAATAGCCTCATACGCGTCCCGTGGGATTGGTAATTTCGTCATAAAATCGCTAAAAAATTTCAGGCAAGATTTGCAAAAAAAAAAAAAAAAAACGGTTAATTTTGTCAAAAAATGTCACAAATCGGCAGATTTTTTCAAAAGATCATGGAAAACGACAAATTTCTTCCAAAAATCGCGATAAAACGAAAATTTTTGTCAAATGAGTCGCAAAAGATGAAAACTTTCGTCAAAAAATAGCGATAAAACGGCAGATCGTTAAAAGATTTGCGAGAAAAACGGCAAATTTCGTCCAAAAATCACAATAAAACGGAGATTTCTGTGAAAAGTTCTGTTTTTTCGCTAGATTTTCACGAGATTTGTTGTTTTTTCCCCGATTTTGTTTAGCAAAATATGCCCTTTTTTACGATCTTTTAACAAAATTGGCCGTTTTTTCAAGATCTTTTATCAATATTTGCCGTTTTTTTTAGATCTTTTTAAAAATTTACCTTTTTTTTCTTTTTTTTCAATTTTTTGATTGAATTTCTTTTTTTTTGCGATTTTTTGAACCGCTAGATTCTTGATTCAACTGTATAAAAGTGCCCTTAAAAATGTAAAAAGTGCCCTTTTCAGGGCAGTAGCGCCCTGCCCTTTTTTAAACCTGGGAGAAACTCTGCACTTATTAAATCCCACATTTTATATTAATAATAAAAACAGTAAAGCAATACTCAAACATTCTGCTAAAAATACTTTGAAATATTTGTAAATAAATGTTAAAATACCAAGAAACTATCTAATAATTTAAAGAATATAAAATTCTAAAGAGTTTTACCTAGAAATCTATCTTGAACACAATATCACAAAAAATGCATAAATAAAGAAAAGAAAAGAGGAAATGCTACTTACTTTATGCATTTAAATTAATATTTATACTAAAATATAGGATAACTTTGATACACAACACTGGTTTATTTTTTATCTTAAAAAATATCATAAGATAATATTCGGCTTTCAAAATGAAAGCCGAAAAAAAAAAAAAATTATGTTTAGATATAGTAGGGAAAAAAATTCCCTTTGTTTTCCAGATTTTTTTGAAAATTCCCTGGATTTTCTGTTTTGAAAGGGGATTTAAAAATTCTCTCCGGATCTCCAGGTGGCGTGGCAACCCTGATAAAGTTCACATATTTTTTCATCAGCCACCTATATTTGTTTTTTATCACTTTTAATAAAACATATAATTCGCTCGCCTGAGTAATGTCAAGAAATAAATGTTATTACATCTTGAAAATAATCCTCGCTATATCTGTTATGTATACAAACATAAAAACTGCTGATATAACCTTACCAACTAAATTTGATATTATGACTGGGTAAGTGAAATTAATGGTGTAACCTCGCCCCCACTCCCCGGTTAAACTTTTTTTTTTTTCAGATTAGAGGCCACAGATCAACTCCTCAAAATCAAATTCTCTCAGTGATCGATTTCGTGATCTTTTGACAAAATTTGCGTCTTTTTGGGATTTTAAACAGTTATCTCATTTTTTCGTTATCTTTTGACAAATCTTGTCTGTTTCACAATTTTTAAACAGAAATCTCATTCATTTCATGATCTTTTGTCGACAATCACATTTTTTCTATGATCCTTTAATAAAAGTCTCATAACTTTACAACATTTGATGAAAATTGTGGTCTTTTGTGCGATCCTTTGACAGGAATTGAGTTTTTTTTGCAAGCTTTTGACCAGGGAAAATTTTTCTTTTTTTTTTTTTTTTGGGGGGGGGGAATTCTTCATAGAAAATCACCGTTTCTTCAGATAATCTTTTATCGAAAATGACCTTTTCCTTGATCTTTAAATGAAATCGGCATCATATCTGCAATCTTTAGATGAAATCGACTTTTTCCCGCAGTCTTCCAACGAAATCAGCATATTATCTGCGATATTTGGTGAAATTGTCATTTTTTCCACGATCCCACAGGAAATTCCTGTTTTTCAGCGCCCTTTTGACAAAAAGGAGGTTTTTCTTCTACAAAATACAGTGCTGTAATTGGAAAAAAATATTTGTGGGAACTCACTTTTCCATAGAGTCCATGTTGGTGTTACTGGATTTTCGCTAAGCAAAAAACCAACTTAAAGCATTTAACTCAAAATCAACTTTGAGTTAAAAGATTTATTTATTATACTCTAGTTTTTGGGCATTGTATTTGTGTAGCACTCTTTAAATGAATTTTATAAATAACGTAGTAACATTTTCAATCACGAAGCAAAATGTAATTGAAATACCAAAAGTTTTCATAAAGAACGATAGTGAGAGGGTTTTTTCTGCTTTTTGATTTACAACAAATTGTCTCCTCTGCCAATCTTCTTCCTAGTGACACCCAAAATTAATGACCATATGTTCCATGACCATGGTTTAAGACTAAATCTTTTAAGGAAGATTATAAATACAAGTGAACTGGCTTTTTTTTTTTTTTAATGAAGATTTAAATTTTCGCATCGGTCATGATGTTATTCATGCAGCTGAATTTGCCTTTTGTTTTCCGACATTGAATTGGATACAGTTTTCATACACTAGAGTGTATGAAAACTGTATTAAAGGGCTTAGCTCCGATAAACTTGATAATTATTTTTATAATACATATTAATCGTTATTATTTCGATTAATTTGAAAAAAAAAGAAAAGAAAAGAAAAAATTGTGCTTGTGTGCGATATTTAATTTTATTTCTTTTTGCAGTAACAAATCAAACATTTCTGGGAACGGCGTTCCCATGCGTTCAAACCCAATTACAGCACTGACAAAATATTAATGAAATGTGTGTTTTTTCGGCAATCCTTTCATGAAATTTCCATTTCTCCGTGCCCCACCAGTGGCCGAGAGGTTCGGACATCTCAACTGGTAGACGGCAGGTGCTGGGTTCGAACCCAATCGCGGCTGTCGGCCTAACCGTTCGGAGTTTTCCGTGGTTTTCTTCGAACCTTGCGTAAATACGGGTTAGGTTCCCTTAGAAAGACCCCCAGGGAGGGCACTCCCCCTGGTCCTATATCCCATTAGCGTAAATAATCGGACGACAAAAATCAACCAACCAACCAATCAACCATTTCTCCGTACGCAAAACCATAGAAGTTCGCAACTATGCGGAACTGATCACCCAATTTCAAATTTTCGGAAGAGAATCACCCTTACTTTTGACAGAAAATGCATCTTTTTTGCGATCCTTTGACAGAAACCTTGTCTATTTCATATTTTTTGACCGAAATAGCATCTTTTTTTGCAATTCTTTGATAAAGTTGGGGTGTTTTTGTTTTTCGCAATCTTTTGAGTGAAATAGCAGTTTCCTCCAGGTTTAAAAAAGGGTGGGGCGCTACTGTTCTGAAAAGGGCACTTTTCCATTTTTAAGGGCACTTTTATAGAGTTGAATCTAGACTGTAGCGGTTCAAAAACAGAAATTTCATCAAAAATTTAAAAAAAAAGGGTAAATTTTGTTAAAAAATCGCGAAAAAATGTCAAATTTCGTAAAAAAAATCGCAAAAAACGGCAGATTTTATTAAAAGATCGCATAAACAGCAGTTTTGCTAAAAAATCGTGATAAAATGGGAAATCTCGTGGAAAAAAAAAGGAACTTTCCACAGAACATTGTTTTATTGCGATTTTTGGACGAAATTTGTCGTTTTTTTCCGCAAATCCTGACGAAATTTGCAGTTTATCGCTATTTTTTGACGAAAGTCGCCATTTTTTGCGACTCATTTGACAAATTTTCTGTTTTATTGAGATTTTTGGAAGAAATTTGACGTTTTCCCACGATCTTTTGAGGAAATCTGCTTTTTTGTGAAATTTTGTGACGAAATTAACCATTTTTTGCGAATCTTGCTGGAAAATAGTTATTCCGTGATTTTTAACGAAACTTGCCAGTTTTTTAGCGATTTTTTTGACGAAGACACGTACAAGGCTATTTTTTGCATTCTGCCGTTGATCTTTTACGTAATTTACGTGCTATAGCATGTTCGGATCATCGCTGGAGGACTGCATTTTTTCAAATGTGGCAAGAAGGGCACTATTTTTTTGAATGAATGACAAAAGGGACGCTAGTTTTTGGATGAGGGGCAAGAGGGGCGCTATTTTTTAAACTAAAGGGCAGGAGGGGCAGAGCGCCCCCCCCACACTGAAACCCTCTGGGGGAACTCTGGAAATAGCATGTTTTATGTGATTTTACAACAGGAATCGCTTTTTTTTTCATTTTCCCATGCTCATTTTATGAAAATCATGTTTTTTCTGCAGCACTTTGACGAAAATAGTGATTTTTTTTTCCGGAATCATTTGAAGAAAAGCACGTTTTTGGGGGGTTGCAGAATATTTCTGATCCAGTGATCTAGGATCAGGGAGGATTTTAACCAACCGGGGAAAATTTGCAGAAACATATACAACTGATTTCGATTTTAACAACAAATTTTATAATTCCCTGAGATAGAAAATTCACTACAAACAAAAAGATCTGGTTGGCGATCGTCACAAAATTGATGTGTACCGTATGCAGTGGCGCCGACTTCCGGGTCTGCGGGAAAAACTTCCCTGAAAAACTTCTGCAGACATTGCAATATCTTGGCAGACCCTGAAAAATGCAGGTATAAGATTTTTCCGCGAATTCGCGATTTTCTGTAGTGCTTTTCGCTATTTTTGCCGTTTTTCGCCGGAGTGATTTGTTCCGAAATTTAAGAAAGTTAGTCATCAATCCGAAAATTCGGAGATAAAATCACAAAAAAAGTCAATTTTGTCAAAAGATCGGGTAATAAACATGAACAATGTCAAAAAATTGCCAATTTCGTCGCACGATCGCGGAAAAACACCAATTTCGTCAAAGGGTCGCGAAAAAACATTAGTTTTGTGAAAAGATCGTGGAAAAAACTCGAAAATCGCCAAAAGATTGCAGAAAATTTCGTAAAAAAGTAGTGTGAAAGACACACATTTCTGTCAAAGAAGCACAAAAAAATGCAAAATTCGTTCTAAGATAGTAGGGAAAACGCAAATTCTGGGAAAGAATCAAGAGATAAAGGCGGAATTTCTCTTAAGATCGCAGAAAAATACGATTTTCGCAAATAATAGCGGAAAAAACGCATATTCTGTCGAAAAATTGCTAGAAAATTGTGAATTTTGGCATAAAGTCTAAAAAAAATCGCAGTAAAGACGCGAATTTTGTCAAAAAGTAGTGATGAAAATGCAAAAAATCGCGGAAAAAACATTAATTTCGTTTAAAGATAGCAGGAAATAAGGAAATTCTGTCAGAGGATAGCGGGAAAAAAGCGAAATTCGGCAAAAAATCGCGGGGGGAAAACGTGAATTTCGGCAAAAGATTGCGAGTAAAAAATAAAAATTTCCAAAAATCATGAAATTTAGCAAAATGGAGCAAAAAACTCGAATTTTGCACAAAGACAGCAGCGAAAATGCAGAAATAGAAGGAAAATATGGTAAAACTTGAATAATTTCATTTACTGTAATTTATGTACTTCTATCTTCCATGTAATTTGTATTATTCTTTGACCTTTTTTAAAAGTTTCTTTTAAGATACTTTGATTTGATATTTATTATTATTTATATTGAGATGATTGAGTAAACTATGTTATTTTCACCTGTAATAAAGAAAATTTTTCATCCCATACACATTTTTCTGCAATTTATGTGTTAAACTAGGGATGCGCAACCTGTGGCCCACGATAGGTTAATGTATCGCCTGCGAATTTCATCAATTTACAACTGGAAATAATTGCAATTTTTGTGCATATTTTGCAGGAAAAAATCTTAAATTTCATCACTTTATCGGGGAAAATATAAAATTTCGTCACTTAAGAATCGCAAGTTTCATTGATCAGTACGGGAAAATCACAAGTTTCGTTCATCAGATATGGAAAAATCGCGAATTTTGCCCATGAGGCTAGGAAAAAAAAAAAAAATTCCCCGATCGGACACGGAAAATTTGCGAATTCTGTCAGTCCGACGCGAAAAATTGCATATTTCGTTGATCGGGCAAGAAAAAAAAATTCAGTTGTTTATGATACTCGAAAAAAATTATAAAATAAATCCATCGGTTGCCAAAAAAAGCATGTTTTCTTGATTTATCGACTAAAAAAGCACGAATTTCGGCGATCGAACACAAAAAAATCACAAATTTCGTTGATAAAACACGGAAAATCGCGAATTAGACTATGTCGCTCAGAAAAATTTTAAATTCCATTGTTCGGCTGCGAAACAATCGTGAATTTTGTCAATTTACCAAGAGAAAAAATCGTGAGTTTCTTCTTGTCGCATAAAAAATGCAGATTTCGTCAGATTTAGTACAAAAATCGTGAATTTTGTTGAACGGACGCAGAAAATTGCATATTTCGTCAAATAAGGGTGGAAAAGCGCGAATTTTATTGATTGGATTCCAAAAAATCGCAAATTTCGTCGGTCATAGACGAGAATATTGCGAGTTTTGTTGATCCCACATAGATCAATTGCTAAATACATGAATCAGGCTCTAAAAATTCATGCAAAGAAAAATCGTGAATTTCGTCGATTCACTTCGTAAGAATTGTGAATTTTGTCAATTCATCGTGGAAAAATCGGAAATTTCGCCGATCTGGAACGGAAAAGTTGCTAATTTCGCCGACTAGCTTTGTAAAAATCGCAAATTTTCTCAATAACCTTTGTAAAATACGCAAATTTTGTCGATCGGCTTTGTAAAAAACGCGAATTTCATCGATCGGGTGCGGGAAAATCGCGAATTTCGTCAATCAGATTAGTAAATATTTCGAATTTTGTTGATTGGGAACGGAAAGATCCTGAATTTTTTTTAAACAGGCTCGGAAAAATCGAGAATTCCGTCGATACAGCACGCGAAAATTGCTAATTTTATCGATCAAGCACCGAAAAAGCGCACATTTTGTCAATGAAGCACGAAAAATTGCAAATTTTGAGGATCGTGCGATGGGAAGTTGCGAATTTTGTCGGTCATGCAAAGAAAAATCGAGAATTTCGTCGATCATTTTGTAAAAAGCACAAATTTCGTCGATAATGTGCTGAAAAATCAAAAATCTCGTCAATCGGCTTCGTAAGAATCGCGAATTCCGTCGATCAAGCACGAAAAACCTGCAAATTCCGCCAATCAAGTGCGAAAAAATCGCAAATTCTGTCAATCAAGCGCGGAAAAATCGCGAATTTCGTCGACCATGCGAAGAAAAATTGCGAATTTCGTGATATAGTGCAGGAAAATCGCGAATTTTGTCTATCAGACGCTGAAAAATTGTGAATTATTTTGATTACGCGAGTAAAAATCTCGAATATCGTCGATATTATTCATAAAAATTTCGAAATTTGTAGATTGGTAGCGGAAAGATCCTGAAATTTTTTAAGTAGGCTTGAAAAAATTGCGAATTCCGTCAATAAAGCACGGAAAAATTGCAAATTTCGTCGATCAAGCGTGGGAAAATCGTAAATTTCTTCAATCAAGAATGGAAAAATTGCGAATTTCGACGACCATGCGAAGGGAAATTGCAAATTTTGGCGATCAGTTTTGTAAAAATCGCGAATTTAGTCGATAAGGCACTGAAAAATCACAAATTTCATTGATCGACTTCGTAAAAATCGTGAATTCCGTCGATCAAGCGTAGAAAAATCGTGAATTTTGTCAATCATGCGAAGAAAATTGCGAATTTCGTCTTAAAGTGGTAAGAAGTCTATAATACTCTTAATTTGCATTAAAATTCTTAAATTGCATCAGCTTCTGGGATTATGACCAAGACCCCCTGTAGTTCATTCAGCTCATTTTTTAGTCCGGCACATCGCGTGTTCACCAACATCCCCTTAAACAACTGCCCTGGTGGCAGACCCAGCTTTGGGACCAAAGTTGGCTCCTATGACCGTATGTCATAATATAGGTAATTCTGTTACGAATTTTCTGAAAAAAAAAAAAAAAAACATTCATCAATCTGAAAAATCAGATAAAAATACCATGAATTTTGTCCAAGAATTACCGAAAATATGGAAATTTTATCAAGAGATCGCAAAATAACTGCAAATTTTGCCTAGAGAACTGCAAGTTTTGTCAAAAGATCACATAAGGAGCACAAATTTTGTCAAAAGACTGCAAAACGAACGCTCATTTCTTCAAAAGATCGTGAAAAAACTGCAGTTTTAGTCAAAAGAACACAAAACCACAAATTTTGTAAAAAAAATTGGGAAATATTATCAAAACAAGGCGAAACAACCACAAATTTCACTGTACAATTGCTAAAGAATGCAAATTTCACCTAATATTGATGAAAAAAAAAACATTTTTTCAAAAGATCATGAAACCACAAATTTCGTCAAAAAACCTCTAAATGACCACACATTTTGTCAAAGCAGGCAAAAAACCCTGCAAATTCAGTTAAAATATTGCGAATATCGTCAAAAGATCACAAAATAATTCCATCAAAGGATCACAATACAATAACAAATTTTGTTAAAATATCACAAAATAACTACAAATTTCGTTAAATGATCGCTAAAAATAGCAAATTTAGTCAAAGGGCTGAAAAAAAAAAAAAAAAAAAAAAACATGTTAATGTTGTGAATGGATTTCCAACCCCCTCCCCCCCTTTCTTGTTGCTGTAACTTTTTAGAAAATTTGGTGTGAATTTCAGATTTTTATTTTGTTCACTCAGAATCACTCTTTCCTTACATACTAGCGCATAAATTTAGAAATAATGGAAAAATGGATTTTCAATACATATGGTTTACAGCATTTATCTATAACATACAGTAAAATTTGGAGGAAATTTTCATATGGATTGTGGGAAATGTTGAAATTAGAAACATTTTCTGCACCTCTGTGAAATGGTAGGATTCCCTAATGAAAACTCATTCTAAAATACCTTACAAAGTGGCAGAATACATAAAAAAGACACCACAGACTAACATAAATGAATACAATCAGAAAATTATTTCAAGAGAGATAACTCTTAGGTGAAGATTCATATAATATAATTTTAAGCAGCCTACAATTCATGGATAATTATAAAACTGATTAAATATACAAAATGTTAAAAAAAGCTTTTTATGTTTAAGCTCCTTTATGAATCAAACATTTGTTTTTTAATTGAAATTTTCAGCTCAATTCTGGGTATATTTGATATTTTTATCAATTCATAAAGAAATTTGCAGATTTCTCTTAAAACAGCAAACAAATGTGTGGTAAAATAGATATAGCATAAAAATGCTTTATCTTATTATTAATTAAAATGTTTGTCAAACTACATGATATTGTGGTGGCCAAAACTTGTACAAATTGAAATAAATTACTTAATGAGTTATTACTTATAATCTAAAATACTCCATAAAAAGTTATCATAATTAACAGAAAGACAATAAAATTTACTAAAAATTGATGATATTATGATTTAATATGCTTTAATCAGCCAATAAATAAATAAAATTATTTCAACTTTTCTCTAAATGTGGCCAAAGCCGGAGCATCCATCCTACATAACTTTTACTTCTTATAAAGTAGGCCCCAAGCAAAACGTAGTAATAATAATAACCTTATCAACCGCTGTAACTAATTTATAAGGTAAATGTATTCAGAAATGCCTGTTTGAACATTTTCAAAGCAGTGTTAACAGTCGCAAAAATGTAAACTGTATACATTTTGGCAAGTGTAAACATAGTTTACATTTGTGAGTAAGCAACTCACATTTACAAAATTTAATTAAAATGTCTATTTAATGATAAAATGAAATATAATTAGAGTACAAATAACATTTAGTAAAGCACTTACCTTTCATATATAAATTAAAACTTATCCCATCCATCTTCATGCATCGAACGCAAACAACACCACCAGCGGCCATTGCAATATCAATTCTCGTGTTGCCACTCTTCACTGACAAAGTTACACATGAGTAACATGGCACAACATCGATACTTAATCAGTGACGCGCTACAAAATTGTCATATCCATGGTGTTAAAGGAACACAATAGAGAGCATACATTAGTGGCATGCTAAATATCTATCATTTATGGGATAATTGATGGGTAACATAATTTTACGCTTTTACAGGGCCCCGAATTTGTATCGCCTTTTTTTCACTCTATTGGCACCATTTATGCGATATAACCTTATTTTGTCATTAAGAGATATCAAAATATTACATAAAAATCGATATACTTGACAAACATGATAAATTTGACACCACATATTGACTTTTCTGACAAATTGGTGTTTGCTGGGTATACTTTGATGGCGCCTATCTCCTTCGGAAGACGTTTGGGACCCTTAGTTTCCCATTTAATATTATTTGTCTTGATGCGTACTATCACCCCTTAAAGTTTTGCCCAGTAGTTTAGATACACCTTGTATATTAGTTTACAAAAATATATGAAAAGTTATACACTTCTTCAAAAAAGTTTAATTAGGGATGATCGAAAGCAGTTTTTAGAAATATATTTTATATATATGTATTTTAATGACTAAAACTTTCATTCAAAATAGTTACTATACTGCGATGATTAAGAGAAACTTTTATTTATTTTTGCCATAATGAGTAGATTTAAATTTTTTTTCATTTTTTTCTTTAAAAAATTTCTTCAGGCTAAAATATGGCTAATTGAAATTCTGAAATATGCATTGAGTATGTCTCTAAAAAAGTTTTTTGGAAAAAAATATTCAACGTATGAACCCAGTAAAGTCAAATAAAACCTTTTGTAATATTTTGTTCTTAGAAAAATATTTTATTCACCACTATGAATATTTTGATTTGTTACTAGGAAAGGAAATAACTTCAAGTCTTCATACTTTTAATGATAAGAAAAAAAAATATGTTTTCCTTTAAATTTTCTGTTCACCAGATATTAAACTCTTATTGTCTGTAATTATATCATGAAATGTGGAATTAAAAAAAAAGACAATTTGAAAGTGTAGATGGATTCTTTGTTTCCAAAAAAAAAAAAAATGAAAGAGGAGAAGATAAATGATTAGCAGTGAAAAAGACAAAGATTTCTTTTATGATATAAGATATCTATCAAGATTGGATTTATTCAATTCTTTTTAGAAATTTCATTTTCTAAAGTAAAAGGGGATAAGTAATGGTTTCCATTTACAACAATATATTTTCTTAGAAAGTAATTAATTTATATATATCGTTTTCATGCACGTTTCTCGCAAAATGCTTAAGGGCGTGTGTAATAATTTTATACGTATATTGTATTTGTAATTAAGAGCAAAAGACCAAAATATTTAAATTTAACACTAGAACCGCTGGCTATTTTATGCAAATATTATAAAAATTGTTTAACACCAGAATTTTTATTTAAAACTATTTAACTTATTTAAATAGCCAATTTTTGTGCTGCACACATTTAACAAATCTTATCAAGGAATTACTGGATCGAATCGGTTATTTTCAACTTTTTAGGGGTCAAAATGACCCCTAATGGCGGTTCTAGTGTTAAATATTTTATGTCAAACCAGCCTTTGTTTATTTTTAAACAGCAGCATCGACATTTTAAAATTTTATTTTTCTTATATATATATGTGTGTGTGTGTGTGTGTGTGTGTAAATAAGGAAATCCAGGGGATGTAGTAAATAACATTTAATATTTCTAGACTATATGACACAATAAATATTTACAGTTTAAAATGAAGGGGGGTTTGGGACCATTCTGTTACATACGCCGAAACATTCGGCTATATTTCCCAGAACTCGATAGGGAGATTTTACCCGTATCGCAGCTGAGAATGATTCTGTTTGACTTTTCATTGTTACAAGGCTACTTGGATAAAAAGTGGTAGCCAGCAAATTCACACTCATGAGTTGGCCTCAACCGTGAGAGAATGCTGACCAAAGCAGTTAAGTAGTGAGGTGTTTTGGGAAAACAAAACCGCAACTCACATACACACATATAAGGGTGATTCTCAAAATAGGGGACAATTTATGTCTTTCGGCATTCAAAAAAAATTGAGAGGTTTTCTGTCATGTTTTTATATTTAGATATGTTTGTTTTAATATTATTCATTATTTGCACTCAAGAATTACTCACTTTTTAGTTAAAAACACCTTAAAATAACAGAATAAATGTTCAAAATTTCATTAGCATGGATGTCCACAGCAGCTGTGCCTTGTATATACTAGCTTTTTCAAGAGTTAATATCATGTTTATAAAATAAAACAAATGTTATTCTTTCTTTAAATTAATCAAGGAGAGGATTTATCCAATAAATTTCTTTTTAAAAATAAAATTATAGTATATAAAAAAATAATTAAAGTTTTTCCTCTACATTCTATTTTCAAAACAAGGTCATACAATAGCAGCTGGTTATTAATAACAATTTCATTTTCACATATGACAATAGTTTGAAAATATAAAGTTTCTCCATGGCAACAAGTAGCAATTTTATTCCAGCCTGAAAATAGAAGCATGTATCGTATTTTAAGAATAGAAGTTGAATATTAGGGGCGTACATCAATTGTATGTCATTAGAATGGATAATAATTTTCATGTTTATTTTATAATTAAAATTTTTATTTTACTTATTTGCATAGGACTTTTGTGTTTTAAAAAGCCCCAGAAAGGACTATTGCATTGTAATTATATTATGGCTCATAATCTTATTTAAATTAAAATTAGTCATTAGCATGGACAAATATCAGTGTCATTAGCATGGTTTTTCTGTCCATGCTAAAGACTCCTATGTGCATAAATGTAACCATTGCTTATATTGTATCTTTTATAAAGTTTAAATTTACATATAAATTTAGGTATTACATTTATTATCCCTAAAATATGCATTAAATCTGTCAGAAAATCACTAAGACAGCTTCTTACATTGTTAGTGTCAGAATGTTGCACATGTAAACAAAGTTTGCTCTTTGGTAATGTTTTTATTCTCCTTATATGTAAAAATGGAAACCATTTGCTGAAAAGGAAGGCTAATAAATATAGAAAAAAATATTTAAACATGAAGAAAATAAAAATTTCTTAATATATTTATTCTATGCAATTTGTTTTGTCATTAGCATGGCTCAAAAAATACTAATTATTTTTTTAAGTTAATTTTTAAATATTTAGCTTTGCTGACTACATGTAAAGCATACCTAATACTATATTAACAACACCTATATTTTTCAGAAATTTTGCTAACAGTAATTTTTTTAAGATTTCACTTTTGAAATCGTCCCCTATTTTGAGAATCACCCATATATATATTTTGCATGTGCTGCCTGTTTAGCACGGATGTCACTCCGACTGCAAACACCACTCTCTGAATAATAGGACTATGCCATGATACAAAAATATGCTGTATACGAATTTCTAAAAGTTCTCGTCAACATTTTTATCATAGAAAAAAGGTGCAAAAACTCTAAGAAATTGTTTTTATTCAAATCAAAGGGACCGTACTTAAGCTGAAAAAAAATCCACCTACGACAGCCGCAATTTTTGTGTAGTAAGCATGTTACTACTATGCTTACTACTTAGTAAGTACTCATATACACTACGTCCATAGGTGCCAACCTGACATAGATTATCCGTAATACGTGCGTTAATTTGACCCTGGTTTAATGAGTTTCGAACCAGAAATTTTTGAAAGAAATGAAATTAAGTATATTCCACTAACAATCTCGAAATTAAATAAATAAAGATTCATGAAATATATTTCCTGATTTGAAATGACGTTAACCTGGATCAAAGTAATCCAGGTATTACGGAAGATTAGTTGAAAGTTGGCAGCTTTGACTACGTCTAATTAAAGATACATTATTTTCTCGCAAACTAATAAATTAATTCTTTAACTTTGAAACTCTAAATAAAATTTCTGGTGTACATTTTTTTTCATAAAACTTGAGTGACATTTCCAGAGCTTTTACTATTGAGAATTATTTATATTCTAAGACGTCTAAAAGTATCATATAAAAGTATTAGGTAATTACAGCGAATATCACGCGCAGTTAAGAAAACTTTTTTCAAATAAATCACTTTAAAGACTATTTTATTATAATTTGCAACATTTAATTTATACTTGTATTGTTTTTTTTCAGTTAATGAAAAAAATTACTCGTTATAAAACACATTCGTTCAAAAAGAAATTTCACAAATATTTTTTCAAAAATCAACCTTCATTAGGTACCCTACAACCAGTCTAAAAGCATCATATAAAAGTATTAGGTAATTACAGCCAATAGCACGCGCAGTTAAGAAAACTTTTTCAAATAAATCACTTTAAAGACTATTTTATTATAATTTGCAACATTTAATTTATACTTGTAGTTTTTTTCAGTTAATGAAAAAAATTACTCGTTATAAAACACATTCGTTCAAAAAGAAATTTCACAAATATTTTTTCAAAAATCAACCCTCATTAGATACCCTACCACCAGTCTGAAAGCCGAATATAATCGGTTATTTGCGCAGAGTTTGAACGAGTCGTGGAATTTCTTGACCAGAAATTTCTTCTGCACTAGTATTTTCTTACAGAAAAACTTTTATTAAATAAGTCGAAATTTTGCACTTTTAAAGGAAATCGATTTTTTCTATTTAAAAAATACTGATATTCTTCCTTGAAAATTCAGCGACCTCGTACGATTCCTGTGTACCTATCCTGTGTGCAAAATTCACCATTGTGGCAACTCACCTTTACAAATATATTGTCGACATATTTACAGCAGTGCTGATTTATCGCTTATATACTTTTCTTTGTTTGCATTTCACTGTTGCTATTTAACTTTGTTGATTTAGGAAAAAAATAATAAAAAAACTTAAAGAAGAAAAATATAAAAATTGAGGATATCGTACTTTTGCACAATACAATAAGTAAATAAAATGTTCGACTACATGAAATTAACCGAAAAAAATAAAAAATTAGGAAAAAACAAAGAAAAGCAAAACAAAATTCTACTGTCTAATGCATTATATAAATAATTTTCTTTCATATATTTAATAGAAATATTTTTCGAAAGAAAAATAATACAGAATTATTTTATATTAAAATTATTTATCTTCCTAATGAGAAAATCTTTTTTTTTTCATTTCGTTCTTTGAGCTTTAATAGGATTCAAGTATAAAGGAATTTATTTGTTTAAAAAATGCACTTTCGTTTTGTGAAATACATTTAAAACGCAAAGAAAAATAAGAGAGAGTAAACGGAATTAAATAAGAGAAAATAGTGCCAATCAAGCAATCTGAGTTTTAAAAGATCTCGCTTATCTGGTACGTTAGAGTCCTTTAAAAATTTTGGCTTATGAAAGCTATCATTTTTAAGTTAACGCATACTTGTAGCATTCAAATTAGATTTCGTTTACAGTAATTTCCCGTAGATAACCCGCAGCTCAAACAATTCTGTTTCGACCCAGAAAACTCATTTCGTAATTTAAGATAAATATATACCGCGATACCAAATGCTATACTTTATTTTTGAATATTTTTGAGTTGAAACGGAATTATTTGAGCTAAGAGTTATCTACGAGAAATTACGGTACGTGAAAAAGTTAGATTCCTAAAATATTGCAAGGTTAGCACACTCCTTATATTTTTAATGACTCTGACACCACCATTAAAAATAAGAAAATTTATTTTTAATTTTTAAAACACAGAACTCGCAACTCCCAACTTTATTCACAGATTTTACAATATTTTTCTGCAGTGAGATATTTTGAAAATATTCTTAAAGTTTAGTGGTAGAACTGTGCGAACCTTGTGTTAGTGTATTTTCAAATGAAAATGTTGGAACACTCTAATATGTCTTTAACATTACAATGATAGAATTATTTGCTCTTGAAAAACTTGTTTTAGCTGTTTTAAAAAAGATAGATTTTATTGGCTTAATAATGAGAGTTTAATGCGCGATGCACGACAATGGCCTTTGAATACTAAGCCCTTGAATTTTGGCACCAGTATTTTAAAAAAGTTCCCTTTGACTTAATTAATATCATAAAATTAAGTATAAGAAAACTTTTAGATACTATTATTGTTCAATTCAAGGGAGATATATACGCTGGAAAAAATCCTCCTACGGTAGCCGGCACTTTTTGTGTCAGCGTATAGGTCTAGTATTCAAAGGGAGCTGTACTCGAACAATGGAGTTATGATCAAAGAGGGTTAGACATATAGTATAAAAGGTATACCACTTGCGATTAAAGTAACAGAGGTGATCGAATTATTTTGACAATATTTACTGTTACAAGATGGCGGTTGACGTTTTAGATCGGATCAAAAGTTTCTGATTACCGTCAAAAAAAAAAAAAAAAAAAAAAAAAAAAAAAACTTCCACTAGCAAATTTTGAATAAAAAATTTCGCACAATCAGGATAAAAATTTATATTTGTTTTTACTAGTAGAATTTGGCTTAGGTGTTTCAACTTCTTTCGCTGAGAATAACAGGAGGATCAAAAATGTTTATCAAAATATGACAGAAACGCAGGGCCTGGCATCGCCGAAATAAACTTCCAGCAACAGAATTAAATATCTTCTTTTGATTATAATCACGGCTTAAATTCTGCATTTATAAGGCGTTTAAATAAGGATAAAATTTCTATTTAAATTTACTTTTGGAAGTGTCCCCGGTGGAATTGAGCCACTTCGAAATCGGTTGCAGTTGATGCTTTACTATTTAGAGGATAAATCAATTCCTATTTTTTTCATAGTTGCATGACTAGAACCTAGTGATGGACTTAATGTATGATTTTGGTATTCAAGTGAATCATTCGGGCTTGCGCAAACGCATAGCACTCTTAATTTAAATATTTTTTTTTATAAAATTTCTTTTTAAAATTTATTAAATGAATTTGAAGTTCGGCAATTATGATTTTGAGCATCCCCGAGTGATTCATTTCAATATTAAGACCATTAATTAGGACCATAATTACTAGAAAATAGTTTTAAAAATTTAATTTATAAAGAAATACTTAAAATGTAGCGGTAAAACTTCTCTTAAAAAGATTTATCGCACTGCTGTGATCATTCGACATTTTTATTCATTTTCATTGCTTAGACAAGATTAAAATTTATTCTCCCAAATTTATTATAAAGAAACCATTTTTAAGATATGATTAAATGAAACTTTTAACATACACTTTTAGTCTGAATGTAACAAAAAAAAAAAAAAAAAAAAAAAAAAAAAAAAAAAAATTAGTCGCATGAATTCAGTAAAGTTAAGGAACACTTTTTCTGTTCTTTTGTTCTTATTAAAGTATTTTACACACCATTGGGAACTTAATTACTTTGATTTGAAGCTGGAACAGGAAATTACTTCAATTCTTCACACTTGTAACAAAAGGATAAAAGTATTTCTTTAGGTTCCTTCAAATTTTCTGTTCATCAGATATTAAACTTTTATTGTCCGTTATTATTTCATGAATGATAGTATTTTGAAAAAAAAAAAAAAAAGAAAAAAAAAAGAAAAAAAAAAGAAAGAAAGAGTACTTGAAAGTGAAGATGGAGTCTTTGTTTCCAAGATAGAGCAGAAGATACTTGATAAGAGTTGAAAAAGACAAGGATTTCTTTTATGATATATGTTATAAGATATTAATTAAGATTGGATCTTTTACAGAAAATACATTTTTAAAAGATAGAAGTGGGGAAAAAGGTGTTAACTTGCAACAAAATATTATTTCAAGATATAAATTTATTAATAATCATGTTCTTTATATTTTTGCTGAAAATTGAAATTCGCTTGATTGCAGTGTTTTTATACACATTATATTGGGTCGTTCGGAAAGTCGTCTCGGTTTGGGAAAATTAATTCACACTGGAAAATTCTATCATTTAATTATTTGACATTAAATGCAATATACAGTGCCTAATAACACATTCGCTGCTACTCACGCCTCAGCGCGTGATGTGGGATGATGTCCAATGGCCAGTAACGCGCTGGCGTGGGAAAATCTTTCACTGATTCTTTCTTATAAAAAGTAAATCGGCTTTTGGGAAAAATCCATTTCTACAGTGCGGCATTAACTATCATCACATCTTCACGTAAGCGGCAGCGAACTTGTTAACCTTCCGTCTACCAGACAAAACACCCATTTATCTACGGCAACACCTAATTTTAATTCCAAACTTGCAAACGGCACCAGTAATATTTTAATATAATTTTGCTTTTACAATAAAAGCTTAAATTAAGGAATTCGTAATATCTAGACAAGTCCTTTATAAATTCCGGTGTCAATCGACAATTTCTCATTTTACCATTGACACCAGAAATATTGCTGTCGGGTCCAATGGACCCGTCTGGTAGACGGAAGGTTAATTAACGAACGAGATATTCCGGGGCGGATTTATTTTTCTCAAACGGAAACTACTTTCCGAAAGATTTAATACATTGCTGCAGACTTTTACTCTTTTTCATACCATTAAATCTTAATAGTAAATTTCTGTATATTTAATCAGCTAACTCTGTGATTCTATAAATGAAAAATTTCTTTTAAATATTAGTGGTAAAAAAAGTTGGCAGTTATGTTAATTAATATTTTTAAAAATTTCTGCTATCTTAAACGCATTCAGTAAATAAAGCATGTTAATTTGATGTTATTAAAACATTTTAATTTTCCACAGAGAATTGAAATAAATTAATACGTTACTGAGAACAGAAATTACTTCAATTCGTCATACTTAGAATAGAACGATAAACGTGGGGGTTATAGCTATATACACTTATCCTACATCTTCACCGGATATCAAACTCTTTCCGTCATTTATTATTCAATGTTCGTACGGGTCCCGTTATTTTACAAGTTAAACATCAGTTTTTTTTTTATAAAAAAATAAATATAGCTCAAACATACCAAATTTCACTTATTTATGTAGAGATTTTCCATAAGAAAATAATGGTACCAAAGTATTTCCTGTCTGGAAATTCCAGAACCACAACGATCCGTGTTATTTAACACTAAAACCGCGGTGAAGGGTCATTTTGATCCGTATCATATGGAGAGATTGATTGGTTGAATGGGGTTTTATGGCGCAAGGTCCCTTGTGGGATATGCTGCGCCAAGAACAATGTAATGAATACAATAAAGTTAAAAATGTAATTCAAAATTTAAAATGTTAAATATGTAAAAAGTGAAAATTATATTAAAAGACTACAATAGACATGAAGTAAATGAAAAAAGGAAATGTGCTGGTACATGAAACCATAATACAATCAAAACCAGTCAATGAGGTTAAAAAACTTTTAAATAGTTAAAAATCTACAAGTAGTTAAAATTCTAAAGCAATAAGACAATAACACGCAAAATAAAACTGATAAATACTACATAAAACCTAATATATAATTAAAATTCAGATTAATAAAAAACGAATTCAATTAGGCACATACTATTCTAACATAGTATTTTCCTCGGAATTCGAGTCATAGCTGTAAAACGCGGATTCCATGGCCCCCTCCACATAGTTCTGCAGCTGCTTCGGGTCTTTAACGTCTTGGGGATGAAAGTCACGTATACGTGCAGCAAAAAGGCTTAAAAACATCTGTTTATCCCCGCCAGTTAATTTTTACTGTAAAAATTGACATTTTTTACATTTTCTAGATTTGAAACGGCACAATTTTCTGTTTTTAAAAATTGGTGACAAAACATTAAAAATTCTGCAAAAGGCTTTCATCGCGAACGTATTAACACTTTGGATCCATGCGCTTAGCGAAGAATTTTTCTGTTTCTGCCCCACAGTTTTCCACCGTGGAGAAGCAGGAGTAGAGGTTTTAGATTTTTTTACTAAATTTAGTTTACGAGTAGTATCAGACCTCTGTGGTGGTATTTTATTACTTCGGCCACTCTTGATCTTAGTCGGTGGTTCAGATGATTTTAAAGTATTTTTGGGATGAAACAGTCCCAGTCCCAGTTTTGAGTTTGGATGATGGATAGAAGATTAGATTGAATTTGAGATTTCTGACGCCGTTTTTCTAGGTCAATTATCTTAACAGGTTCTGAGGATGGAAGCCAATGTTCCAATAAACGAGTGCCATAGCATTTAGAACAGAGATTGATATCACGAGTTTCTTTAACCCTTTCGGGTCTAGTGCACTACTAATGGTACATCATTTTTCAACTAATTTATTTTTCAGTATTTAGTAATTATTTTCAAAGAGCCTTATATTCTATTTTAAAGACTTCTAATAAAACTGTGCATTTAGTTTTTTTTTTTTTTTTTTTTTTTTTTTTTTTTTTTTTTTTTGCTAAAAGATAGCTTTACAATTCCAGAAATATTCATTCAAGGTGGATGAAACTTAAAATGCACGTCGAGCAGGTACTTCTTTTGAGTTTGCTCTCATTATTAATATCATAAATGAATTATCGTTTGAAATTACTTTCGTAAAATAAGTTATTGAAGCTAATTTTGATGTAAGTTTTGTAATTAAAACCATTCAAAGTTGTGATTTATCAGTCTTTGAATGTGTGTACTATTAGTAGTATAGTGGTCTTTAAAGGAATTATATCACTACAAGGCACATTGTATTTATTAATTTTTAGAAATGAAATTTGTAGTAACTTAGGTTGAATATTTTTTGTTTTAAAGCAACATTCTTCTAGTCATATAATATTGTTATGTAATATTGTTAGCCTATAATTTGTAATATATATATATATATATATATATAATTAGACTTTATTTTATCAGTTGTTCAAGCGCTGGCTTTCAGAAACCGAATTACAAACTCCTTGAAACGTGATCGTCCAGTAATTCACCAACCACTGACCAATCTAAAAAAAAAAATTAAACCATCACTTCGCCTAATTGAGGATGTAAGATATGATAATACATGCCATATGACAGAGAGAAGAAAGGTGCAACAAAGGTGCAAATTAGGAGGATGTAACTTTAGAACAATACCTTTTTGTGAAAAATGCAATGTCAACTTATACTTCCATGGTGACAGGAATTGCTTCAAAACTTTTCATACCAAATAAGAGAAGTCAGTAGAACATACCAACAAATATCAATTTTATTTATTTATTTATTTTGCAATTTTGCAATTTTTACACAGTTTTTCCTTGTTTAGAAGTGTAAGTTGAGTGTCAATGATTGCGAATTATATAATGCTAATTACATGTTTTTAAATATATCTTTCACATTTTTAATATCTCTATCAAAATTTTTATTTGAAATTGTACTACATTTATCTTTGAGCGTATTGTACTAATAACAGAATTTCTGTAAATGGCAACTTGTTCCTCGAAGGACCATTGTACTATTAATATGATAAAATATATACCGCGATACCAAATGCTATACATTATTTTTGAATATTTTTGGGTTGAAACGGAATTATTTTAGCTGAGAGTTATCTACGAGAAATTACGGTATGTGAAAAAGTTAGATTCCTAAAATGTTGCAAAGTTAGCACACTCCTTATATTTTTTAATTTAAGGAGTGTGCTAACTTTGCAACACATAATGCTAGTACATAAAGTAATTCGTTAAATAATTATAATATTTTTAAAAAACTTAATTTTTACGTTTCAGAGCAATATTTCTTCATGTTTAAATCCAAAAAAAAAAAAAGATTTGGAACATAAAAAAATTCAGACCCGAAAGAGTTATTTGGAGTACTGGTTGAATGCGTTATGGTTGATTTACTTGGTGGATATGAGGAATGAGTTTTTGTACTTATGTGTCTTACGGATTTTGATTGCTGCTTAAGTAAGCTGGAGTAAGAAATTCCAACAGATGGCGTTCAGGTTTCTACAAGTTAACAGCATCAGGATAAGGCAAATTTTGAGTAATTTTAACAGTAAGAATTTCTTTTTCTCGGTTCCAAATACGACAAGTGCGTGAATATGCTGTATGATCTGCTTTACATTTTGCGCAGCGTTCGGACTGTTTACAAGATTTATTGTCATGGCCGACTTCTTCACAACATGCGCAGGTAAAAATCCATGACAAGTAGTGTTAGTATGGCCGTAACACTGGCATTTAAAATAACGGATAGGGTTTGATATATAGGTGCGGACTGGACAGCTTAGATAGCCAGCTTTAATTCTGGTTGGTAATGTTGGGCTATTAAATGTTAAAATGATATGCTTTGTCGGTCGCACTTGTCCATTCCGACGGATAGTAATACGGTGTACATCTATTACATTTTAGTCTTTTAAGTTTTCTATAAGTTCATCTTTAGTGGAGAAAATCTTAGTGGGAATCTTTTAGTGAAAAAGATCAGATTCGGATATTACACCACGACTTGCATTTAGAGTTTTATGAGCTTGGTCAGACACGGAAAAGCACCTATTGCAGAACAATTAGAAAGAAATTGTAATTTTTTTACTGCAGAAACCTCAACTATTAATTCCCCAGATTGCAGTTTTTTTTAAGAATGAAACATCCCTCAAGACAGACTGAACTCTTTTAGCAATGAGAAAAGGTGAAGTTTTTTAAAAGGAGCTATCAGAGTGGATATCAGTGCGTTTAACGATAACAAAAGCGAGTGAAAGAGGGCGGCTGTACACTTTGTTGTTCTCTACTAGGGAGAGAAATAGAAGGAGATGAAGTTTTTTCATCCATAGTAAAAATAATATAATTCAGAAACCGGCCGCACCACCCACTACCGATCCCAGCAAGGCGATGAACATCCCTGCAGCAGTGATAACCAGGGCCCATGCGGTCACAAGACAGCCCTATGTTAGTTTCCATCCTTAACGAGATGAGTAGTAGTTGCTCGATCACTTGATCCCTTAGCCAGTGACTAAAGTCAGCTGCCTGGCCGGTTGATGCATACGGAGTATTATGCACCTCCCGTCTATCTGAAGCAGAGGCCAAAGCAGTGTGTTAGTTTCCCTCAACTGCCAGGTTCCCCCTTTGCAGGGACACGGGTCGCCACGCACGGCCAACACGTGGGTGGTTTACAATTCCCCATGAGTCGATATACAGGATGATATCGGCTCATGCGGAATTGCCCTTACATCCGAAGAAAAATCAGAATGAGAGTGAAACAACGAGTAAAAAAAAAGACCTGGGGAGTAAGAGGAAAAGGAAAGTATGACGATCACTCAGATGCCCGGGGTTGTAAAGCCCGTGAATACCTAAAGAAAGTATCCCTCTGGGGGGGGGGGGGGACATATGGAGAGATTTCGATTTGAACCAGAAAACTCGTTACAAAATAAACTAAACATATGCTTAGAAAAAAATAATTTCAATAAATAACTTAAACAGTTTTAAATGAAAATTCCGATGAGGAATATTTTTATAAATTATTAAAATTGAATGAATTTTCTCGGGGTTCTAGTGTTAAACCTCCGCCTACCAGACCGGTCCAATGGACCCGACAAGTACTATCAAAATGATTTTTTGTCGTGAAAAAAGTAAGACTGAAAATTAAACGTATCTTTTGTAAAAATATAATATATTTATTGTAATTTAAAAATATGTTTATTTTGTAAAAATATAATTTTTTATAAAAATATGTGTAAAGTTCGCATATTATTTGGGGGATTTTGGTCTTTTTTCCACAAGAAAATCTATTTTTAATATTCTGTCCGTTCCATTCGACCCGTCTCGGTGAGTGATGGATCACATTTAAAAATATAACAGGGTGGTGAGTGGTTAGGGGAAAATGCAGTATTAAAAAGAGGATACTACCAGTATTTTTTAACAGAAAATATTTCTAATATTTTAAATGGATTAAAGAAGACGACTTTCTTTTTAACAAGATACCTGTAGTTAACACCCACTTTAACTGTGTTTTTCACTGTCTACTCGCCATCCTGTATAAAAATGTAATTTATTTCATCCTTTACCTGTTGGTTTTATGTTCATGCAACGGTAAAAATAAATGCACAAATACTATACCGTAATTTCCTGCATATAATCTCCGCGGATCATAACAATCCTTTTTCGACCCAGAAATTTTATTTAGTAATTGAAGTCAAATATTTACTGCGATCTACGAAATTACATTTTATTTAAATAAATTTCTGGGTCGAAAAGTGGTTGTTTGATCCGCGGATTATACGCAGGAAATTACGGCAATTTAGTTACATCACCACCACTATTTGTCAATCAAAAAATTTGCCTTAATTCTAATAATATGCACATAAAGATGTGAAATCTTAAGATCATATAAGCATGACTACCAAGTTTTACGATTTTTTCCAGCCGCTTTTATTTCAAAGACTAATTTACCTTATTTAATCCTCAAAAACATCAGAGAATTTTTTCTGCGTTCAGCTGAATAGTTGAAAATGTCAACCTTATAGTTTTGGCGGTTAATGGGTTAATTTAAAGAAAAGAAGAAGCACAGTGAACAGATTTTTTCCAAAATTTATGCATACGGAATAGTTATCAATATCTTATGCTTTTCTGTACCACAAAAAATGTATTTTAAATTTTATCCTTTTAAATCGTCTCGATCTGTCGATTAAATATAGCAAAAATTGCTGTTAACTTTATGTGGAATAAAATAGCGCAAGAGTTGGCAGTTATGACAAAGAATGTTGGGCTATATCAAATAAGAGAAAAATGTTAATAACTCTTCGTTGAATCAAAGAATGATTTCTAATTTTAAAAAAGAATTAGAGACAGATTTCTAGCCCGAAATAGGACAATAATGATATTTGTTAATGTCGGATGTTTTCTACCATTAATGGACATTTATTTTCAGAAAGAAATGAGAACATAGAATTGTTTTAGATTTAAAAGAATGTTTATCTTTCTCAAAGGAAAACGTTATTTTTTTATAAATCGCTCTTTAAACTGTAATAGCAAATAAAAATAAAACAACATTAATTTACGAGGATTAAAATAGAACTTTGGCTTATTTAGAAAACGTTAATTAATGATACTCAAAAGGAATTCTTAAAACTTTATTTTATAAAGAAATATTTGAAAGGTTGGATTAAAATATTTCCGAAAGTATACTATACTATTTATTCAAATTTCTTTAATTATTTTTTACAGCTGAAAATTTTTTATCACTTTATTACTAAACCTTTCTTGATCTATGGTCCCAGGTCGGGAAAAGCTATTTTTAATTCTAAGCTTACAAAGATTAATAAGAATGTTTAACAAAATGCTGCTTTTACGATGATGATTTTTAAAGTAATAAGTCTTTAATTTCTAAAAAAGTCTTGTAAATTTTGGTGTCAGACAATCATTTCATTATTATACGAACAGAATTTTCTACTACCAGAAAAGTTTAAAGCATTTTATATTGAGCGGGAATTTAATCATTTTTACGCGCGTTCATTATGTAAATGCATAGCACCTATAGTCGTCGTCCAGTCCATCCGTCCACATATAATAAAGTAAAAACTACTCAACCGAATCATTTGAAATTTAAAGTATACTATTTTTACATAATTTTGTCGAGTCATTTAAAATTTCATGAAAATTGAATGCGTAGTTTAATTACAGGAACAATCAAAAGTATTTCGTTACATTACGGTCAATGGAAAAAAAAATAGCTTCGAGTGCATTTTCAGGGTTCACACTGTTCACACTAGTTCACACCACTAAATTTTAACGGTATTTTCAAAGTATTTATCTGCAGAAAAATATTGCAAAATTTGAGAATAAAGGCAGTGGTTGAGAATCAGTTGCTTAAAAATTAAATATAAACTTTCTTATTAGTAATATTGGTGACAGAGTCCTTAAAAAATATAAAGAGTGTGCAAACCTTGATTTTAATGGTTTTACGCTCTTTCGAACATCATAAAATTGATATGCACTGATCAAATTTAAAGGGCTGTACAAAAATATTACATTATCTAATGATAAAGGGGGAAATATTGTTTGAAGTGCGTTTTAATAATATTAAACTATCTCACATTTTATGAAGAGGCTTTTTGGCTTTTGGATACCAATTCTTTATAATAGAAATGTTCTTTTATTTAATTGGAACATTTGGTTGATTTAAAGGGATAATATTCTCTCTAAGATAATAGAAGTTTTCAAAAAGTTTATAGACATATATAAAAGTTTATAGCAACGACAAAACATCGTTGCAGTTGGCTGCTGCGGAATATGCAGACCTGTCTAAATTTGTCGATTATTTGAGTAATGCAATATTAAAGAGGGGAATTTTAATTTAATTACCCTTTCCGGCGCAGTTGACCCACGTTGGGAAAACCTAATTTTTATTCTAAACTCTCAATCGTCACCAAGAATATTTTAATAAATTTTTGCTTTTACAATAAAAGTTTAAAGTAACAATTTTTTTATTTCTAAAAATGTCGTTTGTAAATTAACCATTCATAATTTTACGAAGAGAGTATTTCAGTGCCAAAAATGGTTAAGGGTAGTCTTTACTCACTTGAAAACTCACGCTCCGTAATGTTAAACCAATCAATTGGTTAATTTCAAATTACTAGTTGAAATTTGAATATTTTTAGATGATTTTTGGCATAGGATAGCTGAGCTCGAACTTTAGTGTGATTGTTTTTTCTTTTTTTGATTATGGTTCCAGATTTTCTATAAAAAGGTGCTTTCAGTTTGAAAACCGGTTACGAAAGTGAAAGTACCTTTTAAAAAAAAAAATCTGTAAAAAAATGGAAAAAGTAAAAAATAGTCATACTAAAGGTTGAGATCATCTATCCTATGCAAAAAGAATCGTTTAAAAATAGTCAAATTTAAACGAGAAATTCAAAATTAACCTGCCCATTGGTTTAACATTACAGAGCGGGAGTTTTGAAGTGAATGAAGACACTCCTTGATGGAGAAGTCCGGCGGCAACATAAGACAAAAATTACTATTTGGAATTTGTGATAGTCCAGAATCGGAAGGTTTGGAAGCTCTGGATAAACATTTCAGAACAATAAAAAAAATCAGTAATGTGAGAATTGCAATCAATTATGTATTATTAACATTTAATAGCACTTAATGCGTTTTAATTAACTATATTAACAGTATTTTTTCCAACTTAATTTGAATGCAATACCAGGTTTGAATATTATTCTTCGTATTTATATCTAGTGTAATTTAGAACAGCAAGAAAAATATATTTATAGGTGTAGAATTTGTTTACTTTTTTAGATCATTTTGTTAACTAATTTAATTTTTTTAATTATTTATGGAATCTTTTAATTACTTCAATTTAGTTACGATATCATTAAATTATTAAGGAAATTTTTAAAGTAAACTACTTTTAATAGCAAGGGAAAAAACATATTTTTATCATTTTTAATGACTCAATATCATTAAATGAGAAGATAATTTAAATTTAATTGCATAAGCATTCTGAAAGTAATCAAAAGCATCATATTTCCTCGTTGCACTTAAAAAGCAAAAAAGATCAATTAAGTTCTTGGGTATTTGAGTATTACCCTACTTGTATTAATAAGAATAAATCTTAAACGTAAATGAGATTCAAATTATTCTGATATTGACGCTCTTAGTGCAATGATTTATTATTTGCTGAGAGCTCTCCAATTTTCATTATTCGAACCAGAATGTTGATTCTTTTAAATTGATATTTTTTCGAATAAATGTCAATTTTATTTTATTTATTGCATATACATATATTTTTGTTTGAAACAAGAAAAACGTCACAACCACAATAACAAGAAAGAAATATAATGCATCGATTATACATATGAAACAGTTCCCGACTGTTCCAGAATATTAAAATGGAACTTAGCCGTTTTGAAAGATGAAAGGTGATACCAAACAAGCAATATCCACCTTCCCCCTTAAACACACATACATAAAGCTATTGCGATAATCACGAATAATGCACCTTAGCAGCGCACTTTCTAAAGCGATTTACACAAAACGTAATCAGCACCATATCGTATCAAGTGCTAACTATATCTAAAGTTTTATTAAAAAAAGAGAATATTAAGTTTTGTGAAATTCCGTGCATTAGTTTTTCAGGTAGAACGTCCACAAAATGTTTGTCACATACAGACAGACAAACTGACAGACTCATAGACTCACAGACAGACATTTTATAAACATATGTTTTTTGGATTCTCTGACCCATAAATCGTGTAAATCCGTCGAAAACCGGCTTTCGAAAATTTTCATGAATCCGATATTTTCTTCTTGTAAAGATCGAAAAAAGTAAACTAGTCAGATGTGGCAATTCCAAAACTTTCTTCTATGTTATGCATGTTAATACTTCCTGAAAAATGCAGCATAGTAGCGCCACCGGTTAGGTGGATTAAACCAAAATCTGATCAGCATCAACTTACGTCAACTTATAACTGAATCTAAAGTTTGATGAAAGTCTGCGAATTAGTTTTTGAGATAGAGGTATTGCAAAATCTTTAAAAAATCAGCTTAACAGCCCCACATCTTGGGTGATGTACACCAAAAACTAACCAGGATTAATTTTTTATCAGGTACTATCTGAATCTGAAGTTTGACCATAATCCATGTATTAGCTCTTGAGATACATTTATTGCGAAATCATGAAAAATGCAGCATAGAAGTTGCATTTATAAGTACAATATATAAATGTAGGGAAGAGGGGGGAGCACCTTTGAACATTTTTTTCTGAAAATCAATATATTTCTTACTTGAATTATATTTATTGAGTTTTAAATATTACATAATAAAAACAACGCATTTCTTCATCATATGAATCATAAATAAATATTTTCCAAAGAAATTAAATAACTTGTGAGGATTTAAAAAGTTGAAAGATTTTTGTTCAAACCTGCCCCATGTAGGGGTATCTTTGAACAAGTAAGGGGCAAATGAATAAAATATGAAGATATTGAGAGTTTTTATAAAAAGTTGCATATGTTACAGAAATATAAAGTAATATGAATAAAATTAAATAAATACATTTTGTTGAAATTACTAATTTTTTTGTTATTTAACCAAACTTAAATCCATCAAAGTTAATGTCAAAACTCATTGTTGATAAAACACAAAGTGTCCCTCCAGTTGTGTTTGGTTGTCAAAACGTTTTTACAATATCCTTGAAATACACCAATGTGATATCTGATGCTTCCGGAAAATAAAAATTTTTCATTCACTATATTTTTTAAGATACCTGATATAAAATTCCGTTTTATCTATTACGGAAACCAGAAATAATGTTTGGAAATCTGTTAAATCATGAATCATTATTTTGTATACAGGATTTGCAATTATCCAATAAAAGAATTTTGATTTGATTCAATTTAGGTTTGAAACTTCCCATCACTGATACATATAGAGGTTGGAATCTATGTGTGCATTAAGGCAAATTGTTAGAAGTATAATTCCATGTTCTTTAACATTCTTAATTAACTTGTTTTCACATAAAATAATTCAGAAATAATAATATTTAGATGCATTAACAACTCCTTACTTCATAGTTTTATGTATTCTCTTTAAATTATTTCAATTATTAACTATCACCAGTTTATTCGGTGTTTTTTCGCTGTTCAATGGTGCCCCATCACATGGAGTTCAATATTACAACAGTTTACTTAATTCTATGTATTGGCTGAAGAATTTGAATAAAACAAAGCTGATAAACTAAAGGTAACATCTTTGTTTAAGCATTGAACAATAAATTAAAATTTTAGACATAGAAGTTGGTAAACAAAAATGTTACAACTTTATTTTTTTAAGTTTAGATTGAAGAGGGAGAAAAATACATATCTTGTTTAGACAGTACTGTTCATACAAAATGATACAGCTTTGTATAATTATTCCCTTGAAGCAGTAGTAATGTATTGCCATATGCATTTTTTAAAATAATTTATTTAAAGGAAAATATTTAGGGTGTTCAAAGGTGCCCCCAGTTCAAATGTGCCCTCCTCTTCCCTATATATACATTAAATAGATCCAATTATATATTTTACCTATAAATACAATTGTTTTATTTTATTTATTTATTTATTTTGTATCAGTATAAGGATTTTGTAGAAAAATGTCATTTAATTCTCAAAAGTTTTTCATAATGGTGGATTAATTGTTCGAAACGCCTATTTATTATTTTCATCTTAATATATGGAAAGTTTAAAAACTAATTTTAATTTGATATTAATTTAAAAAAAATAGTTGAACTAATACTATTAAAGAACTATAAAAGAGTTATGAATAAAACATCAGATTTAATACCATTAATGTTGCGAAAAAAAATTAGACGCGGCAGTATGCATTTTATAAGCACGAAACATAAAGCAAAATAACAAAACAGCTGCATAAAATGTTGCATTTAATTAAGAATAATAATCAAAATAATACTGGAAAACGATTTTGAGTGCACGTAATAGAGTAATTAATTTAAATTATAACTTTGTTTTGAAGCCACATTCTGTTCTGGATTCTTTCTTCCTAAAATACATATCATTTAATGTATTTAATATTATTTACCTAAAAAACAAAATTACACTGATAAATCATGCAACGAATATTTTGAAGAAGATCATGTAATTTAATTTGGTTATATTGTGAAGTTAGTAATGTAAGTAAGTTAATAATGGGAAATATTGCAAAGTATGATTGAATCTTTATCAAGTAATTTGAATTACCCATTGGCCTTTTTTTAGACCATGCAGGGTTACAAAACCATTAAGAAAATTTGGACGCCAGCGATATTTTAAACATTGATAATAGAATAAATGAAAGCATTTATTAAGAAAATTTTATTGTTGTAGTAATATGAATTCCGTATATTTAATATAAAATTTTTGGTTTCCATACCTGTACAAATTTTTTACCCTTTCAATCAAAACGAATATAGTAGAACAGATTGTAAATACACAATGTAAAGACAGAAAATATATAGTAGGGTATTTCCAAGAGCATTTGTTGTGTAAGTCACATTTCTAGTAACTGCTAAATTGTTGGCCACCGTTATTTTTCAAAGATTTGCATGGACTTATTCAATTAGTGAAATAGCTCTGATAAAATAAGTCACATTTTCCCGCTCTAAAATACTGGTATCCAAAATAGTAGCATGTGACTTACACGACATTTGCTCATGGAATGACCCAGTAACGTCATTTCTATAACTCAATTTTACAAAAAGGATTAAATTGAAATTTAAATTTCGATGGGCATTTTTAATTTGGAAAAAAATTTCTTCTTCATTTATACGTGGATTTTGGCAAACATAAGGAGGGGGCTGCAATCTTTATAAAGATATTTAAACAAAGACAGTAACTGGTACCACTACTATAAATAGCAACACGAGGCTCACATGGATCTTGAATTTTTGTACCACATTTTGAGAATAGTGTTATTAAAATTACACTCTGTAACAAAAAAATCGACGCATCAAGACAGAATGATCTGATTGCTTTGAAATTTCGCATGCATACATGTTTCGACCAAGCATGAAAATGATTAAAAATTGTTGTCCAATCAATGAATAGTGCTATCTCCAGCGCATCGGAAATGGCCACCCAGCAGATGTACATAAGGAACTGTTCTCGATCATGTGTTAAAAGTTTCTGTCTTATTCCGATTTAGGAGACTTAACGACTGTAAAAATGACTTCCAACAGGATTTGAGCACATTACAAGCAACTTTCAGATTTTGAAAGAGGCCGTATTATTGGACTGAAAGAGGCAGGTTGGGCAAATCGAAGAATCGTTCGACATTTGGGTTGTAAGGATGCGGCGATCAGAAGGGCAGAATAACTGTTAGATCAACTGTTACAGCATATCATTCATCGCTATCAACCTGAAGAGTGCGACCCGCACACGAGTGTCTATCATAACCATTTACAAATGCCTGAGAAAGCGAAATCTAAGCTCGTACCGATCGTTATGCCACCTACCACTCACGCCTGCACACGGTCGAGCCAGATTACAGTGGTACGATCACGCTGGAATGACGCTGATTGAGGACGTATAGTTTTTTGTGACAAATCCCATTTCCAAATGTGTCCTGGCGATCATCGAAGACATGTCTGGAGACGCCCTGGCTTATGAGCCGATTCTGCTTTTACTATTGCACTTTACACAGGCCCTCAATAAAGCGTTGTGGTTTGGTGTGCCATTTCCTTTGATAGCCGGACCCCTTTGGTTGTCATTAGAGGAACACTTACAGCACAGTGGAATGTCGACGACATTCTGAGACCTGTTTTGCTACTGTACTGTTTGCAGTGCTCTGAACTTACTTTTCAGCAGGATAATGCAGACAACATATAGCATGTGTTGCTATGAAATGTTTTGAAGATTGTGGAACACTCTGTTGACCAGCCAGATCGCCAGATCGCTCTCTCATCGAGCATGTCAGGGATATGATGGGAAGGCGACTGCATCTACCAGAAAAACATTGGTGACCTAGCCCAACAATTGGGTCAAATTTAGAAAGAAATATCGCAGGAAATCACCTGGACGCTTTATCAATCTATGCCACGCCGTGTGGCAGCTTGCATCCAGGCTATGATGGGTCCACATTTTATTGAATTTGTTAATTTGTAACTATGTAACTGAATTAAATCATTCAATAATTCCGAAATTATAATCGCCTCCTATTAAGGAAAATAACAGTTTCCCATTTTAAGTAGAACAATTTCTAAATTGTGTGCTTGAAGGAAACTTATTTTTAAAAAACGGTGTCAACTGAATAAAATTTGTGTATGAGACACACCGAATCTACAAGGTTAAAAGACCGTCATTTGTCAAAGTTTAACTTTATAACGAATTACTGGTATAAAATCCAGAGACTATAATTCCCTTCATAATTTGTCGGCCAAATTTGTTTCAGATGTTTAGGACAGGATAAAACGGTCATCCAACTGAAGTTAGAGGCAATCATTTGCAAGTTTTGCCGATCTTACAAGCATATTATTCACTTATTTTACACAGAAAAATTTAAATATGTAGTGAGATGTCAATTAATATAACGTAAGAAAATCAAAGGTCATATCTCTTACATTTGTACGAAAAAGGTATAATTCAGGTAAATTTTGGATTGAAGAAGATTTTTCCATTTAACCGTTTTAGGGACAAAGAACTTCCATTGTTAAAAGTTAAAGTAAAACACACAGGAATTAATGAACAACATTTACTTTTGAAACACCGGATTTCGTGAACAAATTTAACAAGAAATATTAAAAGGCTATTTTTAAGATAATTATGAAATAAAATCAAGTAGTTTTGTAAACGTATACCACTACTAGACAGGTTAACTCTGTCAAGGGCGGTGGTATGTTCATAAAACCCTTTAAGGCATAGAGCACTTCAATTGAAAAAATGTTGAACTCACTGAATGCACTGGAATTTATGATAAAATTTATTTGAAAATAAGTAAAAAAAATGTTTTTCCGATACGTAGTAGACGGAAAACATTTATACGATAGTTCTTGTATCATTGTATCAATTCGGAATCAAATTGGATGTTACAAATAATGGAACACTGAGCCACAAAGTGTTAATTCAAAAAAGCCACAATGCCACCAGAAATTGGTTACTTTTTTCAAATATTAGTGCTATATTTAACTTATCCTGATTTCGAAATAAATTCGTACGTAAATTCAAGACCAATCATCTATTTCAACAGATTACAAATGGAATCAATTTGCTCCTGAAAGTGTTAAAGTGAATTCGGTAAATAAAAAAAATGTATTCACCAGAATTCGTTTTAACCCTTTGAGCTCTGGTGGGTAAATTTCTTCAAAGTTCCAAATATCACACTGGCACCAGTATTTTTTTTTAAAAAAAGGTTAACAATATACGCGAAAAATGCATTAAAACTTTCTCAAATAAAGGGCATAGCCGGATAAGCATTGAAAACATGCCTTTCAATCAAATTTCTTGATTTTTCCCCATGCGTGGCTGCTTATCTGAAAATGTATTTCCCTTATTATCACCTTACAAATATTGATATTTTATGAGATAAAAATGTTTTTTCGATTTTTTAAAAACTGCATTTTCTGAAAAACTACCGAACCGAATTATATGCTATTAATTGAGTTTGTATCGATGTCAAAGATGCATATCTGGGAATTTTTGTATAATTTTCTGATTGTAAAAAATATGTGAAAACGTGATTAAAAAAATAAAAATAAATAAAAATCATATCTTATAGTTGTCCGAAAATTACCATTTTCTTGTGAAAAATTCATCATATGTGTCCGCATATTATATAAAAATTCCAAAAGTTTGGGTTGGGTACTGCATAAAATAATTACGAAAATATGTATAAAAATTATTAAAATTCATTAAAAGGCATTATTTGGGGCGGAGCTATTCATGTTCGACACCTAAAGAATTTTGGGAATATACACTTACAGAATTGCTGTATTTCAAATTTTAATGAACACATGGGCATCATTCTCAGCCCTGGCGATACAGTGAAACTGTATTCAAAATTTGTTGTTGTTGTGGTATATAACATGGGAGAATACTTTTGGCACAGAGGCAAAACTACATTCTTCGATATCCAAATGTAGTGGCAGTGATCAGAAACAATTTAAATGAAAATGTTTCTCACCAGTTTTTATAAATAGAAACTGTAGTTACTACTTTCAAGCTTTTGAACCGCCCGATATGCCCCGTTTAGCATCGTGTTAGATACGCGTACGTAAGTTATTGCTAATTTCCGCGATCAGAAACTAACTCTTAGTAGTGAATGATTTCTATTTGTTACGGTGTCATCTAAGAATGATAATTCAAAATAATGATCGCTGTAGAAGATTTCTTGGGAAAAAAAGTTGCTACAGAAAAAAACTACATTTATTTTTACGTATAAAATAATGTAATTCATTATCAAGTGTCAGTGTTTTTCCCCATAAAAAGTAACTGTTCTTGAAAGTGAGGAATAAATCACAGAACACGACTATGTATTTGCATATAAATTTATAATATATTCACAAAAAATTAGCTATGTCTTTACAATATTTTAATCTCCTGGTAATTTTTCTACTGTTCTTTTAACTAATATTTATTTATTTTTAAAAAAAGTAAAAATTCATTTTTACTTTATTAAATATTAAACGGTTCAAAATTACATAAATATATTTTTCAATACAAATTATCATCCAATGTTATCAGTTTTCTATTTTTTCTTTTAACTCAAATTATATATTTTTCGGAAATATTTGTCTTCGAATTAAAGAGCCTCAGTAATCTATCATAAGGATAAACAAAAATTCCTTGTAGCATATATCTTGAATATAAAATCGTCTATTACCACACATTCCATATAATATGTCAGAATTTCAAGAACTCTTAAATTTTTGCCATGTAACATCCATATAGGTGTCGTAAAATAATAACAACTTATTCTTATTATCCTTTGTTAAAAGTGGTGAAAATGTTTGAATAAAAATCATCATATAACTGACGTTACATTTCGATACCGAAGAATGATGTTGTTTTCCAATCAAAACTATTTTTCTCTATTGTGTTCGAAGCAAAACACCAGTTTTCAACATCGAAATAGTATCGACAGTGTTAGAAATTATGGCTTTTATGCTTAATGAAGTCTATAATTTATTAGTTGACACATTCTCTGCTGACATTGTACCAAAAAATCTTCGGATGTCGAAGTTGAATAGCTCCGCCCAAAATAACGCCTTTAAATGAATTTTAATAAATTGTATACATATTTTAGTAAATATTTATATGAAGTACCCTACGCAAAATTTTGGAATTTTTATATAATATGCAGGCACATGTGAAGCATTTTTTACAAGTAAATGGTAATTTTCGGACAACTATAAGATATGATTTTTATATTTGTAAAAATTTTAAACGCTTTTTCACAAACTTTTTATAATAAGAAAATTATACAAAAATTTACAGTTATGCGTCTTTGATGTCTATATAAACTCAGTTAATGGCAAGTAATTCGGTGCATTAGTTTTTAAAAAAATGAGATTTTTAAAAAATCGAAAAAACTTTTTTATCTCATAAAATATTAATATTTATAACTTGATAATAGGGAAAATACTTTGTCATATAGTTAGACACACCTGAGAAAAAAATGAAGTAATTTGATTGAAAGGCATGTTTTCAATGCTTATCCGGCTACGCCCTTTGGTTGAATTTTCTAGCGCCGTTGTGACATTTCGAAATTAAAATTAAGTGGTAGAAAATTCAACCGTCAGAGCTCAAAGGGTTAAAATGAATATTTTCGGATCATTTTAAATATTTTTATCTAGCACCAAAAAACAATTTTTTTTTTGGAAGAAGTCGATTTTTAATTTGAGGCTATGTGCATACTTATTTACTTAAAATAGTAAAATAACTTTTACTGTATTAATCAAATTGTTCATTAGACTAGTGCATGATTTTTTCGTTTAATTAAACGTAAAACATAACATTGGTTTATCGCAACTTTATTTTTTAGATCGTTAAAGTTAACTTTTAAAAGAAATAAGAATTTCTTCTAAATAGTGCTTTGGTTTTAAAATGAAATGATTAAGAAACAAAAATAAACTTACGCGTACATCATCAAAAGGAGTGAAATGCATTCGAATGAAAAAAAGCTAGCAAATATCTTTTCACTTATATTTCTATTGTAATATACAATATTTATTTTAAAATTTATGAAATTTTTGAAGTTTTCAACAACCAAAACTTTAACTAACAATTTTCATATTCAAAATAAACTAAATAAAAATAAAATAATTTGTGATATTTCTATTTTTATTTTATTTCGTAGCACATGCATTCCATTTGGAACTATTTATTTCCATCTTTATGATTTCAAATTTGAATATATAGTTTTCATTTTGCCATTCCTGAATATTTGTGATTTGTATTTTATTGAAGATGTAAACTTTCTGATATTCTTCATAAATCTTCGAATAAACTTGTATTTAGATTCAGAAACGCAAAAAAGGAGTACTGTTTAAATATTTATTCTTCATGCACAAGTTCTATTCGAAAAACTAAGAAAAATGGTGTCAGGTAAATTCTATTTCTGTTGTTTATAATACATAACCATTTGTTTAAGAATATGAAAATGTGCATGATGATTTGAATAAAATCTGAATGTCTTATATTTTCCGAATACTTTTCTAAGTAAAAACAATGTACAAAAGGACTTTTTTCAAGAAATAAACGCTGATGCTTCAATCTGTTTTGAAAATATCATTACAGATGTTAGAGTATGTGATATTTAATATTTGTTTAATTTTATTTTTAAAAAATGTGTTTTGAAAGTATATATTTTAGAATTATTATCTATATTTATTATTTGATCTACAAATATGTGTTTTAAATATATTTTTTATGTGTATTAACTTTTGAACTGACTATTTATTAAGTGATTGTGTATTAAACCTCCAATGTGAAGTGATACATCTGGCGGGATTTTTTATTTCAGGAATTCTAATAAAATTTTGGTAATTCTTTTTGCTATTAAAATCCTAAATATTTCGGGAATAAAAAAAAAAATAGTCAAAATTTTTCTGGTGTGAACTTTAAATCTCTAAGCAATAAAACCTCTAGTCCATTAAAAGTTAGACGTCTAATACAGGATGAGTCATAAGTTCGTGCAAACTTAAAAAAAATAAAAAATGTGAAGATTTTTTCGTTTCGAAATTTTTTTTCGATAAATGTAAATACCCACAGAACGTATCATGTGTGTATAATTTCGGGAACGCTAATATTAGACGTATGAGACTAATCTTTTCAGGATTCACGCTCGTTTTTTACTACACTTAAATGTTTTGTCCATGCACAGGATATCCAGTTCTCGTAAGTCTCTCTCTTTTTATAGAGACTACATCAAAACGTTTACCACTGCTCTTTCCATACTAAAGTGAAAAAGAAAACTCCTTTGAGGAGGACTTTTTATTGCAATTCTTGTTTTAATCTTCCATAAGAATAATTTTACAAAATTGCGAAAACATAAAAAACAGACTGTCCCGAAGCCTAAAAATTACACTCTATTTAGCTCGTTCTCACAAATTTTCATTTTCTAGAGTTTCTAAAGTTTGTTTAGAAATATTTTCACTTCTTTAATATTTCGCCATAACTTCTAACTCTTGCGTTTTTCTGTGCAACAAAAATTAAATACAAATGTTTACTTTAAGTCAGACGTTCGGAATAAAAATGTATACCAAACTGGCAGCCCTGCACTATAAAGTGTTGAGAGTGGACTACTTTTTATAAATTCAGATTTCTTGATTTCACCTCTTTTCTGAAATGGTAAAATATCCTTTATTTTCACACCCTTTGCGGCGCAGCGTAAATTCATTGTTTAGGGTTAAAATTAATGATTGACACCGGAATTTGAACATAACTTCATTTGTAAAAATAAAAAAAAAGGGGGGGGGCAATTCACGTATTCAATAAACTGAATATTTTTTAATCAAAATTCCGGTGCCAATGTGCCGTTTGCGAATTAAAACTAAGTGATTTCATAGATATACTCATGCACCTCAAGGGGTTAAACCTTTCCGGCGCGGAGTAAATCTGTTCGGAAATAATTAACATTCACCAGAATTTGTAATCAGATTCATTAAAAAATATGAACTTCCATATTTTCAAGTGTGTTATAAAAGAAAAAGTTTAATTAAATATCCTTGGTGCCAAACAAATAAAAATTAGATGTCCTTTCCTAAGGGTACCGCCCTCAAAAGGGTTAATTAATATGGTCATTAAATAAGACGAATTTCACTATTTGAAAAAAGTGGTGCCACGCAAGTAATCACAATTTAAATAAAAGTAGCCGACATGCAACACTGAAACTATATATTCTTTCGTCTTTATTCATAACTTCATAGCCTATACCATAGATTCCAACATCTTATACAATTTTATACCACAAAAATTTTATAGTAACTTTTACCTTTTTAAATTGCCACAAATTGTTCATTAAATAACGCAAAAAATTATGTTAAATTCTTGTTTTATAGGAAGTGGAACAGATGACAAATATGCCTAAACTAATCACACGAAGACAAATACAAAAACTATTGTTAGCCGTTTTGGGACTTATGTCTCTTCCACAAATTTTATTCGATTGCCAAAACTTTTTTTTAAAATAAAGCTACCTTTAGTTATCCAAATTCGAAAATTCTTTCATTGCATATGGTAAATATTACTGTTCTTTATTATTGGCGCCAGAAACAATTTATGCAAATAAAGTTGATATCTTGTCAGACTCGACGTTGTACCACAAAGAGTTAATTCGCTGTCAGCGTTCTTTTGAAATTTCTTGTTTGTGTTTTAATATTTTTAAATCATTTTTTTTCATTGGATACCTGAGACTGTCAGGTACTTTTTACTTTTTCAATTCCCATTGCAAGTTTTTTTAGGATAATATCTATAGGATATCCACCGCACTATCGTAACCGGATCCAAAATAGCAATTAAGTTTGCTGTTGTAAAGTTCAGCTCACACCATAATTTTCGAAAAATTACATTAAAAAAGAAACGAAATGCAATTTTGTACCCCCCTTTTTTTAAAGTGAAGTAATAGAAATAAAACTCTTTTCCTAAAATCTAGTATAAATTATGTTTTAAAATTAATTATTATATGTCATTTACCATCGATTCTCAAGATCGCTTCTCCGTCGCTTGTGAGATAGAGTTAAAAAGCAAGCCAGTTGTACTGTGAACAATCAAGATTTTTTAAAATAATCAATAAAAAAGCATCGGGTTTTCAAAACTTAATACGCTTTATTCAATATTTTATTACCATTCGAAAAGAAATATATCAATTTATTATGCTGGATTTCTTTAGAAAAAATTTTAATTTTTCAATGACAAGAAATAATGCATTTAATAATTCATTCTGTATCCATTGATTTCCTTTCCCCATTTATTTAGTAATGTATTTACTCAACAGGATAGGGGAGAAGGTGGAAATTAAAACTCTGCAATTATTATAATGATTTTTATTTTCAAGAACAATTATGTATTTTATTGGATATTGGAAAATAATAGGCATAAATATCTATTTTACAGAAGGATATATTAATAAATGACACTTTATTTTATCTTCACTTAAAAATACATTATACCGATTTAATTTTATCATTTTTTTTCAAAAAGACAAGTAGTTGCTTGATTCGAAATAATATGCATATCGATTTATACCTGACTAAAAGCGACGATTTTTTCTAAAAAAGTGAAAAAAAAAGACTATAGCGATTAAGGGTGTATTAAAAAATTTCACTCTTAACAACTCTAAATTTTCATATCCATTTTCCAACTAATTTCTAAAAGTAAAAACATGAAACTTGCTGAGGGAAATTTTGAAGAGATGTATAAGATGCCGTATGATTTCATTTTTCGCTCAATTCAGTAGAATTCGATTTATAAACAAATATTTTCTCAGTATGACCCTTTTTTTCGTTCCCAAATCTCTCCTTTCGGAAAATTCTGTTCAATTTGCCAAGTTTGGCAGCATTTTTTCTGTAATAATTTTTGCATTTATCAAAAACTGGACAAGCACAGCATATTCTGTAGTTTCTAAATCAGAGAGTTTGTCAGTTTGGTGCGTTTAAAAGAAAAAAATACGTGTGGCACTCGGGGACTGCCGCGGTAAAGCTATTGCATAGCATTTTTTATCAACTTATGCAATTATAATTTTTTATTTGTTTTTTATTTATGCAGTTTTTTTTGTCTTTGATATTAATTCAAGTTAAACATTTTGAGCGTGATGACCGATAACAATTTATTTTTTCTTGTATTGAACAAATGAGAAGTTAATATCGTTTCTAAATATTTTTATTATCTTACAATACATGTAGGTTAATCAGGAATTTTTATCATTGAAACTACACGTTTATGGTAGCTGAAATAAAAAAAACATAAGTTTAAGACTTGATATTCTCAAAATATCTGAAAAATACCGCGTCAATGTCTGCCGAAGTCTACGGAGGGATACCGTGCCGAAGTCTGCCAAACTGAAGCGACGTTAGACGGAGTGTTAAGGTTTCTTTTCTCGTTACAGAATTTCTAGATTCTTTCGCCGCGCTCAAAGCCCTCGACAACACCTATGCAATACCTTAATAAATTACAAACAAAATTTGGCCGCGCTACGAAAATTAGATCGCGAGTTATAAGCATTTTAAATTTTCCGAACCTCACAGTGGGGGTCTCCTGTCACCAAAAATTAACACTGTCTCATAGTAAATTACCAAATAAAAAAATTTGGCCGCACTACGAAAATTAAATCGCGAGTTATAAGTATTTTAAATTTTTCGACCCTAACCATGAGGAATCTCCTGTCACCACAAGTAACACTGTCTCATAATAAATTACCAAACAAAATTTGACCGCGCTACGAAAATTAGATCGCGAGTTATAAGCATTTTAAATTTTTCGACCCTCACCGTGGGGGGTCTCCTGTCACCAAAAGTAACACTGTCTCATAATAAAATACCAAACAAAATTTGGCCGCACTACGAAAATTAGATCGCGAGTTATAAGCATTTTAAATTTTTCGATCCTCACCATGGGGGATCTCCTGTCACCAAAAGTAACACTGTCTGATAATAAATTACCAAACAAAATTTGGCCGCGCTACGAAAATTAGATCGCGAGTTATAAGCATTTTAAAATTTTCTATCCTCACCATGGGGGGGGGGGGTCTCCTTTCACCAAAAATTAACACTGTCTCATAATAAATTACCAAACAAAATTTCGCCGTGATACGAAAATTAGATCGCGAGTTATAAGCATTTTAATTTTTTCGACCCTCACCGTGGGGGGTCTCCTTTCACTAAAAATTAACACTGTCTCATAATAAATTACCAAACAAAATTTGGCCGCGCTACGAAAATTAGATCGCGAGTTATAAGCATTTAAATTTTTCGATCCTCACCATTGGGCGGGTCTCCACTCACCAAAAGCTACATTATCCTACCTTGTTTTATCTTAAGACGATTCTTTTCTATACATGTTCTATCAGTAATTTTTATTATTGAAACTATAGATTTATAGTAACTGAAATAAGATATATAAGTTTGAGACTTGATATCCTCTAAATATCTGAAAAATACCGCGTCAATGTCTGCCGAACTCTACCGAAGGATACCATGTCGAAGTTTGCTGAATTGAAACGACGGTAGCCGAGTGTTAGGTTTTTCATTACGGATGTGTTAGGATATTTCTCGTTACGGAATTTTTGGATTCGGTCGCCGCGCTCAAAGCCCGCGATAAAAGCTATGCAATAGCTTAAAAATGATAAAAGTATATCCCAAAATAAGCTTTTTTGATTGGAATACACATTTAAACTTAGAACGTGAGTAGTACGTGTGAAATTTATTAGCTCACTCTAGCACCACTTTCTATTCTTCGTAGCCAAATCAAAATTGGACTTTATTTTTATCTCGCAGTTTCGACTTCAGACTGGAACTCTTCGAAGGAGAATTTTTACCCTTAGGAATGAAAAAAATTTTGACATTAAGTAAATCTGCAAAAAAAAAAAAATTATGCATTTTCTGGTGTTAATCCGATTTTTAAAAAATAAATATGGCAACCTAACTGGCAAACTTGCGGCAAACGCACAATGTTTAAATTTTCTTAGCATACATGAGAGTTACTTTCCTCTTTTGCGTAACAGATTGTCAATATACAATCCACAGAGAGAAAAGAATAGCTATAATCAATTACTTGATTCATGAAACTATCAATAAAAAGGAATTGACATACTATTATTTTTAACACAATCAAACTGATTGGTAAAGTTATCATACGAATTGATTATTTCCAGCTGAGCGAAAAATTGCGCAGGCCGGGAGTCGAACCCGGGTACTTGGCTTACAAGGCCAATGCTTTACCTATTAAGCTATCTGAGCGGTAGCCGGCTGGGATTTTTCGCTCAGATAACCTTATTGGTAGTAACATCTGGTCTGTCATTTGAAACAGTTCGCAGAATAAACCACAGGTAATGGAACTCCATATAACGATGGATACGTAGATATACTATTATTTTTAACACAATCAAACTGATTGGTAAAGTTATCATACGAATTGATTATTTCCAGCTGAGCGAAAAATTGCCTAGGTCGGGAATCGAACCCGGATACTTGGCTTACAAGGCCAATGCTTTACAACGTATTTTTACAATGCTTTTCTACGTATCTATCGTTATATGGAGTTCCATTACCTGCGGTTTATTCTGCGACCAATAAGGTTATCTGAGCGAAAAATCCCAGCCGGCTATCGCCCAGATAGCTTAACAGGTAAAGCATTGGCCTTGTAAGCCAAGTATCCGGGTTCGATTCCCGGCCTGGGGAATTGACATAATCTTATAATCGTGAAGTTTCAACTGTAACCGTTTCTTAAGGGTCGATTACAACAGGGAGAAACTTCCACTTGTAAATTTAAATAAAAAATTTCTTCTTATTTAATCGCATTGTTAATGCAAATTTTCAGCCACAAATATAGACTGAAATACATTTTCACTTTACTTTGGAAGTTTAATTAGCAGTAGTCAGGCCCTATGATACCGCCATATACTGTGACAACCTAGACAACCTTCTGTTAGTGCCAGTAAAAATATAACAATATCTAGCCAAAATAACACCAGTAAAAACTGATAGAAAATTTAACCATATTTATAAAAATACATTTCAAAGAATAAAGGAATTTAAATAAGAAGAAATTTTTATTCAAATTTACGGGTGGAAAGTTTATTTTTGCCGTGAACTCATTAGAATACCAGAGCTGCCAATTTTGTCGCCTATGACATCTGGTCAATTATGCACTATCTGACCATTGACTATCGTTCACTCGCGATTTTAGACATTCTGTTAAATATCTAGAAAAATATGCGAGGAATCATCTAGAAACTCTTAGTGTATAAATATAATAGTATAATTCATACATGTCCGTGAAGATTTTTTCCCGAAACTCTATAGGGGACCATCAACAAATTAAAAAAGAATGAATATATTTTGAATAACCCTGTCAAAACTAATGTAGCAAAAGCGCTCAAACTCTAGATTATGATTGAGTGCCTTATTGTAATACACTGTGTTCATTTTTATGCAAATAGCATGCATACTCGCAGAGTAATTAAGGTTTTTATAAAAATGGCCCCAAATTTTTCTAAATTTTTTGCTTAGAATTTTCAAAGTTCTTAATATAAAATAATATGTTTTTCTGAAAATATGACAAACAAAATTGCACTCAATACCCCGTAATCAGGTACCAAAAATAATAAAAAATGTATGAAAAATGCGGAGATTTACTAAATAATTTTTCACTGTGCACGCGTCAATGATATCAAAATTTCATTTGCATATTATGTTAGCTAAATATATAGAGCAACTTTTGTGAAAGTCTCAAAATCATAGCTTGAAAATTCTGAAAGTAATCGTCTATAGAAAAAGGACAGAATCCGTTGTTTCCAAAATGAAGCAAAAAAATAAGGGGTTTTATTCAAATGTAGTAGTACGTCCCGTATTGTGTATTCTATATTGACACTAATCAATGAATATATGGATACAACCCCTCTTGTTTTTGCTTCATTTTGTGAATGACGGATTTTCAACTTATTCAATTGACGATTATTTTGATAATTTTCAAGTTTTGATTTTGCGACTTTCACAAAAGTTGCTTTATTCATTTAGCTAATATAATATGCAAATGAAATTTTAATATCGTTGACGCATGCGCAGTGAAAAATTATTTAGTAAACCTACTCATTTTTCATACAATTTGTATTATTTTTTAATTCAGATTACAGAGTATTGTGTGCAATGTTGTTTGTCATATTTTCAGAAAAAAATATTATTTTATATTAAGAACTTGAAAATTATAAGGAAAAATCTTGGAAAATTTTGGGGCTATTTTTATAAAAACTTTAATTACTCTGCGAGTATGCATGCTATTTGCATAAAAAAATGAACACAGTGTATTATAATAAGGCATTTAATCATAATCTACAGTTTGAGCGCTCTTGCTACATTAGTTTTGAGAGGGTTATTCAAAAGATATTCATTCTTTTTTAATTTGTTGACGGTCCCCTATGGAGTTTCGGGAAAAAATCTTGACGGAGATGTATGACTTATACTATTATATTTATACACTAAGAGTTTCGAATTGATTCCTCATGTATCTTTCTAGATATTTAACAAAATGTCTAAAATCGCAAGTGAACGATATTCAATGGCCAGATAGTGTATGAAAGAGGTCAACAGTATGATCCAATGCTACAGAATAAGCAAACAATATAACTGTTTCAGATAACAAACCAAATTTCATTGACAAAGGGGTGCCTAAGTTTCATTTGTCTGCCATTATTTCTTCACGGTATTTTAGCTGGAAGAGCATTGTCTCTCCTGTTTCGAATCTCAGCTAGCTCTCAGTCATAAATGTACCAACTGGTATGATTTATTTATCAGTGAATGGTATTAGGTGGCTGTCAGTGGTAGTGATCTAGTTAAGGTAAAATAATTATGTGTAAAACAAAAGTGCGTATTTTTCACGCCTAAAAGGCTTTTTTCATAACTTTTTCATGAAAAGATTCTGTCTTTTTAAATCGCAATTTTTATCATTAATCAAGGTAAATTATACCAGTAAAAAAAAGTAGTAGCTTTTGCCCAGTCATCGAGGAGGGGGCTGGGGATCCAAATGATCTGACCACCAGAGTTATTGTAAAGATATTTTCGTCTTAATTAATGTAAAAACATTTAGATTTGAAAAGACGAACAGATTTTTACAAGCTCATTTAGACCCCCCCAACTTGTCTACGCCACTGAGTGGAAGCGCTTTTGCCTATGAACAGCAGGTTGGAAATTGCTAATTTAATACTATAGAGATGGGAAGTTTTACTCAAGTCTTATAAAAATATTTCAAACCAATTCGAAACTGTTCAACCCTTTCCCTAACTATGTGCCCCCCTCTGGACACACCTAATTTTAGCTCCAACATGTAAAAAGCACCAACAATATTTTACTAAAATTTTACTTTTACAATGAAAGCTTGAACTAAGGCCATTTTTAATTTCGAATAATAGTCGTTTATAATTTCTGATGTCTGAAAATAATTTCTCAATTTATGAACAGAAATTGCCCGTACCGGAAAGGGTTAAATTAGTTATTTTTTCTTTTTTCCCCTTTTGTATGGCTTAAAACTCTTTTATAAGGAATTCTCTGGTTCACACCAGAATATATTCACATGGTACGTGTCAAAATGGCCTTTAAACATCATTCAAGTTTTGAAGCAAGATTAAAAGATTCGTTTTTCTTGCTAGATTATGTAAATTAACGGACTTCCTTATTAATGCGCAGTAAAATATTGTTATATTTTAACAGTGAGGCGATAAATTACAATCTATTTACTCTGTAATCCGTGATGAAATTTGTAAAAGAATCAATTTCAAATTATCATTTTTTTTTAAATTAATGCACATCGATAAATACTCTATTGCCATTTGAAAGAAAATTAACGTATTTTTTATGCTTGATCTGATTAAAAGAAAATCATTATTTTTTGTGCCGGGAAACAATGCTTTTAATTTTTCATTCTTCCTCCAATGATTTTATTTTAAGATTTATTTAAAAATATATTTTATTGGAAAATGATATCATATCAAGAGGATGGGGAAAAGAAACCGTATCGTTTTGCAAATAATGTACCGAGTTTTATTTCTAGTGCTGTTATATATTTTATTGGGTATTGGATATAACAGGTTTAAGTATGTATTTTTACGATGAGATGTTTAATAAAATTAGATTCTATTAAATTTAATTGAAAATTATTCTTAAGTGCACAAATTCCATGTATTTAACTTCATCAAATTTATTTATAAATGTATGCTAATTGTTTGAATCGAAATAATGAATTTTAAATTTTTTGAACCAACTACCATTTAGATAAAAGACAACTGAACTCAAATACTCATAAAAAACGAAAATATTATTAAAAAGGCAAAAAGATGAGGAATTGTATTCATATATACATTGATTAATGGCAATATGGAATACACTATATGGCACGTACTACTATATTTGGATAAAACCCCTGATTTTTTTGCTTCATTTTGGGAATAACGGATTTTGATTTAATTCTATAGACGATCACTTTCAGAAATTTCAAGCTACACTGTCAGAAAATTTCGTCAATATACACTAAGTTATGGTTATTTTTTCACAAATAATTTCCGTACTCCCAGAAAACGAACTGTGAATTCTTTCCGAACGTCGAAAAATGAGAAAGAGATTCCGTTTATTTTTAGCACGCATGCGTATTGGGTCTGTTAGTAATAAATTCGAATTTAGTTTTAAAATGAAAAATAAAATATTCTACAGATTAAAATGCCTAATTTAGTTTAAAAAGACAAAAATGTTTTCGAATTTAAAAATAAATAACAATTACTTTCTTCATTCATTCAAAAATTCTCACAATTTGTTATTCAAAGTTGGATAAGTTAAATAAGGTTGAATTTACTAAGTTCTTTATATAATAAATATTCGCATTTAAAATATACTTTAAGTGAACACATTTAAAAGATATTTTAATACAAAAAAAATTGATATTATTAAAAAAAAATCTTATCGAATAAAAATGGAACATCCATATCTTTTCTCTAGCAATCTACGTAAATATATTTTAAATTCACATTTTTATACTATATTAATATAAACGTATAAAAACCCCAGCCACAGTTTCATTAAAGATGAAATATTCCGAAATTAACTTCAAAATTAAAAGCTCTTTAACGAAATAGACCAAACCACACTCATATAAAATAAACGATTCTACTTCAAAGCATTTTCTCCTGTACAAGTGTGGCACCGAGGCAGGACGCTCGCTTTCTAATGCTGGGGTCGTGAGTTCGATCCTCACGTCTGCCACATTCATCTTTTCCAAACGTTTTTGAAATGACGGATATTTTACCTCTTTTGAAGGAGAAAAAAATAAACGGATATTCGTCAATCTACAGACAATTACTGGCAGCAGTCCTGCCAGTACATTTTCTGTGAAAAGACGGAAGTTTTTTTGATAGTGTATGTTTTTTAAATTTTAAAGAACTTGTTCCATACACCTACCTAACACAATTTGCAAGTAAAATTTTGACATCGTTGACGCATGCGTAATGAAAAATTATTAACTACACCTGTTCATTTTGATGCATTTTTTATAATTTTTTAATTCTAATGATAGGGTATTGTGTACAATGTTGTCTGTCATATTTTCAGAAAAGTTCATTATTTTATATTAAGAACTCTGCAGATTATAAGCAAAGAAAAGCTTGGAAAAATTTGGGACTGTTTTTATAAAAAAAAAAAAAACTTAATTTCACTAAGCTTATACCTGCTATATCCACATAAAAATAAACGCAATATATATTACAATTAATCATTTTATCATAATCTACAGTTTGAGCGCTTTTGCTACATTAGTTTTGACAGGGTTATCCGAAAGATATTCTTTTTCAACTTGCTGACGATTCCCAATAGAATTTCGGGAAAAAAAAATCTTCTCAGAAATATTTGACCTGTACTATTATGTTTACACACTTAGAGTTTCAAAATAACTCCTCATGTATTTTTCTAGTTATTTAACAAAATGTCTAAAATCGCAAGTGGCCGGTCATCTTTGGTCATATAATGTATAATTTTGTTAAGACAAGAATCAAGGAGAGAAGCCATTTTGGTACGCATCAACTGAGTAAATTTCAATTCGAACGAGAAATGTTTATTTAGTATAAGATTAAGACGCACCCACACACACCCCGAGAGAGAGAGGCTTCTTACGGGTGCCGTTTTTTTCCAGGAGAAAAATCAAAAATATTTTGTAGAAACATAAATTTACTTCAAACACGCGAAATTTTGCCCTATTTAATCAGAGATTTTGCATAAGAAAATGCCAGTACAAAAGAATTTCCTTTCCTGATCATAAAATTCCAGAACCCGTACGAACCATGGAGAAAGGAAACAGTTAAAATAATAACTTAAGCAGTTTTAAATAAAAATTCTCAAGCGAAATATCTTTATAAAACTTGAATAAAACTTTCCATTTTTCTAGTGTTTATATACTTACAAGAAAAAGTGTGTTAAGCTAAAAAATACATTATAACAGCAAAGCTCTTGTCTAATAAATTTGATGATAAAGTAAACATATACTGTAAGGCCGAAAATCACTAATCCGATTTTTTTGTTTAAACGTCTTTTGCTAAACGAACATTTATGCGTTTATCCTCAACCGATGCTACATTGGTCCTTGGGTGGGGTTACTTTGGTCTATCCCATAAAAAAAGGATTCTAATTTTTGTATTGAACAAACAATACAAGATAATTTGAAATTTTTGCCTTTGAAAAATATTTTATACCATACTATAAGGTATTTGAATAATTTAAGGTAATTTAATTTTTTTAGAGAAAGCACTGGATGTGTTTGTAAACAATTAATTTCGTGTGTAAATTTTACATCTCCAAACTTTCTATAATAAGACAATCTGAATAAGAGTTAAAATTAAGGTAAGCGTCAAAATATTACCCTTAGTAACCTGTGAACCATGTCTGATCATACATTTTCCCTTAACATTTTATTTTGACAGGAATTGTTTACCTTTTCATAAAGCTAACATGAAAAATGGTATTTCTGAGCAACTTTGTTCCAAGCCTTTTTTGATCCGAAAATAGCCCCAATTACTTAGAAAAACCTTGTATACTGCTAAATCTATTAAAAAATATTTTAAGTAACATTTTATTTTAAATGTTACCGTAGCAAAATGTTACGTTAATTGTTTTAGTTCCAGTTGCTGACGATAACATGACAAAAAATGTTTCTCGTTTCTTTAACATTAACTATTGATTTAAATATTGAAAAAATCATTTATTTATCAGCTTTTAGTATTATCCATTAACAAATGCTATCGCATGGGAGTTTCAATAAAAATGTATTCATTTACATATCAAATTAAATAAATGGACCAAAGAAGCCCCCAGCAGGTGCTACTTTCTTCCAAAACTTAAAAAATGGTTTAAAAAAATCTCTATAGAACCATAAAGTTTGCTTCATAGTTTCATATTGATTGTTTGCAATTCAATTTAGAGTTTGAAAAATCATATATAGTATTTTTTTAATAACGGAAATGTGAGTGGAACCAGGAAAAAGTAGCCCAAAGTAGCCTCGGTTGACGGAAATCAAGTGTATGTCAGCGGTAGTTTTTTCCCAAATAATTTTTTTTTCTAAATTTCTGAAAGGTACTTTTTTTAATTAAAAGCTATATAAATTTTAATAAATCTGATTTATATCAGAATGACTGATTATTAGTGAATATACACTATATGGCCAAAGGTGACCGGCCACTAGCGATTTTAGACATTTTCTTAAATATCTAGAAATATACATTAGGAATTATCCATAAACTCTGAGTGTGTAAATATAGTAGTACAGGTCATACATTACTGTGGAGATTTTTTCAGGAAACACCATAGAGGGTCGTCAACAAATTGAGAAAGAACATAGTTTGTATAACCCTGTCAAAAGTAACGTAGCAAATGAGCTCAAATTGTAGATTGTGATTAAGTGGCTTATTGTAATAAACTGTGTCCATTTATATGTAGATAGCATGTATACTCGTAGAGAAATTAAGGTTTTTATAGAAACAGTACCAAAAATCAGTTTTTTGTTTATAATTTGCAGAGTTCTTAATTTAAAATAATGTTCTTTTCTGAAAATATGACAAACAACAGCATATACAATAACTTGTAATCAGAATTAAAATATAAAACATGTTTTGAAAAAAGAGCAGGAATACTAAATAATTTTTCACGGCGCATGCCTCAACGATATAAAAATTTCATTTGCATAATGTGTTAGCTAAATGTATTGAGCAATTTTTGTGAAAGTATCAAAAACTTAGCTTGAAAATTCTGAAAGTGATCGTTAAAAAAGTAAGCTCAAAATCTGTTGTTCCTAAGATGAAGTAAAAAAAATGAGCCGTAACCCTTTCAGGGCTGCCGTTTGTAGTCTGCAAGCGGTTTATTTTATTATTCCAATTGAGAACTGGCACCAGTAAACTTTTAGTTTTAATTTCGATCTAATAATACACGTGAAAAAGAGCTCTTTATTATTTTCAAATAAATTTGTTCTTAAATTACAATGTGAATGAATTATTTGAACATTTTTGGATCAGAAATACCTTGCCCCTGAAAGGGTTAAAAAATTGTAGTAAAACTTCTCGCACACTGCTTGCTGTTAAAAATTTATTTTCAAGAAACATCACTAGCAATTTATTTCTAATCTGTAAACGAGACATGAGATTTAGAATAACTGTATAAAATCTAGTTCATTTTTGTATTAGTACCTATTTAGGTCGCTCAAAAGCATGCATATTTAATGAAAGAACCAATATCCAGCAATTTTTAAGAATTAAGCGTATGAGGAAAGAATGGAAAACTTCGAAGACTTTTATAAATGAAATCATATGTATTCATGGAAAATATAACAATCTTCTGTAAAAAATCTTTCTGCTAAATCAGTTCAAGTCACTTTATTTTACAATGCAAAATTCTTAAACATATAATGTTTACAAGAAGCTATTTTTTAAGTATGAATAATAAAATGGGTTTTCCAATATTGTTTTTGAAAAATTGATTTAAATTACAAAAGGTCAGTCTAAATATATTATTTTAAATAATTAATAAATAGTAAATTATGTTTTATGTAAACATTATTAAGGTAAACCCACCAGTAGTGGGCCACTTAAGGACATTTATGTAATTATTATCAAGGAATTAATGAATTCTAATAGATATATATTTTTTAATCTAGTACTAATCTTCATGTATAGGAATGAACATTCAAAGTTTCCAATATAGTCATTGGAAAAAATTAAAAATAAGAAATCTTCCTGCCTCTGTGCTCCAATTGTGGGCATAGTGTGATTTTTGATGCACCAGTAGTGGGCTGCTTAGAAGTAGGCCACTCCACTTTTGAGTTTAGCGTTTAAATACTGAATTTATCCATTTATTTACTGTTCTAGAATTGAACATACACAATAACGAAGTCATACATAGAAATTTATATGATTACACAAAATCTCATTAGTAAATCAGTGGCCTAAACTTCATTTCTGTAAATCAATTTTAATTTTATCTCACTTTACATAAAGGATATAACATGTTATAAAATCTAAAAAGTATTTTTTCAGATTATATACAGATTGTCTTTTCTTATCGTTTAAATATAGCTAATTCACATGTTTTTCATGATGTGAAAATGAATTTCCATGAAAATAGTTATATTTTCTGAACGTTACGAAATTTATTTTTTGTACAATTCTTGTGATCAATAAATTACATTTAAAAAATCCGCTTATATCATTTCACTTGTTAACACGTTGAGTGCTAAGTCTATTTTCTCTCCCTTTCCGTTTGGGCCGCGAAAGATAGTTTTGAGATTCTCGTAACACAATCCAAATACTTTCAGTCGCCGGTGACAGATGCGACATAATTAACGTAGCTCATGATGTGACAGTAAATATTCCCCTACTCTGTGATAAATTTTTTTTAAATTGCGCCACAATGAATTTGGAAAATATTCAGCGATTTCTGACATTAAAAATGAATTTTCTGTGTTTAGTACCAGAATGATACAAATGGTAGAAACAAAAATCATCAGTTTGTATCGAAAATAATTGTAGACAATTTATCAACCCTTTTAAAAAAATCCAAATACGTAGTTCTTCTCCCCTAAATAGCAGAGTATTATATTTCGTAACTTAAAAAAAATCTGGCCTGTTTCTCATTTTGTAATGGTCTTGAATAGTAAGACTAATATAATAAACAGGATAATTACCCTTGGTACTCGAGCGGTGATTCTCATTGACTACTAGTTTTCCGCTTTAATGGGTGCTCCAAATGCTTTGGACAACAGTATTTTAAACTAATTTTATTCGCCTTATCTAATGGCCGAATGATATGTGGTAAAGTGTGTTGAAATAAACTGCAAGTTATTAGAAGTGGTCAAGCATTTGGCATTCCGAGTTACGAGATATCAGAAAACACTGACAACACTAGTGGTGAATGACAGACACATCTCGAGTGCAAATGATTAAAAACTGAAATAACTGCAAACCAAATTTTTTATCTAAAACCGTAAAATAACTCAAAATGTGTGCAGGATTTACAGTCAATTTATTACAATAAGCACATTAGGTTGAAATTGTCAATGAAAGAGAAGCATCAGACTCGGGCGATATTTTACTCATACTCCTTTTTCATCCCATTGGCTATTTTTTTTTTGGACTTTTCAAGGGTGCCGTTTGCAGTCTGCAAACGGTTAGCTTTAATGCTCTAACTGCAAATTGACACCAATAAATTTTTAGCACATTTTCAATCTCATAACGTATGTGAAAAAGTGTTGTTGATTATTTTCAAATAAATTTTTGTATGTAAATTACGGTGTGAATTATTTATTTGAATGTATTTGGAGCAGAAATACCTTAACCCTGAAAGGGTTAAATCTTCCTTTTAAATTTTTCCCTTTTTTCTTTCAATTTTTCTGAATCTTTAGCTTTTTTAAGACCTTCTTTTTTCTTATAATATTAAAGAATTTGATGTAAAGTCAAAACTGTAGGAAGTTTCTCTCTTTTTCTTTAACTTCCCCTTCTGGTCAAAAAAGGACTGTTTGAAAGAAGATGGTACATTTTTAGATGAACAATTTGAAAGAACTGAGTGGCGCCAGTTTTAGTTAATTTTTCTTGAATGTAAAGGTCTACCTTATCTTGATCATTTTTTTCTTTGCTCCTGATCTATAGTCTCAGCATCAACAATGTCAGTAGACTTTCCAGTGTTTCCACTTTCAAAACTGGTGACTTACTATTGATATATTTACACTTTTGACTATTAAATATTATGATAATTTTTTCATATGATTAGGACAAAATAAAAATTCGAGATTTTAGTGAAAAAAAAGTTAGTGCATCAAAAATATAATACAAGTTAAAAGATACAGACTTCTTCAATTATCTTATTTAAAACTCAGTAAATATTCAAAAATAAATGTTTAGCCAATCAAAAAATCTACAGGCTTTGAAGTATAAAATATTTTGAATATAAATTTCTTTTAATAATCAAATGGCTGATAACATGGGGAAGTTAAATTTTCACTGCTGCAGAAGTGGGCCATTTGTGCACCAACAGTGGACTGTGGCTCACTACTGGTTCTGATGAACAAAAAAGTAAATTATACACAAAGTCTTAGAACCTGAAAAATATTTAATTAAAATAAATAAAGCTTAAAATATTTTTAACATGCTTCAGTAGTGGTCTCCGTGCCCGCTACGTGTAAAATTTAAGAAATTGTGATACAGAAGTGGGACACCCCTTAAAATCAGCAAAATACTGAATTTTTACGTTCTCAGCTAATCTAACAAATTACTTACAATATAATCGAGTATATAAGCAGCAGCATAATATTCCCCTATTCTGTTGCCAAATTTTTTTAAAATGTACTACAATGAATTTGGAAAATTTTCAGTTATTTCTGACATTTTCTGTGTTTTGTACCAGAATGATACAAATGTTAGAAACAAAAATCATCAGTTTTTATCGAAAATAATTGTAGACAATTTATCAACATTTTTTAAAAAATCGAAATACCTTGTTCTTCTTCCCTAAATAGCAGAGTGTTATATTTCGTAACTTAAAAAAAATCTGCTCTATTTGTTATTTTGTAATGGTCTTGAATAGTAAGTCGAATATAATAAACAGGATAATTAACCCTAGGTATTCTAGTGGTGATTTTCATTGATCACTAGATTTCCGCTTAAATGGGTGCTCCAAATGCTTCGGACAACAGTATTTTGAACTAATTTCCTTCGTCTTATCTAATTGCCGAATCATCTGCGGTAAAGTTGGATAGAATAAACTGCAATATATTAGTAGTGGCCAAGCATTTGTCATCCCGATTTAAGAGATATCAGATAGCTAAAAACACTAGTGGTGAATGACAGACACATCTCGAGTGCAAAGGATTAAAAATTGAAATCACTGAAAAGCAGAATTATTTATCCAAAACCGAAAAATATCTCAAAATGTGTGTGGGATTTACAGTCGGTTTATTATAATAAGTACTTTGGTTGAAACACCCAATGAAAGATATGCATCAGACTTAGGGCGATAATTAATTGATACTCCTTTTTTACAACATTGCCTATTTTTTTAACCTATGCAGGGGCGCCGTTTGTAATCTGCAAACGGTTAGTTTTCATGCTCTAACTGCTAATTGACACCAGTAAATTTTTAGCACAATTTCAATCTCATAATATATGTGAAAAAGTGCTGTTGATTATTTTCAAGCAAATTTGTATGTAAATTTTGGTGTGAATTATTTTTTGAATGTTTTTGGAGCAGAAATACCTTGCCCCTGAAAGGGTCAACTCTCCCTTTTAAAATTTTTCTTTTTCTCTTACAGTTTTTTTTCTGAATCTTTAGCAGTTTTAAGACGTTCCTTTTTTCTTATAATATTAAAGTATTTGGTGAGAAGTCACAACTGTAGGAAGTTTTTCTCTTTTCCTCTTTTTCTTTGTATTAACTTTCCCCTCTGGTCAAAAAAGAACTGTTTTGAAAGAAGGTGGTACATTTTTAGACGGCCCACAATTTGAAAGAAATGAGTGGCCACCAATTTTTCTTGAATGTAAAAGGTCTACCTCATCTTCAACATTTTTTTCTTTGCTCCTGATCAATAGTCTCAGCATCAACAGTGACAGCAGACTTTCCAGTGTTTCAACTTTGAAAACTGGTAACCCACTACTGATATACTTACCCTCTTGACTATTAAATATTCTGATAATTTTGCATATGATTAGGACAAAGTAAAAATTCAAGATTTGAGTGAAATAAAGTTAGTGCAGCAAAAATGTAATACAAGTTAAAAGACACAGACTTCTTCAATTATCTTATTTTAAAACTCTATAAGCATTCAATAATGAATGTTTAGCCAACCAAACAATCTACAGGCTTTGAAGTATAAACTATTTTGGATATTAATTTATTTTAATAATCAAATGGCTGATAGCATAGGGAAGTTGCATCTTCGGTGCTCCAGAAGTGGGCCACTTGTGCACCAATAGTGGACTGTGGTCCACTACTGGTTCTGGTGAACAAAAAATTAAATTATACACAAGGTCTTAGAACCTCAAAAAATTTAATTAAAATAAATAAAGCATATAAAATATTTTTGGCATATGCTCTAGTAGTGGTCCCCTATGCCCGCTACTTGTAAAATTTAAGAAATTGTGATACAGAAGTGGGACACCCTTCAAAATCAGTATAATACTGAATTTTTAAGTTTTCAGCTAATCTAACAAATTACTTACAATATAATCGAGTATATAAACAGCAGTTTAATTCAAAATAAAACATAATATTAAAGGAACAATACTTTAAATAAAACTTTGTCTCTTATCCTTTCTGGTGCACGGTAAATCAGTTTGAAATAACTAACTTACACCAGAATTTATAAATGGATTAGTAGAAAATATGAACTTGCTTATTGTCGCGTACTTTATAAAAGAAAATTTCATTTGAATATTCTGTGTGTAAGTAAAATAAGAATTTGGTGTCCTTTTTTAGGGACATCGCCAGCGAAAGGGTAAATAATATCATTAAGTGTTTGACAAAAAAAACTGCATTTGAAGACAAACTACACTGTAAAGAAAATTTCCTTGAAAAAACGGAAAACGTACTGGCAGCAAAGTTGCCATATCTGATCCGTTTTTTCATGTAACATTTACTTTCACGACTTTTCCGTTTTCGAAACTGAAATGTTCTTTTTTGAAATGAAGTGTCCCGTTTTGAAAACTGAAATGTTCCGTTTTGGAAATTGAAATGTTCCATTTTGGAAATTGAAATGTCCCGTTGTGGAAACTGAAATGTCCCGTTGTGGAAACTGAAATGTCCCATTTTGAAAACTAAAATGGTCTGTTTTGAAAATTGAAATGTTCCATCTTAGAAACTGAAATGTTCCGTTTTAGAAATTGATGCTTTCAGTTTTAAATTCAGAGATTTTTCCGTTTTGCAAACTGGTATCTTCAGTTTTATGCACTGTGTAATAACTTTGCCTCTTATAGATTAAAGCTAAGTGGTTGGTAGCGTAAGTGCCGCTCGGCAAATAATCCAGGCAATTTAATGGAGAATCAATTATTTATTTGTAACAATAAAAAAGGTTCTCTGTATTAAATTTTATATACAGCATAAATCATTTTAGAACTCGTAGGATCTTAATCCACCAGCTCCAAGTCCAAAGTTCTATTTCAGTCCGCAGAATGTTCAGTTTATAAATCACGTAAGGTTTCTATAAATCAGCAACACGGCGTTCTCTAAACACCGAAGATGAGACTTGTCACCGGCACTCTCCTAGCGAGAGTCCTCTTCCTCCGTCTCACTTGGGTGACGTCACCCTCTACAGCTCCCGATCCGAGCTGATCCACTTTTCTCAGAGAACCAATCCGAGCTCCGAGCTCTGTTCTCTGCTCTTCTCACTCCGAGATCAAAATCCTCCCTGCAAAACCTTGGCTTCCTCTTTTTCTTCTCAGCCAAGACCTCCCCTAAAGGTCACGAACCAATCATCAACCTTAATGATCTTTTCTCATTAAAAGATTCGTAACATCGTCTTATCATTCGTACCTGAAAATACACGCCTATGGCGACAATATGTCTGGTCTCTGTGCTTTCATTTTTGCGTCGGCGTGCCATCAAAGGTGCGACTCGTGTGGTCCCCTATTCACGTTAGTGTCGCCCGCCTGTCTTTTCAGCTAATCGATGATGATTTAGCGATCCTTTTAAATCGTCGCTCTTTTCATCTTGAGAATGAAAGCCATTTTGTGTTTTCAGTTCCATAGTGAAATCTCTTTTCAGAAAAAATGTCTTTAAAAGCCTGTGATAAATCTAAATTATCACAACTACCCCCGCCTCTAAAGATGATTTAACGTCTGAAAGGCGTGAAATCTAAAAAGCAGAACATGGTTAGCTCATTCATTTTGGGTGGCTCTTTGCACTCAAAATAAAATTTTAACAATTCTAAAAATACACTTTAAAAAACATTTTCAAACTCTTTTGACGACTTTGCTTTGTTTGGAGAACTCTAATAATTTAAAGGTGTTGAAACCAGTATAAATACATTAAGAAAACCTTATATATACAATAAAAGAAAACTATTTACAAATGTGAGAGAGAAAAAAAAATTTGAGCTTTTTTTTTTTTCATTTTATTGCCCTGCTCAGACAATCAACGTGCGATATATCCTTGCCCGCTCTGTGTTTTATGGCATACAGGAACGGTTGCAGTGATAAGGACCATCTTAACAACCTGGAATTGTTACCTGCATTGTTTTTCAGGAACACTAAAGGATTGTGATCGGTTTCGATACTGAACTCTTGTCCATCAATGTAGTGACGTAATTTTTTTATGGCAAAAATTATAGCTGCACATTCTTTCTCTGTGGCGCTATAACTTTTCTCTTGTTCCGCAAATTTTCTGCTCAAATATATAATGGGATGCTCTTCTGAGCCCTGTCTTTGTGCTAAAACTACCCCTATCCCTTTATCTGACGCGTCCGTCTGAACCACAAATTCTAGATTATAATTTGGCGCATATAGGATGGGTTTTTGGGTGAGTTTAGATTTTAAGGTTTCGAAAGCCTCTTTCATTTCATCGGTCCATATAATTTTTTCTTTTTTGTTTTTTCCTTTTAATGCTCGTGTGAGCGGATCTACGATGGTCGCATAATTTTCTATATAACGGGAGTAATACCCTGCCATGCCGAGGCATCTTCTAATTTCCGTTTTATTTTTAGGGTCTGGGAGTTCCGTTATGGCGCGGATTTTCGCTTCTGCAGGCTTCCTTTTTCCTTCCCCTACTATGTGTCCCAGATATTTAACCGTTTTTTGCGCGAATCTGCATTTCGAAATTTTAACGGTAAGTTTCGCCTCTTTAATTCGACTTAGTACCGTGTTTAGATGCTGAATATGGTCTTCCCAGCTATCTGAAAAAACGGCCATGTCATCTAAGTATGGAAGACAAAATTCTTCCAACCCATTTAGTAATTTAGACATAAATTTGGAAAACCTATAGCTAGCGTTGGACAATCCGAAAGGCATTGCCATTGGTAAGAAGCTACCAAAGCTTGTGACAAAAGCAGCTAATTTTTGTGCTTTTGGTGTCATGGGTATCTGCCTGTATCCTTTGGTCAGGTCTAATACAGAAATATATTTTGCCGCCGACACCTTTTCGACCCTTTGTTCAATATTCGGAAGCGGAAAAAATTCGGTTTTTGTTATCGCATTCAAACGGCGATAATCAATGCATGGCCGAGGTTCCCTCCCCGGAGTTTCGACTAAAATCATTGGAGAATTATAATCAGACTCCCCTTCCTTAATTATATTTAATTCAAGCATGCGCTTTATCTCTTTTTTCAGTATTTCATTCTGTCTAGGAGATACCCTATACGGTCTAATTCTCACCGGTTTTTCCTCAGTTAGCTCAATATCATGAATAGTCAGGTCCGTTAAGCCCGGGTCATTCGAAAAAACTTCCCTGTATTCGTCTAATACCTGTTTTAACATTTGAATTTCACCTGCTGTGCACCGCTCGTTTAATGCACTTTGTTTGATAACTTCGTCAAAGTTATAACTATTTGAATCTGCTAACGGGAAAGCTATCTCCAAATCCTGAGATTCATCTGTCTCATTAAATTCTTTTGTCAAAATATTTATTTTACCTACTCTTGTGATATAGGGTTTTAATAGATTTACATGATAGATTTGCGATTTCGCTCTTCTCCCTGGTATACTCACAATATAATTCGTCTCAGAAATTTTAGATTCTACTCTACCGGGGCCTATCCAACCTACAGACATTTTGTTTTTCTTGTTAGTTGCTAAAACTAACACTTCGTCTCCTGGTTGAAATTTTCGTTCTTTAGCATTTCTATCATACCACATTTTCCGTTTATCTCTAGTAATTGTCATGTTTTCGACCGCTAGCTCCTGACAGCGTTTCAGTCGGTTGATAAGTTTGAAGACGTACTCAGTAACTAATTCATGCTCATCATTTTCTCCCGTCCATTGTTCGAAAAGTAGGGTTTCCGGAGTACGGAGATTTCTCCCATGAACTAGCTCTGCTGGGCTAAAACCTGTAGAATCATGCGTTACCGTCCTTAGGGTTAAAAGCGCATGGGGCAAATTAGCTTCCCAGTCACTACCGTTTTCCACGCATAGCACTTTTAAAAGCCTTTTTACTGACCTGTGCCATCTCTCGATAACGTTTGAGGAGGGGTGACATACACTTGAATGGTTTAGTTTTACCCCAAACCTTTTTAGGAAGGCTGTCGTTAAATTCGAAGTGAAACTCCTCCCAAGGTCCGTTTGTATGCTAGACGGGTAACCAAGTCTACTAAAAATCATGATCATCGCTTCAATGATCGTTTCCGAGAGCATATCTGGTATCGGTATTGCTTCTGGATAACGTGAATAAACACATATTGCTGTGAGCAAATATTTATTCCCTTTTTTTTACGTCGGTAAGGGACCTACTAGATCGCACGATAATTTTGAAAATACTTCTGAAATTATGGGAACTAATTTTAATGGGGCTTTCTTAGTTTCCCCCGCTTTTCCCACTACCTGGCAAGCATGGCATGACTTGACAAAATCCTCGATTTCCCTAATAATATTAGGCCAGAAAAAATATCTCAATATTTTATCTTTTGTTTTTGATTGGCCCATGTGAGCCGCTATACCTTCGTGACAAGCACTAAGTATCGCTTCCCTGTACTTAGTTGGGACAACTAACTGTTTTCTTTCGAATCCGTGATGATCCGTTACTTTCCTCATTACTAAATTCTCTTTAATTTCGAAATTTGATTTCTTTTGTTTTGCTTTTTCGCGAATGTCTCGCAGCGAGGAATCCGTCTCTTGTTCGGTTATGAATTCTGCCCTTTTAATTCTCGACAAGCCGGTCCCTGAGTCTTCCCCTGCTATCGGTAAAAACTCGTTATCTGGCCTTTCCGGATCTGCCTGTTCCGTGAAATCGTTTCTCCCTGCCCCTAAGTTAGTTTCGGTTTCTTGTTCGCCTCCGTCACTCCCGGAGCTAGTTTCGCTTTTTTTCGCCTGCGCGCGCGTCATTACTGCGTTCAATGTTTTGATTTCGCTTTTTTTTCTCTCGTCGATGAGCTTCTGCGTGTCATTCCCTAGTATATAATAGGACATATCTACGTCTCTATCAGTTACTATAGCCTTCGTCGAGATACTTCCTATTTCGTCAATTTCAAGCGTTATATTAGCGGTGGGCAAACAACGAACATCATTTAAGGGTGGTTGTTTTATCCACATAAATTCCCCATCTAATTGACTGTGGTTTATAAATTTAGTGGAAATAACATCGACACACGTACCAGAATCTCGTAATACCGTAATTTCCTCCCCGTTAATACGAACCTTACTTAAATATGGCGAAAAACCTTTTTCAAATTCTTGATTTTTATTTAAATGCCCTACAGACGTGGCGTTATTTTCCCTCTTGTGTTTTTCCGGGCACTGGGCACGATAGTGCGAAAAACTTCCGCAAATAAAACATTTGTTTGCTCTCTTTTGCTCAAAAACACGGTTTCTTTCTTTATCGGGATCCTTGTCTCTCCAATTCGTTTTAGTTTCGGCCGATTTCTCAACACGCGGTTTATCTTCGAGTCTCGGTTTTTCTGATTTTATGGGAAAATTTCTCGGGTTCCAGATTTTTTTCGAGGGCCCTTTGACTGCCTCAAACTCGTCTAAACACTTAACTAGAACTAACGGGTCTTTGAAATTTGCCCAAGAGTCAATAAAATGCTCTTTATATTCTATCGGCGTACGACGCTTAATTTGGTCTGTTACCAATAATTTCTTTAAGTCTTCGAAATTTGAAATTTCTAGTCCAGTTAACCATCCTTCTAGATAACTATTTAACTCGAAAATAATATCCTTCCAAGGGGTGCCTGGTATCCGAGAATGCCTTGTAAATTTTTGGCGATACGCTTCAGGACTTAGCCGAAAGCGTGCTAACAAAATTGATTTCACGTGCGCGAAATCGTCGATTTTTTCTGTGGGCTCGCGCAAAATTAATTCTGCAATATCTGCCGGGAGCAGCGATAAAAGATGAGTCACAAGCTCTTCTGTTTCTATGCCTGCTCGAGAGGATTGCCGTTCGAAAAGGTTTAAAAAAAGAGTAATATCTGACCTTTCTGGATCGAATTTATGCATTAATGCTTTTAAAGGGGGTTTCTGACTCCTCTCAGATCCGCTACTTGACGTAGATTCACGTCTATTCGCATTTTGAGTTAATCTCAATTGCTCTAATTGAAATTCCCTTTCTTTCTGTTTTTTTTCGCTGTCCCGCGCCGCCCTTTCTCTTTCTGCCTCTAATTCTCGCTCGACCCTTTTTCTTTCTTTTTGCTCGACTGCTTGAGTCTCCCTATCGTGTACAATATAATTAGCCTGCGATAAAGTAAGCTCTTTATCATAATCTGTAGCTGATTCAATTTTCTGTATGATTACAGCTATTTTATCACTCTTATCAATATCAATTCCCAACTCGTCTGCTAACATTTGCAAATCGATTTTTCTACATTGCTTTAAATCAGTAATGACTGTCATTTTTAGACTGAGCTGCCCTAACCGAAATTTCTATTTATTTCCTAACAACCTATAAAATTACCCTAGCATATATGCAATGATAATTTTATACATACACTTTACTACACAATTTAAACACAGTATATGAGAATGAAATGAAAAATATATACATGAAAAGTACACAATTTACCGCTTCAACACTTTTTTTTTTCAACCGACCACAATACAAGTACCTGTACTTATTTCTAATTCTAGAAAAATATTGCCAGTTTTAGCATTCAGATTTTTCGAAAACTACACTTTAAAAATGTAGACATAAATAATTTTAGATCAACAGGTAACAATATCCCTCTCTGTTTAGAAGCCTTTAAAGAAAATTTAAATTTATGACTAACCTCATAACATTTATGCTGCTAAAAAAAAGTTTTACAATTTTACAAGAGTTTACAATTTTACAAGAGTTGTACACTTTTTTTTTTCTTTCAAAACTTTCTAATTTGTTCCGTTTTGTCCGGAAAAAAATGCATTTAACATTTAATGTTTTTATCATTAAAAAAGAGAAGGAATTTTTTTTTTTTGCAATACTCTTTACTAATTTCTTAATTTTAGATTAAAATAATAAAAGTATAGAAACATAGTACATAAATTTCCTTACTGAATTTAATTTTGTGCAATAATTATGAAACAGAGCCACTCAAAATTTAGAATGAATGAGCTTACCTATTTCCGTCGTCTGCATCTCTCTTGGGGCATCTTTCCGTCGGAGGGTGTTGGGTGCTACGGGCAGGTTGCGGCTGGGTGGCCTTTCGTCGGTTAGGCGTTGTATCTACGGTTATGGCTGGGTGCCTTCGTCAGCTAGGCGCTGGGCTTCTCTTAGCGGCTGGGTGCCTTCGTCAGCTAGGCGCTGGATTCTATCGATGATTAACTCTGGAACTGCAAGGCGAACTATAGTCCTGGGCTAGTGGCTCCCGCTGCCACCAGCTGTAATAACTTTGCCTCTTATAGTTTAAAGCTAAGTGGTTGGTAGCGTAAGTGCCGCTCGGCAAATAATCCAGGCAATTTAATGGAGAATCAATTATTTATTTGTAACAATAAAAAAGGTTCTCTGTATTAAATTTCATATACAGCATAAATCATTTTAGAACTCGTAGGATCTTAATCCACCAGCTCCAAGTCCAAAGTTCTATTTCAGTCCGCAGAATGTTCAGTTTATAAATCACGTAAGGTTTCTACAAATCAGCAACACGGCGTTCTCTAAACACCGAAGATGAGACTTGTCACCGGCACTCTCCTCCGTCTCACTTGGGTGACGTCACCCTCTGCAGCTCCCGATCCGAGCTGATCCACTTTTCTCAGAGAACCAATCCGAGCTCCGAGCTCTGTTCTCTGCTCTTCTCACTCCGAGATCAAAATCCTCCCTGCAAAACCTTGGCTTTCTCTTTTTCTTCTCAGCCAAGACCTCCACTAAAGGTCACGAACCAATCATCAACCTTAATGATCTTTTCTCATTAAAAGATTCGTAACATCGTCTTATCATTCGTACCTGAAAATACACGCCTATGGCGACAATATGTCTGGTCTCTGTGCTTTCATTTTTGCGTCGGCGTGCCATCAAAGGTGCGACTGGTGTGGTCCCCTATTCACGTTAGTGTCGCCCGCCTGTCTTTTCAGCTAATCGATGATGATTTAGCGATCCTTTTAAATCGCCGCCCTTTTCATCTTGAGAATGAAAGCCATTTTTTTTGTTTTCAGTTCCATAGTAAAAACTCTTTTCAGAAAAAATGTCTTTAAAAGCCTGTGATAAATCTAAATTATCACAACTGTTATTTCCAGTCTCAATCATTTATCCTTTCGATATTTTTCTCCCACTGAGATAGTGAGATCTCAAATTCTAGTGTTACACGTATGAGGAGGGGGGGGGGCTAATGTCTACGTATTTTTAAAATTAGCAATAATACTTCTTAACTTCTAGCAATAATACTTCTTAATTAGCAATAATACTTCTTATTTTAACTTCTTTTTTTCTGTGTACGCATAAATGTCTCTTTTTTTAGTTACCTAAATATTTCTAAACTAAATATCTATTTAAATAAAAAATTTTGAAAAATAGAATACTACTTTAACAGTTCATATAAAATGAAGTATATATTTTAGAAATGTTTCATCAAAATATTTCTAAAATATGTTCTTAATATAATTTGTGTTACAGTACTTAGCAAAACAAAGTAAGAAATAAAACTAAGTATATATTTTACAAGCATTTTGACAAAAGAAAAGAAATGAAAGAAAAAGAAAAGAAATTATGTTTGAAGAATTAACTGTGCATAATGAAAAATATTGATTTCCTATGGAGATAATCAATGCACACATATAGGTTTAACATTAGTGAAGGGGATTAGAGATGTGATTTGCAGTCTACTTCATACCCCCTGATGTATAACTCTTAATATTGATGATATTTTTTCTTTGCAACAATTTGCTGCATTTCGATCATTTTTATTTTCTGAAAGTGTAATTCATATTTTATTATTCTAATTAAATAAAAAAATATTTTTGTTTATAATTACTGACAATATAACAAAATAATATATATGTAAACTGCTTCAATAATTTTTTAAAAAAGATACATTGAAATCAGCTGTTTTCTATTTTCGAAAATGCTGTGCCATCTTAATCTTTTAAAGTAAAAATTGGAAAATTGTTCTTAGACTTGCATTCACTTCGCGCAAGACTGTGGGAAAACGATTGGCTCAAAGACCTATGGAAAATGATTGGTAACTAACGTATCTTGAAAGTATATTTTATTTGTAATCAGTTATTTATTTAAAATTAGTAATTTTTCAATAAAAAATAATTTTAAAAAATGTATAATTTAAATTCCAAATAAATAACTTACAATTGAAATATGTATTCAAAAAGTATTAGTTTTACATCATTATCAGTATTTTTGGTGACTCTTGAACCAATAGTTTTCTTACAGTCTTGTGCGCAGTAAAAGAAAGTCAAGAAAACAATTTTACATTTTTAAAATCAAAATTTAACATAAAAAATAAAATAAAATTTCAAGATAAAATGTAAAAAAAAAATATTTTTTTAAAATAGAAGAAATATTAAGTTGTCCGCATTAAAAGTTTTATGCATGTACTTTTAATAGAGATTGAAAAAAAAAGTTATATATTTCTAAATTGTGTTGTCAGGCAAAAAGTAAGACACCTAAAATTATGTATTCTGTATATGTCACCTCTGACAAAAAATTTGCATTTTTTTTTTACAGAAATCGGTGTATTTTCAAGTATTTAATGTAGTAATGAATCACTTTATTTATGTTGTAAAAGTTGCAAAACATAAATGTTTTAGGGATTTGTTTATGTAAGCTTAAAACATCTGAGTTATTTGGCTTTTTAGAAGTTTAAATGAATATAAACGCATCTTGTATGTATGTATATGCAGGGTATAGTTTATGATATTTTATTAAATCATGCATTAGAATAAAAGAATAATTTTTGTTACAACATTATAATCCACTTAGATGATTTTCTTTATATGCATCATAATGATATTTTAGACTTACCCTTTGTGTGAAAGTTATAAAAACTTAAAAACAATCTGCTACCAATCTTTTTACTTTTAAAAAATTAGATAAGGAATTTTTATTAAAAATTGTTAATAACTATATACAAATTCGAAACATTTCATTAAACATTTTTTCAGGGTCATTATATCTAGTTAACTTGCACAAGATAAAAAAGATTCGCTACTACGTAGTACTCTGAAAACAATACTTAACCCTTTTACTACACTTTTTTTGCAAAAGCATTAAAAATAGCAGTATTTTCTACTTACATGCAATTCAGAAGATTAACATTTTTCCTAAAAATTCACAATTAATAATCCTATCTTTACATTATGTAAAACTTCAATGGTAACTAATGTTACCACTTTAAGAGAAAGAGACACACACACACACGCATATATATATATACATACTATTTTAAAATGTTTAATTTTAAGTTAATTTAACAATAATTAAAAAGCATCCAAGCAAAAAACAGCAACAACAACAATAAAAAATAACTGTTTTTTGTAGATATTAAATAGAAAATTCCATTTTCAGTTCCAATTCGTTTAAAATAACGATAACAATAATACATTGATAAATTTTACTTTCAAAAAATAGTAGTTCGGAAATTTAATTTCCATTTGAAAGATCCATACAAACATTTGAAAGGATACAAGTCGACAAATTTCACTTCAAAGGAATTAATTGAAAGATAGGAACAATTGCCACAATTAAATTTGTTTTATGACGTTTAGTTAATAATATAGGGGAGAGTGGGGTGGTGAGGGACACTTTTTTTGACAGTAAGCAAATCAACTTTTCTTGATACAAAAACAAAGAATTTAATTTATAGAGTGCAAGGTGAAATACTTTTTAATATATCTGAACAATATAGAATGATAGCATGCTAAAGCTATTTTATAATTAAAGAAACTAAGTTTCAAAATGTGCCCCACACCTCTGCACTTACAGTGACGTATGGAACAGCAACAAAACAAATCTAAAAGGCACAGATAGTCTAGTGTCGATTAGATATACAATCAAACAAACATTGTAACTTAATAATATCTATACCACAGTCTAATTCCAGTATCTTCATGACTGGAATGAAAAATCAGGATTATTAATCATAAATGACAATAAAAAATCCCCACAAGTTATTTATATTTTGAAGTAAATGAATATGTTATAAATGTTATTATTAATACATTATCCTCTAAAATTGTTTGCATGTTAGTAATTTATATGCAGGTAATTAAAAAAAAGAAAGAAAGAAAAGAAAGAAAGAAAGAAATCAGACATGACCCATTCCTCCCTTTACTGCCATGTCTCATTCCTTCCCATTTCCTCATTTTGTGTTGAACTTCTTCTATAAACAAAAATGCTGCTTTTAGGTCTTTTTTAATGTATGAATAATATCAGTATAACTTTCCACAAATGGGGAAACTATTGCATGTATGCGTAAACAAGTCATTAATGTACAAAAATGTTAAAAATATTAAAATGTTATATAATCTTATTAAAATTTACTTTCCAATTAAAAAAAATCTTTAAATTCAATATTTAGAAAAAAAAACTCAATGCATTATAATAATTGCAGTTTTCGAAATTGTTTAAGGCTTGATTTTTTTTCTAGTATGGCACTCTTTATTGGTGCAACAAATAGAAAAAAAACTTTGGAAAAGACCTACTTAAAAAAAGTATGACACATGCAAGAGTTCTACTGAAAACGACATTAATACAGCTATATTGAAGAATTTTCTAAACATAAAAAAATATATAAATCAACTAATAATGAAGAATTCATAAACTTATTTTAAATTTGAAATAACATTGAATAACCCTCTTACATTATATTTTCACTGTTCTCGTTCAAAACATAGATAGGGCTGCCGCAGATCTGCCAATCTTTGATAATCAGAAATAGTAGCATCCAAAATTGAAATAAATATAGAAGTTGGTTGGTTTCAAGTATTTATTCTACAAATCGGGTTAACTGATTGCTTTCATTTTGGATTGAGTTTATATTCCTACAGGTTGGGTTCGGGTTAAGCGGATTTTTCAAAAATTATTTCTGCCTATTCTTTCGGATTAAAAATTGTTTTTATATAATAATAAACATAGGTGTATATCTGTGATTAATATTTCTTGAAGATAGCAACACAGAACAGGGGTATATCTAACAAAAACAATAAAAATAAAAATCTGAAATTTTTTGAAAAATTTATTAAACGTTCAAGGTTAAAACAATTAGGGGGTAGGGAAGGGGGGGAGAGGAATTTACCATGTATGTCATGCCTATTTTCTACTAGGTTCTCCCTTTTTTTTCTTTCTTTATAATTTCAGCAAAATTTTGAATAGAGGATATTGGCACAGGGGGATGGGGGAATTTGGGTCTGTATGATCTCCAAAATTTTTCAAAAATGTGGGCACACGCGATGCATATTACTAGTTGGTGCGCTCTATATATTACTAGAGCGATGCTACATTTGATGCATTAGTGATGGAGAGAAGATGAACATGCGTGCCACTAGTATGTTGCTAAATAAATAAATAAAAAGAAATTAAACGGTAAAGCACATTGCGTGCGCCACGCCTGCAGTTTTCGAAAAATAAGAAGTACCATATTTTGGTGCTTCTTTTATTTACTGTACGGATTCATTAAACTTTAAAGGAAAATTACTTAAAATTGTATTATAAACTTTTTTTAATGAATTCAAGCAAATTTTAGCTGAATTGTTTTCAACTGAAGATAGGGCTACCATTGTTTCATCTTGAGTTTTATTGATGAAACGTTTAGAATGTGAAATAAAGAGAAAATCCTACTGTCCCATTCCACCCCACACTCCTCTATGTATTACTTTGTGTAATCTAAATTTCAGGTGGTTATTTTAGTACGATACATCATTTATATGACTCATGTCTGAAAATACTAATGATGATTTTTTATCCATGAAAGTGTTTATTTGTAAAAACAATAGCTTTCAGCAAAATTCTGTATTAATCAATAATAATTGCATTTATCTTAAAATAAAAATACACCATCACAAATTAAAATACATAGACTATGTATATTAACTAGATTTATTGGCAGTTTGCAACTAGCATCATTTTTGGATTTACCCTGGAGATTTTCCTTCCTGTTCTCGATTTGTCAGCAAAGATTCTAAAAAATGAAAATGAAGAAAGTTTGTTATAAAAGAATTTAAAATACGTAACTAGATATGCAACACAAAATTTACATGCCGTGTAGCAAGTCGTCTCGCAACTATAAGCTCTGAAAAACCAAATTCTCAACTTGTTACCCAGCATCAACGTAAACCAGTCTGATTCTCCATGACATTTACTGTTGGCCAAGGAAGAGCACCATTAACTATGTGTTGCTCTTCCTGTGTCTAAAACATCATCGGAAGCCATGGAAAGTCATGGATCCTCTAAAACAATGATTTTATAGAGTAGTGTTTAAATACTCCTGCAATAAACTTTTTTATAGATATCAGAACATTAAAGCCATATGGTGACAAGAAAAAAAAGTTTGCTAAACAAAATATAATCAGTGTTATAAATATATATAGTATATATATAGAATGAGAGAAAGAGACACACACACACACGCATATATATATATAGATACTATTTTAAATTATTTAATTTTAAGTTTATTTAACAATAATTAAACAGCCTCTAAGCAAAATAAATAAATAAATCTAACCGTTTTCTGGATACTAAATAGAAAAACCAGTTTTCAGTTCCAATTCATTTAAAATAACGATAACAATAATTGATAAATTTTACTTTCAAGAAATAGTAATTCGAAAATTTAATTTTGATTTGAAAAATTCATACAAACATTTGATAAAATACAACTTAACAAATTTTACTTCACAGATGTTAACTCTTAACTGCTGTGACAGGATTTGTCACATAACTATTGTGAGCGAAATTTTTTTCAGACCGCTTAATTAAAAGATGAATGAAATGTTACATTAACTCTCTGAATACTATTTAAGTATTAAACTTTATATACCTGACTATTAAAAATAAAATTCAGCTATTTATATGTCTCTAGAAGTAGCAATAAGGTTCCAAAGAAAACAAAATTCGTCCAGTATCTATAACACTGATAAACAAGGTTTCTGTTTCTAACTAAGTATGTGGTGATTTTTATATTTTAGGTGGTGCTGTGAAAGAATATGCCATTAAAAAGTTTCCATCACCCACAGATTTTTAAAAAATTCAAAATCCTGAAAATCTCATTTTTGTAGTATTTATTCAACACATACATCTTATGAAATTTATATTTTGGTATTTTAGTAATGACAAACTTTTAAATAAACATTTATAAAGCTTAAAATTAATATTTAAAACATTGAAAGTATGCATTGTTCATAAAGTTTCAGAAAAATCTAGATTTTTGGTAAAAAGAAATGATATTAATAAGAAATTTCATACTTTATGTAGCGGTAAATGTCTTATCTGTGGGTGCTCTCTTATAGGTCATTGTTCCGAGTTATATTGACAATTTAAAGCATACATTAAGCCACTTGTATCATTGCAATAGCATAAATCATATTTTCTTGAAAAAAATGTCGGATATTTCTTATGTCAATCTCGATAAACAGATATCTTTGTATTGTTTTTCAGGAGATTCCAACCTTGCAATCTTGATCAAGTAATTCTGAGTTTTTCATTGATAAATTTTAGTCTCTCACAAAATCATTTAATTCTTTGAGTAATTTGGTGTGGTTCTTCATTTATGCCAGGAGAATAGTTCATATCAGATGTAGAGGAAGTTTCAGTTTCATCGATTTCCATTTCTACTGCTACATCATTACATGTAAAATTCTCTGGAGGTTTCGGTATTTGTAAATCATCATTATGTAATGCTGGTCACATTGCTGAATCTAAGTTCGTGTACTTAATTTTATGTTTACTTCTTGCAAAGAATCCTTTAATTTTTGGAATACATTAGTAGCAGTCAGTTATTTGATCCTTCGGCATGTGCCATATCATGGGTATAGCAAAGGACGTACACTTTTTTGTACCTTCCATCCACTTCCGGAGGTTTGTAGCACATTGTCTATAATAAGAACGAGAAGTCCATTTCTTATCTTGTTCGCCTACTTTATATCCAAAGTACATATGATAGGCGCATCGATGCTTTTTCAAAGTTAGGTCCCCGCACACACAGCAAAAAGAATCGGGTTCATCAACGCATCCTCTAGACATGTTTTACGTATTGTAGAGGAAAATACGATAATTGTAATCAAAATTTAATTAAAGAGGTCTTACAGAACAAAGAAATAGAAGTATATTTGCCCCCGAAAGATAAGTTTCCACTGTCAGGGATTTGCGTTTAAGTCAAATACTGTGGGGGTGGCTAGAGCTGTCTGTTCAAGGTCGCTAACATAAAATTTATTAGGGGGACATCTGTTTCTACTCTCTTGGTGCATCTTCTATCGTTGTAATAAGAAAAAGGAATAATTGTGTGAATCAAATACATGAAAGAGAATAATATAATATAATGCCTATACGATGCCTACATATTCCAAAACGTATTAATGAAATTTCTCAAAATTGGAAGGTGATAGAAAATTTTTACAAACATATTCTTTTTCAGCAGCTTGAAATCTATAAGAAACACCCAACGTATATAGAGAAATCGAAAATTCGTTATAATTTGTTTATCAGTGTAATTAAACTAAAAATTACGAGTTAAACTGTGAAACTTGGAAAACTCAGCGGTTTCTGAGACCGTTAACAGTAGCTATGGGTTAGATAGAATTTTTATTAGAAAGACATGACCAATTGCCAGAAATAAATATATTTTAACATGTTTAGTCAATAATATAGGGGAGAGTGGGGTGGTAGGGACAATTTTTATAAAGTAAGAAAATAAACTTTCTTTGACACAAAAACAAAAATTTTAAGTTATAGAGTGAAAGTTGTCAGACTTTTTAAAATTCCTGAACAATATAGAAATATAACATGCAAAAGATATTTTATAATTAAAGAAAGTGAAAGTTTCAAAATGTGTCCCGTTTCTCCCTACATGCAGGAAGGTATGGTATAGGAATAAAACAAAGCTTTAAGGCACAAATAGTGCAGTGTCGGCTAGATACACAATGAAACAAAGATTGCAGATTAATAATGTATGTACCACTATATAAAATTCCAATATCTTCATGACTGAAATGAAAATTCATTTTATTAAAAAGGAAAAAAAAGAATTGGACATGTCCCATTCCTTCCCACTTTCTTGTTTTATGTTAAACTTTTTGTACAAACGAAAATGTTGATTTTAGACTTATTTTAAATAATGGATAATGTACAGTATAATGTTTCATAAATAGGGAAACTAATACATCTATGCATAAATAAGTCATTATATACAAAAAGTATAAAAAGTATATGAAGCAAATTTATTTTTGTTTCTTGAAATAATCTTTTTTTATATATAATTGCAAGCTTATACATACCAATGTTTTTTGATTTGAAGACTGGGCTACCATTGTTTCATCTTGTGTGCGATTGATGAAATGTTTAGAATGACAAAATAAAAAGAAATTCCTACTGTTCCGTGTTGAATTCAGGGGGTGGCCCGAGGGGGGACATCCCCCCGGCGCACAGTGGGGCAAAAAGCCTTCAAAACTGGCAAAAAATCGAAAAAATGAAATTTTATTTTGAACTACCGACATACGTCACTTTAATAGAGCAAATGTCAGTACACATCTTCCTAGTATTAAAATTTGCGCAAAGTTATTTTGATCGTCACTAGCGAAAGAAGTTAAACTGCGTATTGTGCTTTGATAATAAGTGAAAAAAAAATCAATAATTTTGTTTCAACATTCATTCGTTAATTTCGCTATAATAATTAAAAAAAATTTTTTTTTTGACTATGGAACCTTTAACTACAAGTATGTAACAATAATTCATTAACTTTCAATTCGTTTTAATACGATTTTTATAGATATGCAGACGCTTAGAATATATAGTGGTGAAATTTATAAAAAAAATTAACACTGTCTACAAACATTGTAGGTTTTAGTTATGAGTTAAGGCGAGTTAAGTGTTAACTATAATTTTTTCTACTAAGTATGAGTTTTAAAAGGACAAATATGCCAGAAAATCTTGCTCCTTTTTGCCACTTTTTTAATTGTATGGTCATTTTTATAGCTAATCATCCTTAAATTTTTGTTAGTGTACGGGTGTGCCAAACATGATTATAAATATTTTCTTTGTTAAATACGAATTTTAATGCATTGTTTATCACAAAACAATGTACTTAAATGAAACTGACTATCATGGAACGTTTTAACAAAAAACTTTTGAAAAGTAATGTGATTTTATGGTATAAGAGCTCCATAATCGGAGAAACTACGAACAAGTAGTTTAAATGAAAAGAAGATTAAATGTTTTAAAGTTTAATATAAATTCCGATGAGCAAAAGCCTGGCGAAACAAGGGAAATGCTTTAGAATTAACAAAGAGTGGCTTGGCAAAACGCTTTCATTTCCTCGATTTGAAAAACAAACAGAAGCGTCAATGAAGAGCAAACGTGCCCATCTTCATATTCCGTCTGAATTTGTTCTGGACGATCAAAAATATCAAGATTAAAACGGTTATACAATTCTAGTTCTACATATTCGTTAGTGTACGTGACATGTATGAGTTTAAGATCTGAAAAACAGGAAAACAAAAAGTGTGTGTTAGCACTAAAACAACAGAAACAGTTTTTCTTCTGCTGTCTTTATAGTAATACGTACATTTTGCCTGAGAAAGGTTGATCCAATCCTTCAAAACGAGTCGCTAATATTCATTATAAGGTTTCCTTGAGAATAATTAAAATTACTAATTATGTTTACATTTTTTAATGCGATATTATGGATGATTTATAAATATCTATTTAGTATAAAACTATCTTAAATTCTTATTTTTAACTCATTTTTCTACAAAAAATATTCAAAAAGGTTTGTAAATTAATTAATAAATTACTATTTAGCTTATGTAAAAGTTTAAAATTTTACTACTTTTCTTCTAAAAAAGAATCCGTGATGTGCTTTTTTTGTTCAAAGTAAATTTTATTTTTTGCCAACTTTGGAGGCTTCCTGCCCCACTGTGCGGCGTAGTGAAATGTCCCCCCCGGGGAAAAATTGATATTTTGGGTTTTCAATGGACAAAAAGGGCAATTTCCCCCCGTAACTCTATAATGTCCCCCCCTCAAAGCCACAAAAGTTCCTCCTGGAGAAAATTGTCTGAATTCAACACTGCTACTGCCCCTTTCCTCCCTCTGTCAAACTCCACTCCACTCCACTCTGCCCTGTGTATTACATATGTAATCTAAATTTCAGGGTTTTTTTTCTTTTAGTATAGTACATATTTATATGACTTATGGCTAAAAATACTAATAAAAGATGATTTTTTATCTATGAAAGTGCTTGATAAAAAAAAAGCTATTAGGAAATTTTTGTATTAATCAGTAATATTTATCTAACCTAAAGTAAATTTTTTTCTTCAACACCTATCTTGAATCTATACTAATAAAATCCGTGCGCCTCTGTCTGTCTGTCTGTCTGCTTGAAGCTGATTACAGTTCGCAACGCGGGCGAGTTGGAAGTCGCGAAAGGTGTCTTTCGATTGGAAAAATTCCGGGGAAGTCATTTCGGGCATTTTCGAGACTGCGGGACCAAAATTTAAAAAGTTATGAATTAAAAACCCCTTGGGAATCGGAACGAAAAATGTCACAATTCCCAAACGGAGCTCCGAAGCAGAACACTGCACCACCTTGCGGTGAAGGACATGAATTTTTCCCCTTTGGCTAAAAGAAGAAACAGCCGAAAACCTCTTTTTCTACCGGCGCTAATTGCGTTTTTTTCTGCACAATTTTTTTTACTTGCCGTAGAATATTTACCGTAGTTTTCGCTAAAATATTGAACTTAGAAATAAAACAGGACTTCGAAACTTTTTTTGCGCGTTTTTTCTTAAACTATCATGCAGACAGTTCTTAAAGTAGAAAAAACTGATTACATATTCAGAATCTGCGTAAAAGTCTGCTTCTGATGAACCAAAAAAGACGAGAAAATGTCTTATGGGCGCGCAGCGCCAACCGTGCAAAACCAAATATTTTTAACGGGACGATGGCGACCATGGCGCGTAGCGCCGGTGGGCGGTAGGCCGGAGGGCGCATACCACATATGCGAAATCACATATTTTTACACGAAGGAGATGAATTTTTCCCCTTTGGCTAAAAGAAGAAACAGCCGAAAACCTCTTTTTCTGCCGGCGCTAATTGCATTTTTTTCCGCATCAATTTTTTTGAGTTGCCGTAGAATATTTGCCGTAGTTTTCACTAAAATATTGAACTTATAAATAAAACAGGATTATCGAAACTTTTTTTGCGCGTTTTTTCTTAAACCATCATGCAGACAGTTCTTAAAGTAGAAAAAACTGATTACATATTCAGAATCTGAATAAAAGTCTGCTTCTGATGAACCAAAAAATACGAGAAAATGTCTTATGGGCCGCAGCGCCAACCGTGCAAAACCAAATATTTTTAACGGGACGATGGCAACCATGGCACGTAGCGCCCACTGTGCGAAATCACATTTTTTAACGGGATAATGGGCGCATAACAACCATATCACTTTAATTTACTTTTTTTGTGCTTGAGGATTCGAACACCAAGACTTGCTTATTAAATGAATTTTTTTGCTTATTATATACTGCTTAATATCGAGGTTCGTTTGGAAAATGTGGCCCAGCTAGCGGGCGTAGCTCGCTAGTCTATACTAATAAAATCCGTGCGCCTCTGTCTGTCTGTCTGCTTGAAGCCGATTACAGTTCGCAACGCGGGCGAGTTGGAAGTCGCGAGAGGTGTCTTTCGATTCGAAAAATTCCGGGAAAGTCATTTCGGGCATTTTGGAGACCGTGGGACCAAAATTAAAAAAGTTATGAATTAAAAACCAGTCGGGAATCGGAACGGAAAACGTCTAATTTCCCAAACAGAGCTCAAACGGAGCTCTGAGGCAGAACACTGCGCCACCTTGCGGTGAAGAACCTGAACTTTTCCCCTTTGGCTAAAAGAGAAGCAGCGGAAAACCTCTTTTTTCTCCCGGGAAAACGACTTTTTCTTTCGTTTCGGTTCTTTGAAAAAGAGCTAATTAATTGGTAAAAAATGTTAAACACGGTTTATTTTCATACTTTTTCTTTTTGGTAGCATACACGAATATTGTGTAACCTAAGATTTACGCGATTAATACTAATTTCTGTTAGTACAAACGGAAAACGAGCTGCCAAAATTATTTGTTATGTTTTTTGTGATATTAATGAAATTACTTATTTCTTTTTAATAGTAGTCTTTTGCAGTTTTTAATACCGAAAACTTTTTTTGCGCGTTTTTTCTTAAACCATCATGCAGACAGTTTTTAAAGTAGAAAAAAACTGATTACATATTCAAAATCTGCGTAAAAGTCTGCTTCTGATGAACCAAAAAACACGAGAAAATGTCTTATGGGCGTGCAGCGCCAACCGTGCAAAACCAAATATTTTTAACGGGACGATGGCGACCATGGCGCGTAGCGCCGGTGGGTGGTACGCCGGTGGGCCGGCTTCGCACGGTGGGCACGTAGCGCCCACTGTGCGAAATCACATATTTTTAACGGGATAATGGGCGCATAACAACCATAGCACTTTAATTTACTTTTTTTGTGCTTGAGGATTCGAACACCAAGACTTGCTTATTAAATGAATTTTTTTGCTTATTATATACTGCTTAATATCGAGGTTCGTTTGGAAAATGTGGCCCAGCTAGCGGGCGTAGCACGCTAGTATCTTAATAAAATTTGGGTGTTATAAATATTTGGTACTATATAAAAACACCCAAAAAGGATTCTTTCGGTTAAACAGTGAATTTGCAGTTAATACATATAAAGGAAAAAAAATATACTCCATTGGTAAATTCAGACACTTTTCTTCGGGAGGGATTTTAGCGGCTTCGGAAGGAGGGGTATTGAGTTCCTGGGGATTGCACATTTGACCATTAAAATCAAAAATTCTCAAACCTTCCAAGGAACACATCTTATTTCTCCTCGAAGGAATGGACCCCTCCCCCTGGACGCCCCCTGAATTCAACATCACTATATCCAAAATCACTCGGAAAGGGACACTTCAATATAAATTTTGATATATTTTTATGAATGTCTCCGAAAAATATTTTCCAAATTGTTGTGAAAATACCTTTACAAGTGACTAAAACAATAGATTAGTTTTGTATTTTGCATTTGGGCATTTCTATCTACAAATCGACAGAAAATCAGTTTTAACTTCTGAATTTGAGAATTAGTCATCTTAATCCTGTTTTACAATAATCCTTTTGATTATATACTATATGTATTTCAAAATTTCAATGCACCTAACGCGTAATAACTGCATTTAAGAATTTTTATTCAAACCAACGTTTATTTAAAATACTTATAATATTCATTATAAAAAGTTATAATTGAATAACTGACCTCTTTTCTGTCTGACAAATTTGGTCTTGAAAGTAATTATTATTAGTAATGCACGTTTTGAGTTTGTGTTTACAGTTTTCAAGCAAATTTGTTTATGTACTCTCGAACACAGATTGATTTAATCTTCGATTTAAGGCGTCAAAGAGGAGGCGGGGCGGAAGTTTTCCGTTCCACTCGCCTAAATGGAAACGTTCAGTTAGTCGACTGTCCTAGAATAAACATTTCCGATAATTCCAGGAAAAGTTGCAGATTTTTTTCTAAAACGGAAATTTTGAATTAGTAGACTGCCCAGAAATAAAAATTTCCGGTAATTCCAGGAAAAGTTCCAGGTTTTTTCTAAAACGGAAATCTTCAGCTAAATCAAGAAAAATTCACTGAATAACACCTGTAAAATTCAAGACATACTTTTACAGTGTAGATCAGGGTTGCTAAAATCTACGCACTAGCATGTGGCTCACAAATAAAGCGATACGATAAGCATAACAATAAAGCGATTTTTTAGGTGCGTTCGTAATTATGTAAATACGTAGCACCTATAGTTGTTCAGTCCGTCCGTCTGTCCGCATATAAGAGCACAAAACTATCCAACCGAATCGTTTGAAATTTAAAACATATAATTATTACATAATTTTGTCGAGTCATTTCAAATTTTATGAAAATCGGATCATAGATCAATTACAGGGACAATCAAAAGTATTCCGTTATATTACGGTCAATGGGGAAAAAATTTCAAATGCATTTTAATCGTTTGAAATTTAAAATATATAATTATTACATAATTTTGTCGAGTCATTTCAAATTTTATGAAAATCGGATCATAGATCAATTACAGGGACAATCAAAAGTATTCCGTTATATTACGGTCAATGGGGAAAAAATTTCAAATGCATTTTAATCGTTTGAAATTTAAAATATATAATTATTACATAATTTTGTCGAGTCATTTCAAATTTTATGAAAATCGAATGCACAGATCAATTACAAGGACAATCAAAAGTATTCGGTTACATTACAATCAATGGGGGAAAATTTTTCAAATGCATTTTAATTATGTTACACTCATTCGAACATAATAAAATTGATATGCATCTATCAAGTGCATATTATAATATACATTTTGCATAATCTGTGGTGCAAAAAAAACATTTTTATTGATTTACAGGGCCACACAAAAGTATTCCATTACATAATGGTATCGGGAGAACATTGTTTGGTACGCATTTTAGTTGTATTTAACTACTTAAAATTTTATGAGATTGATATATGTTTATGAGGAATACTACAAGTTATTTCCTGTATAAAAGAAAGCAGACAGTATTTACAGGGACACACAAAAGATTTTGCCTAATATGCTGTATCCGAAATACTGTGTACTATTACCTCAAGATCTGAATAATGTGAAGTGCGTCCATAATTATATAAATAGTTAGCACCTACATTCATCGTTCTGCCTGTCTGTCCGCATATAAAAAAACAGAAACTGCCCAACTGAATCGAACAATATTTAAAATATGTAATTTTAGCGTAATTTTGTCGAGTCACTTTAAATTTTAAGAAAATCGGATGTATAGTTTAAATAGACGGAAATCAAAAATACTCCTTTAAATTACGATTAATAGGAATAAATAGTTTTAAGTACATTTTAATGATGTTAAACTCTCTCGAATATAATAGAATTGACGTGAACATATGAAGTATATATATATATATATATATATATTAAAATATACATCCTGTACAATCTGTGATGCAAAGAATATTTATTATTAAATTACATAGCCACACAAATGTATTTTACTACATAATGTTATACGGGAAATCATTGTTTGAGACGTGTTTTAATTATATTAAACTATTTCATATTTTATGAATATGATATGTACGTTGCTGAGGTGTAATATAAAATACTTCCTGTAAATTCAGAGGAGCACAAAAAAAGATTTTGACCACTATATTGCATCGAAGTACTGTCTACTATAACAACAAGATCTGAATATTTTTAAAACTTCGTTATCGTACGAACACACCTCATTTGCTACGCTTCATGTGCAATTTCCAACTTGTTTTATTCCACTTGAAATATGTGCAAGTAATTTTTTTGATTTGAAAAGGATCTTTTCAGATTGTTTGCAATTTACAATTGATTTTCATAAAGATATATTAGTAATTTTTAATCAGGGTTGCTGCAGGAGACTATTTTTCTATTATGTTTGCACCACTATTTTTAAAAAACACATTTTATTCAAAATATCTCTTTCAAATGTTTTAAAAACATATATAAAACATTTTTGTTTTTTAAAAAAGTGGTTAGTAGTTAAAAAATAGTCGCATGTAGCCGCTCTTTTTAATGTACATTAGAATTTCAAATTTATAATGACAATTAAGTAATCTAAATAAAACAAGTCGGAAATTGCACATCAGACGTACAAAATGAGATGTGTTCGTACTAAAACAAAGTTTTATAATATACAGTGCTTTGGATACAATACAGGACCCAGAATCTTTTGTGTGTCCCTGTAAATACTGAAATCTTTTTATTATACAGGACTTATACATGTAGTAAACCTCAGCAACCTATACCAATTTCATAAAATGTGAAATAATTTAATATAATTAAAAAAATCACCAAGCAATGTTCCCCCTATACCATTATGTAATAGAATACTTTTGTGTAGCTCTGTATATTAATAAAAAATAATCTTTGCACATTGAATTGTACAGAATATGTATTTTGGTACATATTTCATAGATTCATAAAAATTGTATTATCTTCGAAAGAGTGTAATATCATTAAAATGCACTTGAAAGTATTTTTCTCAATAACCGTAATGTAAAGAAATAATATTGATTGTCCCTGTAATTGAACTATACATCGGATTTTCATAAAATTTGAAATGACACGACAAAATTATGTAATATTTACATATTTTAAATTTCAAATGATTCGGTTGGGTAGTTTTTGCGTTGTTATATGCGGGAAAACGGACAGACAGACGGACTGGACAACAACTATAGGTGCTACGTAATTACGAACGCACCTAAAAACAAGTGGGTAAATATAATCGCAGATCGTACAGATGGTTTCGTTTAATATCCAACAGAACAGATAAATGGTTTTTCGGCACTATTTCGGATTTCTTCGGAAAACACGCCAGTTAGAACTGAATACTGAATTCTTCCCCTAGATGCTGTCCCAACTTACAAGACCCTCTGCAAGAAGAAAAAAAATTATCATGCGATTTGTTGTTTCGAAACTGTGATTTCAATAAACTGAAACCATTACCGCAAGTGGTAGCCATGTTATGCTAAAAACTAGTTAGAGATGCAATTCCCAAAACTTTCTTTTTTCCAATACATGTTAATGTTTCAAAAAGTAGTTAAAAAAGTTAATACTTCAATTAATACTTAAAAGTAATTGTACCATCTTTGTTTTTTAACTTAAGATTATGCTTCTGTCGATTTATCAGAGTTAAAACGCGTTAATCTCAATCATTATGCATAAAAAAATCAATATTTTTCGTATCTTTGTTGTATGTCATTTGTTTGCGAATAACTGACTTAGCAGGATGCGAAATTCCTGTCGCTGCACGCGTCGCCGATGTACTACAGAACTATGAAAAAATCTTGAAAACCACACAACAATCGTTATTGCAGATCCCCATTCCAGCGAAATATTTCGAAATTCAAGAATGCTTGGCATAGCCACTACTTGCCATAGCCAAAAACACACACATGAAACTTTATTCAATTTTATACATAGCTTCATGTATTTTTGGATGATAGAAAGAGGACATACACCAATAAGGACCCACAAAAGAATTGATGGACATCTTGTATAAACATGTTTCTCGGGATCTCTGATCCATAAACCACGTAAAACCGTCGAATATAAGAAGTGGAAACAAATCTTGTTTACAACACTTTCTTTTATAGAGAGACGAATGTAATAACATTTCTTTATGTAACGGCAACACTGAGAAACGTTACAAGTTAATCACCGTAAATTTGTGCCAAATGAGGGTAACTTTCCTCCATCTTTACGAAATTTTGGTCCATTCTGCCATGATGGAATCGTGACGAATTATTTCCAGTGAGCTGTCAAACTCACACTACTGTTACCATCAATATTTTGAGTCCAAAACGTTGCCATTAACTCAAGTAATTCAGCAGATTTAATCTTTCTTTTTCTCTTGGTTCAAAGTTACCCGGATAGGTCAAAGTTATCCTGAGTAAGTATAATTCAATTAAAAAGTGCTACTGTCTAACAACCTATTCTTGCAGTTATGAAGCTTTGTCAAGTATTTTCAAATGGTGCAGTTATATAACTTCAATGAACTATCAATATCGGTTAAATATTTATTTAGATTGCAATTATTTTCAATAAAGTGCCACTAATACTAAAGTAAATAAATAAATAAAAATATAAAATCTGGAACTGTTTGGAATGAAATGATAATATTTTTGAAATATATGTTTTACAATGGAAATGTGGGCATTAAAATAGCGAAACAGGATTTACAGCCAGTTAACTTCTTTTTCATACAGATATTCCATATTTATACATAAAATTGTAAAACAGGAATTTTTAGCTTAAGTAATTATAAAATATTTGTTTTTTAAATAAATAAATAATTACTGTTCGCCTTTTTTAGCATGAGATCGGAAATCCTAAGTAAAAAACCGGTCAGAATGGAATTCTGGTAGTACGATATCTATATGATAATGAATCGTCGTCTTACATAATCCATAAACAGGGTTCGCACAACGTTACCACTAAATTTTTACAGTATTTTCAATGTATTTCACTGCAGAAAAATATTGCGAAAATTGCCAATCGAGGAGGTGTTTGCGAATTCTGTTTCTTAAAAATTAAATATTAATTTCCTAATTATTAATAGTGGTGCCAGAGTCCTTACAAAATATAAGGAGTGTGCGAACCCTGATAAAGCATAAACTAATAATAATATTACCACGTGAAAATATACCGGTTAAAACTACCATAAGGAAATAGCCGTGTTCAAAATACTAGAATTGAATCACACGTGTTGGGTTACAAATATTTACAATTCGGAAGTTCTTACCCAAACTGTTGCAGAAAATGTTTCCCCTTTAGTTCTAATTTGTATTTTCCTGGAAACATTTTTATTCCATCCAAAATAATCGATCTCAATTAATTTCATTCGATGTAAAAAATGCTGATTAAGGATGTTTTCTGAAAACAAATATTTAAGAGTTTTCTGTTGTAAATTGGGTTAAAAGTATCGCATTTTTTTAGTTTCTAATGAAGATGAATTTAATGTGACTGTTCTTAGTCGTTCATGGACGCTTATCCTGTAAGTATGTCATATATCACTATTATTTAATGTTTATGTTTCAATTCTCTCTCCTTAATATCAGTTTGGATTTTCGCAAATAAAAATTAATGATGATTATGAATAAATTTATGGAGTCAATATACCGGACAGATTAGTTCTTAATTCTTATTCAAAAGGAAACCTTAAACAGTGGAAATGAGAATTTAAGTTTTTAAAGAATGGAGGGAAAACACACAGGTGTCAAGGGACACAGGGTTTTAATCTTACCTTTATTTAAAATTTTTCTTCGCTTTAAGATCATAATTAGTCCTAGGTAAGTAATGAATCCATTAAAGACTGACGTTGCTTTTTCGCAACTTGTTTGTGATTATTTTATTTTATTCCAAATATTTTTTTTCTACAAATTGATTATCACATATTATATATATACTAGCGAGGAACACCGAGCCATGCTCGGTTAAAGTAAACTCTGTATTGAATCTATCCCTGTTTATAAAATTCTTCAATATATTTTATACTGATATTTAAATTATCAATATTCATTTTCAAAAAATTAAAGTGTCTTAACTAAAACATGAAAGTATTCTGCTTACCTATTATCATGTATAAGGGAGATCAAGCAAAGTCTATATCTTAAGTAAATAAATTTTCATGCCTTCGTAGTAAATTCAGGCACAAAATGTATAAAAAACATATATATTAACTTTCACAACAGAAATAATGACATTATTGTGCACATTTATCTTTTCTTCAATATGATATATTAATAAAATTCGTACTGCATTTTTCCAGTTCAAAGAAAAATTTCCATTCAAAAAAGTTCTAGAAAATTCAATAGGTATACAAAAAATATTACCATTTGCGCGAGGCGCAAAGTAAAAACGATTAAATTAAACCATGGAAGTAGCGATAATACGCAACACACTCCCACCTTTGAGTTTCGAAGTCAACGAAACTCAAACTTTAGTTCGGGTTTATAAAAATGACCATATCTAGATCGTTTTTCAGGAACAGTCACTATAGAAGAGTCACTAACACATTCTTTAACAGAATGCTGGTTCATTGGCTTATTCGTAGAAGGATCTAAATAACAGTTTTTTCCATTCAGATTTACCGTCAGTTTAGAAGGAACATGATCTAAAGGGCATTATTTATTATGTGGTTGAACAGTCTGTTCGGAAGATGTTGTGTTTTGAGCTATAGAGTGCAGTTCTGTGCCTTTCTCTTGAGTTATTTCTAGAGGAATCAATTTCAGAACAGGACGTAGAAATTCGCCCCCTTTCATTTTAAACTTCACTAATCGCACATTTCCATCCTTGGAAGGATACAGTTCAATAACTTTGGCAAGCGGCCATTCACGTTTTCTAACATTGTCACTGGACACTAGAACAACATCATCAATTTGGATAGGTCTCGGATTTTTGTCAAGTTTCGCGATCGTCTCAAAAATCTCAAATATTCAGTATGGAATCTTTTTCTCAAATCTTGTTTTAGTCGTTGTCTATAAGCATGTCTCTTATTACAGTAATTTCGTGTCGATAAGCCGCAGCTCAAACAATTCTGTTTCGACCCAAAATTTTTCAAAAATAAAATGTAACATTTTATATCGCGGTATATATTTATTTTAAAATACTGAATGAATTTTCTGGGTCGAAAATGAATCGTTTGAGCTGCGGCTTATCTATACGAAATTACGGTAATAGACGATGAATCCGAAATGTCAAGATCAGGAATACCTGATTCTTTGATGTCTTGTAAAAACATAGAAGGAGTAAGTGGTGGTAAATCATCAATTTCCTCGAAACATAGGCCAAAGGCCGCTGATTAATAATATTTTCAGTATCGCAAATAACAGTTTGCATATCTTCTAAATTTAAAGAGCTTCGTCCTAAAACTTTTCGAAGGATCCCTTTTATTATGCCTATCAAACTCTCCCACCATCCACCCCACCACGGCGCAGATGGTGGATTAAATTTCCATATGATCTTCTGAGCTGCGCTGTACTGGGAAATAACATCCCAATCGATTGTTTCATTAAATTTTCAGCACCCGTAAAATTTTTCCATTGTCAGAATATACTATCGCAGGTCTACCTCTTCGTGCTTTAAATCTTGTAAAAGTTTGCAAAAAGTTGTCAGTAGATAAGGATGTGGCTATCTCTAAATGTATAGCTCTGTAGACAGCGCATGTGAAAATAACAATCCAAGCTTTTTGACCGCCTCGAAGAAGTAAAGGACCGGCGTAGTCAGTTTCTACAACTTCGAATACTGCAGCTTCTTTTATACGATCTTCCGTAAGAGGGGCTTCTATAATCGGTTTAGGTTTTGAATTGAATCTTTTAGAGCGTACACAGCTTCTGATTACCTTTCTAACACACTTCCTACATTTCAAAATCCAAAAATCTTCTCTTAAGTTACTCATTAATATCTGGGTGCCAGCATGATTTAAACTAAGATGTCTTGTCCGAATAAGCATTTCGACAATTAGATGACTGCAGGGTAACAGTATTGGAAATCGGAAATTTCTTTTATCTTCTCTCATCAGAATACGAGTCTTAACTTTAAGTAGTCCATTTGATTCTTCATAACATTGAAGTGATTTTAAGCGTTTATCTCCAATTCCTGAAAATGATTCATTTTCTACTATTTTTAACAAAGATATTTCAGCTCTGTTTATTTCTTCTAGCGTTAAGAGACCAGGAATTCAGTTGGCAAGTTTCACTTTACAGTTAGTAAAACATCTATAAATCCAAGCAATAATTCGGATCAATTTGTCATACGATGAAAATCTATTATAAATTTTTTCAGTTGATTCTTCAGGATTTGCAGTGCTAATACCAGATTTTCTCTTTTCTGAATATACGAAGTTAAAATCGGGAACAACGTTGGTTTAGGCCATTTTTTTCTGGTCTTCGCCACCATTCTGACAACTTTTTGCAAGCTTTTACAAGATTTATAGCACGAAGAGGTAGACCTGCGATAGTATATTCTGACAATGGAAAAAATTTTACGGGTGCTGAAAATTTGTTGAAACAAATCGAATGGGATATTATTTCCCAGTATCTGGTAATCTGGTAATTCAGCATCCTACGAAACTTTCAATTTCCAACATTCTTGAAAAAGAATCTTTGAACCCAAGGTGACAGGACACGTGAAGCCAATGGGATCGAAAACTCTATGAACAGCACTGAGAATTGTTATTTTCGTTACAACAGTGGAATCTTCAAAACATTTTCGTAAATCTACTTTCAAAGTATCAGCTTTTAAAATTTACATTAGTCCCAAAACTGGAATAATCTTTTTTTCTGGGAAGTTTTCTGCTTCTGTTTTATGGATATTATATTCCCATCCTCGAAGATCAAACTTAGCATTCTGGAGAATAAGTTTGGATTCTTCAATAAATTTTTCAAGCTGCTCATGATTATAAACACTAGTGACGCAGTTATCTACATAAAAAGACTTCACTGATTTCTCTGCTGTTTCTTTAAATCTAGACGGTGCTTTCTTCAGATGATATCGGATAGTTGCGCCAAGCAAATAAGGTGAACATGTAGGACCGAAAACAACCCTTTTATGCTGGAACATTTTTAACTTTTTGGGGTTACTTTCCTCCCAGCATAAAGTCTTCAGAAATGGACTATCTCGCTCATTTAACACTTTTTGCAGAAATGCTCTTCGAATATCCGCAATCACGCCTATTTTCTTCAGCCAAAATTTATTCAATATAGTCGGAATGAGTTCTACTATATTAGGACTTTTTTCTAAACAGTCACTGATTGAAGGTTAATCCTTTTGTCTTGCTGAGCCATCAAAGACTGGTCTAACTCTTGTGGTAAAATTTCCTTTAATCACAGCTCTATGTGGCAAGAAGTGCTCACATTCATCATTACAAGTATTCTTAACTTCTTCAATAACACCCTCTTCTATCCATTCTTTTAATATATCTTCATACTCTTCTAATGTTCCTGTTTTCTTTATTGATTCAACACAACTTCTTAATCGTCGTTCAGCAATTTTCCGACCAGTTGGTAACGGAATATGGTTTTCAATCCATGGGAGGGATACTTCATACCTTCCTTCTGCATCTATTAGGTAGCTTTCATTACAAAAAGTAAAAAGCTACCTTTTGCAGCCGTCCGGAGGAAAGCACTTCCGGAAAATCAAAAATCGTTATAACTCGTAACATTATTTATCGGATTTCAATTTCTTTCCATTTAATTAAAGATGAAAATCTGATTTTAGTTTTGTTCCAAGGTTTTTTTTTTATATTAATTTTAAAACTATTAAAAATATTTATTGAAAAAATAATATAACTAAAAAAATCATATTTTAAAAAACAAAATTTTTTTCAAAAGTAAACATTTTTTCAAATTTGCCGAAACAAAACTAATGTAAAAAAAAATCAAAAATGACGTGTTTCAAGTTCTTTTTTCTTTTAAAAATTCTTAACATTTAATAATTTAAAGACAAGAAATAGAGGATAGAAAATTCATTATGCAGAAAAACGAAGTGTATTGTTTAAATGTCCGTCAGTTATTTAAAAAAATGCTTTTTCTAAGATGCAGATTAAGGCTTTTTTTTCTTTTTAAAATTACTTCTGACAACTTCAGGCTTTTTATCGTCCTCCAGAGGATGTTAAAAAATCTGTATACTGGGCCCAGGTTGGGCCAGGACCGAGATGTTACTTTTTTCGGAAGACCCACCAGGCCGGGCCTAGCGTACTTTTCATAAAGGAGGGGACTACTTCCTTCAACTTAGGTGCACTCTGGATGAAATTTTCAAACCCGGTCTCGACAAAACACGTATTAAAATCACTCTCTCCGACTGACTTAATACGTACATAAAATAAATAAAATTCGGCTCAATCGATTTTTTTTTTTTTTTTTTTACGAAAAACATAGATTTTAAAACTTTTATTTAAAAAAAAACCCTTTAAAATTAATTTTTTTAAAATAGATTATTCAAAGGCTAAAAAAATTAAATAGAATAAAACTAGTGAAAAACAAATACGTGTGGCACTCGGAGATTGCCGCGGTAAAGCTATTATATAGCATTTTTTATCACCTTATGCAATTATAATTGTTTATTTTTTATTTATGCAGTTTTTTTTATCTTTGATATTAATTCAAGTTACACTTTTTAAGGGTGGTGACCGATAACAGAATTTTTTTTCTTTTATTGAATAAATGAGAAGTTAATATGGTTTAAAATATTTTTATTATCTTACAAGACATGTAGGTTAATCAGGAATTGTTATCATTGAAACTATACGTTTATGGTAGCTGAAATAAAAAACATAAGTTTGAGACTTGATATTCTCAAAATATCTGAAAAATACCGCGTCAATGTTTGCCGAAGTCTGCCAAACTGAAGCGACGTTAGCCGGAGTGTTAGGTTTTTACTCGTTACGGAATTTCTAGATTCTTTCGCCGCGCTCAAAGCCCGCGATAAAAGCTATGCAATACCTTAATAAATTACCAAACAAAATTTGGCCGCGCTACGAAAATTAGATCGCGAGTTATAAGCATTTTAAAATTTTCGACCCCCACCATGGGGGGGGGGGTCTCCTGTCACGAAAAATTAACACTGTGTCATTATAAATTACCAAACAAACTTTGGCCGCGCTATGAAAATTAGATCGCGAGTTATAAGCATTTTAAATTTTTCGACTCTCACCATGGGGGATCTCCTATCACCAAAAATTAGCACTGTCTCATAATAAATTACCAAACAAAATTTGGCCGCGCTACGAAAATTAGACCGCGAGTTATAAGCATTTTAACTTTTTCGACCCTCACCGTGGGGGTCTCCTGTCACCAAAAATTAACACTGTCTCATAATAAATTACCAAACAAAATTTGGCCGCTCTACGAAAATTAGATCGCGAGTTATAAGCATTTTAAATTTTTCGATCCTCACCATTGGGCGGGTCTCCAATCACCAAAAGCTACATTATCCTACCTTGTTTTATCTTAAGACGATTCTTTTTTATACACGTTCTATCAGGAATTTTTATTATTGAAACTATAGATTTATAGTAACTGAAATAAGAAATATAAGTTTGAGACTTGATATCCTCTAAATATCTGAAAAATACCGCGTCAATGTCTGCTGAAGTCTACCGAAGGATGCCATGCCGAAGTCTGCCGAACTGAAACGGTGTTAGCCGAGTGTTAGGTTTTTTCATTACGGAATTTCTACATTTTTCTCGTTACGAAATTTCTACATTCGGTCGCCGCGCTCAAAGCCCGCGATAAAAGCTATGCAATAGCTTAAAAATCTGCCTATGACGGAATTCTGTCTTAAACGGAAAATATGTTGATCCATGCAAAATAAATGCAATAGTACCTGAAAAGAAAATAAGCTCCAATTACATCTTCTAGGGAGAGCATCTGTCTATAACGTATTTTTTCTTTCCTATGTGATTCCGTCTTAAAAAGTTTTAATGTATAACATTTTTCAGAGTCTCCAACGCATGGGATATGGATTAACGATATTAATATATAAGTGAAACATTTACATATAAATAGAAATTCATTGATAAAATAAATATATTACAGCCTTTGGCACTTCTTTAATAATAAAAAGTATAAATATAAAAAACGAAAATCTATAAAAGAATTTTTTGGTCAGAACTCCTCCATATGAAACATTTTTTCCCACGCCGAATTAAAAAACTATGTAGAAATTTGCGAATGAAACGGGCTATGATTTAAACTATTTTCCAGACCGGTTCGGGTTATGATGTTGACATTTTTTCAGGTCACGCCGAACTTTTCCCCCTATGGGTCGGTTTGAGACTTGACCTAGATATTTTGACCCGGGCAGACGTCTGGTATACCAATTTAGCGTAAAAACTATACGCTGCTATTTTATGTCCAAAGAAAAAGCGCTATCTTAAACCGATTTTTATCAATTTGCAATTTGTGAATGTACCCTAACAAGCGTTGAATCGCAGAGAAGAAAGCACAGTTCAAAGGCAGGGAAAAGTGGTGTAAGTCAGGAATTTTTGAGAATTTTGGGATTTAATAGCTCTGTGGGATTTTTAGATACGGAGATGAAATTTGTTTTGTTCAATTTAGGAATAGATAAGGAAAAATTTCTTAATTGGGAATTTTGACCTACGGGGGCCGTATAAAGATTTAATTTTCGTATTTTTTCAAATAGACCCCCCGTGGAGTTGCAACTTATCTTATCAGAAATTTCAGCTTTTTTTATGAGTTTTTGCAATTGGAAGTATGGGTCTAGGGGCAATATTTGAGGAGATAGCCTATTGTTTCGATATTTATGACTCACCCTGTATATATCTGATTTTTGTCATGCGATAACTATCGTATTTATGAACCGATGTGAATGAAACTTGGTATGTGCATAGTGCGTACAAATGTCTCAACCGAGTTCGTTCGTCGGCATCATCCGCCATCTTGTTTCAAAATGGCAGCCATTTAAATAAAAAAAAATTTAAATTTAAAGCGAAGAAAATAAAAGTTGAAAAATATTTTTCTTTTATGTGTTAGAACTTAAAACAACGATTCCAGAACACTTTTTGTTTTGTCTATATCTAAAAAATGACTGAGTTATAGTAATTTGAATTTCTAGTTTGGCTGACATTTTGAAACAATCTGATATTTGTCACGTGATAACAAGCGTATTTATGGATCGATTTAGATGTAACATGGTATGCACATAGTACATAATGAGGCCTGCACCGAGTTCGTTAGCCAGTTCCATCCGCCATCTTGTTTAAAAATGGCGGCCATTTAAATTTTTTTTACAAATTTAAAATTTAAAATTAGGTACAAAAAACTTAGAAATTGAAAAAGATTTTTGTTTTGTGTGTTTTTTCTTGATACAAAGATTCCAGAACATTTTTTGTTTCATCTTTATCTTAAAAAATGGCTGAGTCACAGCACTTTTAATTTCTCGTGTTGCTCATATTTTAAAATGATCTAATTTTCGTCACGTGATAACACGCGTATTTATAAACCGATTTAAATGTAACTTTGTGCGTACATAGTACATACCAATTTCTGGATCGAGTTCGTCGACCACTTCCATCAGCCATCTTGTTTCAAAATTGCGGAATATTAAATATTTTTTAAAAATTTAAATTTTAAAATTAGGTGCAAAAAACTTAGAAATTAAAAAAGATTTTTGTTTTGTGTGTTTTTTCTTAATACAAAGATTCCAGAGCATTTTTTGTTTCATCTTTATCTTAAAAAATGGCTGAGTCACAGCACTTTCAATGTCCAGTGTGGTTGACATTTTGAAACAGTCTGAAATTTGTCAAGCGATAATACGAATATTGATAAACTGATTTGGAAATAACTCCATGTGTACATAGTACATGCCAATGTCTTGAACGAGTTAACTGGCCAACTTCATCCGCCATCTTGTTTCAAAATGGCGGCGATTTGAGTTTTGCTAAAAAATCTTTTAAATGGATAATGATATACAAATAAAAAAATAGAAATTGAAAAAAAGCTCTTTTTAAAGTGTTTGATCTTAATGTATTCCGAAGTATTGTTTCTTTGTCTTTAGTATAAAAAACATCTGAGATATAGCAGTTTGAATTTCTAATGTGAGTGACATAAAAAAAAATCAATTTGCCCGCGATAGCACTCGTATATATTAATCGATTTCGATGCGAGTGGGCATGTGCACATGAATTAAGATTTCGACTAAGCTCGTTGGTTTGTTTTATCCATCATGTTGTTTTAAAATCGCATACACTTCATGATATCGTAGAATTTGGCGACCCTAAAAATCGCTTAAAATAAAACCAGCTTGAATAAAAGATGACTAATTTCTAAAAATTCCCATTAATATTCAGTATGGACAAGAACTACTCAATCTTATATAATCGGGTTCCACTAATTTGTGCTTCGTATGTTTAAATAATATAACTTAATTTAAAATAAATAAATAAATAAGGTATATGAAAGCTACCTCTTCCTCCCGGAACTGCCGGAAGGACTTTTTTATATTTCTATTGAAATGCTCTTCAATTACTTTTTCGATTTCTTGTCTGTTTCCGCTTTTACCAGGATCGAGAATGTCAAACGTGTCTAGCCGCCATAAATCTGAAATTTTTGCTGCATTTACATGAAATGACAAGACGTTGTTTGTGCTATCTGATATGTTAAAAATGTCAGTTTTTTCCATCAAAGTCCAAACAAGACGTGTTTCCAATACTACTAAGCCAGAAATCAATTGTTTTATTTTTCTGGTGCACAATTTACCTGCTATATCAGCTCCTATAAGCCCATGAATTTCGTTAGGTGAAAATTCATACAGCAATTCAATCTGGTTATTCAAAACAGAGAGAAAGATTTTATGCTTCTTTATTTCACTCATAAATGAGTCACGGGGAATTTTTGGAATGTCCGAACAAATTTTTTCTTGATCTAGCGCTTCGAAACAACTGCGATAATTATCAAAGAAGTCACTCAGACTAATGAAATATTTCTTATGTGCTGATACAGTTTCTGTGCCTCCGAATAAACTATGTATCAAATTTTCTTCCCCTATGCATTCATATCCCATTTCGGTCAGTGCAAAAGAGGATAAATGAGATTTACTGCTACCTGAATCAATTAATATTCTTATATATTTCATCTTACTATTACATCTAAGTCGGACAAAAAGCGTTTGTAAAAGTACATGGTGAGTACTTGCTTTATTGGATAAAGCAGTGTCGTTTTTAATTTCGATATCTGAGTTTTCCGTAATCGGGTTTTCCTTATCATTTTCCGTTGGACACATTATTTTAAAATGTAATTTACCGCAATCACAAGGTGGTATTTTTGTTCTACAAAGACGTGATACGTGTTTTCTTGTTTCTAAACATTTTAAAAAAGCCCCTTTCTTCAACAATATTTGTTATTTATCTTCATGAGATAAACTTTTAGCATACTTACATTCGGTACTTAAATGTGCCTTATTACAAAAAATACAGGTTTCCATTTTCATTTTCGATGAATTATGTAATTCCGTAGCCGTTGGAAGATCCCTTTCTCGCCTACTTGGCGCAGTAGGAATATTTTTGTTTACATTTTCTAGATTAAACCCACTTCTAGCCAAAAGGACTTTTTCTTCGCTTTCGATTTCGTACTGCAAAAATTTCATCAAAGAATCTAGCTTATTTTTACTTTCACCTTTTGAATTTAAGGTAATGGAATTGAAATTTCCTTTCGAAATTCTCAATATTTCAACAGGCAAACATGACTCAATCAATGTATAAAGAATTGCAGAATAATGTTCGCTTGAAACACCTAACATTTTTAATGACCTTAAATACGTTTCAGCTTTGTCGTATAATTTAAAAAGAGTAATTCTTGGACCTTTTCCTGTTGTAGTATTCATCATTAAAGCAATGGCTTCTCGTATATGGGTGATTCTCAAATTAGGGGACAATTTATGTCTTTCGGCATACAAAAAAATTGAGAGGTTTTCTGTCATATTTTTATATTTAGATATGTTTGTCTTAATATTATTCATTATTTGCACTCAAGAATTACTCACTTTTTAGTTAAAAACACCTTAAAATAACAGAATAAATGTTCAAAATGTCATTAGCATGGATGTCCACAGCAGCTGTGCCTTGTATATACTAGCTTTTTCAAGAGTTAATATCATGTTTATAAAATAAAACAAATGTTATTCTTTCTTTAAATTAATCAAGGAGAGGATTTATCCAATAAATTTCTTTTTAAAAATAAAATTATAGTATATAAAAAAAGAATTAAAGTTTGTCCTCCATATTCTATTTTCAAAACAAGGTCATACTATAACAGCTGGTTATTAATCAAAATTTCATTTTCACATATGACAATAGTTTGAAAATATAAAGTTTCTCCATGGCAACAAGTATCCATTTTATCCCAGCCTGAAAATAGAAGCAGGTATTGTATTTTAAGAATAGAAGTTGAATATTAGGGGCGTACATCAATTGTATGTCATTAGAATGGATAATAATTTTCATGTTTATTTTATAATTAAAATTTTTATTTTACTTATTTGCATAGGACTTTTGTGTTTTAAAAAGCCCCATAAAAGGACTATTGCATTGTAATTATATTATGGCCCATAATCTTATTTAAATTAAAATTTGTCATTAGCATGGACAAATATCAGTGTCATTAGCATGGTTTTTCTGTCCATGCTAAAGACTCCTATGTGCATAAATGTAACCATTGCTTATATTGTATCTTTTATAAAGTTTAATTTTACATATAAATTTAGGTATTACATTTATTATCCCTAAAATATGCATTAAATCTGTCAGAAAATCACTGAGACAGCTTCTTACATTGTTAGTGTCAGAATGTTGCTCATGTAAACAAAGTTTGCTCTTTGGTAATGTTTTTATTCTCCTTATATGTAAAAATGGAAACCATTTGCTGAAAAGGAAGGCTAATAAATATAGAAAAAAAATATTTAAACAGGAAGAAAATAAAAATTTCTTAATATATTTATTCCATGCAATTTGTTTTGTCATTAGCATGGCTCAAAAAATACTAATTATTTTTTTAAGTTAATTTTTAAATATTTAGCTCTGCTGACTACATGTAAAGTATACCTAATACTATATTAACAACACCTATTTTTTTTTCAGAAATTTTGCTAACAGTAATTTTTTTTAAGATATCACTTTTGAAATTGTCCCCTATTTTGAGAATCACCCATATACACTTCAATTAACATATCAGTGCGACCAAAAGGAGCCTTTAAACATTCAATGACATCTTCATAACTATCACCAGTAGCGGGGTACGACTCGAGAATTTCTCTTGCCCTAGAACCCTTTAGCGTCGCTTGCAACAAGTACTGATATTTAAGGGAGACCCGTACGAAAAAAAAACCAAAATTTTTATTATTGATTTTAAAGTAATGAATTTTGGTGTACTATTTAAGAATGTTCTTGTAAGGAATAATTAGCAAAAAAATTCACTTTTTATTAAAAAGTATATTTTTTATGGAGATTTTTATGATTTTTTTTGTCGAAAAATACACTTTTTAAAATTACTACTCCTCATTCAATTTTCAATATTTTGGTATTACTAAAATTTCTTAAATACTGTTATAGTATATAGAAAAGAACTAAGGAGAGATATTTTTAATTTTCTATTTTAATCGGCTAAAAAAATTAAATAAAAATACGCATGGTAAATTTCCTTAAATTTGTTATAATTTTCATGTTTACCAATTTATGTAAAATTTTCAGAAATAGTTTAAAAAATATTTCTCCTTATTTTTGTTGCGAATTTTTTTAAGATTCTAAAAACATAAACACTTTGTTTCTAAATATTTTTACCACTGAGCCTTAGTATTTTGAACTTAGGCAAAATATGAAAAAAGTCATTTTCAGGAAAACACGTTTTAAATGGCCGCTAGCCCTTTAAACTCTATAGTGAGTACAATTTAAAAAGCTCATTTTCTACCTGTTTCAAGTGTCCCCGAGTTCTGAAATTTTGCATGGATATTCGCAAATATGTATTTTATCGTTTTCTAAGAAAAAAAATGAACTTTTGATGATTTTTGGCCGAAAATGGGGTTCGGGTCTCCCTTAATTTCTACGCGTTATGTATCTTTTCAAATTGAGCCCAAAAGGCCAACCACTCCTTAATATCTCCCCCGAATAATTTAAATTCAATCTTTGGAAGTTTAAACTTCCGTTTCGTAATATTTTCAATTTCAGAAACTTTCAAAAAATTTTGAACTTTCGTTTTTAACTTAATAAATTTTTCTTCATACACGCTAAAACTTTCGTATTCCGTATCGGAATTTTCTTGCGTACATGATTTATCGTTTAAAGATCTAACATTTCTAACAAAAGATCTAACATTTCTAATAGAAGATCTAATATTTCTTTTTCTTTTGGTTCTAGATTTACCCATTTTTCTTCTAATTGAGCATATAAAATCTTTATTTCTTCAATATCTTTATTTTCATCATTTACTTTATTTTCAAGTAAATTAGCAATTCGCGTAAAAGCACTTTTTAATGGAGTACGTAATCGTTTAATTTGTTCCATTATCTTATATTACTTCTTAAATAATAAAATGGCCCAACAATTGGATGCCAAATTGATATTGAATCTATCCCTGTTTATAAAATTCTTTAATATATTTTATACTGATATTTAAATTATCAATATTCATTTTCAAAAAATTAAAATGCCTTAACTAAAGCATGAATGTATTCAGTTTACCAGTTATCATGTATAAGGGAGATCATTCGAATTCTTTATCTTAATTAAATAAATTTTCATGTCTTCGTAGTAAATTCAAGCACAAAATGTATAAAAACCATATATATTAACTTTCACAATACAAAAAATGACATTATTGTGCACATTTATCTTTTCTTCAATATGATATATTAATAAAATTCGTATTGCATTTTTCCAGTTAAAAGAAAAAGTTCCATTCAAAAAAGTTCTAGAAAATTTAAAAAAAAGGTCAATCCAATGCAAGTGGTCCAGCATTGTTCGCTCGACTATTTTTTAAAAATCTGAATTTTTTTGTACAACAACCCTAACTTGATGGAAGTTCAAAATGACCGTTATTTTAATTTCACTATATTTTGTTTGTGCATGGCGGTCATCTTTGTTTCATGGTGTGCAGCGATTTTCTCAGATACTAGGATACACAAAATTGTAAATATCGCGTCTTTTATTTTCCCAATTGAAATGGGGTTTCCAGCATTTTGTTCAGAATAAAATAGGCTAAATATACAGTGGTAGAACATTTTTGAAAAATAAATTTTTACTGGTGAAATTTTAGCACAAAATTTAAGATTTTTTCCAAAATCTATTCGTTTGAAAGAGGAAATTTTTCATGCAAGGGAAGCTGTCAACCGTACACAATTTTTTCTACAAATAGGTCAAAAGTGCGTGTACTCATACACCAAGTCCCAGATCTGGGAGTTGATTTCTCTTTGCCAAAAAAAATTCCGAAATTCGTCAAAAATTTCAAAAATCGCGAAATTATTTTTTCCAAGCACCTTCGTCGTTCCAAGCCCAAACTCGCACTCTGATTGGTTGTTGCTCTCGGCACTGTTTTTACGTAACTTGGCGATAACCATATTTGGCGAAAAATACTTCGCTCGTAAGTGAACGAGTAAACCTAAAACCTAACCTACTCATTCTTATTCTTCCTTCATTTTGTGCTCTTGTGTATTATTATCTTGTGTTATTTTATAAAATGGCTAATGCTTTACTTATTAATAAACGGGAAAAGTTACTTTGTACTCGGTTCGGAAGGAAATCAAACTCCTCGACGGAAGCAGCTATCGCTACGCCAAGTATTGTTATCGCCAAGTTACATGAAAAAGTGCCGAGAGCAACAACCAATCAGAGTGCGAGCTTGGGCGTGGAACGACGAAGGTGCTTGGAAAAAATATTACGCTCAAAAATCGCACTTTTTAGGCTTTGATATCTCCAGTGGGGCACTAGATAAAAATCTGAAATTCTGGCCTTTGATAGTATTGTGTAGTAGTGTTATGTGCAAAAAATTTCAAGAAGGAGATTTGACAAAAGCTGAGATATGACATGGACAATATGTGAAAACAATACTGCCAAACTATGGTAACCTACTATGTAATTGTTCAACAAGACTGTAAATCTTACGCAATTTTATCTACCAGTAGGTAAAAAGTGCGTGTATTCATACACCAAGTCCCAGATCTGGGAGCTGATTTCTCTTTGCGAAAAAAATTCCGAAATTCGTCGAAAATTTGAAAAATCGCTCTTTTTAGGCTTTGATATCTCTGGTGGAGCACGAGATAAAAATCTGAAATTCTGGCCTTTGATAGTATTGTGTAGTAGTGTTATGTACAAAAAATTTCAAGGGAATTTGACTACAAGCTGAGATATGACATGGACAATATGTGAAAACAATACTGCCATACTATTGTAACCTATTATGTAATTGTTCATACCGCCAAAATTTTAAATTAATTATTTATGGTACAAAGTTAAATGTTAATTACAAATATCTTCTTCAAATGCTTCTCTGTGATTTAAACAATTCAGAATGTATGCTAAACCAATACACTATTTGTCCAGATGAACAAACCTACTAGAAATGCTATTGCAACCATTTTACTCGGAACACATTTCAGGAAAAGTAAATTACAGACAATGGGTTGCAACTGATCGAGTTGACATGGTTTTAATTATTAAACCTAGAGAATTTCATTCACGTTAACAATGGATGACAAGACTTGGGTGGCTTCAAATAAAATTTTGAGAAAGAACAGCCTAATGGACTCACAACAGTAACTGGTCGAACTCATAACATCTCTCGTAAATAGTGTTAAGCTCTTTGTTGAGCATATATAGTATCTTTGTAAATTAAATTTATTATTTAACTGTTTTCAACAAACGATATTTTCTGTGTAAATATTGTGTTAAAAGAGACTAATCTCATTTCACCTAATGTACTCGTAATAGCATTTCTTAACATTTTTTAATCACTGTATCTCAGCTTATAGTCAAATCTCTTTCTTGAAATATTTTGTGCATAACACTACCATAAAATACTATCAAAAGCCAGAATTCCAGATTTTTTTCTCGCACCACATAAGAGATAAACTTCAATGTGAGGAAATAGCTGCACACGATGAAACAAAGATGCCACCATGCTCAAACGAAAAATACTAAAATTAAAATAATAGTCCTTTTGAACTTCCCTCATATTAGGGTTGTTGTACAAAAAAAATTCAGATTTTTAAAAACGATCAATCAACCAAAATATTTTCGGGCCATTGAAATGGACGAATAGCATTTCCAGTATGTTTTGTTCATCAGGACAAATAGTGCATTGGCTTAGCATACAATCTAAATTATTTAAATCATGATTTAAACAGAATTTGAAGATGATCTTTGTAACTTTTCATCATCAACCATTAGTTTAATATTTTGTAAGTATGAACAAACACCTAGCAGGTTACAATAGTTTAGAAGTATTGTTTTCACATATTGGCCATGCCATATCTCAGCTTGTAGTCAAATCTCCTTCTTGAAATTTTTTGTACATAACACTACTACACAATACTATCAAATGCCAGAATTTCAGATTTTTATCCCATGCTCCACCAGAGATATCAAAGTCTAAAAAGTGCGATTTTTGAAATTTTCAACGAATTTCGGATTTTTTTTCGCAAAGAGAAATCAGCTCCCATATCTGGGACTTGGTGTATGAGTACACACACTTTTGACCTATTTGTAGAAAAAATTGCGTAAGTTTGACAGTCTTGTTGAACAATTACATAGTAGGTTACAATTGTTTGGCAGTATTAATTTCACATATTGTCCATGTCATATCTCAGCTTGTAGTCAAATCTCCTTCTTGAAATTCTTTGTACATAACACTACTACACAATACTATTAAAGGCCAGAATTTTAGATTTTTATCTCGTGCCCCACCAGATATATCAAAGCCTAAAAAGTGCGATTTTTGAAATTTATGACGAATTTCGGAATTTTTTCGCAAACAGAAATCAACTCCCAGATCTGAGACTTGGTGTGTGAGTACACGCATTTTTGACCTATTTGTAGAAAAAATTGTATAAGGTTGACAGTTTTCCTTACACGAAAAATTTCCTCTAGCAAACGGATAGATTTTGGAAAAAATCTTAAATTTTCTCTTAAAAAATGCTAAAATTTCACCTGTAAAAATTTATTTTTCAAAATTATTCTACGACCGTACATTTAGCTTATTTTATTCTGAACAAAATGCTGGAAACCCCATTTCAATTGGGAAAATAAAAGACGAGATATTTACAATTTTGTGTATCCTAGTATCTGAGAAAATCGCTGAACACCATGAAACAAAGATGACCGCCATGCACAAACAAAAAATAGTAAAATTAAAATAACGGTCATTTTGAACTTCTGTCATGTTAGGGTTGTTATAAAAAAAAATTCAGATTTTTTAAAAATGTTCGAGCGATCAAAAAAATATTTTCTGAACCACTTGAAATGGATTGATAAAAAAAAAAAAATATCGTTTGCTCGAGGCGCAAAGTAAAAATGATTAAATTAAACCATGGAAGCAGCGACAATACGCAGCACTCTGAATTAAATTTTATATAAAATGAAATTATCCCTCTATTATTGCTATAAATGTCTTATTAATATTTTACTTAATTTGTGGTAATCGTTAGATCCTTTTTTTAGATAAAAGTGGTTTGACCCATAATGACCCAATAAAGAAACACTTATCTGAATTTTTCAAACATGTAACCCAGCCCAATAGTTTTATCGTGCCAAAAAAAATGCTGCATACAAAATTTCGTTAAAATCGATCCTACCTTTTTTTTAAATATAAATAGCTTGACCCAGCCCCTTTATGACCCAAAATTACCCAGTAATCCAAATTTCTCGAACTTGAGACCTAGCCCAATAGTTTTCTCGTGCCAAAAAATGTTGTATACAAAATTTCGTAAAAATGGATCCACCTGTTCTTTAGATATAGCTTGACCATGACCCATTATAACCCATCATGACCCACAAATGACTCTTAAAATCGAAATCTCTCGATCGTGTGACTTAGCCCATTAGCTTTCTCGTGTCAAAAAACTGTTATAGGCAAAATTTCGATGAAATTGATTCTGCCGTTATTTAAATATAAATAGCTTGACCCAGAGCCTTAATGATCCAATATGACCCATTACATTTTTTTCTCTAACATGTAACTTAGCCCAATGTTTTTCTCGTGCCCGAAAACCATAGTATGCAATTTTTAGTCAAAATTGCGTGAAAAAAAATCTCTAGATAAAAATATCATGACCCAAAATGACCCCAAAAATGACCCACTAACCGAATTTTCTCGAACATGTTACCTAACCCAATGGTCTTCTTGTAATCCAAAACGATAAAATGTAAAATTTGGTCAAAATCGTTAGAGCCGTTTTTTAGATAAAAATGGCTTGACCCTTAATGACCCAAAAATGACCCACTAATCGAAATTTTTCGAACATTTGACCCGGTCCAATAGTTTTCTCGTACCAAAAAACGATTGGATACAAAATTTCCTTAAAATCTATCCAGCCGTTCTCTAGATATAAATAGCTTGATCCTGACTCATTATGACCCAAAATGACCCAATAATCGAATATTCTCGAACATGTGACTCAACCCAATGGTCTTTTCGTGCCCGAAAATGGTAAAATCCAAATTTTTGCGAAAATCGTTTGAGGCGTTTTTGAGATAAAATTTACACACCCACAATTTTTGCTCGCATTATAAGATACGACATAATACGACACCAGGAAAAAATGTTAATTGATTCGAGTTCTAAATATTTAGAAATATCTATGACATAGTGCAAAATATTTTGAAAATTTTTATTGATAATGTTTATATCATATGCATAGATGTAAATAATGAAAATTTCATAGCTTTATTTAATTCAATAATTAATATTTTTCGTTTAACCCTTTAAGAGGCCAAACGGTGCTTTTCGGTCAAGTAATATTTTAATTCAAAGGCTGATTTAACACAAGATTAACATCAATGTTATTTTTTTTTTAATTATATGAGATAAAAAGACATATAAAGTTATCAAATACAAATCTTCATACTAATACTCAGTTATTATTAATTAAATTAAACATGGTTAAAAATATTGCAGGACAATTAAAGGGTTAAATTATGTTTTGGAATTAGTTAGCAATTTAAAAATCACTTAACATATAGAATTTTTTTTAGAGTTTTCAATTTTAAAAAAGGGTTTTTATCTTTATTATGTAATAGGGTGGATCGAGAAATCGAAATTCGGATAATCGAATCGGCGCGGGATGCAAAAGTTGCCTTTTATGCATACTAATTCACATATGTTTTTTTATTGAAATCCATTCATATCTTCCGGTGCCCCAAACGCCTCAAAAATAGTTAAAAATTGAAATTTTTATAAATTTTATAATTTTTTTTGCTTCTTAATATTTTTTAAATTATTTTTGGCGCGGGTTGCGAAAGTTGCCTTATATATATATTAGTTCAAAATTTTTTTTAAATTAAAATCCATTCATATCTTCCGGTGCCCCCAAGCGCCCCCAAAATAGTACAAAAAATGAAATTTTTATAAAAATTTATAATTTTTGTTTTTTTAATTTCTTTTAAATTATTTTATCAGCGGGATAAAAATGATACATTTTATAGTATATTAGCATGCATCCAAATAATTTTCGACTTTGATAAATTTCTTCCAATGCCCCAAAACTTTTAATTATTTGCTGAAAATCGAGTTTTATGCAAATTTTGAGCTAAAAAATACAAATAAAATTAACAGTTAGAGAATAATTTATCTAACGTAAAACGTAGATCGAGAGGAAGAGAAATCGTTTATCGTATTTTATTAAGTGTATAAAATAAACTTTTTATACTTTATTATTTGAAAGACAACATAGATAGGAGAGTTCTCAGCAATGAGCAGCAATATTTGCATAGCAACATCACGTGGTGATTGTGTTTCTGATCTGGCATTAATGAAACCTGGTCCAGTTTATCACTCAAGATGGCTAAAACCTGCGTGTAGAGTTTTAAGGTTGTAAGTGGCTACAGAAAATCCTTCTGATAGTCTTATTACTCTTACAACATATATTATGAAGGTATATGCACCTGTATGGTTTCATATCAAAACAAAGCCATCCATAACTGAAGGAGCGCGTCATATTTGGAAACACACATATTCTACATATTTGGAACCCAATTTAAGAAAGATCGTAGATGCTGTTATTCAACGAAATAGTTTTTTTCCTCCCTGAAAATTTGCTATTGCTCACAGATAACAGAGAGCATATCAGATCTTTAGCAATACGAAAGCAAATTTTGCTAGAAATAAGAGAAAATCACCAGAAATGAGAATTTTCAAAGTACCCCAAATAAACTTCAAAGCGAAGGATTAATTTGAACTTATTGACTGGCTACGAGTTGGACGTTTTGAACAACCTCTTTTGATGAATGTGCCTTGCGAAGAAATTGAGAATATGATAAAAGTTGTAAAAACGAATGAATGGTCAAAATATCCATTCCATACCCAAGCGGTTGAAAGATGCGTTCGACTAGTGTCTGAGGCATCAGAAACTATCTGGACAAGAAAAGAGACATTGTTTTATACTATAAAACACTATGATACCAAAAAAAAGATTACAAATTTTAAAAATATGTAAATTTCCAAATTGAAGGATGTATAACTTTTCTCTACGTAAGTTCGATTTTTGTAATTTTTATGATTTAATGCTTTGATTTTTAAATTTATATGTGGCTTATTATTGTAAAATTAATGTTATTTATAACCTTATACGTTATTAATTAATCTGTTTTCAAAATTTTAAGCATTTTTCGTAAATTATAATTCTTAATACATTTTTGTAAAAATTTCAGTTTTTAATTATAATTGGTGCATCAAAGATGTGAATAGATTTTGATTTAAAAAATATATGGGAACTGCAGAGTTATGTAGTATTGTAATAACAACTTTCCAACCCAGTGCCAAATGAATTTCAAAAAGAAAAATAAAATAAAGCAAAACAAAAAAAAATTCAAGAAAATTTCAATTTTAAACTATTTTTGGGGCACTTGGGGCACCGGAAGATATGAATGAATTTTATTTTAAAAAAATATGTAAGCTAAGATAGATAAAAGATAGCTTTTGCACCCCGCGCCAAAAGTAATTAAGAAAAAATAAATAAACAAAAAAATATAAAAAAAATCATAAAAAACTCAATTTTTAATTATTTTTGGGGCGCTTGGGGCACCGGAAGATATGAATGGATATTAATAAAAAAAATCCTGTAAACTAGTATGCATAAAAGGCAACTTTTACACGCCGCGCCGATAGTGATTTCTAAAAAAAGTTTTTCCTATACTTTTCGATCCACCCTAATATGTAACCCGGGAAGCCCGGGTTCGATCTACTAGTTCCTATACAAACTGTATAGTTCATTGCCTATTCTCCAATATGTAAATGTTTTTTCGCACCACCATTTATTATTTGAAATTTTACGTTATTTATTCAGAGAAGTTTGCGGTTTGTAGAAAAATGATGCAATGAAAAAAATAAATTACGGTCCTAATGCCAATAATGTCTACAAACTTTTTGTACTTTAAAATTTTGAAGGCGGTGGCTATACGGTCAACAACCTAATTTTAGTTCCATATGTGACAACTGACAAGTAACATCAAGAATTTATCATTTTTTTCCTTTTATAATGAAAGTGCAAAATAATCCCCCCCCCCCTTTTTTAAATGCTGGTGTCAGACAATTATTACACCATTGGAATTAATCAGGAACATAATTCTTCTGTTCCTGAATGAGTTAAAGTGTTAAAAGTAAGCATTTCTTACTTTGTTAATTTTGAATCACCTAGTATGTGAGCAAACAGTGCATTAAAAGTACCATTTAAATTTTAAAAAAATCATTAAATTAATAGCGTGAATGAAATTAAAACATAAATTCTCAAATTTCTTTAAAAATTTCATTATAAAGGTAGCTAACTATTTATATTTAATAAATTATTCAAAGCATTCTGAGAAAATAAAAATTTTCCTATTAAATTCAACTTAAATACATACGTGAAACACACCGAATAGAGCACTTAATTGGTATAATTGCTCAGATATTAGATATTACATTAATGAGCATGAAATTTATCGAGCATCAATATGAATGGAATAAACTTTTGTAAAAGAGTTCTAAATCGCTCGTCCTTTAATTGGGATGATCATCAACTGCTGCTCATTTAAATCCATTACGATATGAATAATATTCAGGATTAATCTACTTTCATTAATTGAATTTAACAAGGAAATCGATTGAAAAATTCAATAACCATATATTTTAGTGAAAACCACGGAAATATGCGATCGGATTTTTTGATGGGGTTTTTGATTATTTTACCATTAATATGCTAATTTCCACACAGGAGAAAATTTTTATTTTCTTCATTTCTAATGTTCATTTGTTTTAAAATTGTATTGGACTAAATCGTAAATTTTAATGAAAAAAAAAACATATAAAAGCTATTTATGAATATAAATTATCTTTTATTATACAAAAATGAAGATTTTGCCAGGTTTTATGAACTTTATTTGAAATTTTTTTTAAATGTCTAACAAATACTGGTGGCAGTACATGTACATACTTATGCAATACATTACGGAACCAATAAGTTTTCTCTGTTTATGTTTGTATTATATATTAATGTACATAATAATGAGGGTATGGATTCGGGGTAATTAAAGAGTTTACATATATTGTACTCTAATAAATATGAATTTTGTGAGAAATAATACAACACAGAAAATGGAAAATTACAGGCCGTAGGTGGCAATGGCGTAGCCAGGCTCAGGAGAGGGAGTCCAAATACTCTTGATACCACTAATTTTGTAAAGTCCTGTCCACCTTATATCAACGGAGAGGTTTCTACTAAAACTTAAGAATATTATTCGTATCAAAAGCATTTGGTCCCTCCCTGACTACGCCACTAGTTGCCGCCAATACACATTTTCCAAAAACGTGAATTCCCATGTCTTCGTCAGCAAGAAACGCGTACTTTACCTTTGAAAATGTATTCTAAAAATCTATAGGAACTTCTTGAAAATATAAATGTATCCCTTCGTGGCACGGTAAATTGAGTAATACCATGAAACTATTAATAAAGAGAAACAGGGTCAATCCATTTCAAGTGGTCCAGCACTGGTCGCTCGACTATTTTTAAAAAATCTGAAATTTTTTGTACAACAACCCTAACATGATGGAAGTTCAAAATGACCGTAATTTTAATTCTACTATTTTTTGTTTGTGCATGGCGGCCATCTTTGTTTCATCGTGTGCAGCGATTTTCCCAGATACTAGGATACACAAAATTGTGAATCTCGTCTTCTATTTTCCCAATTGAAATGGGGTTTGCAGCATTTTGTTCAGAATAAAATAGGCTAAATATACAGTGGTAGAAAGATTTTGAAAAATAAATTTTTACAGATGAAATTTTAGCACAAAATTTATGATTTTTTCCAAAATCTATCCGTTTGCAAGAGGAAAATTTCCATGCAAGGGAAACTGTCAACCTTACACAATTTTTTCTACAAATAAGTCAAAAGTGCGTGTACTCATACACCAAGTCCCAGATCTGGGAGTTAATTTCTCTTTGCGGAAAAAATTCAGAAATTCGTCAAAAATTTCAAAAATCGCACTTTTAGGCTTTTATATCTCTGGTGGGGCACGAGATAAAAATCTGAAATTCTGGCCTTTGATAGTATTGTGTAGTAGTATTATGTACAAAAAATTTCAAGAAGGACATTTAACTACAAGCTGAGATATGACATGGACAATATGTGAAAACAATACTGCCAAACTATTGTAAACCTACTATGTAATTGTTCAACAAAACTGTCAACCTTGCACAATTTTTTCTACAAATAGGTCAAAAGTGCGTGTACTCATACTCCAAGTTCCAGATCTGGGAAATAATTTCGCTTTGCGAAAAAAAATTCCGAAATTCGTAAAATTTCAAAAATCGCACTTTTTAGGCTTTGCTATCTCTGGTGGAGCAGGAGATAAAAATCTGAAATTCTGGTCTTTGATAGTATAGTGTAGTAGTGTTATGTACAAAAAATTTCAAGAAAGAAATTTGACTACAAGCTGAGATATGATATGGACAATATGTGAAAACAATACTGCAAAACTATTGTATGTAATTATTCATACCTCCAAAATTTTAAATTAATTATTTATGGTATAAAGTTAAATGTTAATTACAAATATCTTTTTCAAATGCTTCTGTGTGATTTAAACAATTCAGAATGTATGCTAAGCTAATACACTATTTGTCCAGTTGAACAAATCTACTAGAAATGCTATTGCAACAATTTTACTCGGAACACATTTCAGGAAAAGTAAATTACAGACAATGGATTACAACTGATCGAGTTGACATGGCTTCAGTTATTAAACCTAGAGAATTTCATTCAATTTAATAAGGGATGACAAGACTTGGGGGGCTTCAAATAAAATTTTTAGAAAGAACAGCCTGATGGACTGATAACAGTAATTGGTCGAACTCATAACATCTCTCGTAATATTGTTAAGCTCTTTGTTGAGCATATATAGTATTTTGTAAATTAAATGTTTATTATTTAACTGTTTTCAACAAATGATATTTTCTGTGTAAATATTGTAGTAAAAGAGACTAATCTCATTTCTCCTAATGTACTCGTAATAGCATTTCTTAACATTTTTTTAATCACCGTATCTCAGCTTGTATTCAAATATCCTTCTTGAAATTTTTTGTACATAACACTACTACAGAATACTATCAAAGGCCAGAATTTCAGATTTTTATCTCGTACTCCACCAGAGATAGCAAAGCCTAAAAAGTGCGATTTTTGAAATTTTCGACGAATTTCGGAATTTTTTTCGGAAAGAGAAATCATTTCCCATATATGGGAATTGGTGTATGAGTATACACACTTCTGACCTATTTGTAGAAAAAATTGTGCAAGGTTGACAGTCTTGCTGAACAATTGCATAGAAGGTTTACAATAGTTTGACAGTATTGTTTTCACATATTTTCCATGTCATATCTAAGCTTGTAATCAAACCTCCTTCTTGAAATTTTTTGTACATAACGCTACTACACAATACTATCATAGGCCAAACTTTCAGATTTTTATCTCGTGCCCCACCAGAGATATCAAAGCCTAAAAAGTGCGATTTTTGAAATTTTTGACGAATTTCGGAATTTCTTTCGTAAAGAGAAATTAACTCCCAGATCTGGGACTCGGTGTATGAGTACACGTACTTTTGATCTGTTTGTAGAAAAAATTGTGTAAGGTTAACAGTTGCCCTTGCATGAAAATTTTCCTCTTGCAAACGGTTAGATTTTGGAAAATATCGTACATTTTTTGCTAAAATTTCCCCTGTAAAAATTTATTTTTCAAAAACTTTCTATTACTGTATATTTAGTGTATTTTATCCTGAACAAAATGCTGCAAACCCCATTTCAATTGAGAAAATAGAAGACGAGATATTTACAATTTTGTGTATCCAAGTATCTGAGAAAATCGCTTCACACGATGAAACAAAGATGGCCGCCATGCCCAAACAAAAAGTAGTAAAATTAAAGGAACGGTCATTTTGAACTTCCGTCATGTTAGGGTTGTTGTACAAAAAATTTCAGATTTTTTAAAAATGGTCGAGCGACCAAAAAAATATTTTCTGGACCACTTGAAATGGATTGACCCAACACATAAACTTGGAATAGTGAAGCTTAAAATATAGCCGCTTTTATAAGATTTCCAGCGCGAAGTAAATCTTTATATAAAAAGATTAACTGACACTAGAATTTACAAAAGAATTTACTAGAAAATAGATACAGAAATTTTTCGCGTGTACGCCTCGGCAATGTTAAGTCTTTTAAAAACCAGAAATTTTATTTACAAAAGGAAATCAAATAAGTGCTAGCAGAAGTAAGACAAGCTTTATTTAAAATAAATTCTGGTAGTAAATCGAGTTTTCCGAGGCGCGGTAAACGCGCAAATTTCAGTACTTGCCCATTTCCATGTACGTTGTAAAAGGAATATTTTATTCGAAAATTATAGGTGCAAAAACAGTTAAAATTAAGTGACTATTTTGTGGACATTGTAGATTAAGGATTAAACGTCTTACTAAAACAAACTTTTACTCGTAAATAATGGCACAAATAAATCTTATTTTTACAGTTAAAAGTTTACTTTGGTGGTAGTCAGACCCTGCGTTTCTGCCATATTTAGACAACCAGTAAAAAAACTAAACTTTTTACCAGGCAGATTAACACCAATAAAAACAAACATAACATTTTACCATATTTGAAAAGAAATATTTCCATGAATAAGACATTTAACCCTTTCCGGCACACTGCGCCCGGTCGGGGATACATAATTTTAATTCATAACTTGCAAACGGCACCAATAATATTTTTTTTTTTTTTTTTTTTTTTTAACAATAAAAACTTAAATTAAGGATTTCAAAATATCTAAAAAATTCATTTATGAATTCCGGTGTCAGTCGATAATTTTTCATTTTACTAACAGATTTTCCCAGTGCCGGAAAGGGTTAAATAAGATGCAATTTCCATAAAAATTTACTGGTAGGAAGTTCACCAGGGTGGTAACTGGAAACTGAAGGTCAACTTTAACCACTTAACTGATCAATATTTTTAAAAAAACGTCAAATCGTGCCAATTTTTTTCATATCTTTTACATAAATTTAATCATTTATCTTCGGTTTTTCAAAGCGGAAATTTTTCCTTAATTGAAGCAGAAAAATACTCGTACTAAATAACATAAAATTTACAGCATAAATTTACTAGTGAAAATAATAAATCATGAATGGAATATGGCTTCCCGTATGTGGTAGGGTAAATAATGATTGGTTAAAAAAAAAAAAAAAAAAAAAAAAAAAAAAAAAATGCTTGCATAATGTACGGGCAAATCAGGGAAGCGGTTAAAATTAGTTGATGGGTGCCACCGTAATATTTACACATCATGGATATGCATAATATGAAAATCGGCAGGTGCTGGGTTCGAACCCAATCGCAGCCGTCGGCCTAACCGTTCGGAGTTTTCGTGGTTTTCTTCGAACATTGCGTAAATACAGGTTAGGTTCCCACAGAAAGACTCCCACGAAGGGCATTCCACCTCCTGGGCTATATATCCATCGAGTAGGTAATCGGCCGACACAAAATAAACCAAACCAAACTATATTATGAAAATTGAAAATAAAATATGTGCAAAGTATTTTAAAATGCTAATTCAGAAATAACTAATGTTATTGAAAATAAATAGGCTTTGTCACACTATTAATTTTCAATACATACCAAATTTCAAGCCTCTATCTGATTTTTTTCGGTAGATATAGTGTTTAAAATCGTGGTTTGATGACGTCATAAACTTTAAATGCCATATTACTGAATTACGTAAAACAAACATCCTCATAACTTCAAAAATGATAATCATATTAACTAACAGTTTACCGATCAGTTTTGGAAGTGGGCTACTTTTGAAAGTTCAGACTTGTGGTTTAGAACCACTTTTTTGAAAAAATAAAATTACTCTTGTCTTCGCTTAATTTATGTCATTAAATACTGCGAAATTGAGAATATTTTAGAAAATGTGGTATCAGTTATGAAATCTGAATTTAAACAAGTTGGAAGTTGCTTGTCAAGCGTAGTAAATGAAATGCGTTCGTATTGTAAGGAAGTTTTTTTTAATATTCAGATATTGGTGTAGTAAGAACAGTGCTTTGGACGTAGTAGCGTATCTGAAATTTTTTATGTATCTCTGTAAATACGTTCTGCCTTCATAAATTTCATAAAATGTTAAATAGTTTAATATTATTAAAACGTGCACCAAACAATGTTTTCCCCTATACAATTACGTAATGGAATACTTTTATGTAGCAATGTAAATTAATAACAAATATTCTTTGCACCAGAGATTGTACAGAATGTATATTTAAGTATGTACTTCATAGATGCATATCAATTTTATTATGCTCGAAAGAGTGTAACACCACTAAAATGCCCTTAACCCTTTCGTGGTTATAAGCGCGTATACGCGCCCAGAATACCACTTAATTTGAATTGCGAAATGCCATACTGACACCGGAATTTTTAAATGAAAATTTTAATTTTACAAAGAACGTAAAAAAAAACATTTATATATTATGAAATAAATTTCTTTTTAAATTCCGGTGTCATTCAATCATTTTAGTATTTTATGAACAGAACACTGTTAAAAATAAAGGTGACAAATCGGTGCCATTTGGGACCCGGAGGTGAAAAGGCGGTGCCATTTGGAACCCTAGGGTGTCATAAGAGCTTGAATATGCGGTTGGGGTGACGACAGATCTGTTACTGGATGATGGGAGCTAAATAAGGTGCCATGCACTTCGTAACCACCTCATCGGGTGACTGGCAACTTGCGCATGCGCTATGACGCGCGTCTTTCTGCTTTCCGTGTCGGCAAGTAAAGTTTACGGGTGTGAGCAAATCAAAACATGGCAGTGTGTAAATTGGCGATATTAATTGAAGACTAACCACTGAGCTGCAATGAAACAACAATGAGGACTTAACGATCCGATCTGCGTGACCAGTGAACCGGGCAAAGTCTGATTAAAGGTAAGATTTAACTTTATTTTATTTTATTTTATTGTTACGTTAATTTATCGTACATCCCTATAAGTAATGTCATAAAAAAACAGTAAATTAGATTTTTTTGTTAGTATGATTGATTGTTAAGTTTATTATGTGAAGCTACAAGCTACACTCTCACCAAAATACCCGCTTGCTAATGTTAAACCTATGAGGTAGTTATTTTACAATTTCTCGTTTACCTGTCAATATTTTTAAATGATTTATCGAGGCCTTAGCTACCGAGGAGCAATTGAATCAAACTGCTCTAGGCACGGGAATCCTAAGGGCGCACAATTAGAAAGAGCGAAATGAAAGAATATTTGTGTAAAAATATTTACGTATTTTTTCATTACAAATCAGTTATTATAGACGAATCTTGTTGCAATCAGAATATTCTATGACTATTTTACCTTGTGTTTAAACTCAACTGTTTAGATTTAACCCCTAACTGCTGTTAGTGGTCTCAGATACCGTGAATTTTTCAAGTTTCACAGTTTAACTTGTAATCTTTAGTTTAACTATAGATACTGGTCAAATATTTTTAGTTTGGAGTCTTATTACTACCTTTAAATACTTTTGAAAAGTTGAATTTGATTTATAATATTCTTGTACATAAAATTTAATACATAAATAGTATTCTGAGAATTAATGTAACATTTTATTCATCTTCAGATTAAATGGTCTGACAGACAGCTCACAGTAGTTATGTAACAATTTTTGTCAGAGCAGTTAAGTTTAAAATATGTTTTTGCGCCTTATACAGTTAAAAGCAATTAATTTTATTCGCGAAGTTTTAATTTTAACCTTTACACGGAATCTCGGACAGCACCTGGCCGGCTTTGCATATATTGTCGGATAGATGCTATCCAAACCCCTCCTGTAACCACCATTCACACCATATTGCAGCCTCGCGTAACTTCTCTAATATTGTTTCAGTATACCTGATTTGTCTTTATTTGAGAGGGGGGGGTAACTTTTTCATTTAAGACAATTGAATACTTGCAAATCTTAAAGTAATCAAAACTTATTTACAGGGTTTTCATTATTAATATTTTCCTTATTAACCACCATTATTTGCAAAATAATCTTCATAATAAGATTAGATCGAGAGGCGGTAGCACGGACAATCATTTAGTCTCATTTAAGGATAAAAATCACGGATAAAACCTCGATTTGCAAATTAAAACTTTATTAGTCAGCCAAGTCATACCTTGGTGGGAAATGCCTAAAAACCCGAATTTAGCGGTATCTTGGGTTTACCATTATGTTTTCTTACTCCCAATTCTTCATATTCTCATACGTTTGGTTTCATTTTCTTTCAAAAAGGTGAGAAAATGTCAGGGTATTGAATTTAATAAACCTTATGATCTGATTATCGACTATGCAGATTTACACCCATTTTTTTTCGAAAATATTCTTTCGCATTAAACTTTATTTAGTAGCAGAATTTTATGGTTGAATAAAATAAAATATTTTTTTTTTCAATAATAGTAATTTAAGATTGATTAGACCGTAATCAGTCCCCCCCTTTCTCAATCATCAACATCATCCGATATGACAAATTTTTAGTCATGAACATTCAAATTATAAAAGGAAAACAATCTGTATTTATTCCACTGAACTTTCAGAATAGCTTACAAAAATAGTGTGTGTTCAAAAAATATAACAATGAATAAAAACTTATATCGTAATTTTACACAAATGTGAAAATTTTCCACAGGTGATGATGATCTCGTGTTTTAAAGGCGATTTTTGCTCTGTCATTTATAAATCTTAAACATTTTTCTAATGACATAATTTTTAACAATCGTTCATTCCACTCGTTCTGAAACAAGACCAATAAACAGGGTTGGCTTTTTACCGGTAAAAACCTGGGGAGAAGATGGTAAAAACCTAAGGATATACAATAAACTGTTAGCCCTTAAAATGTATTTTAATACTATTGATAGAAAATCTATTTTCATGTAATTTGTGTATTAATATATAATATCTCTATAGGGGAGAGTAAGGTGGTGTGGGACTTTTTTTTTTACAAAAGTAAGAATTTATATATATATATATATATATATATATACAAAAAGAAAAAATTCAATTTATAGCATGCAAGGTAAAACACTTTTTAATCCCTCTGAACAATATAGAAACATAACGTGTAAATACTATTTTATTTTAAAGAGAACGTAAGTTTCAAAATGTGTCTCATACCTCCTAATTAAGAGTTATGGGACAGCAATAATAAAAGAAAAGCTATAAGGCACAAAATAACCTATCGTGTCGGTAATATAAACAATCAAACAAAGGTTGTAAGTTGATAATGTATATGCCACAATATAAAATTCCAGTATCTTCATGACTGGAATGAAAATTCAGGATTCTCTGTCATAGGTGTCATTAAGGCCCCACACTAGACTCAGAATGTAAAGATGATAATGTAAAAGTTTATAGGAGCGTTCTTTTGAAATACCTAACTGAAATTTTAATATTTTTACATGATTCTTTTGAGCAAGACAGCTGAAGATGACCCATAACCGGCCTAGTTTTTATTTTTTTCGATTTTGCTTTTATATATTTTGTATAACGATAGTTTCAATTTCAGAACCGGTTTAAACCAATTTCGTAAGTTAAAGTAATTAAAAAAAAATCTGAAACCAAAACTGAAAAAGTAAAAACTACGCCGGTTGCGGATCGCCCTCAGCAATTTTGTGCAAAACAATCACGTAAAAATATTAAAATTTCGGCGAAATATTTGAAAAGGACGCCCCCATAGACTTTGCATTATCATCCGGGTCTTTTTCTGTGCCTAGCGTTGCGCCTTAAATAATCATCAATTTATTTACATTTTGAAGTATAAATGCATATATTATTAATGTTATAATTAATATATTATCTTCTAAGAAATTTGCATGTCAGCAATTCGCATTATTATTAATTAAAAAAAGGAACTGGGCGCGTCCCATTCATCCCTTTTCTGGCATGTCCCATTCCTCGCCACTTCCTTGTTTGTGTTAAACTTCTTGTTCAAACAAAAATGCTGCTTTAGGCTTAGTTTAAATTATGGATAATATACAGTATAATGTTCCATAAATAGGGAAACTATTACATTTATACATAAACAAGCCTTTAATATATTGAGAGCAAATAAATCAAATTTAAATTTGATTTTTGAAATAATTTTTTCTTTCGTACATTTGCAAGTCTATGCATATCAATATTTTTTGTAAATTGAAGAATGGATTACCATTGCTTCATCTTGTATGCGATCGATGAAATGTTTAGAATAATGCACAAAGAGAAAAAGCTACAGTCCCATTCCACCCGACTTTCCCCCATATAGCAAAAGGGGAAATAAAGAATTAGCCAGTTCCCTAAAGTTCCTGATATACACTATATAGCCAGAGATGACCGTCCACTTGCGATTTTAGACATTTTGTTAAATATCTAGAAAAATGTATGAGGAATTATCCGGAAAATCTTAGTGTATAAATATAATACACTACTTGGCCATTGATTATCATCCACTTGCGATTTTAGTCATTTTGCAAGATATCTAGAAAAATACATGAGGAATTATCCTGAAACTCTCAGTGTATAAACAATATAGTACAGGTCATCTATTTCCGTGAAGATTTTTTCCAGAAACTTTATAGGGGACCGCCAACAAATTAAAAAATGTATGAATATCTTTTGGATAACCCTGTCAAAACTAATGCATCAAAAGCGCTCAATCTGTAGATTGTGATTAAGTGGCTTATTGTTATAAACTGTGTTCATTTTTATGTCGATAGCATGTTTACACGTAGAGAAATGAAGGTTTTTATAAAAATACTCCCAAAATTTTCCAAGATTTTTGCTTATAATTTGCAGAGTTCTTAATATAAAATAATATTTTCTGAAAATGTGACAAACAACATTGCACATAATATTAAGAGCTAATATTAAGAACTAATTTTATATTAAGAACTCTGCAAATTATAAGCAAAAATCTTAGAAAAATTGGGAGTATTTTTATAAAAACCTTAATTTCTCTACGAGTATACATGCTATCGACATAAAAATGATTACAGTTTATAACAATAAGCCATTTAATCACAATCTACAGTTTGAGCGCTTCTGCTGCATTAGTTTTGACAGAGTTATCCAAACGATATTCATTATTTTTTAATTTGTTGACGGTCTATTATAAGGTTTCTGGAAAATATCTTCACGGAAATATATGACCTGTACTATTATGTGTATACACTGAGAGTTTCAGGATAATTCCTCATGTATTTTTCTAGATATTTAACCAAATGTCTAAAATCGCAAGTGGACGATAATCAAAGGCCAGGTAGTGTAGTACAAGTCATATAGTATTTCCCTGAAGGTTTTATTCCGAAACTCCAATAGGGGACCGTCAACAAATTAAAAAAGAATGAATACCTTTTGGATATCTTTTGGATAAACCTGTTAAAACTAATGTAGCAAAAGCGCTCAAACTGTAGATTATGATTAAGTGGCTTATTGTAATAAACTGTGTTCATTTTTATGTCGATAGCATGTATACTCGTAGAAAAATTAAGGTTTTCTACGAATCCGAAAAACAGTCTCAAATTTACCCAAGATTTTTGCTTATAATTTGGAGAGTTCTTAATATAAAGTAACATTCTTTTCAGAAAATATGACAAACAACATTGCACAAAATACCCTGTAATCAGAATTAAAAAATAATAAAAATTGTTCCAATATTGAGTAGGTTTACTAAATAATTTTTCACTGCGCATGCGTCAAAGATATCAAAATTTAATTTGCATATTATGTTAGCCAAATGCATAGAGCAACTTTTGTGAAAGTCTCAAAATCACATCTTGAAAATTTTGAAAATAATCGTCAATAGAATACGTTGAAAATTCGTCATTCCCCAAATGAAGATAAAACACGAGGGGTTGTATCCATATATTCATTGATTAGTGTCAATATAGGATACATAATAGGGGCGTACTAATAAATTTGAATAAAATTCCTCATTTTTTTAATTATTATTACTGGTATGGAATACCTGTACATGTTAGGGAAATTCGTTGCTAATCTGGAATAGACACTTTGTTGCAAGATATGTTTTGTAAATATGGTTAATAATGTAAATAGTTTGTAACTCTTAATGATAATACAGGAAAAGAATATCTGAATGACAAGTATGAGTTGGTCATGTAATTTTCTCGTGCTGTCCGAAAATAGGCAATAAAGAGGAAAATGCCCAGTTAAACTGATGGCATTGAGCTCGCAGGCTATGCATACAACTGTATATTATACTCTTATTTCAAAGAATAATGCCCTTCCAAAAATAAAAGAAATCAACTGTAAATTATTGGACAGTGGATTAACTGCCATCCCTCTTTATCACTAGAACAGCCGGATTTTGGACTTACCTAAAACGGCCATCCGGGGTCAATTTGACCCCATAATAAATTCAAGCCATATCAAAATAAAAATGTTTTTTCTTGATAAATGATGCCTAAATTGCAAAATATAATATTTTTTTGAAGATTTTATAATTTTTTTTTTATTTATGCAGTTGTTACAATATGTCTATGTCCATTTTTACGTTTTTTGAAATGACGGTATATAAATGACAGTATAGAATTCAATATATTTTATTACACAATACCGCACAATATAGTAATATATATATAATAATATACATATATATTACAATAGGATAATATTACACAAAAAAGTGATAAGAAAAGAAACAAAAGTTACAAATGCAAATAATACAAATAAGCCCACAATATGTTTCAAAGTGAGAAAATAAAGAAAATAAATCCTGAATAAGCATATAAATGTGTTCAAAAGTTACTTAGACATCAGCTCAAAAACAGAAATATATGCGCTAGACTGTGGAAGCAACACATTTACCATTTTTTTTATTTAAAAAATAGTTTCTGGCATCCCTTACAGCTTATATAAATTTTATTTTATCCCTTGCAATGTTAAAGGCACATTTCTTTTGCTTCAGAGACTGTACTTGATTTATTAGGGGGAGGTGGCAGCATGATGACAAATTTGTGCGGGTTATTTGCCATGTATTGGATAAATCTGCACTTTGATTTACATGGCAACAACTGTTCAACAATGGTTATTTCTTCTCCAGGATTGCAACACAAATGACAATTTGCAATCAGGTTGTACCTGGTTTCAGAAGCGAGAGTAAATTTATATATGGCAGGTGCTTCGCCCTATTACTTCGCACATCGAATCTGAGATACCGCATAATTTTACAGAAAGGATTGCGTGGCATTGTCTCTTTGAATACAGATGGTCCCCAACTTTTCTTCCATAAATTATCTGCACAAAGTTTTGAATAACCTAGTGCAAAACGGGCATATAAGAGAGCAAAAAAAAAAGCACCAAGTTCTACCAGAGAAACATACCAGTTTCCAAGCTGACGTAGTGTTTCAGTAATCGTGCATTTTGAACAGCATTGCTGCAATCACCATCAAAGGCCAGGCTGAAGTTGTATTTGCTCCAATGTTACGATGAGCAAACAATGTTGTTCCACTTGCAATTTTCACAATATTTCGAGCTGGCCACCGATCTGTAGTGGAAGGAGGGCTAATAAGGCTCATCGAAATCCAACGAATATCGTTTGATGATGTGTACTTTTCGCGTCTGTTGCCAGCAGAAATGTTAGGTATGTTATGTTCTCGTCCTTGTCCATGTGAGCTTCCTGATCAGCATGAAACAAGGGAAATCACTTTGATAGAATTTTGTACCGCATGCCTGTTACTGCTTTCAGAATACTACGCATTGTGTAAATTTACATTACGTCAGCGCTGCTAGGATGCCTGCATATTTCATGATAGAGTCGAAATGCTTAGAAGAACCCTCATACCGTCCTAACTGAAGTTGAGCACGAGACAGAGAGAAGACTATTTCCCTTCCCCTTGCATCGCTATGCGTCATCCAAACAAAACAAAATTGGAGTTTACTTTTCTGTTTTTAGTAATCGCAATAAGAAATGGGTGACCCCTGGGCAGTATGCAAAACCGAGATATCGGGAATTAAAAAATAGACTTTCACTTGCAAAATTTGTCATTTTTCTTATGGGGGTCAAAATGACACCTGTTGGCTGTTTTAGGTATTTCTATGAATATTTTCTTTAATAATTAATGTAGAAAGATGAAAAATTGTCACAGTATGGTTGATAGTATTTTAGAAAAAGTAAAAAAATATGAGCTGCGGTGTTCGCTTACGTATCGAAATAAAGCTTTGGAAATTGGAAAAAAAGGTGAAATGACCCCAACGGCGCTTCTAGTGTTATACTTAACCAATGAGCCCCAAAAACTAATCAGGGAAGTGCCTTATCAGAGTGAACCTATTAACAAAATTTGAAGAAAATATGATAATTCTGCATGATTTCTGCATATTTATATAAATTAAGGATGATAGCACTCTCTTCTCCCCCCCCCCTTCATATTTAACCAATGAACCTCCAATGCTAATCAGTGAAGAACCTTATCAGAATGAACCTACATATAAAATTTGAAGCAAATCTGATATTTATATAAAGAGTTATCACGTTACATACAGAATCTGCGGGCACATTAGCTGTCAGGCTTTGATAGCCTTGTGAGCTATAATTTAAATTTTATTTAAATTTTATTCTTTCTTTTTTTGTTCATCTACCATTTTTGCTGTACTTTTATGATACATTTTAATTGGACTGTCTTGTTGTGTGTTTTCCTTAATGTGTTATTATTATTATTTCAGATAATGAACTTACATTTATAGTACTTACATTACCATGCTTGATACAAGAAAAGTTTCCGACTCTTTATCATGAAGAAAGTGCAGAAATTTCTGTGTTTCAACCTGTTACTGTGCTCCGCAACTCAAGCAACTTGTTAAATTACTCATGCAATGTATTAATTTTATGTAAACAGTTAATTACAAAAACTGATAATTTTATAAGCTTAGTTACTTTGTGGTATGCATTATTTTGGTTGTTTAACATTAACTATAGCAAAAGCCAATTTAAATTTTTATCATTTTTATTTGATACTTATGTCTTCAAAATTTTCTCAGTGTCATTAGTTCCACATAGAGTTACGTCTTTGTTTAATAATATTTAATACATTCTTGGTGTTTATAATAAAAGATTATTTGATTACTAAAAGGTTGTTTTTTTAATTCAGTGTTTTATTCCTTTCATTATAATTACTCTTTAGATTAAAATTTCAGATGCAATAAGTCAAAACACAAAAACAATTTGGCAGAAAGTGTTCTGATGTGGATACAGGACTAGAAATCAGCAGTCGTTAGTCGTCAAATAAAACTAAATTATAGAAAAATTATTCCTAGTCGTCAAATCTTGATAGCTAGCTTTCTTTAACATTAATTTTTGTTTAGCAAATGCTTTCATTTGTATTTTAGCATACATCCCTCCCCCCCCCTCTGCACCATGGCATCAGCACATATCTTAAGAATTTTGAACCTTTCAATAACCTCTAAGTTAACTTCACTTTCACCAATGACTGATAAAACTGGTCCTTGGCTATTACACCCCTGTAAACAAGATTTTCTTTTATTATGAGATGTTTCTGAATCTTTATATGTTCCTAAAATAAGAAACTGTATTAAAATCGTTTTAAAATTTTTGTATTCCCTTCCTCAAACAAACAAAAAAAAATATGTGTGATTTGGAAATGTTTTAAATGCCACACCATAATTGGCAACCAAAGATTCATTTATTTGCTAACTTTTTATTTTCTGTGTACTGTTAGTCTCAGATTTTTTAAAAATTAGCTTATCCCTAATTATATCTTAAGCTCATATTTTCTCTCTGTGGACATATTTGCTTGATTATCTGTTTTGTATGCATATTAGCTTTATAAAAAGAATAAGTTTTTCCAGAATCCAAATATTGTAGTTTAATCAGGTTTCATACTTATGGAAAGTCAGTTTTTATTTTTTTTAGTAAGAAAAAGTGTTTAATATATAAAGTTTCCTCCCCACTTCCCTTCAATACATTAAAATTAAATATGCAACGCAATATTATTACTATTAACATGATTGTGAAAAGAAGTAAGAAAATATGAAATGCAGATGGCACATCGAAAAAAAATTGTAGGCATTAATTTGACACCTTATATAAAGTTCTTAATTTCTAATCCTGTGTGGATATATGCTATAAAATATGGATTTGCATAAGTTCACTATAAAGGTAAATACTACATATATTGTAAAAATGATTTTTTTTTTACTCAATTTCATCTGTGATTTTACCACAACTATAAAATGAACTTATTTTCTATAATTCATTTCTTAGCTTGATGGCTAACTTTCTGGAAGAATTTTAAAGAATATGGAGTATTCTTACTAATTTAAAAGTTACACAGCATTTATTACATATTCTTTTCTAATTTGTGTTTTACATTTTTTTAATTAGATACAGCAGGGTAGCTGAAAAAATATTGGTGCGTTGTTTGACATTAATATTTCACAACTAAAATCTGAGAAACGCTTATTTTAAAATTTTGTAGCATTTCTTCTATTATATGAAAATCTTAAATTCCGAAAAGTTCACAACCATCAAAATGATCAGCAACTAATATGTTCAACGAAGTGTTCGCCTCATGGAAGCAAAATAATTTTAATGGAACTTCCAGCAGTATTGGGGCCTTCACATGGAGCAAAAACAACATTGACCTTCAACACCCATCTGCGTGGATATTTAATAACAGGTGTATTGCCTTCAAACAATCAGATCTTAACTTACTTGACTTCTGTAGAAAAGCTAGAAATAGAAACTCCCCAGTTTGTATTGTATGTGATGCGAAATTATCAAGGCATAGAATGATTTAAATCAGAATTATCTGCAGCGGACTGTCAATTCTGTGATCTTTCGTTTTCAAACTTGTGTAAAAAATAAATATCAAGCCAGTGAACAATTTGTTAAAATATTGTTATTTCTTTTATTTTTTTATTATTAAATTATGGCATATATTTTATAGGATATAGCATTTTTCTGTGTCCCCATACTTTTCAGTTGCCCTGTATATAAAATAATGAAAATACATGTCAAGCAATATACTATGTGTCAAAAAAGATGGTTACGGATTACTTCTGAAATTATAAGAAAATTATAAAAATATTCATATGAAGATAGATAATTCAATTTGTACTTTCTCTTATTTAGGAGTCAAAAAACATCAAATTTTTATAATGTTCCTGCATCTAAAAATGCCCAATCACAAAAATAGTTACTGGCGCTTTCTTAAACATAAATCATGATTTATTTCATTTTACAAGAACTTCAAAACATAAAATTGAAAATCAGGCTTCAAATTGCATGACAAAGTCACAATATTTGACTCTAACTCAGTGATTTTTAGAGGCAGAAAATAGGTGTAGAGGTTGTGTAAATTTTGCGATTTATTCTAACAAAACCTTTTGGGTATGACTAACAATTCAATAGTGATGACTTATGATTGGTGATTTTGAAATGCAAAGACTGTATAAAAGTTAAAATTTTGAATTTTTCTTAAAATACTCTCCATGTAAATGAAAGTACAATTTGAATTCTCTGCCTTTCTATGATTATTTTGTAGTTATCCCTCTCTGAGTTACAAAAATATACTACAATTTTTCTTTGGACACCTGATAATGAGTTTAAAAATATAATATTCCATCAATCTAACAGAAAAAAAAAGACTCAAAATATTGACTGATCATGATAATTTTCTCTGCAGAATTCAATTTAAAAATGGGTAAACACTTTGTATTTCATGATTCAAACCAATACAATTGCTTGACAAGCAGGGTGGGGGGGAGGGGGGTTGCAACTGTGGGCCATAGATTGTGAGTGCTATTTCCTGTAGGATGCCACAGGGCACACTGGATTATGTGTTTCGTCCGTTCACCCTCTGGGGCACCTTGGATAAGTGGTACCATTATTCTCCCCTGAGATGCCATTCTTTCACCCCTTAAGGTACCCTGGATGAGGGGTGCCATTACTCTCCCCTCAGATGCGATCTTTTCACCCTCTGGGGCACCCTGGATAAGGGGTGCCATTACTCTCCCCTGAGGCGCCATCTTTTCACCCCCTGGGGCACCCTGGTTAAGGGGTGAGATTATTCTCCCCTGTGGTGCCATCGTTTCACCCTATTGAACACTGTGGATAAGGGGTGCCATTATTCTTCCCTGAGGTGCCGTCCTTTCACTCCCTGAAATACCCTGGATTAGGGGTGCCATCCTTTCACCCTAGTTAAGGGTGCCATTTTAGCTCCTCTAGGGGTGTCACCAGTGAGACAAGCCTTTCACCCCTAAAAGGTGCAATGTGTCACCATTAGTTTTAACAGTGAAGTGCTTTAACTGTCAAAGGGTTAAAACTATCTTTTTTTTTACCATTGGCCGTAATGTAACGGAATAGTTTTTAGTATCATTGTAATTAAACTATGCGTACGATTTTCATTAAAGTTGAAATGACTCGACAAAATTATGCAGCAATTACATATTTTAAATTTGAAATGATTCAGTTGGGTATTTTTTGCTTTGTTAAATGGTGACAGACGGATGGACAGACTGAACGATGATTATATGCTACGTATTTACATAATTACGAACGCACCGAAAAAAAAGGTAGCCCACTGGCAAAACTGTTACTGCGTCGATTTAAGCGTCTTATTTCCAATTAAGAAATATCTTTGAATTGAAATTTGAACGAAATACAGTGTAATGAATAAATCGAAGTTGAGGAAAATATTATTAGAAATAGCTCAGAAACTAATTAACCGATCGCCTTTATTAATTATGCCTATTTTACGTTTTATAACGTCTTTTATATTCATTCCTTAAGCATTTAACTCATCAATATCTTTGAAAGACTTTCAAATAAAGCCTATCTTTTTTCATGCCTTTTGGAGAATTTTTTATCTTTTATCACCGGTTTTTCAAAACAAAAATTTTTGCCTAACTGAATCAGAAAAATGCTCGGATAATAAAATGCAAAAATAACAATAAAAAATTACAGGTGAGAATAACATATCATGACTTGTGTATCGATGACCATACTTTAGAGATTTACAAGGTCCCGGGCCGCGGTGGCGGAACGGTACAGAAAGAATTTTCTATCGGGCCGATAAAAATGGGATTTAAATTAAAACAATAAAATATGAGCTTTTTAAAATAAATATGGCCTCAATGAGAATAGGTATAAATGTTCGTCACGAGCCAATACTAGTTTGACAACATCAATACAAAAATGTAACTTGTGCAGAGACTGGCACCGGACAGTTACTTTGTGTCTAGCCTGGGTTTAATATTTTTTTAGCAGACTCATGCCTGGCCGAGATCAGGCTTGCATTATTTTTCTACATATCGTCGATCCGGAGCGGAATAGACTTAATTGTTCTCCAGATGTTCTCAAGATGTGTAGGGCAGGCAACAAGATTAGTAATAGTATTAATAGCGTTAAAGATCTTATGGAAATTTATGTTTGGAAATATACTTCTTGGAATTGCTTAAACTCACTTCTCATCAACGCAAAAGTTTGGCAGATTTTCTGATAAATGAGATAGTTGTGTATACTTTTTGAGATATAAGAGATTATTGTCACGCGGTTATAGATTTTTCACCATTTCCATGCCGTCACTTCCGGAAATTTGATTTAAAACGCTAATTTTGACAATTTTTTCATAAATTGGTTGTATCAAATATGGAAAACGCCAATCGATTTCATAGTTTCTGAATAAAAACACCTGATAATCTTATGTGTTTCCGAAAATAAATGAATTCAGAAATGTATCAGAAAATAGCTCCTTTGGATTTGAAAAAAAATCTTTAATAAAATGATATAGAAATATTTTCATAAATGCACTTTCTACACTATCTACCAAAAAGTATTTGTACACTTTCAGTTTTTGACATTTTGTCAAATATTTAAAAATGTACTGGTCGGATTCTTCTGGAACTTCAGAAATATAAAGATTATGTTTCACTTTATATTTATTTACATTCATTTGTTAAGCGCGTAATTAGGGGGCCGGCAAAAAAACAAAGAATAATAGAAATATTTGGGATCGCCCTGTACATGAAAATGCACGAAACGACTTATCGCTTTAGAATACAAATATATGAATACAGTAGAATATGTACACTAATTTTTGTGAGAATAGCATGTATATTTATGGCGATAGAGCGATTTTTTTGAAAAATTCAAAAAATTCTGGTATGTTTTTTGTTTATATCATGCTGGGTTTTTGACCAAATTTAACGCAAATTTCAGAAACATTGGCAAAATGCAGTAGAAAAAATGTAGCGCAATTGGAATATAAATATATTAAATATTTTATGAAATATGAGCAGTTTTATGAAATAATTTTTATCTGCGCATGCGCGAACGATAAAAACAATTCTTTTACATCATTTAATAGTCAATTCTATGGAGTAACTTATAAAAAAAATCCAATGAAATATCGTGAAAATTCAAAAAGATATCATTATTATAAGTAAGCTGTTTTTACATTGCTCTCTAAAAACGGCTGAATGATAAGGGATTCTCCACAAATTGACATTTTTTATTGACTGACTTTTAGGAAAAAATTAGTATTTAATGTATACAATATCTAATACAATATTTCTGTTAATAAGTATCTTGACATCTGTGATGGAAAAGAATAAAAGCCCTTTTCCTTTTCTATCACAGGTGTCAAGATACTTATTAGCAGCAATATTGTATTCATTAAATAGTGCTAATTTTTTCCTAAAAGTCAGTTAATAAAAAATGTCAATTTGTGGAGAATCCCTTATCATTCAGCCGTTTTTAGAGAGCAATGTAAAAACAGCTTACTTATAATAAAGATATCTTTTTGAATTTTCACGATATTTCATTGGATTTTTTTTATAAGTTACTCCATATAATTGACTATTAAATGATGTAAAAGAATTGTTTTTATCGTTTGCGCATGCGCAGATAAAAATTATTTCATAAAACTGCTCATATTTCATAAAATATTTAATATATTTATATTCCAATTGCGCTACATTTTTTCTACTGCATTTTGCCAATTTTTCTGAAATTTGCGTTAAATTTGGTCAAAAACCCAGCATGATATAAACAAAAAACATACCAGAATTTTTTGACTTTTTCAAAAAAAATCGCTCTATCGCCATAAATATACATGCTATTCTCACAAAAATTAGTGTACATATTCTACTGTATTCATATATTTGTATTCTAAAGCGATAAGTTGTTTCGTGCATTTTCATGTACAGGGCGACCCCAAATATTTCTATTATTCTTTGTTTTTTTGCCGGCCCCCTAATTACCCGCTTAACAAATGAATGTAAATAAATATAAAGTGAAACATAATCTTTATATTTCTGAAGTTCCAGAAGAATCCGACCAGTATATTTTTAAATATTTGACAAAATGTCAAAAACTGAAAGTGTACAAATACTTTTTGGTAGATAGTGTATTATACAGCTTCAAAAATTATGATTTTTTAAGTTTTTTTTTTCTAAGTTTTTAACGAACCTTTTTTTTTTGAATGGTGAAATCTAAGAATCTGAATAATCATTAATGTTGCTATTGTGTATTTTCTGTAAAATATATAAAATAAGTATGCAGTATTCTTTAAAAGAATCTTAATTATATGTCAAAATCTGATTTTTTTTGAAAAATAGAAATTGTGTCGGGCCGGGGCAGGCCAAAAAAAATTTCTTTTGTCCAACGGTCCCCAGCCTGGAAATTCCGTCCCGTACTAACCTCTACTTAGAGGTATCATACGTGGAGGTATGATACTGTACGTTGTCCGTGTAAATCATGATTGGAAAAAACACGTTGCTCGTATAACGTACGGTTAAATCAGGGAAGTGGTTAAAATAAGTAATTTTAAAAAATGCTATATGCCTTTTATCAGAACGAATATTCCGAGAATCCAAAAAATTAGTTCCAGATAATTGAAATTAATGAAATTTTAATAGATGTCTTCTCAATGTTATATGATAAGTATATACTAAATTTCAAGTTTCTATCTCAATTTGTTAAGGAGATAGACATTTACAGTCACACACAGACGGACGGCTTTTTTTTTTTTCAAAAAATATGTTTTACGGAATCTCCGTTGTCTGAAGCGTGGAAATCCGTCCTTTTTTTTCGATCTTTAAAATGACTAAGATTTTTCCTATGTTCTTGGGTCGTTCGGATTCTCATGTCTGTTTAGGGAAATTAATTCGTATCGAAATATTCTATGATTTAATTTTTGGGCGAGTGCAAAAAGTTCATGCGGAGTTTGAGAGTAAAAATAACTCGGTGAAAATCAGTGATTATGCAAACAAAGTCCTTTATTCAATATATGATATATGCTCCATCGTTTTCCATAATCTGTTTCCATCGTTATGGCAGCATACGGATGCCCGGATCATAAAAACCGCGCGGTTTAGATTCGAAGAACGAAGGCACGAAGTTTTTTACGGCATTCAAAGAGTCAAGTTTTTCTTTCATTTAAATGATTTTCAATGACTGGAACAAGTGATAATCAGATGTTGCGATATCAGGAGAATACGGTGGATAAGTTAGGACTTTTCATTTGATGCTATTCAGTTCGCGCAGCGTCTGTCTCGAAACTTGTGTCTGGCGTTGTCGTGATGAAAGTTTTGGACATCAAATCTATGTTAACATCATATTCAATCAAAAGAACATTGCTTGACTTCTATGTGAGAAATATCGACATGAGACGAAAGTCGCTATTATTGCCAGAGAGACAAGATTATGGACAACAATCTCATTGAATTCTAAGAATGAGCGGTAAGATTTTACTAAGAAGAAATAAATATTTTCTTCATGACTAGGAACAAAATCATAAAACTTCAATCACTGACACACAATGAGTTTGTGTCAGTTAACAGGATTGTCTCACTTCAGGGTATTTTCAGACCAGGAAATTCTTCGTCACCAGTATTTTCTTACAGAGAATCTCTCTCTAAATAAGTCGAAATTTCGTGCGTTTAATTTAGATATGCTTTTCTGTTATTGCTGATATTTTGTCTGAAAAAAAATCCCTGAAGCGTGGAAACCCTGGTTAAGTTAATCCCATTGTTAAATTGTGGATTTTCGAAAGGAAGTTACCGTAGTTTCCGGCGTATAATTCGCGGATCAAACAATTATGTTTGAACCCAGAAAATTCATTTAGTAATTGAAACCAAATATTTACTGCGATCTAAAATGTTACATTTCATTTTTAAAAATTTCTGGGACGAAAGATGATTGTTTGGTCCGCGGATTATACGTAAGAAATTACGGTAATTGATAAAAATAATTACGTCACCCCTATAGACTACTATTTTAAAATTCAAGAAATGAAGTTGAATTGTTTTGAGTGCGTCATACAATTAGCTAAAGAAGAAACCCGTGATTGTTGGGTTTACTGCGAGAAATGTATTGCTTTTTTTACTTAAAAATGTGTCGAAAATTGGTTATCATAAGTGTATGTCTGTGTAACAACCATAAGTAAACTTATAACTTATTGATTTATTGGACAGCAATTTTTTTTCAATAAGCGAATTTTTGGAATTGCACATGGCCTTCAGTCATTATTAAAACTCAATACCACATGTGAAATTTATCAAATTTGTAATCGGAATGAGATGAATCAAATAAGCTTTAAAAATCTAAATTTACCGAAATGGACACCATTACCATTTCTTCTAAGAATTAAAAAAAACCGCACTTTATTGAAAAGTAGAATTTTATCATTTAAACATATAATCATAGAATTATTCAGAACATATTATGGAGCATATTTAAAAATTTAGCTACACATTCCATAAACATATTTTCTGAGTAAATCTATATTAAAAATTGTTTTATTACACTTGTTTAATAGACGGATTAAAGAGAGTCCTCACTTTTAGAATTGAACACAATTTAAACTATAGCCAGAAAATTAAGCTTTGTCTGAGCCAAAAATTTTTTTAGGTATAGCTTTAGTTTTACTGCCTTTTTGCAGACGACGGTGCAAGCACAGACAAGTATAAGGTCTTGAAATTTATTGTCTGTGATTGAATGTTTAACCTTTTTGAGATAATAAAATTACATAACTCAGAAAACAAATGCAAATTTAAGGTCTTGAATAATTTTCCTACAAATAGCTTTAAAGGTTAGTAAATTTAATATAAATGTTAAAAGGAAACTCAGCATGAAAACTTTATTTTAATTTATTTTTATATTTCCTAAAACATCTTCCCTGCAAGAAGTTTTGTGATTATAGCGTTTTAGAATTTACTTCCTAGAAAATGTTTCCTCTACTACTGAATATTCATATAATTAAATCAATTAAGGTTTTCTGTTATTTTTTTTCTAAATGTAAAGAGCAAAATATTTCAATTTTCCCCCTCAATATATGAATTTTTATTATCGTATATCAATAGATTTTTTTTCAATGCGACATTGGCTATTTTTCCTTTAACATATACAGAGAGGCTGTTACAGCATCTGTCCGAGAATACGTGCTAAGACAGATTGATGTTGTCCGAGCCCCCGTGTAAAGGTTAAATAGATTTCAATTAAGGATTTATTTATCAAACTTTCTTTCATATTGTTTTATATGACTATTATTACCAAGTAAAAATTACTTCAAAATGTCTATGGTACATTTTTTGTAGTCAAAATCACTTTCAGTAACAAAAGGAGAAACGTTCTGTATATTTATTTTCCAAATAAAAATAATGAACATTAAAATAATTTTAACAAATGCATATACAGGGCGATTCAAAACTTGTCGTTCAAATTTCGTGTGGAGAAAGGGTACGCTGGACGACTCGGAATCACATACGAATGCTAGTTCTGAAATGACTTCCTTTCTCAATAAGGGCATCGACGGTGTTGCCAATAGGCTATTTTTTAATCCAAATTTCTTGATTAATACTACTTTTCTGAAATGGTGAATTTCCCCCTTCTATTCGCCTTATTTAGTAGGTCATGGAATAAGACGAATTTTACAAATTCAATGAATTGTCGGCAATCAAGAAATCTGAATGTAAAAAAAGCGGCCCACTGGCAACACTGGGTATTGAAATGTGAAAAGGCTGGATGACACAAAGCTGTTCTTTAGCCCTGTCAGAAGGACCAGGGGGGGGGGGTACTTTTTTAAAAAATTTCGATTTCTTAATTGACATCACTATTTTGAAATGATAAAAATTCCCTTGTTTAATGACATATTAAATGTGTCGAAAACAAAGGGAATTTTTACTATTTCAAAAAAGTGGACAATTGACAACACTGTCAATGCAATTACTGGGTCAGGACGGCGTTCCTATGTGATTCTGAGTAGTCTGGGCCCTATCTCTCTACGAAATTTTGAACGATAAGTTCTGAATCACCCTGTATAGAAATTCCCTGTCAGTCCTACTAGACCATTGTCTCATACACGAATTTTATTTGGTAGGCACTACCTTTTCTGAAATTTGATTTGGTTTAAATTGACTGCCTAAGAGAGACTATCCATACAAGAAACCACGTTCCTAGAGTAGAGTGTCCCTCCTGTTCCCCTTTATTGAGGTCTTACCAAAGTACACTCTTTAGCCGGAGTTGAAGCAGCCGAAAACTCTACAGTCAGTAGTGTTTTCATAAATATAAGTTTTGTCCTAACAGCATAAACCTAATCGCGAACAAGGGAAAGGGATTGAATAAGGCTTTTACAGAAGTAGACCATCACTGAGGTAAACAGATTTTGCACGAGGCAATAGACATTGAGAGGAATCATTTGATGGTGAAAGCTTCTAAAAGTGCAAGAGGAACTTCCTAGCGAAAAGGAGGGGTTTCTTCATTATTGCCAGATTGGGGATATTTTAAATTCAGATTGATTTATTACCACCGCTTTTTTTGAAATAGAAATATTTGGCCTATTTTAAAACATATTAAAAATTCTGAAAAATAAGGTAAAATATACTCTTTTGAAAAAATGGTGACAGACAAATAATTTGAATTAAAAATGTCCCCAATCTGGTCACACTAGGTTTCTCTGCTTGAGTAAAACTCTAAAAGTGATCGGAGCTAGAGATTGAAAGAATTCTGAACAGACATACGGGTTCCCAAGGTTAAATTATAGGTAGTTTTAGTGGTCATCCATGATTTTGAATTTCGTTTCTAAAAAGTGGGCGAGTGAGGATATTTGTGAATCAATTTTCTTAGGGTAATGTGAGAGATGCCATAGTCTTAGAGGCCATTAGCTTATCAGTATGCAGTGAAAGTACAAGCAGAACGCTGTACTATCGGTTTTCATTTCAGTCGTGCCGCTGCTTTTTTTGTATACGGACGTCTTCTTTGTGTCTGACGAAGAAAGACTCAGTTCTTTCGAAATGCCTCGCGTATTTTAGTATCTTTTACAGTGTTTTTAAGAAGTTTTTATTACAGTTAAATTGATTCATGCTAAATTAATAGCAAATCAAAATATTTCGCACGATTTCTAATAAATATACTTTGCAGGATTAAATTCAAATAAAAGGCATATTTTAGTTAATTTTGGCATGGAGTTGCGATAATAAAAATGTCAAAAGTATTTTTACATTTCTTACAGTACAAACCATAGCTGCCAACTTGTACGGATTTTCCATACCACTATAATTTTATGGAAGATTATAGGGTCATTCCACGTCAATTCAACCAATTTTTCCCCCATTTGTAACCCGACCAACAGGGATTTGGATGAAACTTTGTGTGCACACTAATTCTATCATGAAATGATTCCAACAGGAATTTTTCCTTCCCAGACCTTATAGTTTGAGAGATATGGGGGGTCCAATTCTTGGGTTTTTCTCAAATCGCACATTTCTGAGTCTGTATTTTGAGATTGCAGTTCCATCTTCAAAAAATTGTTTCTCTGGATCTAAAACATGAATCATCCTAAAAATATCACTGTAAGAAGATAAAAAGATGCAGATTTTAATAAAAAATACTTGAAAAATTTACTTGTAATATTTAGGATAAAAAAAGTCAGCCAAAGTTGAGAGTAATTATTATTTCTCCAAATTTTTGTGACTTCACTAAAAAGGCTGTACACAAAAAGGCAAATTAAATTTCCAATTTCTTTTTGTTTTAAATAAAAGTTTACACTTTGAGCTTTCTATCTATGAAATAAAAATGATGTGTTTCGCATGGCTTATGCAAAAATTTTGGGTACTTTCCAATTAGCCGGATAAGTGCTTTATTTTTATATATGACATATGCACACAAAAAAGCAAATGAAATTTCCTATTTCTTTTTGTTTTAAATAAATGTTTACACTTTGGGCTTTCTATCTATGAAATAAAAATGATGTCTTTCGCATGGCTTATGCAAAAATTTTGGGTACTTTCCAATTAACCGGATAACTGCTTTATTTTTACATATTACATATGCACACCAAAAAGCAAATGAAATTTCCAATTCCTTTTTGATTTAAATACAAGTATAAACTTTGGGCTTTCTATTTGTGAAATAAAAATGATGTCTTTCGCATGGCTTATACAAAAATTTTGGGTACTTTCCAATTAGCCGGATGCGTGTTTTATTTTTACATATGTACATATATATAGATCTATAAATATAGATGTATTATACATGTACATATGTATGTATATATACAGTATATTGATATATATATGTATAACACTGGTGCGCGTCTAACCGAAAAGAGACAATTTTTGCCTTGTTTTGAAAATTTGCACCAATTAAGGGGAAAAAAAAAATCTGACTAAGTTTAGCTGTGGTACTTAAATAATTAGTGAAGTTTCTATGAGTTATTGAATTTAATGTTATTTGATACAAAAACAAATTGGAAATTTCATTTGTCTTTTTGTGTAGAGACTTTTTCATAAAGTCACAAAATTTCGGAAAAATAATCATAATTTTCAACTTTGGTTTACTTTTTCGGCCGTATATAAATCTCTATTAACTGCCCTAATTGCTTTTTTCACTTGCTTTTTATGCCGCTTAAATGGATCTGCACATTTATATTGATAAAATTCATATTTCATTAAGAGCCAAATTCTGTGATGCTCACATATATTAATCAAACGGTTTTCACTTAATTTTTGTCTTATAAATGCAATAGTCCTAACTAATAAAAGTTCTTTTTCTGAATAACAGAGATTATCAATGTAGTCTATTTCTCTTTTATTTGTATAGCTGGTTTTGTGACATTCTAAACCAGTTAATATTACAATACTGCAAGGCTGAAGACTAGTAGAAGGTTTAATATCAGGCTCCATATTAAAACAATAAAGTAAAAAAATATTTATCACAAACTATAAAATATGTAAAAATCAAAATATATTTTTAGTAGCACAATAAAAGTTAGATCATTCTTCTATGATAAGAAACAACAGAAAGACAATAATTTGATTAAAATGATTTCAAAACATCTGCTTTCACTACGAATATTACCCTGCCTTTATCAGAAGTTCAGAAGGTGTTTATACAAGGCAGGTGCAATTAAATCTTTTAGACTATAGAAACAAATTTAAGTTCTGTTAAACATTGGTGTATTTAAACTTGCCAATATAAATATTTAAACTGGTTAAAATTAACCAAGGAAAGGAAATATAAGGTTTTGAACAATTTTAAACACAAATAATTAATATATAAGCATTCGAAAGAAAGAATGGAAATGTGAGAAAAAAATTATTTATTTTATACTGTACAAAAAAAAAAAAAAAAAAAAAAAAAAAAAACTGTTTTGAGTTTAATTATTGAAAATAAAAGTAAGAGATTCTTTAGATTAGCAAAAATGCCCATTATTAAATAACTAAATGAAATATATGGACCATTCACTAAATTTAATAGGGAAACATATTACAGTCAGATTTTTTTTAATCAGAAAAAAAAACAAAGCCTAAACTTTACTTTGCAAATAAAAAAAACATGCATCAAATAACATTAAATTCAATAACTCATAGAAATTCCAGTAATTATTTAAGTACCACAGCTAAACTTAGTCAGATTTTTCCCTTTTAATTGGTGCAGATTCTCAAAACAAGGCAAAATCTGGTGCTTTTCGGTTAGACGGGCACCAGTGTGATACGTATATATACCAATATACTGTATATATATACATACATATGTACACGTATAATACATCTGTATTTATATAGATCTATACATATCTACATATGTAAAAATAAAACACGCATCTGGCAAATTGGAAAGTACCCAAAATTTTTGGATAAGCCATGCGAAAGACATCATTTTTATTTCGCAGATAGAAAGCCCAATGTGTAAACTTTTATTTAAAACAAAAAGAAATTGGAAATTTCTTTTGATTTTTTGTGTGAATATGTAATATGTAAAAATAAAACATGCATCCGGCTAATTGGAAAGTACCCAAAATTTTTGCATAAGCCATGCGAAACACATCATTTTTATTTCATAGATAGAAAGCCCAAAGTGAAAACTTTTATTTAAAACAAAAAGAAATTGGAAATTTAATTTGCCTTTTTGTGTACAGCCTTTTTCGCGAAGTCACAAAAATTTGGAAAAATAACCATAACTCTCAACTTTGGCTGACTTTTTTTACCCTAAATATTACAAGTAAATTTTTTAAATATCTTTTATTAAAATCTGCATCTTTTTATCTTCTTACAGTGATATTTTTAGGATGATTCATGTTTTAGATCCAGAGAAACAATTTTTTGAAGATGGAACTGCAATCTCAAAATACAGACTCAGAAATGTGCGGCTTGAGAAAAACCCAAGAATTGGACCACCCATATCTCACAAACTATGAGGTCTAGGAAGGAAAAATTTCTGATGGAATCATTTCATGATAGAATTAGTGTGTACACAAAGTTTCATCAAAATCCCTGAGGGTCGGGTTACAAGGTCTGGTTGAATTGACATGGAATGACCCTATAGCTAATTGAATGACCAAAATTCAAGCAATTTTAGCGTTTAAATAAGTCGGATATTTTCATTAAATTTTAATGATAAGAAAAATCCATACAAGTTGGCAACTATGTTTCAAGCGAATAAAATTTGTACTGATTATTTGTCTTGATATTTGTCCTGATATTGTATTCAATCCCTACCTTTTTCCTTTTACTATTTTACGCAGATCTCTAATCTCTCCACTGTTATGATGTTTTATTTTCATCCTCTGCAAAACTCCCCAGAGGACACGCATAAATCATGCTCTGAACTTGACGTTCCCGATCTATTTTCCTTATTGCCGATGAATAGTATATGAATATTTTTATCAGTTATTCCAAATTTTAATTAAAAGCCACAAATTTTATCTTTATCCTAGGACTATTATTTACACCAGTGTAGAAAAAAATTCACAGGAGATTTCTCTTGCAAATGTTGAAGAAATACTTATAAATGATTATTCTATGGAAATATGAATAACCAAAAAGAAAAAAAAATAAAGTTTTGCCCGCAGAAACCTAAAGTTCTCTAAAAATTTTTGTTTTGTATGAGGGTTAACATAAATTTCTTTCTGTCTTGATTATGTAGAAAGGAACGTTCTTTTTATTATTTTAAATAGCATATAGTCCGCATCATGTGAATTATGATTCCGGATTAGATTACGTGCATTTTTGTACATCTGGATTAAAAGTGTAAATATTTTTCAGAAGCAAAATAAGTTATTTTTGAGTCATATTTTCACTCTTGCGAGGCAATTTAATCTTTTTTGTTGGGTATTCCATTACATGAAATACCCGAATTGTTTTCCAAATGACACAATGATACCAAAATATCGGTCTATATAATTTTTTTTATGTATGGAAAAAATAGATTTTTCTTATTTTCGAAGATATTTGTACGTAAATTGTGATATCATTCAATCGTTTCAAATTTTTCACAATGGAAGTGCTCTGTGACTTTTGAGTTAACCAAGAAATATTCCAATTAATTCTGAAAAGCAATCATAAATATGTATTTCCTGAAATCTTAAAATATTTTATTTATAATATTTAAAGATTATTCTACAATTATAAATACATGACATTAATGCTTTAAAAGTTATTGGAAAATTAAAGGATACGCACTATTAAAATAAGGTTTTTGATTACACACGAAATATAATCTTACTCTAATAAAATATTGCTTCATATGAATTTATAGAAAAAACAGTATAAAAACTAAACATAGATAATAAAATCTCTCAAAATGCTTCAAAGATATTATAAGTTTTTTTATTGATTTTACAATTATCTTTTAATTAATCTTAAGATGTACATTAAAAGTTTTTATTCCATGCAAAGTATATTTTATTTTTTTTATAAAAAAAAGATAGCGCCAAAAAATGTTTCATGATTTCAATTAGAGATCAAATCAATATCAAGTTTGTTCTTTTCAACACTTTCCAACATAGCCTAACTGGCAACACTACATTCGAAAGGTACCAAGTAAAAATATTTTGATTTGGACCAGCAATATCTTTTAAATCATTTGAAGGGCAAAACACTTGCATTCATAAAATGATGAAATGACTGATTGACACCAAAACGCAAAAACAATTTTATTTCAAAATAGATAAGCTTTTCTTCACGTACTTGATATAAATAAAATTTTCATTTCCAAATTCTGGTGTTGATGTGGCATTAAAATTAAGTGGGATATATTTTATTCCACCGACCTCCAAGGGGTTAAACTAAATGAAAGAATCGCACAAAGATATGTTTAAAAAATAGATCTAAATAATAATTCTTGTATTAAATTTTTTTAGACACTTAATGAGTAAAATTTAATATATCGTCGTAACCATGTCAAACTATCTAACATCAAAACAAAGGGGCCATTGGGCTACTTTATTTAAATTCAGATTTCCCGATTGACACCCCTTTTTTAACTTTATTAAATGAAATATTATTTAAGGCGAAAACAAGGGTAATTTCACCATTTCTAAAAAGGAGTGCCAATCAAGGAATCTGAATTTTAAAATTGTTGTCCACTATCAACAATAGTTTCATTATATCTATAAAACCCCTCCGTGTATAACGATTCCGAGGTCAACCCATCCACGAGAAAAAGAAACTTATTGCAACTGCGTCCACGCTAGACTTAAGTATTCCGAGCCGTTCACAAATATTCTAATTATTCAACTTATGGAAATATACATGTAAAAGATTTATTCATTACTCATTACTCATTATCAAATTTATCTTCAAAAATTATTTGATTATAAGGTTTAAGTTCTAAATAAAACAACCCTCAATTACGGAAAAAACAAACGTTAAATTACGAGAAAAACAAACAATGTTGCCATTCAAGAATGACAAATTCCGTGAATGAATCTTTAGAATGACTCCATTGTAACATCACGACTCGCGAATGATTGGGTGCGTTCGGGAGCTGAGCGCGCTCAGAAGGCAGGTACATGGAGTGTATCTTACAGCGCATATAGTACCCGGTGCTGTGCGCTCATTAACAGGCGCGTGTGTCTCCCGAACACGCCCATTGTTTACTCTTTAGTGTTGACATTTGTTTTCGATCTTATAAAGTGTTTTCTTTTAAGTATTAGCTTAAAAATGGGCCAAAATAGGAATTTTTTAAATACATTTTAGATATCTATATTAATAAAATAACAAATCACTCTGTCTGCGTGTGTGTGTCTACGATGGCTAGCAAAATCTATGGGGCGTACGAGGATCAAAATTTTTATGAGAATAGCTCAATATCTCTCCTGATACACCTGAAGCTCAGAATTTCAAAGTTCTATTTATTAACTGAGTAATTAATTAAATTCGAAACTCACTCTCATAAAAAATCGCCTTGGCCGTGTTCAGCTGTTTCGAGCGCTGGACGCGCGCGCTCAGGAGCCACGGACATGGAATGGGTTCCTATAGTGGACGGGATGTGCGTTCGGTACTCGCTACTGTGCTACCGGTACTGCAACTGTGCACTGAATAACAGGTGGAGAACAGATCACAGATGTAATTACTTGTGGTGCCAATTATAAAGATAATTAGTTAAAATAATCCTAATTCGCATGGCGCCCGCTATGTGCCAAAATATAAAATTTAAGTAGTTTAATTTGGAAAATATCCATGCAGGGCAAAGCAGTGTACTTTTAATAATATATTTAATTGGATAACTTCTTTATTATTTAACTTTATGTTTAAAAAAGAAACTAAAATAATCATTGACCATTGAGATGATTTGTTACACCAGTCCTTAAATTTTTATAAATAAAGCTTCTTGATAAAAATTTCGGTAATATATATTTAACTGTCATGTACTTATTGAAAATGCAGAGGTAAAACAAAACTAATTTTTAAATATTTCTTGCATTTAACATTATTTTATCTCATAATATAAAAAGAAAAATTCTTTACGTTTAAAATGGGTAATTATTTTAACTTTCATATGCATAAATAAGGATAAATATTATTTTTGGAATAGTTTTATCGTTTTTCAGATAAGTTTATGTGACAAACCCATCTTTGAATGTTTTCCTAATCAGTTGAACTAGAAAGTAATAGTAATCGATGAGAATTCCAGTTTCAAGAAAAGCAATTAAGACTTTTCAGATCGAATTACATTTTCGAATTCCTTATGTTGAATAATTTTGATACTCATTTTCATAAAATTAAATTATATTATTATATTGATTAATGCGAGTATGATGTCCTGATTCATTTGTCACATCTTGTAAATAAACAGGTTTATGTTAAAGAGGATTATTTAAAGAAAATAATTGTCAGTGACAATGTTTTATAGCTTATGTTTTATTAAGAGGCATTGTATAATCATAAAAAATATGCCGCAAGTAATTATAAATAATTGTGACTGATACCTATTGATTAGTAATCATTATTTTAATCAATTTATATTTATTCTCATCGGTGATTAAGTATACGGGAGATGCCGAAATAGACCGAACTCTTTTTACCAGTATACTGATAAATGTTTTAGTGGCATTTTTTCTGCTTAAAAAAAATCCCTGTCGGCTGGGCCTATGGGCGGAGGTAGATTTCGAAGAGTGCTCATTTCAAAAAAAAAAAAAAAAATATATATATATATATATATATATATATGATTAGAGATAAACCCAGTTTAATAATTTCATTTGGCGTTTATGAAAAATTTTTAATTTCATTTTTCTGCAAAAACTGGTTTCATCAGAATCATCTTAAGAAAAATTCAGCTCAAATGCCCATTTTGACAACATATTTTGAAATAGATTCTGAATTTATTAAAAAATCGACCAAAACAGTACATTATACAGTTCCTAAATAACAAAAAACTGTCAGTTGAATGCATTTGAGAAAAAAATTGAATTTAAAAATGAGTCATAAAATAACCGACTTGTTGTTTGAATACATCCTTAATTTTTTAATCATGATTGCTTCGGAAAATTTTGTGCGAAATACTCACTTTGACAGCATTTTAAAAAATATATTCTATCTTTAACAAAAAACTGGCCAATGCGTCACAGTATATAGTTCCTAAATAAGAGGATCTGTAAATTGGATACGTTTGAGAGCGAAAATGGATTTTAAAACGAGTCATAAAAAACGCAATTTGCTATGTGAAAACTTCCTTAAATTTTCAAATCACGAAGACTTTGGGAAATTCTGTTCAAAATACCCTTTTTGGTAGCCTTTTTCAAAATATATTCTGTCTTTATCAAAAAACCGATCAATGCATCACATTATATAGTTCCAAAATAAGAGGATCTGTAAATTGGATGCATTTGAGAGCAAAAATGGATTTAAAAACGAGTCAGAAAAAAACGCAATTTCTTATTTCAACACTTCCTTAAATTTACAGTCACGATTTCGGAAAATTCTGTTCAAAATGCCCTTTTTGGTAGCCTTTTTTGAAATATATTCCGTCTTTATCAAAAAACTGATCAATGCATCACATTATATAGTTCCTAAATAAGAGGATCTGTAAATTGGATGCATTTGAGAGCAAAAATGGATTTAAAAACGAGTCAGAAAAAAACGCAATTTCTTATTTGAACACTACCTTAAATTTACAGTCACGATTTCGGAAAATTCTGTTCAAAATGCCCTTTTTGGTAGCCTTTTTTGAAATATATTCCGTCTTTATCAAAAAACTAACCAATGCATCACATTATATAGTTCCTAAATAAGAGGATCTGTAAACTGGATGCGTTTGAGGTCAAAAATGGATTTAAAAACGAGTCAGAAAAAAACGCAATTTCTTATTTGAATACTTCCTTCAATTTTCAGTCCCGATGGCTTTCGGAAATTCTGTTCAAAATACCCTTTTTGGTAGCCTTTTTTGAAATATATTCTGTCTTTATCAAAAAATTGACCAATGCGTCACTTTATACAGTTTCTAAATAAGAGGATGTATCATTTGGATGCGTTTAAAATCAAAAATGAATTTAAAAATGAGTCAGAATATAAGCAGTTTGGATTTGAGGTTTTTTCTCCAACTCCTATTTTTGTTTAATTTCTTTTTTGCTATACGAATTGGTCCTATGAAAAACTTGTCAATATAAAAGTTGTAGATATTTTTGAGAAGATGTAAAATAAATTTAATCAGATTTGATATCTTAAATATTGACGGAGTTATGGATTTTTCTCTTTTTTCAGCGCCCTTTTTCTTTTCGTTTTTAATTTTTTTCATCAGTAAAAGTTGGTCCGATCAAAAACTTGTAAATACAAAAGTTTTAGATAATTTGAAGAACATTTACAAAAAATTTAGTTGGACTTGATATCTTGAAAATTGACGAAGTTATGAATTTTTTTCTCTCAAAATCCCTGTTTTTTTCGCCCCTTGAGCCCACTTCTAAATTTATCAAAAATCTGTTATGCATATACTTTCGGAACATTTTTAAGAAGTAATATAAACTTTAAACCGATTCGATATCTACTTTAATTAAGAAGTTGTGGCGTTTTTTCGGTTTTCACAAAAACGCCCCTTATTCCGACCCCCTTGGTCCGATTTTGCCCATTAACGTACTTAGCCAAGATTTTAACCCCTTTGATTTTATGTACAAGTTTGGTGGAGATTGGTGAGGAATTATAGAAGTTATCGTGTCCATAAAAAGTGAGATATATATATATATATATATAGATAGATAGATATATAAACTGATGCGATTGCAATAGGTATTATTTCTTACGAAATCTACCTAAAAGTAACGCGGCTTCAAACGAATGCATAATGAATGCTTCGCAGTATGTATTCTACTGAAAGTATGTTCTAGCAAATATCATAAATGCAGATCAAGTTAAGTTATGTTTAAAATAGTATACAGTAATTGAAATACATTGCAATCTCTTTTACTTTATTGACCATAATTAAACGGAATTTTTTTTATTGTCCCAGTAAATGAACTAGAATTGCTGCATATTCCATTTTCAAAACGAAACATGCTATAGTAAATCAAAGTCTTAGAAATTAGATTTATATCAATTACTTAGAAATGGAAGTATAGTCACGAGAATTAGAGCAGGCACACTAAGTCGTCAAGCATTAGGTTATCTAATGGCAAACTTGTGTGATTACATAAGAATTTTTTTTATTTAACCCTTTGCAGTTATAATGTTCTGTCTGCCTCGACATCCTCTTTGTATTTTTTTAAACTACTAATAAAGGAAAGTAAAATATGCTATATTTAACCCTTTGCACTCGTACGTTCCGACTGTATTGATATCAACTTTCTTTTCAAAATTTGTTTTTGTAACCAGTATAAAAGGAAAATAAAATATGCCTTATTTAATTAGAGCATTTTTCATATTGTGTGATTCAAAGAAATTTCGCTTGAAAAAATGGTGCTAACCACATACAATTTTTGCAAGAAACGCCATAGTCTAAAGAGTTAATTATAGTGGTTGTTTGGAAAAGAATTTATTTATTAAGGGTTAAATTATCATTGATTCATACGTATAAAATACTGCTCAGTGTAGGATAAAAATGCTGTTAAATATTTTTATTCACTGCTAAAATAGGCGCCATTTTATATGTCTCCAGTCGTTACTAATAGACCAGGGGTGACCAACAAATTTGTCTAGAATTAACTTGCCACCTTTTCTTAAGAATTATAATTTTGTCCTTTTTAAATCGAGGAACATCTGTCATTAAACATTATATTTTTTTCTGTAGATAAATACTGATAACTTTGTGGCATGCGTGTAGCAAGTTTGCCATACCTGTAAAGGAACTATACAGAGCTGCCAAATACCTGGCTTTTAGAAAAACCAGTATTATGATATAGAAAATGTAGTTTTATTTAATTGCAATAATTGGGCGATTTGCAAGAATAACATTTTCTCTAATATTATAGTAGTATGCTTAAAGCACGAGACTTAGCAACTCTGCTTATAGGAATTTTTAAGCGGTTATTTTAAATGTACAGAAGTTGTTGGTTTGTAATATGCACGTTCTTCGAAAAATCGTTTGGAGAAGAGTATGTTAACTTAACTATACGTTTTTCTATTTTTAGGTAGATTTCGTAAGAAATACTACCTTTTGCAATCGCACCAGTTTATACACTATATTGCCATTGATTATGGGACACTTGCGATTTTAGACATTTTACTAAATATCTAGAAAAATACATGAGGAATCATCTCGAAACTCTTAGTGTATAAATATAATAGTATACGCCATACATCGCCGTGAATATTTTTTACCGAAACTCCATAGGGGACCGTCAACAAATTAAAAAAGAATGAATATCTTTTGAATAACCCTGTCAAAACTAATGTAGCAAAAGAGCTCAAACTCTAGATTGTAATTGAATGCCTTATTGTAATAAGCCTTGTTCATTTTTATGCAAATAGCATGCATACTCGCAGAGTAATTAAGGTTTTTATAAAAATGATCCCAAATTTTTCCAAGTTTTTTCCTTATAATTTTCAGAGTTCTTAATATAAAATATTATTTTTTTCAGAAAATATGACAAACAACATTGCACACAGTACCCTGTAATCAGAATTAAAAAATAATGAAAATTGTATAAAAAATGAGTTGGTTTACTAAATAATTTTTTACTGCGCATGCGTCAACGATATGAAAATTTCATTTGCATATTATGTTAGCTAAATGTATAGAGCAACTTTTGTGAAAGTCACAAAATCATAACTTGAAAATTCTGACAATAATCGTCAATTGAATAAGTCGAAAATCCGTTATTCTCAAAATGAAGCAAAAACAAGAGGGGTTGTATCCATATATCCATTGATTAGTGTCAATATAGAATACACAATATGGGATGTACTACTGCATTTGGATAAAATCCCTCATTTTTTTGCTTCATTTTGGAAACAACGGATTTTGTCCTTTTTTTATAGACGATTACTTTCAGAATTTTCAAGCTATGATTTTGAGACTTTTACAAAAGTTGCTCTATACATTTAGCTAACATAATATGCAAATGAAATTTTGATATCTTTGACGCATGCGCAGTAAAAAATTATATAGTAAACCTACTCATTTTTCATACAATTTTTATTATTTTTTAATTCTGATTACAGGGTACTGTGTGCAATGTTGTTTGTCATATTTTCTGAAAAAAATATTATTTTATATTAAGAACTCTGAAAATTATAATGGAAAAACTTGGAAAAATTTGGGACCATTTTTATAAAAACCTTAATTACTCTGCGAGTGTGCATGCTATTTGCATAAAAATGAACACAGTGTATTACAATAAGGCATTCAATCATAATCTAGAGTTTGAGCGCTTTTGCTACATTAGTTTTGACAGGGTTGTTCAAAAGATATTCATTCTTTTTTAATTTGTTGACGGTCCCCTATGGCGTTTCGGTAAAAAATCTTCACGGAGATGTATGACGTATACTATTATATTTATACACTAAGAGTTTCGAGATGATTCCTCATGTATTTTTTCTAGATATTTAGTAAAATGTCTAAAATCGCAAGTGTCCCATAATCAATGGCAATACAGTGTATATCTATCTATCTATCTATCTATCTACATATATATCTCATTTATTTATGGACACAATAACTTCTATAATTCTTCACCAATCTCCACCAAACTTGTACATAAAATCAATGGGGATAAAATCTTGGCTGAGTTCGTTAATGGGCAAAATCGGAGCAAGGGGGTCGGAATAGGGGGCGTTTTTGTGAAAGCCGAAAAAACGCCATAACTTCTTAATTAAAGTAGATATCGAATCGGTTTAAAGTTTATATTACTTCTTAAAAATGGGCCAAATGTATATACATGACAGATTTTTGATAAATTTAGAAGTGGGCTCAAGGGGCGAAAAAACAGGGTTTTTGAGAGAAAAAAGTTCATAACTTCGTCAATTTTCAAGATATCAAGTCCAAATAAATTTTTCATAAATGTTCTTAAAATTATCTAACACTTTTGTATTTACAAGTTTTTGATAGGACCAACTTTTACTGATGAAAAAAATTAAATACGAAAAGAAAAAAGGCGCTGAAAAAAGAGAAAAATCCATAAATCCGTCAATTTTTAAGATATCAAATCTGATTAAATTTATTTTACATCTTCTCAAAAATATCTACAACTTTTATATTGACAAGTTTTTCATAGGACCAATTCGTATAGCAAAAAGAAATTAAACAAAAATAGGAGTTGGAGAAAAAACCTCAAATCCAAAAGGCTTATATTCTGACTCATTTTAAAATTCATTTTGGATTTTAAACGCATCCAAATGGTAGATCCTCTTATTTAGAAACTGTATAAAGTAACGCATTGGCCAATTTTCTGATAAAGACAGAATATATTTCAAAAAAGGCTTCCAAAAAGGGTATTTTGAACAGAATTTCCGAACGTCATCGGGACTGAAAATTGAAGGAAGTATTCAAATAAGAAATTGCGTTTTTTTCTGACTCGCTTAAAATCCATTTTTGTTCTCAAACGCATCCAATTTACAGATCCTCTTATTTAGGAACTATATAATGTGATGCATTGGTCAGTTTTTTGATAAAGACGGAATATATTTCAAAAAAGGCTACCAAAAAGGGTATTTTGAACAGAATTTTCAGAAATCATCGTGACTGAGAATTTAAGGAAGTGTTCAAATAAGAAATTGCGTTTTTTTCTGACTCGTTTTTAAATCCATTTTTGCTCTCAAATGCATCCAATTTACAGATCCTCTTATTTAGGAACTATATAATGTGATGCATTGATCGGTTTTTTGATAAAGACAGAATATATTTTGAAAAAGGCTACCAAAAATGGGTATTTTGAATAGAATTTCCCGAAGTCTTCGAGATTTGAAAATTTAAGGAAGTTTTCACATAGCAAATTACGTTTTTTTATGACTCGTTTTAAAATCCATTTTCGCTCTCAAATACATCCAATTTACAGATCCTCTTATTTAGAAACTATATGCTGTGACGCATTGGCCAGTTTTTTGATAAAGATAGAATATATTTTTAAAAATGCTGTCAAAGTGTGTATTTCGCACAAAATTTTCCGAGGCAATCATGATTAAAGAATTAAGGATGTATTCAAACAACAAATCGGTTATTTTATGACTCATTTTAGGTAGCTTTCATTACAAAAAGTAAAAAGCTACCTATTGCAGCCGTCCGGAGGAAAGCACTTCCGGAAAATTTTGGTATATTTTCACGGATCATGACCCCCAGACCCCCAAACCACCCTCCGTTCAAATGTTGACATATATATATATATAACCATATATATATATATATATATATATATATATATATATATATATCTGATTTTTGTCATGCGATAACTAACGTATTTATGAACCGATTTGAATGAAACTTGGTATGTACATAGTACATAAAAATGTCTCGACCGAGTTTGTTGGCCAGCATCATCCGCCATTTTGTTTCAAAATGGCGGCCATTTAAAATTTTTAAAAAAATTTAAAATTTAAAATTCAATGCGAAAAAATTAAAAGTTGAAAAATATTTTTCCTTTACGTGTTAGAACTTAAAACAACGATTCCAGAACACTTTTTATTTTGTCTATATCTTAAAAAATGATTGAGTTATAGCACTTTGAATTTTTCTTATGGCTGACATTTTGAAACGATCTGATTTTTGTCACGTGATAACACGCGTATTTATGAACGGACTTGAATGAAACTTGGTATGTACATAGTACATACAAATGTCTCAACCGAGTTCGATGGCCAGAATTATCCGCCATTTTGTTTCAAAATGGCGGCCATTTTAAATTTAAAAAAAAAATTAAAAATTAAAATTAAATATGAAAAAATTAAAAGTTGAAAAATATTTTTCTTTTACGTATTAGAACCTTAAACAACGATTCCAGAACACTTTTTAATTTGTCTATATCTTAAAAAATGATTGAGTTATAGCACTTTGAATTTTTCTTATGGCTGACATTTTGAAACGATCTGATTTTTGTCACGTTATAACACGCGTATTTATGAATCGATTTGGATGTAACTTCGTGTGTACATAGTATATACTGAGGACTGAATCGAGTTCGATACTCAGTTCAATCCGCCATTTTATTCCAAAATGGCGGCCATTTAAAATTTTTTATAAATTTTAAAATTGTAAATTAGGTACAAGAAAGTGAGAAATTGAAAAAGATTTTTCTTTTATGCATTTGACCTTGATACAAAGATTCAGAGCATTTTTTGTTTCGTCTGTATCTTACAAAATGGCCGAGTTATCGCATATATATATTAATCGATTTCAATATGAGTGTGCATGTGCTCCTGAATTAAGATTTCGACCAAGCTCATGATCAGGTTCTACTAATATAACTTAATTTAAAATAAATAAATATATATATAAGTATATGAAAGCTACTTCTTCCTCCCGGCACTGCCAGAAGGACTATTTTAAATTCGATTTTTTTCTCAAATGCTTTCAACTGACAGTTTTTTGTTATTTAGGAACTGTATAATGTACTGTTTTGGTCGATTTTTTAATAAATTTAGAATCTATTTCAAAATATGTTGTCCTAATGGGCATTTGAGCTGAATTTTTCTTAAGATGATTCTGATAAAACCAGTTTTTGCAGAAAAATGAAATTAAAAATTTTTCATAAACGGCCAAATGAAGTTATTAAACTGGGTTTATCTCTAGTCATATATATATATATATATATTCTTTTTTTTTTTTTTTTTTTTTTTTTTTTTTTGTTGAAATGAGCACTCTTCGAAATCTACCTCCGCCTATATTCCCAGCCGACAGAGATTTTTAATTTTTATCAGCACTTCGTATGTTGTGACTAATTTTGGTCTAAATTAGTATTATTTTCGCAAGTAACACTAGTCTTCACCTTCAAAATGTTGGTTGTGCCATGTATTTTTAGTTTTTGATAATTGCCGGGCTACCAAATGGCTCGCAAACTGAAGATCAATATTTTCTTAGAAAGCTTTTCGTTTTAGATTTTTCTTGCAAACTGCGCAGATACCGCCTTCGAAAGTTACTTTTAGCACACATGCTGTAGAAACCTACTATGAAATTTTCTGTTAAAAAATATTGGTGTCTAGTTCGCGGACCATTTGGGAGTCCTGTAATTGATTCTTATATATTTTGTATCACTGAATCCGTAAATGATCTTCAAACTATCATGCAAAATTTTTGTCAAATCGTAAATTTCAGATTTAAGGGGGCTGGTCATTCGAATTCCTTTCACTTATTTAAAGATTATGGGTGCTTGATGGATTCATATATTTAAAATATCCCCTCGAGATATTAATATTTTTAACTTCTATTTTTTGTTGCACTTGCAAAAGATCTCTCTATTTTTCTTAGTTTTTAAATTTTGTCAAGATTATATACTTTAATTTTAGATGAAGTGTTAAAATTTCACGCACAGATCGTCAGCTTTTAACACATAAAATATTAAATTAAGCATCAATTTTAGAAATATTTTGAGAACAAAGAAAAAAGAAACATCCTTTAAGAAGAGTACACACAATAAAAGAAGTTTAATATATTAATTTTTAAAAGAGATAATTTAAATATAGAAATATATCAAATGCCCATAGACTTAACGTTATGGAGAAGAATTCCGCAACTGAGTGACCAACCCCCTTAAAATGTAAAAAAATGGAGAAATTTTATGCAATAAAATTAATGTGTTGGTTGAGATTTTTAGCTTATTACATGTGATTGTTATGTCTTGTGTTTTTATTAGCCTTTGATGTTGAATTCTTATGTCTTGTTGAATATGACCTTCATTTTTTACCACGATGTTGGCATTTTTCGCATATTACAAAATTATCAATTTTTAAAATGCAGACATTTTGCGAAAACCTAATGCTATATAACGGATGAAATTTTTTTAAATAATTTATTTACCTTTTAATGAATAAATTATTATTAATGAATAAATTATCTTTAGTGAATAAGTTACTTTTATAATTTTTTTTACCTTTTAGGTTTTACTGTGTATTTTTACTGCTAATCATGCAAAATATTTTGTATTTAAAATCCTTACAATTTTATTCCATATGCAGAGATCGGAGCATATAGGAGAAATTTTATTGTTTTTAGCAGTATTTTTATCAACAATTTTCAAGCGACATTTTTATTAGATATGTAATTGGAATATATAATGAAGATTATTGATAAAAGATATTGATAAGAGCAATAAAATTCGTTCTGTATGATCCGACGTCTTCATATATGGAAGCTCATGCTTTTCCTTTTATATTTTTATGGTGCTAATCTCAGTGTCCTCTGATTTCCACGGCTTATAAGGCTGGAAATTTTACTCACATGTATGTGAAATACACTGCTCAAAACAATTAAAGGATATTTGAAGTTTTATATAAAATAAAGATATAAACGAAATTTTTTTTGCCGAAAATAGAAGAAGAGAATCACAAATGCAAATTTTTCTGGTTTTCAAACTGTGGAGTATGCAAATTTTGAGTTCGACGTCAAAAACGTCGCTTCAGCGGCAGCGAATGAAATTTGACTTTCAACTGGATAAAAGCGAATGAAGAGAAGGATGATCGGCATTCAGTGATTGCTTTGTTTCGATGAGTACGATGTCTCAGCGAAGTCATTTGACAGATTCAGAAGCTTGGAGAATTGTTGGTAGGTTAGAAGGGGGCCAAAATCAAGCCTAAGTAGCGCAAGCCATTGGAGTGTCACAAAGTGTCATTTCCAGGATCTGGAACAATTTTTTGGAGAGTGAATGGGCAGGCCGAAGACCAGGGCAAGGTTGTAGACGGGCAACAACGCCCAATGAAGATCGGTATTTAGCGTTAACAGCTCGGAGACACCGAAACATGAACGCTACGCTTCTCCAACAGCACCTTCGCTCGGCTACAGGCACCACGATTTCAACTCAGACTGTCCGAAACCGGCTTCATGCTATAGGTCTGTATGCTCACCGACCGATGGTATGTGTTAGATTAACATCAAGGCATCGTCGCGACCGCAGGGAGTGGGCAACCGAGCATGTCAACTGGAGGAGAAATGAATATAGCAATATTCTGTTTTCTGACGAGTCCCGTTTTTCTGTGCATCCGGATAACAGGCGTATTTTCATCTGGAGGGCCCGTGGCAGTAGGAATAATCCTGCGTCCGTGCACGAAAGTGTCAGATTTGGCGGTGGAGGAGTGTTGGTGTATGGTGGCATCTCCATTGACGGGCGCACTGACCTCTACATCATTCGAGATGGAGCTCTGACTGGTCGCCGATATAGGGATGAGATCCTCAGACCTATTGTATCCCTTACGCTGCAACAATCGGAGATAACTTCATTTTAATGGACGATAAGTGCAGGCCACATCGTGCAAACCTGGTGGAGGATTTCCTTTTCGAGGAAGGAATTGTTCGAATGGAATGGCCAGCGTGTTCTCCAGACATGAATCCAATCGAGCACGTTTGGGACGCTCTAGGAAGACGAGTTTCTGGCCGCAAACAACCCCCACAAACTCTTCAAGAACTGGAAAGAGCTCTTCTGTAAGAGTGGGGCAGAATACCCCAACTCGTCATTAATAGCCTCATTGAGTCCGTGCCTCAAAGGTGTTCAACGTTGCTGGCCGCCCGTGGAAACCATATCCCCTACTGAAAATTATTTTCTTTGAAGAAAACACATTTTCTTATTATTTTTATCTCATATGCACAAATTGTGTTTTTTTCCTTTTGTACACAAATGCGCAATAAAATGCATTTTTTTCTGCCAAACATGTGTAATTTATTCTCATATAACCTACTATGTTTGTCGACCATGTATCAATCAGCTAAAAAGTTTCCCAGATACAAAATCCACCTCAAACTGCAATATCCTTTAATTGTTTTGAGCAGTGTATTTTCCTTCTTTTGGCTAAACTTTGACAGTTTTTTTTCTGGACAATCCTGACGTAATAGTTCATGACTTGATGAAATCAAGATTATTTCCAGATTCAGTGAAAAAAATGACATCTTAATAAATTAATAAAAACTAAAAAATCACAAATGCAGTAACTTTGTTTAACCACTAAACTGAATGGCCCATACGACGTACAGGCAAGAAGAGCTTGCTTGATTCAGCTCTTAAAGCTTTTCGACACCACTAAAATTTTTAAATACAATTTCATACTATTTAAGGGCAGAAATGTTTAGTCTAAATATTTCGAATATTTTAGCTTTTAAAAAGTGAATCCCATATTTTCAATATATTTTTTCAATATACTGTATGAAAAAATAATCAATTAAATAGTTAAAAAACGTAAAAGCGTAAATAAAATCATTTTAGATTTACAAATGTTACATGAACAAAATAGACAAAAAGTCAAAACTTTTTAAATTATGCGATAATGGACATTTTCACGTAAACGGTACCATTAAGTTAATGATTCCGCCTTATATATTTTTTTTATATTTCCTTTATTATTTTGTACATTTTAACGATGGCCGGATTATTTAAAATAAACTTTCTTCTTCGTTTTAGTATAGCCTTTAAATGAAAAATATTAGTATAGTCATTCCAAGTTTCACCGTGATTGTGATTGTTAATGTTATGAATCAATATTTTCACTTTTCAACTAAAAACGGCCATAATGGCTTCTTCTAATTCAATAGAAATAATGAAGAAAGTAGGAAGAAATAAACTCTGAATTTACGTGCAAAAATGTAATTTACTGAATGAATTTTGGAAAGAAAAGCATTAAGAATTAATGCTAAAGTACGATTATCTACCTACGTTATCGTTTACGTTACACAGTGTTTCTTACTATCTAAAAGAAACTCTTCATTTATATACAGGGTGTTTCGCTACCAGACCGACAAATTTTGAGGGATGATAGTAGACATGAAAACAAACATTATTAAATCAGAAACCATGGGGCTCAAACGTCTTCTGTAGGAGCTAAGGGCCATTAAAGTTTAAGTTACAAAATTTCAAACGATGATAAAAAACGGAAAAAAGGGTCGATTCGTTTGCGGTTTTCACTAAAATCATTCTTTATATCACGATTTTTTTAGAAAACAATTTTAAAGTTACGTTCAAAAATTGCCGATAGAGGGCGCTTTAGACTTTAGAGTAACGAACAAATACTTTTTACCGTTCTTTTGTGCATGGTGTTGAAATTGTTCTAAAGTTTAGACGTTAACTTAAATTTTAAGCCCAAAATCGGATACACGGGAATCGGGTAACTAGCGAAAATTAAACTGTGAACCGAGGGGGAGATTTTAAACACTCATTAACATTGGACAAACTAATCGATTTTGTTGTGGTTTGCGTGGAGGTTATGCCTTTGGTAATTATTTTATTCGAAATCACGTTCAACTTTGTGTCCTCATTTTTTGATAGAGAGGGCTTCCGACACATCTCCGACATTTCAATGGTATTACTTCTGGGCGTTTTAATACCAGACCAACATACTTCCAGGAAGTGTTAACGATGCAAAGACGACTCGGAATCACATAGAATGTAACGTTGGAAATGCTTTATTGCGAGTTACGGTTAAAGGAAGCAGAGAAAAGAAAACAGAAACAGCAGAGAAAGAAGAACACGTTAATGTGACATAAACAAGACAATTTATTAGACTAGACAATTTATTTAAATGTTTTACTACAAAAGGTGTTCAAAATTACGACCAGAAGTAGTCCGGCATGTTTGACAGCGGCGTCGCGTAGAATTGCTCACGCTTTGAAAGATTCCTGGCATCTCTGATAGTTTTCTGGCAGCTACGGAAATACCAGCTGCGAGGTCTTCAACTGTTGGTACAGGAGTCTCATGCACCCAATTTTTCATTTGACCCCAGCAGAAAAAGCCCATACATGATAGGTCCGGCGATCTGGCAGGCAAATGAACCGGGCCACCACGACCTGTTCACAACTGTCCGTATGTTACTTTAAAGTGTCGGCAAATGTCATTGGTAAAAACTGTTCATCGTTCAAATACTTCATTCTGCTACCTTTATAGCCGGTTCGCAAATGATCACTTCAAAGTGATTGCTGCTTAAGCGCATTACCGTTTAGCGCCATCTACCGCAAAGAAACCGCAGCGCCATCTACCGTCGCTGTCAAACTTGTCGGACTACTTCTGGTCGTAATTTCGAACACCTTTTCTAATAAAATCTTTAAATAAACTGTTTTCTGTTACATTAACGTGCTGCTTTTCCTCTGCTGTTTCTGTTTCTGTTTTCTCTGCTTCCTTTAACCGTAGCTAGGAAAAAAGGCATTTTCAACGTTATATTCCTATGTGATTCCGAGTCGTCTTTGTATCCCTAACACTTCCTGGAAGTATGTTGGTCTGGTAGTAAAACAACCAGGAGTAATGCCATTGAAATGTCAGAGATGTCAGAAGCGCCCTCTATCAAAAAATGAGGACACCAAAGCTGTACGTCATTTCGAATAAAATAATTACCAAAGGAATGACTTCCACGCAAACCGCGACGAAATCGATTTGTTTGTCCAATATTTATGAGCGTTACCCGACCCCAATGTTTCCGATTTCGGGCTTAAAATTTAAGTTAAAGTCTAAACTTTAGAATAATTTCAATACCATGCACAAAATAACTGTAAAAAATAATTGTTCGTTACTCTAAAGTCTAAAGCGCCTTCTATCGACAATTTTTGAATGTAACCTTTAAAATTTTTTTCTAAAAAAATCATGATATAAAGAAAGATTTTAGTGAAAATCGCAAACGAATCGACCCTTTTTCCCGTTTTTTATCATAGTTTGAAATTTTGGACCTTAAATTTTAATGGCCTTTAGCTCCTACAGAAGACGTTTGCACCCCATGGTTTCCTATTTAATAATGTTTGTCTTCGTGTCTACTATCATCCCTCAAAGTTTGTCGGTCTGGTAGCGAAACACCCTGTATAAGAGTAAATGTCTTAAAATCAAAATGTTATGTGATTTACAAAAAACTCATTTTAAAAAAATTTAATTTGTATACTATGTTTCCGATTAACACAATAATGACGTTCAAATTTAATAAAAATCCTCTTACTAAAATATCTTTAAACTAGGAATATCACGAAATAAAACATTTTCTGTTTGGATATAGTGCATCTGAAATCAAAATCTTACTCAAAGTTAAAGGTACATTCGTGTTAAACACCCATTGTAATATGATTCATTTTTTAAAAATAAAAGCGTTATATTTCGCGTCTTCTGTAGCTCAAACTTTGTTTATAGTGATCTAAAAAGCAAAATCTCAGTTCTAACTTGCTAAGCGAATAACTTTATTCATAAATTTGTTTTTTAATGCTTTAATATATACTATGTATCTAATAAATATTTTTGATTAAAATAAAATTTAATGTAAAATTGGGAAATGCTAATAATTTGTCATTTTAACTCTAGCGGCCATATAGGGCACTTTTAAACAGAATTGGCGCAGATATGAACAATTCATCAGTGCCCTAATGATCAATCTGCAATTCTGTTCCTTTCAGTTAGCTTCATTTAGACACTGGTGTTATTTAACTTGTAAATAACAAATATGAGATCTTAAGTAACACAAATGGCTACAAATATTTTCGAATGTATTTTAAACATTTTAGGACGAAAATAATGATTTTAATATAGGATAATATTTATCCAATAATTTAATTTAATTGAAAAAAGTTAAATTTGCATATTGCAAAAGTTTAGACACTTTTTTGATTATCTGGAAAATGTTCAGGCAAAAATGCAAATTCCAATGTCATGATGTCGCATGTCTGAAGTATTTAAGTATACCTTGCTATAGCATCGTCTAGTGAAGATTCCACGAGATAGAAATATTCAATCAGATGAGCAAATTGAAGTAGTGAAGCTGAAATGGAAAAGAAATAATGTTGCAGAAATTTCAGTTACATTGAATCGTCTAAAGAGTTTTGTCTATGAAGTACAGTCTAAGGGTGACTCCTTCAAAACAAAATATAAATATGGAAGACCTTGTGTGACAATAAAATGAGATGACAGAAGGATCCATAAACTGGCATTTACACAAACGATGGTTGCTAATCGCATTAAAAGTATGCGAGGACTTTCTGTGTCGACGGATTTGATTCGTAGATGAATTAAAGAAAGGGGTAAATCAATTTACATGAAAATGGTAAAACAACCAGCTTTTAAATCTCACTACAACTTGCCTAGAATGCAATGTATTTGTAAACATATGTCATATAGACCCAAGTGGTACACTATGATATAAATTAATGAAAAAAAGTGGAATTTGAGTGATAGAAATAGGTAGGCATACTATTGGCATGACTTACGGGCAAAAAGCCTGGGACTTGTTTTAGTCAACAGCAAGGAGGTGACTATTTAACGATTTGGTCCTCAATTTGCTTTAATGCTCGAGCATTTCTGGAGTTATTCCATGGCTGCCAAGCAGTGCAAGACTACACACATATGTTGGAGAACAATTTAGTTATTTGGAGAACTTTTAGCTGGTCCAAAGTATGTATTTTAGCAAGATAATGCGCCTATTCATGTTGCATACAAAACAAAAACTTTCTTTAACTCTCAAAATACTACTGATCTCAACTGGCAGACGTGTAGTCCTGATCTGGGCTCGATTGAAAACCTTTGTGACATCGTATCTTGTAAGGTTAATGCAAAATTTTGCTATACTTTTATGTTAATGAGCTTTGAGCTGCTGCTGAATGTGTTTGGTTCAAAATAGACCCCCAAGTGACACAGGATTTATTTTCTTCGATGGAAAAATCACATTCTTGGACTAAATGCAGACAATGTGGGTGAAGCTCCATTTTAATTTATGGTTATTTTTCTGTAAATATACAGATTGTCTATACTTTTGCCACAATGTTAATTTCGTTTTTTCGTCATAATATATTATGTAAAGGTGTAATTTAAAATTTATTGCTTGTTCAAAAAGGATTCACAAGTAATGTATGACAGATGAATTACAAAAATTCGTTACGTATTTCTGAATATAGAAGCGTAATCGGTCATTGTCCAAACTTTTGCTGAGCACTGTATTTTCATTTTATAATCTTGTGCTTAAACATATCACCCAAAAATTTCAGAAATTTATACATATTTCTTTCTTTATAGCGAATTTAACACATAACATAACTAATGATTTTGGTAACAAATAGATAACAGAAAAAAAGCATGTCAAAAGATATTTTTCCTTGTGTTCACATATGTCGCACGAGTGTTTCAAACTAACCCGCTGATGGGGTACACGTGAACAATTTTTTGAATTTATTAAAGTGTTAAATAAGTAAGAACTATAAAGATGATCTTTAAAAAAATACCATGTGTAAAAGAAAGTTCTGGTTACAATAGTGAGTGGTTTTTGTTTATAAAAAATTAATCCAGTTATAAGAAAAAGCTATATTTATATGAACTGTTCACATGTGCCCCAGTCTTCCCCTGTTGAACATTCATCAATAGTAGTGTTAGTTTTTATACGTTTTTGGGTTGATGAATAGTTTCTTCCCATTCTCCGCATGCGTAAGATTTGAACTTGTTCAAATATAAGATACGGATATTAACCCTAATATTAGGGCTAATATCCGTAATCTCCTTATAATTCTCTAGACCATTTTATATATTTCTAAATACTTATCCGATCGTCAAAAGTTCATTTGTGATTTATTTAACTATTTCCCTGGCAAAATTATCCATCTGATAAAATGTTAAAATGATTTATTCATCAGGAATTTAAGAACAGCTTGACTTGAAAATAAAAACTCGCTTGAAGAAAGCATTTATTTTAAAGATTGGAGGAATTTTAACTGAAATTAACACATTTTCACAATAAATGAATATGAGTATTTTTTCAAAGAATTTCTCTTAATTAGATATTTGGAAAGAACTTTTAACTGTATGCAATCGCGAAATGTCTGTCATTAAAGCAAAATTTATTATTCAGATTTTTTTTTAATATGAATACAAAATTTCTGAATGAAGTAGAAATTACTGAAACAAATGCTAATGATGCAAATGTTTTAACATTTAATAAGTGCTACCGGTATCACAGACGACTGCGTTTTTTAATTTAAAGTTTAACTTTGAATTTTCAGCTACAAACATTACCAAAATTTTGTTTCATTTGGAACTTTTACACTATAACCAGATATTTTTAAACAGGTGATTGTTAATTATAACAGTCCTGTACAAAAGGTTTAGTAAAAATACACCATCCTATGAATTAATCATGCATTTTATGATCTTGCAGTCTCACAGACCGCTTGCCACTAGTTACAGTTGGCAAAAAAATTATTTGTACACTCTAAAAGTTTAATTTTAACTAAATAAAAACAGATATTTTGTCAAAAATAGTTTTAATACAGTACGTTTACCGTGAGTTTTAAATTAAACGGAAAATTTCGATAAAGATGTAAAATAATTTTCTAATAGGAAAAGTTTAACAGTTTCTAGCAAAAAAAGTATTTGTACATTTCCCCATCCTGATATATACTGTGTTTTATAGTGTTTATGGTTCAAAGGACTACTTATACAGAAGCTGTTAATAATTTTTAACTTCATATTATATTTGTCTGACATTTAATCTAATTTGATTTTGAAATAATTTAGAATGACACTTAAAACTAGAGAGGTACCTCTAGATATGTGAAATCCTATTATTGAGCATCATAAAAATTGAAACTCGCAACAAGAATTTGGAAAAGCTATTAAATTACCATTTACAACTTTTGGATGTATAGTGAAAAAGTATGAAGAAATTGGATGCATTGAAATTCAACGAGAACAGGACTTCTCAGCAAATTAACAATGAGGGATAAAAGGAGTGTTGTTAACAAAGCTTTAAAAATCCTATGGGTTCAGATCAAAAATTTGCTGGAGACCTTACAACATCTTCTAGCATCAGAGTAATACCTCAAACAATAAGAAGTATTCTTCTCAATGCAGATTTAAAAGGAAGAACTTCAAGGAAAAATCCTCAGTGAAACAAATAGACGAAAACACATAGAATTCGTTTTCGCATACAGGAGTAAATCATTGGATTTTTGGAAAACAGTACTTTTTCCTGATGAGAGAAAATTCGGAATTTTCTTACCACCAAGCATTCGAAAACTTTGGCGTAAAAATAAAACTGTTCTAGATCCAAACCGTATACTTCAAACTATCAAGCATGGTGGGGGAAATATTATGGTTTTGAGGTGTATAGCTTATAATGGAGCTGGACATTGGGAATTTATTGACATTGGAATGAAAGCTTTAACATACATTGATGTATCGCGGCATAATTTATTAAACAGCGCTAAGAAATTACGCGTAGAGGAAGCTTTTCCCTTTCTGCAGGATAACGACCAAGCATACTCCTGTGATAACCAGCACTTGGTTACTCTACAATGATCGAAGGCAACTGGTAACTCCTCCACAATTTCTAGACTTGAGATTCCCTACTTTTTGCATAATTTTATAATCTTAGAGAAAATGTTGTTCTGTTCAATCACAAAAATTTTCAGATTAATTAAAATAACATTTTGTCTAAGATTATACAGGTATGTATAAAGTCGGAAATCTCATCCCTGTGTATGGCATTTTAAAACAAAATAAAACTCATTTTAAAAGCCAAATTTACCAACTCGTTTTAAAATGAAAGAAAAAATCTTAATATTCCTCATCTTATTGAATTATAAAATGTTCTATATGACTTACTCCATCTATAATGCCCCCAATGCGCAAACTAAAATTGTTACAAATATAAGCATTTTTGAAAATTTGACGCAAAATAGTTATTTTAATGGAGGAAGTCACCTTAATTTAAATATTCCACTTAATATTCGTTTATACTTTACTTTTCAAATAATGTATGTTGAATATTGCTACATTATTTTAAATGAATGTTCTTTCGAAACTGTTTTCGCAGACGATTTATAGCAAAAATATTAGAGTAGTCATTTGAAATCCGGGCGCGATTTGGACTGTCAGAAAGATTAAAATAGTATTTTCACGTTTCAAATAAACAGTCATAATGGCATTATCCCATTCAATAGGATTCATGCATGCAGCAGAATGAGAAATAAAGAAAAATGGAATAGCAATGTTATTTTTAGGGTTCACTTTGGAAGGACGAAGATTAAGAAATCTAAAGTGAAATAATTCCAGTGAAATATCATTTAATCTTACATAAATTTCTTTAGTATGATGTAAAAAAAACTATCGTGGAGTTAATGTCTATTAAACTCAATGTTTTGATTATCAGCTTACATTTTCTTCAAAACCATACTATATGCATGCAAATATAATTCTAACCAGAAATTCAAGAACTATAAGATAAAAACTAACTTTCTAAATAGTTATCGAATTTCTTAATCACAAAATTGCGAATTCGGCGATTAAGGACATAGACAAATTTTATATCTTCAAAATAATTCGATATTAAGTGCAGCAATTAGTATTTGAAAAGTAATATTTTCTGCGTATATTGCAGTAAAGTAATGGCTAAAAGTAGAGAAATCGCGATTGATAAAAACGGGGAAAATGTTGCAAAATAAATTTATTTCGTTTCATAAAAATAAGCTAATTTTTTTAGAAATATCGAAAATCCCTTATGTTGACAATTTCTTTGTTTCGGTTACGCTTGTTCCTTTTAAATTCCGAAACAGCGCATACTGTAACTAAATGTTGATTTAAAACTTATGGTGGTTGAAATTGAATGGATATCACCAACCTAATAAATGGACAGCACCAACTCTGATTATCTCCATTCAGATAAAACAGTTTCTGCGAATAAATAGATAGGAATTGACGTATACAGACTAAGAAAACCTGATAAAAGATAATTATTTTACTTTTTACGTGCAGCCCTGTGTATGATTAATAGTTGTATATATAGAGACATAGTAAGCAAAAATTTAATTCAGATGCAAAACTCATAACAGATGAAAAATCCTATAATTTTTGGTCAATAAACGGAAATGATTGTGTTCTTGTGTATATTTCTGTACAGTCACAGCAAAAATCTTGACATTTGCGATTTCAGGCGTTTTGTTAAATATTTAGAAATATACATAAGGAATGACTCTTAAACTCCAGATGTATAAACAAAATAGTAGAATTCATATATTTCCGAAAAGATTTTTTTGCAAAATTCAATAGGGGACAGTAAACAAATTGAAAAAGAACGAATATCTTTTGAATAACCATGTCAAAACTAATGTATCAAAAGCATTTAAACTGCAGATTATGATTAAGTGGCTTATGGTAATAAACTGTGTTCATTTTTATGCGGATAGGATGTATCCTTGTAGAGAAATTAACCCGTTAGTGCCTAGCGTCCCATTTTTGGGACAGTTAAAAAAAAATTCAAGTTAGCGCTTTTCACACCAGTAAAAAAGGGGATAAATAATACTTTCTTTGTCGAGACAAATTCCTCGATAAATTAAGATAAAAGTTATTCTTGCTTTAAAAGTGGTGGGAAAAGGCAAAATTTGAATTTTAACGAAGAAAATAATTCAGGCATTAATGGGTTAAGGTTTTTATAAAAACTGTTCCAAATTTTGTCAAGTTTTTTGCTTATAATATGCAGAGTTCTTAATAAAATACAATGTTTTTTACAGAAAATATGAGAAACGACATTGTACATAATACCCTGTAATCAAAATTTTAAAAATATTAATAATTGTATGAAAAATGAGCAGGTTTACTAAATACATTTTCACTGCGGATGCGTCAACTCTATAAAAAATTCATTTGCATTTTGTGCTAGCTAAATTTATAGAGCAACTATTGTCAAAGTTTCAAAAGCATAGCTTGAAAATTCTAAAAATTATCGTCGAAAGAGTTAAAAAAAATGAGAGGCTGTATCCCTTGATTAGTGTCTACACAATATTACACGTACTACTATATTAGGATACAGCTCTTCATCTTTTTGCTTCATTTTGAGAATAACAGATTTTGATCTTATTCCATCGACGATAATTTTCAGAATTTTCAAGGTATGAAACTAACAAAGGTTGCTGTATATTATTGTTTCTGTAATTTATATAGTGCCTAAAGATATATATATTTTAAATTTTACAAACGCATACCATAACTCAAGACATTTCTAGAAATTATCACTCATTTTCAGAATTTGAAACTAATTATTTATCGACAACGCTGTATAAATCTGTAACATTACTAAAAATAATTAATATGCAGTAGTTCATTACTACCCATTGAGATAAAACTTCGAAATTCTAAGCGCGACAAGCGAGAATTTTCCACCACATTTCACTTTTACCGAAATTTCGAATAACACTGATATATGACCTTAATGAGAAAAAACTCTCATGGGTTCGTGATCCAATCACAAGACTGAAGAAAAACACTTATTTAAATGGTGACATTCAAAGATAAATTTAAACCAACAGAAGCGCATCCTTTTAAATTTAGTCAGCAATTTAATATTTATTAACGATTCTTTTTTCATGAAACGCCCCCCCCCCCTTCTATGATGCATATCTAACTTTGTACCCTCGATATTATTGACAGTTTCAGCATGAAATTAATATCAATACATTTTTTTTGGGGGGGGAAGGTACCGTCTAAAATAATCTGCAATAAAAACAAAGAAATATTACATCAGGTATTAATCTTATGTCTTACAGAAAATGTTGAAATGCAAACAAAAATTTGTTCAGAACGATTTCGTTTCATTATCTTACGAATGCCGTCATTCGACTAGTAATAGCTCATAAAAATATTTTTAACGACTGGCAACATTTTTTTCCACTGCAAGCGGCATGGCATTTTCTTAAATTACAAACCTGCATCGGTCGATAACATAAAACCAGGCGGCCACTGGTTATGGTCGGGTAAGTGCCCCCCCCCCTTCCCACCACACTTATGTGGGTCGGGTAGACTAGTTGTATGGAAGTCCAGATTACATTAACCCGAATTTTTAAAAGTATTCCCAATTTTAGATTGAAAACTTTGTCTCTATGCATATACAATAATGGGTATAAAAGATAAAATTTGCAGAGGAAAATTCTATTCTTCCCCGTTAATAGCATTACATTTGAAAATAATTTTACTTTGGCGATTTCGTAACGGGAGAATATATTCTTGTTGCGTTTTTTGTAGCATTCACTCTGTCCAATTATTTCAGGCCAGAGAAGGATTCTATGTTTCATACAACATAGGAATAATAGTTATTAGAATATCAAACAATCTGAAACTTAAAATTATTCTTGCAGAAGATTAATGTGTTTGTTCACTTTAGTAAAAATAATAAATGCGAGTATTTTTGCTTAAAATATATTTAGACAACCGTTCTGGTGAAGTTAAAGAACAGCTCAATGTTCTTAAATATGAACAAGTTGGAAGTAGCACGTCAAACGTGGTAAATGAAATGCGTTCATACTGTATAAATATTTAGATTCTATAGCTGTTAAATTCTAATGCAAAAATGCATGAATACAAAATATGATAAAATTATATATCTTAAATTCAGTAATGCGGAAATAAAAGACTCCATCTTAAATAGTACGTAATCAGTATGGAAAACCTGGAATCATTACTTGTTTTGGGATATCATAGAATTAATTGCGTGCGATATGATTTAGTAGAATGAAGAAAGCTTTTGTTATCTTTTTAAGTTCTTATCCATTTTCGTAAAATTTAATTTAAAAAGACAAAATTCTCCAAAAATGATATAAAATTAAATTTCAAACCATTTGCTTAATAGATTTGCTCTGTTTATGTGGACAGATGAGCAGACTAGATGACAATTATAAGTGCAACATATTTCTAAAAATGCAACATTTCCCATATACCATAATGTAATGGAATATTTTTGATTGGCTCTAAATAAACTATGAACATCACATGCTTTATTTTTAATACCGAACATGGCATAGTAAACATCAATAACACGTCAATTAAAAGGGCAATCCAACTATATTAACGCAAGAGTACAGACAGACAAACCGAATTCTTAGACATTTTCAACTTTGTTGTAAAATGTTAAACGCATAATAGATTGAAATTTGACTTTCAGAAATTTATACACAATCGACTGACGAATATTTTACTTCTTTTATACAGCCGTGGAATTTGCTTACTGTGTTTACATACGTATATGCCACTATTTAGCTAAAATTTAATTAAGATTAAAGCACACTTAAATCTAGTGAAATAACTCTTAGAGTTATCTTTCATTAGATATCCTTGTATCTAATTCTTTGCGTGTCCCTGTATATCATTGTTCTACATTCTATAAACATATCTTATTTTACAAAATGCAATTCAGCTTAAAAATACATTACTTATTTAAAAACCACTTTTAGGCTATTTTAGCTCATATTATGTAACCTGTGCAGTTTCTGTTGTGATAAGCTTATATAATCCACATCATTCATACCCGAAACCCACTATGCAAAAATTTAGTTAAACTTAAAAACTTATATCAACTAAAAATACACTTCCAGCAATCATCTCGAATAGACTATATGCCATTGATGATCGTCCACTTGTGATTTTAGACATTTTGTTAAATATCTAGAAAAATACATAAGGAATTACCCCGAAACTCTTAGCGTATAAATATAATAGTACAAATCATACACTTCCCTGCAGATTTTTTTTCTCCCTAAACTCCATAGGGGACGGTCAACAAATTAAAATAGAATGAATATCTTTTGGATAATCCTGTTATAAGTAACGTAGCAAAAGCGCTCAAACTGTGGATTATGATTAAATGTCTTATTATAATAAACTGTGTTCATTTTTATGCGAATAGCATCTATACTCGTAGAGAAATTAAGGTTTTTATAAAAATGGCCCCAAATTTTGTCAAGTTTTTTGCTTATAATTTGCAGAGTTCTTAATATAAAGTAACATTCTTTTCCGAAAATATGACAAATAATATTGCACTCAATACCCTGTAATCACAATTAAAAAATAAAAATTGTATAATAAATGAGTAGGTTTACTAAATAATTTTTAACTGCGCATGCGTTAACGATATCAAAATTTCATTTGCATATTGTGTTAGTTAAATGTACAGAGCAACTTTTGTGAAAGTCTCAATATCATAGCTTGAAAATTCGTCTATAGAATAAGCACAAAATCCGTTGTTCCTTAAATAAAGCAAAAAAATGAGGGATTTTATCCAAATGTAGTAATACGTCCCATATTTTGTATTCTATATTGACACTAATCAATGAATATATGGATATAACCCCACTTGTTTTTGCTTCGTTTTCGGAATAACGGATTTTCAACTTATTCTATTGACGATAATTTTAAGAATTTTCAAGCTATGATTTTGCGACTTTCACAAAAATTGCTCTATACTAGTGCTCGCGATAGGATACGTATAGCAGGTATACGATTAAACGATATACGTATATCCGTATAATACGTTTTTCTGCTATACGGATACTTTCGAATATACGTCTAAACGTATCCGGATACGTATAAGGCGTATCAACTAAACGTATATTTAAGAATACGTATATTTAATGTATACGTATATTCGCCGTATCGTATCTAATTTAAATAGCGGACTTCACCAGTCTTATGTCACTGAATGGAGAATAATTTGGAAATCGGTAGCGTTACGACAGAAATCAGCATAGTATGCAGGCCCGTAGCTATGGGGGCGCTATGGGCGGCTCAGTCCCCCCTAGAATATTTTGAGCCCTCCGTCCCCTGGAAAAGATTCCAAGGTCACTCAATTGATTTCTGTTCCAAAAATTCAAATGAAATTCTGTTCAAAAATCTAATTTAGTTTTGAGACCCTTTCACAGTTTTGCAGAATTACTAAATTGTATCTAAAATAAGTAATTCAACACTCCCTCATCTTATATGTACATATGAAGTTAACATGATGTTTCAATTGTCACCAGTTATACAATCAAAATTTTCATCATCCTATACTTTTCTTAGCATAAAATGAAGTTAGTACAACAGTTTAATTAGAAACATAATACCTACAATGTGAATAGTTATTAATTTATCTTTCTGCGTCAGAAAGAGAAAAAAAAAATATGAGCCCCCCCCCTACATTTTCTCGAGCCCCCCCCCCCCCCTATGGTTCACTTCTAGCTACGGCCCTGATATTATGTCTTATACATACGAGATCAAGCAATGAAAAGCGTATATTTTTTAAAACAGTTTGCAAAAAGTTCACAAAAGATCAGACTCCTGATTGGCTAATCTCGCTTCACTAACAGTGAAATATCTACTATCTGGATTCCAACCAAGATCTTGGTATTTCCCTTTATAAATATTTTAATCAACGTACATGTTCAGTGCAATTTACCGAAGTGACCCAATCAATCGGTTGGTAACATTGGTCACTTCGGTAAGTGACCGGTAAGTTACTCTAAACATACTCAATATTTAATTATGTTTCTTCTAATTTTCATTAAATAAGTCATAAAATATTCTGGGAGGACAAAATAATTAAATTATTTAAAAAAGAAACTAATAAAAATTACCAAATATGTAAATTATTTTTAAATTCCTCCGCGGTAAGACAATTTACATATGGTGAAAAATAAAACCATTGTGTCACGTGATGCAGACACTTAGTATAAAAATCTCGTAGTGTAGAAGAACGAGCATTTATAGACGCAGTTCTGCTTAGATTACAATTAGAAATGAATAGAAAAAGCTGGATGTGGCGGTACGCTGAGAAAAAGAATGACAGAGCCTACTGCCTGCTATGTGATGATGATATTGCTGAAAACTCATTCTGTGCAACTGGTGGAACAAAATTCATGACACATATAGACAAAGTCACAGACAGATATTTTGTAAAAACATATTTTTCGGACTATCTTACTCTTAAAAAGTGTAAACCAGTCGAAAGATTTCTCGAATCCATTACTTTCTTCTTGTTAAGATACAAGAAAATATAAAAAAAACTAAGTACTGAGCCACAGCTCTTCCAAAGATTAGTTTGATTCTATCCACAACTAATGTAAGACAATTTATAATAAATAACTTAGTTTTTTGGGAAAGAAACCAAAATTTAAACTGAGAAGCGTATTCAGATTTTTTAGGTACCTGCATAACAAGTAGTAGTTAAGTAAACGCATCGTAGTTTTTTAAACAGAGAATCGCGATGGGGATACTCTACCGGATATTTCTCAATGTCTGTAATCCGCAGAAAAGCATTGAAACATCAAATTTCATATCTTGAATGAAAAACGTTTAAACGTTTATACGTTTAACCACTTGGATAAGATCCGTATATACGATGTACCGTATATGTTGTTTTGCGTAATACGTATAACCGCCGATGCCGTATTATACGTATAGTTGATCCGTATTTCGTATAATACGTATTATACGTATACGCGTATAAACGTATAATCGAGAGCACTACTCTATACATTTGACTAATATAATATGCAATTGAAATTTTGCTATCGTTGACGATATAACTATATAATTAAAATTTTGAAGCATTCGGTTGGATAGTTTTTGCTCTATTATATGCGGATGGACTGAACGACGACTATAGTTGCTATGTATTTACATAATTACAAACGCACCTAAAAAAGGATAATTTCCCTTTAAATGTATCAGATTTCTTATTTTAAACTTCATGCGATTTTACTTAAATTGTCAATTAAAATAATTTGCCAAAAAGCTTCATGCATTTAATAACAAGGTACGATTATTACTATGGCACGCGGTACATTTTATTTATCACTGGTCGCAAGTGATCAATTCACGAAGTGCAGACGGGCGTCGAAGCATCCCTATTTTTTCCTTCATTTCGTAATGTCAAATCGTTCATCTTAAACATTTTAATAACAATTTTAATTTTTCTTAAGAAAGGTGTTATAGTAAAACTAAAATACATTGACATGTTTCGGAACCGTCAAATAAGTTCCATCTATACTAATAAAAGAACAAAACGCTCTGTCTGTGTGTGTATCTGTGTGTGTGTGTGTGTGTCTGCGATGGCTAGCAAAATCTACAGCACGTAAGAAGCTCAAAAATGTTTTGAGAGTTGCCCAATGTCTCTCCTGATGCACCTGAAGCTCAGAATTTCAAAATTCTATTTATTAACTGAGTAATTAATTAAATTCCAAAGCTCACTCTCATAAAAAATCGCCTTTTTTCGCTTTTTTTCCATTTCATTTTCTTATGGTTGATTGGTTGCGTAAAATTTTCGCAGGAAGAATTAAAAAAGCAGGGACAGACCTTTAAAATTCATAGACTGTCAAACTGGCAGTTTAAATGAGGATTTTTTTTTTTAATCACAGCTGCTGTACACCATGGAGAAAAAGATAGGTGGCGGCGAAGTAAACCGAAAAAAGGTTTGCAGCACGGAGTAAGAAGTGTTTTACTCCGTGGTTTGCAATATTAAACCATTTATCGCTGAAATTTTAATGCCTCAAACAAAAGCACGAGGAAGGAATTTTGTATTAATAAAACGAATAGAAAAAAAAGAATTAAAGCTAAAGCATATTTTACGAATAAATAATAATTTTTTAAAATGGTTTTTTTCTATTATATTATTTAGGTTAAAGTTAGGTTAAAGTTAACTTGCATTTATGTTATGGTTAGAATAAGGATATGTTACAATAAAGTGAATACATTTAGGCTAGGTTACATTTCTGTTATATTTAATTTACGGTAGGGTACTGTTAAGTCGCTGTTAGGTTACAGACAGGTTCTGGTTACGGTATAAAAGTTTAAGGTTAGGAATTTATACACAGAGTGAACCTATACGCAAGATTTGATTAAAAATAACACTTACTTTAGTTAAATAGCTCTGAAATTATAGTACTATATACCAACCTTTTAGCTACCATCGTGTATCGATTTCATTCATGGTATAGTCGGATTTAAGAGTGATATAATTAGTTTGAAATTCAAAATATTTCACTTGGGATTTGTATGTGAAAATAATAATTAGTTACGTGACTTAACAGTGATTTTACGGGTAAGTATCAACTTTTTTACACGAAAATCATGCAATCGTTGGATACATATTCCCTCCCGCGTTTTTCATTGCTCATTTTGAGTATTTTTAGAGCTTAATATTAGTTGTTTTTAAAACCGATTTTTCACACAGTCAGTGGCTACGTATTTCAGACAATGCATTTCTGCATGTAAATAGTTAATGATAAAATCATACAAATTTCAAGTTCGTTTAATATTGTTAATACGGACCCAGGCAACGCCGGGCGGGTCAGCTAGTAGTCATAATATAAATAAAACAAAATTTCAAAATATTTCTCGGACAATACAAATGACACGCGACAATGAGATATAAATAACAAAAAACACGCGCTCTATTGCAAAAAATTAAATTAAAATATAGACCATGATCTAAAACTTAACTAAAAATAAAAATTTCAAACTATTTCACGGTCAATACAAATGACACGCGACAAAGAGATATAAAAACACCAAAAAACACGCGCGCTATTGTAAAAAAATTAAAATAAAATAAAAATAGACCATGATCAAAAGAAATTCCAACTTGGTTCATCCTATTCAAGCCCTCACGAGGAATTTATTCATTAATTCTAACCATAACTTAGGAATAATAAAAGAAACGGTATCATTGCAGACCAGATTATTGCGCGTATAAATTTCAATGGACTCTCTTATAATAGATTTACGATTACAATTAGATATGAAACATAATTTACTTTGATTAAACAATATTTTTATCTCCTCATTTAAATATGTTCTTGATAAGGCAGTGCTAGTACGTCCAAATTTAATATCAGATTCGTGCTCCCCTTTTCTGATTCCAAACTTTCTCCCAGTCATGCCTATGTAATAATTTAAGTCACCATTTTCAGTAATATAAGGTATTTCATAAACTCCAGCAAGATCATCATGTCCAATAGGATCCACTTGCTTATTAAGTAAACATCTTAATTTTGGTGGAGGAGTTGCAATCAAATCAATATTAAACTTTTTTAATTTAAATTTTAATTTCTCAAAACTGCCTTTCAGATATGGAAAAGAAACTCTTAAAATTTTTAGAATCACCCCCTTTATTGAATCTTTCAGTTAATCCTGGATATTGTTGTTTAGGCTTCCCTTTTCTATAATGATTAATTAATTTATTGATGCTACTTATTTTATACCCATTAGAACCTGCAATCTCACGGATCTTACGCAACTCTTCGTTTAAAAATTCATCAGAACAGACTTTAAACGCTCTATCAACCATGAAACGGAAAGTAGAGAATTTATAACAAAAAGGTGAACAAGCGGAATTTAGAATAATGTGTTGGCTATTAATTTTCTTTCTATAAATTGATCTTTTCAAAGAATCACCCTCCCTAATTAAAAAAGTGTCTAAAAACGGTAAACTACAATTCGCTTCTAATTCATAGGTAAATTGAATATTTTTATCTAATTTCTTAACTTTATCAACAAAATTAAGGAAGGAATTTGATTTTTCTTTTGATCATGGTGTATTTTTATTTTAATTTTTTACAATAGCGCGCGTTTTTTTTTTTTTTTAGTGTTTTTTAATATCTCTTTGTCGCGTGTCATTTGTATTGACCGTGAAATAGTTTGAAATTTTTATTTTTAGTTAAGTTTTAGATCATGGTCTATATTTTAATTTAATTTTTTGCAATAGAGCGCGTGTTTTTTGTTATTTATATCTCATTGTCACGTGTCATTTGTATTGTCCGAGAAATATTTTGAAATTTTGTTTTATTTATATTATGATATGGAACTTATTTGACGGTTCCAAAACATGTCAAAGTATTTTATTTTTACTATAACACCTTTCTTAAAAAAAATTTAAATTGTTATTAAAATGCTTATATAAATGGTGAATATTTTAAAATCTGATGATTTAAAAAATCAATTGGATTTAATTAACTTTTCATCATCGTTCATCTTAGTAGCAGATTTCTGTAACATTTTTAATAGAAATCTAGAATATTTTTAAAAAATCGTAATTAAGGAGGAACTTTCAGGAATGTTGCGTACCCTGTTATGTTTACACGAATCGCACTCTTAACACTAGAACGACAATGAACTGTCATTTTGATCACTGCCATATGATTGTATTTCAGTTCAAACGAGAATTCTCAATATACACAGTTTAAGGGGTCTCAGGATTCTTATTTTCTGCCTGGTAGTGCAATTTAGCAACATCTCACATTTCGTTTTTTCTCGGTCTCTATAAATCAAATGCATAAAATTTTAAGCATCGACAACATATCTTTTATCTAATTTTTTTCATTCAACATTGAAATTTTATTTTTAATTTTGATAAAATAATTTTTTATTAGCATCCACTGCGCGCAAGACTGCAGCAATACTATTGGTTCAAGAGCCTCCCCCCTTCCCCAAAAAAATGATAATGATCTAAAGCTAATGTATTTTGAACTTATACTTCATTTGAAAGCAATTTTAAACTATAAAATTTTAAAGAAAAAATCATTATTAAAAAATTAGCAATTTAAAATAATTTAATTAAATTTGAAGTTTAAGCTATTCTTCAATTTAAAATGAAGATATTTACCAAGTTTCATGCAAGTTGCTTTATTGGTTTTTGAGAAACGACGTGCGCAGTGGAAACAAGATAAAAAATTTATTCTTTTTAGTTAAGCAGGAATAAAATATAATTTCAGTATAAAATATTAAAATAAATTATTTTAAAGTGAAGAGATTAAATTGTCTATGTGAAAAGTTTTATGAATTAATGTTTCCCAGGGACAGAGAAAAAAAAACAGTGATGTGACAGTTTGCTGAATTGTGCCACCAGATAAAAAGTAAGATTCCCGAGACCCCCAAAAAGGAAAAAGAAAAAAATTAAACCGTTTTAAATCAAAACTCTTAAGCTAAATATTTTTATAAAACCTTAAGATTTTGGACGTTTCTAGTGTTAATGCACAGGTGGTTACTATTTCTTCAACTAGAATGTGACATTTCGATAATTTAAAAAAAAGAAGCTAAAAATTAATATCCGCAAGATATTTTATAAACAACCGATAAGGCATATTAATGGAATTGACACTGTATTTTTTGTGAACATTAAGAAATTAGTGCAACTCAGTTTTAACACTATAGACATTTAATTTTCTGAAAGATTGCACTAAAAAAAAATCTTACCGTAATTTTGTTTAGGACATTTGTCTTTGGTGAAAGATTGCGAAGGACACGAAAAATTCCAATGCTAAAACTTTTACATTTTTTTAAATTTCAAAATCTAACCAGTAAGCAACTGTTTGCAGCGGAAATCTGATTAATCATATGTAAAATTGAGATACGAATTTAACTCTCCAGGAAAACTTCTAAAAAAATTGTTCATTTCATTGCTTTAGATTTAAATGAGTCAAACATGTCCTCTCAACCATTTATTTCTACTTATATTAAAGTGGTGCAAACCACTTTAAATATGATTTTGTATGGTGCCTCTCTTCCTTTAACCCTTTCGAGATAGTATACTTTTCACAAATTTTATTTTCCATCTTTTAAGAATTCTCTTTACTTGCAAAATATCAAAAAATATTAAGAAAGACCGATTTATTAATAGTGTCAAAAACAAATTCCACATGTACGTTTTGGCGATGCATATATCCATCACCCGTCCCGAAAGGGTCAAATGCATTTTTATTACAACAAGCTTACTGCTAATCACCTTTTCAAGCTTAAGTTTGTTGCGAGGGGTACGACTACCAAAAAGCTTTATAATACATGTTTTAAAGAATTTAAAAATATGATTTTAGTAGCTTAATCCGCTGCTAACAAAAATGGATGTTTAAACAGCCACGCTTTTACATTGATTTGCTGAATTTGAAGTTTGTCAAACTAATTTAAGAATACCGAACGTTCCGTGTTCATTGAACATTTATTGGATAAGAAGTTGGACTTTTATATGAAAATTGTCCTACATTTAGACGATTTATCAATCATTGCAATGGCAAAGGCTTTCAAGATAAACGAGAAAATCCCGCAAGTATTCAAAAAAAAAAAAAAAAAATCTCGTATCGAATAATCCTAACCTTAATTTTTTTACCAAATTAATGCAAATCCCGAAAGGCACTACACTGTCTCAGATTTCCCCAGAGTGCTTAAAATAACCTTCCAGTTCTAAGATTCCCATTTTGTAGAGTTGGTAACTAAACTATAGCTTCCCACTTTTACGAATTTTTCCTACCACAAACATTTTATAGTAAATATTGTCTTATTTAATCGTCGAAATCTTATGATTAAACAAATGGAAAGTATCATTTTAGTGGTAGCAAAAATGCGTAAAAGTTGGCAGCTATGTTAAATGCAAAAGATAGTAAACATAGCGTGAAATATGAACTTTAAATAGGATAGATGTGCCAGTAATGGACCACCTTCCAGTAATGGGCCACCTCGCACTTTTTGATTTATAAAAAAATAATAAATAATAGTTAAGCTTTTATTTTTTTCTGAACTCCACCTTGCATGCTTTATAAGTTGGATTAATTTTTTACAATTTCCGCCAAAACAATTAGGAAGCAGAAAATAAAGTTTCGCAGTTTTTCTGTTTTTCACTGAAAATCTTAATGAACATGCTAAGAGCTGACTTTACTTACTTAGTTTATATCTTTTTTATTTTTCCGTAAAAATGGAATGTTTGTTTGATTAGCAATATAAAACATTTAATTTAATATACCAATGGCCTCATTATAAAATTTTATTTATTTTTAAGATTGTAGGAGGGGTGGTCCATTACTGGATTGCTTTTTTCGTGATTTTCCAGTAATGGACCACCCAAGTGAAAAATACAAAAAGTAATTTCAGTAGAGATAAAATATTTTGATTTAACTAAAAAGCTAAATAATCAAATTTAATACTTAAATTTTCCTATTAGAATATAATAAAGGCAATTTCTTTATAAATAGTTGTTTTTAAAAAGTCATCCAAAATTGGTACAAAAAACAAGCAGAACATTTGACAAAATCTAGATGTGCCGTTACAAATGAAGTTGTTTTAAACTGGTTCAGAAATGTAAAATCATATTTTGAAGAAGATATTATTAATATTTTCTTCCGAATCCTAAAGCATAGAGAGAGAATTTTCAATTGAGTTAAAACTGGGTTTCTTTTGTGCTCTTAAAACAGGGAAAATTTTGGGACAAAAATCAGTTAAAGTTGCGTATTATGTAGTTCAGAATAACGAAAAAGAACAAATCACTGTTATGGGATGTTTTTCAGCAAATACTGAGATTGTTCCATTGATGATAATATATCCATATAAGCATCTCTAATGCGAAATTGTGGAATCAATCTGTGCCAAATTGATGGGCTATATGATTGTCTGAAAATTGTTGGATAGTGCAAGAACATTTATTATTTTAAATGCATTCTAAAATTCCATATTGAATAGTTTAGACTATCGGAAAGGGATGATAAAATTCAAGATTTGTTATTTATATTTCATATTTGTATTTATATTTCATATGAATGAAGACTGGGGACTTTTTTTAATGCCTTATTTTATCTAAACTTTATTTCAGTAAAACATTGTCTTTATCTTATAAATCCTTTAAATTTAAATATTTTGTTTTATATCTTTTCAATATAAATCCTTTAATGTAATAAACAGTTAATAATATCATTAATATTTTGTTTTATATCCACATTATAAATCCTTGATTATAATAAATTAATAACTTAAATTTAAATATTTTGTTTATTGATTTTTCATTATAAATCGTTTAATGTAATTAATTTCTAACTTAAGTTTTAATATTTTGTTTTATTAGTATGCTTTCATTAAGTTCTGGAGTAAAATTAATTGAAAAAACCATTATCTTATTTTTTGTAGGGTGGCCCATTACTGGAACATAGGCGGTCCATTACTGGAATATAGGTGGCCCATTACTGGGCTTTTGGATGTTGAGACATATTTCTATTATTTAAAATTAAATTTTTATTTTATTGGGAAATGTAACTATGGGATTAGTTAAATATTGTTGAAAGATTAATATAATATGAAAAAATTGGAATACAATAACTATTAATAAAAAATTATTTTTTAGAGAATTTCCTTAAGGGGGTCCATTACTGGCACATCTACCCTAGTTCTTTGAAACATTCTTGCAGCGAGACCGAGAAGCATGGTACGATTCCCAACAGGGAAATCTTCCATCAGTAAAAAGAAATGTCTTATCTATGAAGTTTAATTCAGTCATTTAAAGAACACAATTTTGTAATAAAATTAACTGGAAGTTCGCCTCGTTTGTAAACGGGGCCTTGCTGTGGGGGTTCACTGTGATAATTAGCACCAACACAAGGAAGATCTCATTCGATTTTAGATTTAAATTTCTCGTAGGATAAATAGATTCCGGATTGCTATTTGCTGCAATCTTTAGGGAATCTAGTCAATTTTAGTTAGCAGTTTCAGATTTTTTTTTTGGGGGGGGGGAAGATTAAAAAACCCCATACAAATGAGTTCACATTTCTTTTCATGATGTATAATCGCAAGTTAAAGCTTAAAAATCGAAATATTAAAATATTCCTCAGATGTCGTTAAAAACTAACATCATGCGTTGATTTGTTTTGGTAGTTCCTAAAAAAAGTTGCGCCACATTAAAAATAAGCCTGCAATTTTAGATTTCTTAAATTATGAATGATTTAGACAGTCTGAAAATACCTGAAAAATAGCCATAATTAGGTTCAGCAATTTAAATTTTCAGGACACAAATCGCATTAAATTTTATTAACAATTTCAGGAATGTCCTAGTTCGATAAAATCTAATCTTCCTATCAAAATCATGCTGAGTTATAAATTATTATAGATAGAAGTTTACTTTTGCAACGCAATGCCAATTTACCAACCCCCCTCCTCCTCCCAAAAAGGGAGTTTAGAAATAAGCCAAGTGTTAAATGTTTTTTTATATATTTATTACTTGCCAAAATCCTTTAACAAATTTACATCTAACCAGGAAATGTTTAAATATGCCTTGTATTAAATGCGACAATTTGAAATTATTTTCACTCAATAAATTTGATTCGAAGTAGATTTTTTCGTTTTAAATGAAGCCGGGATGGCATCCATATATTCAAACATGCAACTTCAAATAAAGTTCAAAATGCAGGCATGCAGTCTTAGTTTAATCCAGTATATGAACCGCTAATTCTGGAATATATCTCCATATTATCTCTAGAGTGCCACACTAAGATGAGATTCAATAGATTACAATTTTAGTTATTAAAATAAAGCTTGACAGGAGATGATTATGGCAACAACATGCAAATGGGTGTGTCATTCCAATAAAGCAATTGCTAGATACGTAAGCAAAGAGGAGGCAATGCTGTTCGAAATTATAAACCTTTAGTGTTTACTTGCCATTTTTGATGAAATGTTGGATAAATCTCACTCCTCTCACTGTAGAGTTATTTTTATGAATGGGGGGGGGGGAGAGTGCCAGGGTTTACTTACTGAACCACGATTTTAGTGCTTAAATTTAAAATTCACGAATACTTTAACCCTTTGAAGAACAAAGCACTTCTATTCTTAAAATGCTGAAATGGTGGATTGACACCAGAATTTAAAAACTAATTTTGAAATTGATAAATTTACGTACTTAATAAAATTAAAAATTTTCATTTCAAAGTTCTGGTGTCAATGTAGCATTTTGCAATTAAAATTAAGTGGGATATATTTTATCCCACCGCCCTTCAAGGGGTTAAGCTGCACAGATTATAAAATATTAACGAGTCCTTCAATCCCACTTAAGCCGAATTAAACTGCTCCTTAAATATTAATATTTCTCGATTTTCTCGTATATATACAACATTAAATTTAATCATGAGCAAATTCTAAATTGTTTCAATCAGCTAAAATATTAATCTAAGACCAAGTTTCATCTTTGCAAATCTAAAAACAAATTATGTTATTCACTAAAAAAGTTGATTCTCAAGATTGTTACACGAAGTACAATGCAAACTTTTTAATCCAATATTTACAGGAAAAGCGCAATTTTATTGCATATTCAATTACAAAAATTATCAAGTTGACTTAAAAAGTTCTTCAAGCTGTTTAAATTGCTACACAGATATTGCAGTCTAACCTCAACAACTTTTTTAAGTCTGGAAAACATGTAGATGGATGTAGACCTAGAATATTATACGGGTAATTCTACAATAAGAGGTTTCAAGTACATAGAGGATACGGCCAAAAAGAAAAGTTTGCGTTTTACCAAAACCTTTAAATTATGGATTTTTGTCCCGTTTATTTACCTTTTCATATAAGGGCAAGTCACTTTATACATATTTCATAACTTTTTCTGGTTAGGGACTCTCTCCCCTGGCAGTTACCTTAACAGGGGAAATACGGCAGGGGAAAGACATTTTCATAATAAATTCAAATTTTTTAACTGACTGAATTAGTTTTAGGGTTAATTGTATATTTCCCTTAATTATTACTGTATTGTTTAATTAGGACAGTACATGCAATTGAATTAAATGAATATAAGTTTTACGACTTAACAGGAGAGGTACACGATCACCTTGTGAAACCACTACACCGCAAGGTCGCGTCGCAACAACTAAAAATGGCGACGCTTTAATGGCTTGCCCGTTTAATATTGCTAACTTCAAGCCGATAGATGTCCTTAAGTGGTACTTCCAATATAGCCATCCTTGAATTTATATTTGTTTCAGCGGAACGAAATTTGACAGGGTAGATACACACAAAAAAGGTCCAAAAGTTAATTTTAAAAGTTATTTGAAATTAACAGAATTATTTTATTTTTCATTTTATAATGAGTAAGTATAATTACTTAAATTCCAATTAAACATACTTTAGTTAAGCATCCGATTGAAAAAATATATGTATGGTTTGAAAGTTAAATTGAAACCAGGAAGGGGACATGCCAGGGTAGAGACTTTTGGGTTTAAGAAATTTCAGAAAAATGTTTTAATTGGACATTCAATCGGGATGTTATTTAATAAACTATATTAACATGATGCGATTCTTTCCAAAAAATAACATAGAATAAAAAATCCGTTTTAAACGGATTGCCGTACAAAGTACCTCTTATCGAAGAATCACCCAACAGAAAACTTGTTCAATTTTAATGTAAAAATTGACGAAATGGGTATTGTAAAGATATACAACAAGGCTGAAAAATCCATCTTCAATGCACAAGAATATTTGGTGTGTCTCATAATCCCATTTAATCGCATTTAAAAAATACACGAAAAGCACATTAGTACGGTTATACCAAAAGTATTACTAAAGAGGAGTCCTGTTTGAAGAGAAGAAATTGGCATTGAAAGAAATAGTCTTCACATCTAAAAAAAAAGTATTGAAAGACTGCCGCTAGCAACCCTAAGATTTTAGAAATAGTTCGAAGGAAAAAGGTTGACGCTTTTTCGTTAATCACGAACAAAGTATTTTGGGCAAGTCTTGCTTTGTAGACAGATCTATACAACAAAGTTCGTTTTTATCAATGTTCTAATAATGTGTACATTAAATTTTTAGTACCATTTTTAACATAACAGGTAGAAAGAATTTAACTACGGTGCGGCACTAGCTGTAACTTTTGGTTACGGAGCAGGGGTTTCCAGTACTTTCATATTCAATTTCAAGGTCACAATTTTATGAAAAGTAAAGTATCGTAGTGCAAGCTGAGAATTTTCAGAAAATGGTACGGATAGTATAAAAACTGTCCGTTGAAACATTTATGTCCCGACCCTTACTGAAATAATGCAAAACTTTATTTTCAATAAAGCGACTTAATACTATTGTTATATCATTAACGCTTTCAAATAAACATTCCTACTTTTCATGTTTTACTTCAGAGAGTTTAAATTAATTTTAGAATGTTTTATTGTACCATGTGTATAAGCGTAATATTCAATACAACTATAAACAAGAAGTGTCTGTAAAAATCCTTTCCATACAGTTTTATAATCGCGTGTTACAAGTATCTTGATTTTTAACGTCTGTATATGCGTATTTCTGAAACGTTCTCCAAAAAGTTTCTAAGGGCATACTATATACAGTTGGCAAAAAAAGTATTTGTACACTTCATTTTTTTAAATTATAATGAAATTAAATAAAAGATTTAAGCAAAAAATACTGTAATACATTAATTTAATGCATCATAATATTATAGGAGCAAAAACAAAATTAAACGAATCGATTTTTTACATAATAAACAAATATACAAAAATATAATGCAAAAAAAGTATTTGTACACTACATTAATGTAATATAATTAATGAAAATTTAGTAAAATGATACAAATTAATATTTTGTTCGAATTCATTTAGCGTTTATGACTACTTCTAGATGGTGTGACATAGATTCCACCAACTTTTTTGTAGCGGTCTGGTTAATGTTATTCCATGACACAGTAAGAGCTTCTTTAAAACTTTTGTACTGATACATATTTTTTTTTCGGATTTTTGCATCCAATAGCATCCGGAAAATTTCTATTGGATTCAAGTCTAGAAATTTTAGAGGAGTTACCAGTCGTCTTCGAGTATTGTCGTAACCATGTACTAGTAATCACAGCAGTATGCTTTGGTCGCTATCCTGCAGAAAGTGAAAAGCTTTTTCTACGCATAATTTCTTGGCACAGTTTAATAAATTATGCCGCGACACATCAATGTATGTTAAACCTGTCCTTCCATTGTCAATAAATTTAAAATGTCCTGCTCCATTAGAAGCTATACACCCCAAAACTATAATATTCCCCCCAACATGCTTGATAGTTTCAAGTATACGTTTTGGATCTAGAACAGTTTTATTTTTACGCCAATTTTTTCGAATGCTTGGTGGTAAAAAAATTCCGAAATTTCCCTCATTAGAAAAAATTACTGTTTTCCAAAAATCCAATGATTTACTTCTGTATGCGAAAGCGAATACTATGCGTTTTCGCCTATTTGTTTCGCTGATGAATGGATTTTTCCTTGAGGTTCTTCCTTTTAAATCTGCATTGAGAAGAATATTTTTTATTGTTTGAGGTATTACTCTGATGCGAGAAGATGTCGCAAGGTCTCCAGCAAATTTTTGAACCGAACGCATAGAATTTTTTAAAGCTTTTTTAACAACACTCCCTTTTTCCCTCATTGTTAGTTTGCTGAGAAGTCCTGGTTTTCATTGAATTTCGATGCTTTTAATTTATTCACAGTTCCTCACTATAAATCCAATAGTTGTAAATGGTAATTTAATAGTTTGAACAAATTCTTGTTGCGAATTTAAATTTTTATTATGCTCAATCATAGGATTTCATATATCTAGAGGCGCCTCTCTAGTTTTATGTTCTATACTCAATTATTTCAAGAGCAAATTAGATTAAATGTCAGACAAATATAATATGAAGTTAAAAATTATTAACAACTTCTGTAAAAGTAGTCCTTTGAACCATAAACACTATAAAATACAGTACATATCCAGGATGGAGAAATGTACAAATACTTTTTTTGCAAGAAATTTTTAAACTTTTCCTATTAGAAAATTATTTTACATCTTTATCGAAATTTTCTGTTGTGTAATTTAAAACGCACGGTAAACAGACTGTATTAAAACTATTTTTGACAAAATATGTGTTTATTTAGTTAAAAATCAAAAATTTTCGAGTGTACAAATACTTTTTTTGCCAACTGTAGATCACTTAGAAGCCAAATCTAGTTTAATATAACAAAATTAAAGAATAGACGAATTCATGCTTAAGATTTACCATACATTCAAGTAATTTAAAGCTTAACTGTTGTAGCAAATTTTCACATATTGCGAGCAGTCAACCAATGTTTAAAGGATCCAGTTATTCATAAATTTCTAAACATTTTGTACATTTAAAATCGCTCTATTTGGAAATCTGGTGATAGTACTAAGTATATAAACTGAACAAAATGTACTTTTATTCAGTGGGCAAAAATTTAGGCGCTAGTGGGCAGTCTCGCCACTAAAATTTATCTTGGCTTAAAATTTAATAGTATCCTTACAAAAATTTTACGAAATATTGGACGATAAATAAGTTTAGTGATGAGAGCGACTGCTGGCGCCTAGATTTTTGCACCATTGCTAGTATCTAAAGTCTAATTTAATGAAGATTTAGACTTCAAAATTAAATCCGGTCTGCAAGACAAATTTTGAGGGTAGGGAAGAGCACTGAAATTTAAATCTGCCTTTTTCAAAAAATTTATTTGTGCTATGCTTTAACAGAATTATTTCAACCTGAAATTAGTTCAAATCTTAACCCCCGACTGCCCGACAAAAGGGTAAAATTGTAATGTTTTCTCCAATTTATTAAAAATATTTAAAAAAAAATTTCCAACCTGATACAAAATATGTAATGTAGAGGTGTATAATCTTTGAGAGAATTAATCCTAACTTAATTTTTCAAAACTGGGTTTTAATTGTAGAATTATATTAACTTAAATTTTGCTTATGCTGCAGTGAAACCTGCAGGTTAGTGTGCGAAAAAAATCAGCCAGCGGCTGTCAAGAGGTTAATACGCATACATGGAGAGTTGACAAGATTTTTTTTAAACTGTAGAGTACAGAAACACCCTGAATAAAAAACAAAGGTTTTAAAGACAAAATTTTTAATTAAAATAATTCAAATTAACAATAAAAAAACCTTATCAAAAACCACAATCGGAACTTTTATAAATGAAATTCAATTAGCCTTTAATCATTACCTCAGTTTTTAAACCAATATCAATAGATAAACATAAGATTAGAAATTCTTTTTAGGCAGCAGAGATGTCACCAATCCAAAATTTTTGCGACGAATGTATTTCAAATACAGATATTTTTCCAATCAAGCGGCTTATTTCAAAGTTGTAAAATTATATACAATTTTAAATCTATTTTCCTCATATAAAAATCTTTTATTGAACTCGTTTAAACCTGCAAAGATGCCTGAAGCTCAAATATATCCAACTTCTCATTACGGACTTTTAGAACTGGGGAAAATTTCATCTGTACAATTTTCCTTACTATCTGTTTTCTTTATTTCACTGGTAGCCTGGCTTTGTTTTCCCTCTCTTGGGGTTTTGCTTGGAGGTTTACTAGTTTTTATTAAATCTTGTTTTCCTTTAGCTGGACTTTTGCTTGGCGATTTACAAGTCTTTAATAATTCAGCTTTGCTCTGTTCAGGTTTCATTTCAGAGCTCTGTGGTACTTGTTTAACCATTTCAGTTTCCTCGCTGCTCTTTGAAAATTCAGTTTCCTCACGACATCTTTTTTTCAAAGGTAAATCAAAGTTTATGGTTGGCACTTTACTTTCAACAGTAATCCCGCATAGGGAATCTGTAGAAGATATTTCTTCACTGGCAGTCGAATCTTTCTTTGTTTCAGAGACATGTTCCGATGACTGAATACTTTCATTTGCAGAACTGTCGGGAAATGTACTTGATCTATCGTCAATTTGTTCAGACTGGCCATATTGTACGCTTAAGGTTTCCGGATCTATTTCGATGTCATAAGTGAGAATAGATTGTTCAGTATATTTCGTTACAGATATACTTTTTACCAGGGATTTCACAGATAGAGGCTCATTCTTCTTTGAGATTTTCTCTCTTCCACACCACAGCAAATATGTTTTACGTTGAATATTCTCTAGAACATGCTCCTTGAACATATTTTCGTTTGCTTTTACAAATTCAAGAGCAGTACATTTTAAGTATTCGTCGGAATATTCATCGGCTAATCTTAGAATTTTGCAGACGTTATTGAGTGTTAGATTTTCTTGAAGAATTAGAGAACATTTTTGTTGAAGACGAGGTATTATGAATTCTTCTGCAGCTTTATAAACATCGATTATCGTATCAATCTCTGCGACACTCAAAATAGCACAATACATGTAATCGAGTAATATTTTAAAGATTGTGGGGGAAACTTTTGAAAAGCTTGCGTTGTTTGTATTTTGTAACATTCTTGCTAACAAATGTGAACGAGCTGATAATATGAATCTATGCGCTTTAATTTCTTCTTTCCCGAAATTCAAAACTACATCAGTATATTTGTTACTTTTTTGTAAGTATAGCATGTTACTTACCATGTTATCAAAAGATTTCTTCATAGAATATAAAACAGGTGTACCGGGTTTATAAACAACGGAACTCTTTTTCCCTATGCACGTTCTTACTTTAAGTCCTATTCGCAGTCCGTCATTAATTAACAGTTTCGATACGTTATCCCGCTCGAAAAACTTCTCATTTTTGAAAACAGTTCTGGCTTCTACGGAATTTAGAAGAATTTTCCAAACATTAAGCTTCCCATTCTCACTCAGAATAGCACACTGGACGCACAAATCATCCGGGATCTCTCCTTCAACGCATTCAACCTGTATAGCAATGTATTCACTATTGCCATCGGTACCTCTAGGATACAGAAGAATCTGCCATGCTCCTTCATCAAGGCCGCTGTTTACAATAGAGCTCGATATAGATTTTAATTCCAATGCGCTAAAATCTTTAATATTCCAAGCAAATGTTAATTTCCCAATATCAATCACTGTATGTATTTTTACTTCATCAGGAGCATAATGTTCTACTAAATCTTTCAAGTTCATTTGGTTAATAGAGTAGGCGAGAGAAATTGACGGTTTACCAATTACATCTTTAATATCATAAGAGTATATGTACTCCAATATCTTCATTTCCTCACACTTCACACCTGGCATTTCTATAACATCTGAATCGTTTCCTGTAAATAAGCTTTCAAAGTACTTACTATGCGAACATAATAAAGCTTTGTGAACCTTTATCCTTTTCCCATCTGAATTTATTTCTGCATCGCAAAATTTTTTTTGATCAAAGATCCATTGCAGGTCTTCAGATAAGCCATATAAATCAACATTTATATCGTCGTGAAAATGTATATCAGTGTCAATATCTTTAACAATCATTTCGCAAAAGATCGTCATTATACTCGAATTATAATCAAAGTCTTTTTGAAAATCGTATAAGGTACCAATATTGAATACATATCCATTATTTTTAGTAAAAACATGCTGCTCATGAGCTAAAGGGAGCTTTCTGCCATAAATACCAATATAGTACACATTCCAATCGGCCCAAACTCTACTTGGCCCATCATCGGATTTAGCTCTTTCCAAATTTAACATAAGATTCTTAACAGGAAGGTCAAAATCCGTAAATTTATCAATGGAGGAGTACGCCAAATCAAACTTTTCTTTTTTGTGTCCGTCTAAGTCTTTTCTAAATATCAATTTCGAAGGCTCTTTGAAAAATGGGTTAAAACTCCGTTCGTCTTCCTCATAATTGATACTTACTTTCAATTCTTCAACAAGACTCTTATGGTTATTTTCAGTTTGTAGTGTTAGCTTCCATTTTGTCTCTTGAGCTTTGGAACCCTTAATGGAAAACTCAGGTGTTCCAATTTTAAAGTTATCCCACAAAGCTCGGCCATAATATTTTATTTCCCAAGTAACAAGGCAGTGACCAAAACTTCTTTCAGATGTCGGCGAATCCGATCCTACAGCCATCGGCAATACTTCAACTTTCAAATCCTTTAATGGTGGTGGAAATGATACATTAGCCATTATTAAATCTTCACTTTGTAGATCCTTTATGGAAGGCGAACTCAAAATTCTATCCATGATTTAAATTTCAGCCAATAAATCCTTTACGACAAAACTCATCCACATTCATAATGTCCAATTTATATTTCTCAAAGTGACGTAAAATGATGCAGATCTCTTTCCAAACCTAAAGCTATTATTATGGGCATGTTCAGCGCAACATACCGATGTAACCAATGTTACCGAACGATTGTAGGGAAGTACGAAAGCGAATTGCAGTACCAATGAAAACTGGCCTGTTGAGTTGCAGCTGACGTCACACTTTGCCTTGATTTTCATTTCGTACTTCTCTGCAATCGGTCGTAACATTGGTTACTTCCTTAAGTTAACAGTAAGTTGTGCTGAACACGCCTTATGCAACTTCTGAATCCAAGTTATTACACTTTTCATATTGTTATCTTTTGATAGCGTATGTGTCATTTTTATGATGTAAAAAATTCGGGGAGTACAAAAACCCTTTTTCTGCCATTCCACTATGCCATGTAAGTGTCATAGTCCAAGAGCCGACATCACGAAATCCTAAGGTATCGAGTGCAAGAAAAACCCTTTATTTTACATTGTCAAAAATCTGCACCATTTGCTGTACATTGTAAAAAATTTTACCCTTTTGCTGCATCGTCACTCCCCTGCTTTTATAAAATTTTTCTCTTTTGACCCATGAGAATGCTCCATAATATGCTGAAGTAATCGTTTTTTATAAAAGCGGTGGAGTGACGATGCAGCAAAAGGGTCAATTATTTTACATTTTATCACCTCTCTACTCCTTTTACAAAAAATGGTTATTTCACTGTATTCGCAGCATTCTCATTGGTCATAATAGAGATATTCTATAAAAGCAGTGGAGTAACGATGCAGAACAGTGTATGGGGCGAATCTACACTGTAAAAAATATGACCCTTTTGCTGCATCGTCACTCCACCGCTTTTATAGAAAACGACTACACTGTTAAAAATCTGCTGCATTTTGCTGCAACGCACTCCACCGCTTGCATATAATATCTCTATTCCAACCAATGAGAAAGCTCCATTTCAAGGCCAAGTAACCGTTTTCTATACAAACAGGGGAGTGCGTTGCAGCAAAATGCAGCAGATTTTGGGCAAAAGAATGATATTTTATAAAAGCGGGGGAGTGACGATGCAGCAAAATAGTCATATTTTTTACAGTGTAATGATTCATGTCTGCCGGAAATGAAATGGTGCGTAAGCCAAAAATTAATAGTACTATTGGCTCACTCGTACACTGTTAAAAATCTGAAATTTTTGCTGCATCGTCAATCCATCGCTGTTATAGAAAATGATTATTTCACTGTATAATGGAGAATTCTCATTGGTCAAAATAGAGATAGTCTATGAAAGCGATGGAGTGACGATGCAGGAATGTCACACACGATATCAAAAATTTAACCGGGTTATCGAAAGAGAAATGTCACACACTGTAGAAAAATTGACTCTTTTGCTGCATCGTCACTCCACCGCTTTTATAGGAAACGATTACTTGAGCCTATTATCAAGGCAACACTAGATACTGGGCTTGCTCATTCCTTTCATGACGTCACAAAAGGTGGCTGAATGACATCCAGCGATTGGTACAAAACGATGGGTGCGTCACTTTAAGCCTTGTTTGTACCAATCGCAGATAGCGGCCAGCCACCTTTTGTGACGTCGTGATAAGGAATGAGCAAGCCCGGTATCTAGTGTAGCCCTGCTATTATGGAACATTCTCATGGTTCAAAGGATAGATATTCTATAAAACAGGGAAAGTGTCGATACAGCTAAAGGGCCAATTTTTTTACAGTGCACTGTTAAAAATTTGACCAATTTGCTGCAGCGTAAATCCACCGCTTTTATAGAAAACGGTTATTTTACTGTGTTATGGAGCATTCTCATTGGTCATAAAAGATATATTCTATTAAAGCTGTGGAATGACGCTGCAGCAAATGGGTCAAAATTTTAACAGTGTATCGCGGTGCTTAGACGTATTTTTTTTACAAACCGATGGCGTCGCGTGATGCTCGAATGCACAAAATAAGATGTACGAAAAAGGCACAACCAGGGCTACACTAGATACCGGGCTTGCTCATTCCTTATCACGACGTCACAAAAGGTGGCTGGCCGCTATCTGCGATTGGTACAAACAAGGCTTAAAGTGACGCACCCATCGTTTTGTACCAATCGCTGGATGTCATTCAGCCACCTTTTGTGACGTCATGAAAGGAATGAGCAAGCCCAGTAGTGTTGCCTTGGCACAACACTGTTAAAAATCTGGAGCATTTGTTGCAGCGCACTCCACTACTTTTTAAAAATATCTCTATTCTGACCAGTGAGAATTCTTACACAGTGAAGTAACCGTTTTCTATAAAAGCGGTGGAGTGAAGCTACAACGAATTATGCAGATTTTGCAATGCACGTCACTCTAGCAATTCGTAAAAAAAGATATGTGACATGACCGCGGTACATTCACTGTAAAAAATTTGACCTTTTTGCTGCATCGTCACTCCCCATTTTTTAGAGAATACCTCTTTTTCAAACCCTTGATAATGTTCCATAAGGTAAACGCACCAGTAGTGGGCCACTTAAGGACATTTGTCAAATTATTATTAATATATTAGTGAATTCCAAAAGATATATATTTTATTAGCCTAGTCCTTACCTTCATGTATCAGAATAAACATTCAAATTGTTAAAATATATTCTTTAGAAAAAAGGAAAAATAAAAAATGTTACCTTCCTCTATGCTCCAGTAGTGGGCATAGTAAATTTCAAATGCTCCAGTAGTGGGCCACTCCATTCTTGAGTTTAATGTGTACAGTACAGAGGTTATAATTTTTTTGCATTTCTAAACTTAAAAATACACAATAATGAGATCATATTTAGAAGTTTTGATGATTACGTAAAATAATTTCAGCTTCTCTTTAGTTTTTTTTCGAACAGTCTGTAATATTTTATAACTTAAAAAAATATCTGACCTATTTGTTACTTTGCAGTAGTGATAAATTATAAGACATTATTATACATAATAAAAAGGGTAATTAAATGCTGAAATGAATGCAAAACTATATTATATTTATATAAAAAAAAAAAAAAAAAAAAAAAAAAAATGTGAGTTGGATTTAAATTTAACGGCATTTATTTTTTACAGCAATTTTTTCACAAAAAGAATACAGAAGTTGACGATCTGTTTTTCTGAAATCTGGTTGCTGTACAACTCCAACTATATCGGAAAAATTTATGCTAAAGACATCATTTTCCTTAATGACAAAGTCTTTTTTATTTCCAGTTGACTTCAGTCCTTCAAAAAATATTATTGTTTCTTTAATTTCTTGAACTACACACAAACACACATATTTTTCTATATTTCGTTTTCCTCCGATTATTGAGACAAGTATAAATTGTCTAAAGTAAAATCTTTCACTTCAAATTCTTCTAGGATATAGTAGTGGGCCCCTGGCCCACTACTTGAACAACTTAAAATTTAATGATCCAGAAGTGGGCCACCCCTTGAACTTAATAATGTGTTAGTTTTATACCTTTTAAGCATAAGGAATAAAGTATTCATTTATACAATGTATTAGAAATGTGACATTTTAATATAAAATACAATATACTTTTAAAGAAAAAATATTGAATGAAAATTTATCCCTTAAGGAAAGCAGTAAGAATGAGCCACAAAATCCTTGAAATTTAAGACTGGAAGAAAAACATCCTTCCAGCTCTAAGACTATCAGAATACTGAAGTTGTTCCTTTGTCTGATAGCAGATAAACGTTACAGTCAATCAGCAGTTAGTTTGTTATCTGACAGGAATGACTAGAAAACTTGCTTTTCAACATTGAAAGTTGGTGGCCCAATATAGGAACGTCTCCCACTACTGGTACACTTACCTTAATACACTGTAAAAAATTTGACACTTTTGCTGCATCGTCACTCCACCGCTCTTATAGAAAACGATTACTTCAGCATATTATGGAGAATTGTCATGGGTCAAAAGAGAGATATTTTATAAAAGCGGGGGAGTGACGATGCAGCAAAAGGATAAAATTTTTTATAGTGCAGGCTGAAGTAATCGTTTTTTATAAAAGCGGTGGAGTGACGATGCAGCAAAAGGGTCAAAGTTTTACCAGTGCGCACTGTAAAACCAGGGCTACACTAGATACCGGGCTTGCTCATTCCTTATCACGACGTCACAAAAGGTGGCTGGCCGCTATCTGCGATTGGTACAAACAAGGCTTAAAGTGACGCACCCATCGTTTTGTACAAATCGCTGGATGTCATTCAGCCACCTTTTGTGACGTCATGAAAGGAATGAGCAAGCCCAGTATCTAGTGTTGCCTTGGTAAAACATTTGACCCTTTTGCTGCATCATCACTCCCCCGCTTTTACAGAATATTTCTCTTTTGATTCACGAGAATGCTCCATAATAGGTGAAATAATCGTTTTCTATAAAAGCGGTGGAGTGACGATGCAGCAAAAGGGACAAATTTTTTACAGTGTATACTGTCAAAAATATCGGGAAAAACTACCTCTGTTTATACAGACTATCTATTTTCTGACCAATAAGTGCCTATGGAGCGTTCTCATTGGTCAAAAAATAAACAGTTTTTATAAAAGGGAGGTAATTTTTTACGATATTTTTAACAGCTGTTAAACATGAGTGACGATGGGACAATGGAGTGACTAAAAATAAATTTGATTGCCCTTCTGTAAAAAATTAAACACTCTAAAATCCGCATATGTCTAAAATCCTCATATGTCTAAAATCCACACATTATCACATATGTAAACAAAAAAAACTTTCAGTTAAGATGTAGGAACAATAATACTGATTTTTTAACCGACTTCAAGGAGGAGGTTATGATTTCGGCTTGTATGTATTTGTTGTTCACCCATAACTTCCCTAAATATGAACCGATTTTGAAAATTCTTTTTTTTGTTTGAAAGTGTAAGATGCCCTTGTGGTCCCATTTCAATTTCATCAAATCCCGGTGATTAGAACTTTAAAAAAAATAAAAACATTAAAAATTCAAATTCTTTTTGAAGCAGTCGTCCAATTAGAAGCGTTCATTTTCAGGCTATTACTCTTATACCGATACGCTATCTTTTTATTTCAAAGTGCGAAGTTTTGACTAGACAATGATCGGGATCCAGATAGATTTTGTGCTCTTAGAGAAAGGAGATTGATCAATGGAAAATTTACACTGTTAGAAATCTGCAGCTGTAGCTACACTGCTAAATATTTGAAACTTTGCTGCGTCGTCACTCCACTGCTTTTATAGAAAAATATTACTTCACTGTTATAACGCATTCTCATTGGCCAAAATAAGGATATTCTACAAAAGCGATGGAGTGACGATGCAGCAACAGTTTCAAATTTTTAACAGAGTACGTAATCACTTCACCATTTGTATAGATCTCTATTTTGACCAATGACAATGCTCCATCCGTCTGTTGTTTAGTAGTTGATTAGTCTGAAAATGAAACTTAAAAATTCAGATTTGTTTCCAAAGCAGTCGTCCAATTAGAAGTGTTCCTTTTCCATGCTGTTACTTTTACGCAGATACATGATCTTGCGAAATTTTGACAGGACTGGATTCACATAGATTTTGCTCTATTGCGAAATGAGATTGACCAATAAGAAAATTTACTTACTTTAAGCAACGACAATTTCGCAAAAAATGCAGACTTTTAATTGGTCAATCTGTTTTCTTTAATAGCACGAAATCTACTGGATCCCACCCAAGTTCTCTTTCGCTGTTAGCAAAATGATATTGGCCAATTAGTAGCCTGCATTTTTGCGAACTTTTCGCTGTTTACTTCAAACAGTGAAAAGTTTGCAAAAATAAAGGCTACTGATTGCTCAATCTCGTTTTGCTAAATAGTGAAAAAAAAATATGGATCATAGCCACTGTTGCAGAGATGCCAGTTCTTTCCAAAGTGCGAAATGTTAACTGGATCAATTCGCGTATACACCAAAATGGAAAATCTACATCGATGCTTATCGACATCGGAAATACACTGTAAAAAATCTGCTGCATTTTGCTGCAACGCACTCCACCGCTTGTATATAATAACTTTATTCCAACCAATGAGAAAGCTCCATTTCACGGCCAAGTAACCGTTTTCTATACAAGCATGGGAGTGCGTTGCAGCAAAATGCAGCAGATTTTTTACAGTGTAGGTGCCAAAAAGTTGAAAATCCACATTTAAAGTACCTATATACGACAGAGTGCAAGTGCCTGTGTATCAGGGTCCTTTCTCTGCCGGATGCTCAAAGAAATTAAAGTGCATTGCTATGTATATCGACACTGTCTTGAGATTCAGACTCAGTTATCGAGTTAAATATCGGAATACTTCCAGATTTTCTTCTGACGGAATACCTCGATATCAATATTTTAATATACGGGGATATTTGATAGGTTAAGTCGAGTCTAGAGAAAATAAAATGGCGAAATATTTTGATGAGCTTGCCATTAAAGTGAAGCTAGTTAACTTCTTGCCCTCTTATAATAGTACTCGTTCAGGCAACTAATGTCAAGTTTTGGAATGGTAAATTTTCACATTTTGTGTAGTTTGAAAAATCGTGTCTGTCAAATCACAGTCTGAACATGCACTGTTAAAAATATGAAACTTTTACTGCATCGTCACTCCACCATTTTTATAAAAAAAACGATTACTTCACTGTATTATGGAGCATTCTCAATGGTCAAAATAGATATAATTTATAAAAACTGTGGAATGACGATGAAACAAAAGTTTAAAATTTTTTGACAGTATAAAATGTTGCCACTATCATATGGAGGTAATCAAGTTCGTGTTATTAGATTCGAACTCAAAATACAAGCACCAGTGCTCATTTCCAATGTCGTTATTGATGATTTAGATGACTGCAGATTATTTATTAATAATGCGCTTTCAGTAGCATCTTAATTTTTAGTTTTTATGACTGAAAGAAGAGTATTGTAATATGTATTAACGTATGGAAATACTTTACTCTGCATTAACTCGTGGAAGCAATTTGACGCACTCTGATTGTGTAAGGACACTTTACTGATGGATTTTCAGCTTTTCGACGCTTTCCTTCGATGTTCGTAGATTTCAATGTGGACCTTAAGATTTGTTGGATGTAGTAAATTTCCGACGTGCGAGATCATTCCAAAGTGCTAAATCTTAACTGGACAAGTTCTCACATCCAAAAAACCGGAAAGCCACGTCGATATCAACTGACATTGGAAGTACGTGCCTAAAATATAAAAATCCACTACTATACGTATTGTTCCGGCTGAAAAAGTATTTCCGTAAGTCAACGCACAATAATAACTGACATTGGAAGTACGTGCCTAAAATATAAAAATCCACTACTATACGTATTGTTCCGGCTGAAAAAGTATTTCCATAAGTCAACGCACAATAATGCACATTGGCATGTGATGCGAAATTGTCTTCAGATTTAGATATGGTTACCGGATTAGAAATTAGAATGATTTTAAATTTTATTCAGATAGGATTCCTTGATATGCAAATGACGATACACGGAATATATTGTTTAAGTGAATTGATTCTGGACAAAAGCGACTCACCAAGCATCTTATTGAGTCGACCATAATCGTCAATCTTGATAATTTTTAAAACGCATACAATCTAATTCTTTCAGGCAATTATAATTAAGATCTGTAATAGAAAATGCCTATCATTGCTATACTTTGGACAAAAACGTCTGTCGAAGAAGTGTCTGGGCATCGAATGTTTTCACTCTCAGATAGAGGCAGCTAAGTTTCGGTTATCAGTTTGAGATTCCTCATACATCATCACTGTTCCTTTTCTATGCCTTTATGGGAATTAGATTGTACTGTTTGTCTGATGAAGAATAGGGCGATTGTTCATAAAATATTTCTTTTTTACTTTTTCTGACTGAGTGTTTAATAATTTTGATTATACTCGGAAATCACTTTACTATACATTGATATATGGAATCATTTTTGCGGTGCTTATATATGTAAGAAAGCACTTTGCCTCTCTGTGATGCGTAAGATCACTTTAATTGATAGACTGTCTGTTTTTGCAAACCTATTTCCGAGGTCCGTAAGAATCCATGTGGACTTTAAAGTTCGATGAATGCAGTAACTTTTCGAAGAGCGAGATCTTATCAAAACAAGTTACCACATCCTAAAAACATAAAGATCCACAAAGATACCAGCCGACATTGTAAGTTGCTCTCGAATAGCTGAAAATGAAACAGGAAATTGACCAGAAAATTGAATACATCAAAGTCCAGGAAAGTTCATCAATTAGTCATCGCATTTCAAAGATGCATCATATGTCAGCACACATAATTGACTATTACAGTATGAATAACTAAAAAGTAGGAAATAAAATAAACTTTTTCAAAAAAATATCAACCGACTTCAAAAAAACGCTAAAAAGAATTAAATAATTCTTTAAAATTCTCTAATGACAAATCGTTGTCCAATAAGCACACATCGGATATCAGGTATCGCCATGAAAACGGTTAAATTTAATATATATAATTTAATATCCACTAAACATAGATTTTAAAGAGAATATTGTTTACAAGAGATGAATTTACATATTTATTATTTAATTTATGAATATATACATATAAAAAGTAATGAATTACTTTTTGAAGTTGGTGCCAAACTGTCTTAAATATAATAAGAATTGTAAATATATTGTGCCGAGTAACATAACGAAAAGGGTTATCAATTGTGACTGTTTGGCACCGACTTCAAAAAGTAATTCATTACTTTTTATATGTATATATTCATAAATTAAATCATAACTATGTAAATACATCTCTTGTAAAAAATATTCTCTTTAAAATCTATGTTTAGTGGATATTAAATTAGATATATTAAATTTAACCGTTTTCATGCCGGTACTTGATATCCGATGTGTGCTTATTGGACAACGATTTGTCATTAGAGAATTTTAAAGAATTATTTAATTCTTTTTAGCATTTTTTTGAAGTCGGTTGATATTTTTTTGAAAAAATTTATTTGGTTTTACGTCAATCTCTCAATGTGACCTCATGGTTTTTCTTCTTGAGGGAAGTATGAATTTATGTTTGAAAAAAATCAAGATATTGCTGATATCATTGGTAATCACAAGGGTTTCAGCAAATATATTTATCTATTAAGAAAATATTTTGGTTATTAAAGACTGACTAAACTCCCTTATTTTATGATTTTTATGCACTAAATTAGTAGAGTATCTTTATGAAAAAAATTTCACTAAATAATTTAAAAATTTATCTTATATTTATTATGCATTTTAATTATGCATTATGAATTATTTACATGACCTTTACTTTTAATAATTTAATTATTTTTGAAATTATCTTATTTTTTTATTATTTTAGTTTAGTATTTTACTTAACTATTTTAATATTTTACTATATTGCAAGCATTCATCATAATTTCGTTTGCAGTATTATATTAAATTTAACGTTTAAAAAAATCTGGCGCGACTGAGTTTTAACCCCCTTCTTGGCCCGTTTTCAAAATATCGCCACATTGGCGCGCATTTGCGTTTTGTCTCCCAGAGTTTGACTTCAGGAAACATCACGCAAAAGAATGCAATTTAAAGTGGCGATAATAAAAAAAATCAAAAATACATGTTTTAAAAAGAAATTTAAAAGAATTTGAAATATCACACATAAAAAAAACAAATAACCCACTTACAGACAAACTAGGTTTTTAACGGAGTTTGGGAAATCGCGACAATAAAAATAGAGCAAAAATACATATATTAACGCAGAATCTTAAAATAATGCAAAAATTTGGATGTAAAAAGCATGCATATTGCGAAAAATTAAAACAAATCTCATTTATATACAAAATTATTTCATAAAATTTAAGATTCCAAATTCGGATGACCATAACCAAAAATTTAATTTACAAAGCTTTTAGAAGAAAAAAAAATTCTTTCTCAGGGGGGCTCTGCCCCCTTGAACCCCCCGATGACATTTTTCTTTAAAACATGCATAATATTTAAACGTTCAAAACAATCCCGTTCAAGAAACAAAGAAATTGTACACATACTTTTTTTTTTAAACAAAACCAATCTTTTTTAAAATAAATAAAGAAATCAATAATAGATTTTCTAAGTAAATATACTAAACTTTGAATGCAAATGGTCATTTTCATTTATATTTAATATGTAATGTAATTACATAACATTAAGATTCAAAACATCGAAAGAAATGCCTAAAACACTTACTACACTTAAATACAAAACTGCGTCTCTACAGTCCAAAGACAATACAAATGTCTAAAATACTTTCTTTTAAATACAAAACAAAGGATTATTAATTAAAAAAATCATTTAAGAAAATTGTGGCGCTCACTCTTCGTAATCCAACGGTCTAATAACACACCAGAAATTCAATTAATTTCAAGGCGCCAGAATTAAAATTCTTAAGTTTCTCCTTTCTTGTCCAATAAGAAAGCTAGAAAAGAAAGAACAAACAGAGCATGCGCAAGCTGCTGCAAACGAAGGAGAGAAAAATTGCTTCGTCGTTCCGAGGGTAGCCGAGAAGAGCGATAGCTAAAAGTAAAGGTAAGCAAGGCGCGGCGTATTTATCGCGCGGTAGAAAACACGTCGCCAAGAAGTGGGTTAAAACTCAGTTTACCCAAAAATCTATACAAAGGAATGACCAGAAATCCGCGAAACTACTGGTCCCGATCTGTGCTGAATTGAGGAAGTCTACTGTATTTATATCTAAGATCTTATTTAAATGTATAATAATCTAGTCAGTAACATTAACTTGCTAAAACCACTCAAAAATAGGCATTTTTGAAGTCTTTTAAATCATTCATCATCGTGTACGTTGCCAATTAATAAAATCGCAAACGTGATTTGTCCTCATAAACATTTTTTGTGATAACCTTTTAATAGTATCCAAATTCAATTTAAAGTCAGAATGTTACAAATACCTTCCATATTTAATTCAAACCTAAGTTTCAGATCAAATTATGGAAGATTAAATAATCTTTTATTTCCCTCAGACAGTTTTTCTGCTTTATCTTTCGTAATCTGTATTAATTGAATGGTTTTTACTCAGACTACAAGTTGTTACACGTAAATTCATTCCCGTAACATTAAAATTAAAAATGCATTAATTAAGCAAATCATTTCATTCTTCATCATTAACATTATAAATAATCAACCAACTCTTCATCACATTTTAAGGGTGACAATACAGAATTTCCTAATTATATAATCTTAACATACCTCAATCGTAAAAATGGGAAATTTTATGCCAATTATTATAAAAAATTGCAAAAAAGAAACTGAAACCATTATAATAATCAAGGGCTAAATAAAACCGTAGAATACAGTTAAACTACGGAGCTTTGACATAGCAAATCCAAAACAGCTTAAAAGAAATTTCAAACACACTGATTGCTAGGATTGCTTTAGACCAGCAGTAATTAAGCTTTTTTTCTCATGGGCCGCAAATATATGTGTGTATTTTTACGCGGACTGCAACACCTTTATTTATTAAAACTGTAGGCAAACAAATGGAGTATAAAAAAGCGTAGTAACAAAAATGTTAATATTAGCAGTAAGGTTGAAGGTTTGTCGCGAACAAAGCGTTACTAAAAATATTAACCCATTAATGCCTAACATCCCTTTTTAGGGACGCTTCAAAAGGTGCATTCAGCGCTGTTTTTGACACCGGTAAAAAAGAAAAGCAATAATTATTTTATTTAAATGATTCATTTTCGTGATTAATGAACTAAACTTAAATCTTCTAAAAATAGTGGTGCCAACCAAATAAAATTTACACAAAAGATACTGGGCACGAATGGGTTAACATCGCTATTTCCGAATAATATATTTCGCAGTGAATTTCTATTATTTAATATACAGGGTGATTCATAAAAGATGGGCAGAACTTTAAGGGGTTATAGTACACTTAAAGACAAATAATATTAAATAGGAGACTAAGGGTCCCAGACGTATTCCCAAGGAGATAGGGGGCATTAAAGTTTAGGGTCCGAAATTTCAAATGATTATAAAAAATGGAAAAATTGGTCGATTCGTTTGCGGTTTTTGCAAAAAATTTTCTTTATGCCAGTATTTTCTTGAAATAAAATTTTAAAGTTCAATTTCAAAAAATGCCGATAGGGGGCGCTTTAGACTTTGGAATAACAAACAACTATTTTTTAACGTTATTTTTTGTATTTCTTTAAATGATTTCGAAAGCTTAGACTTAAACTTAAATTTTGATCTAAAAATCTGAGTCCTAACGAGTAGTTAAGTAGCGTAAACTGAAATTTGAAATTTGAAACCCTTCTCCCCCCAGAACAAAAATCAGTTATTCCCGATCTTTGTGTCGTAGATTAGGCTCTAACTACTGCCGCGTTTTGCTAAAATTATTCTTTATGTCAGTATTTTCTTGAAAATAAATTTTAAAGAAAATTTTCAAAAAATTCCGATAGAGGGCGCTTTAGACTTTGGAGTAACGAACAACTATTTTATACCGTTATTTTTTGTGTCTCATTAAATGCTTTCTAAAGCTTAGACTTAAACTTAAATTTTCAGCTCAAAATCTGAATCGCTGAGCGTGGTTCAGTAGCGAGGGGAGGGGGTTCAAATTTCAACTTCTGAACATAGTTCAGTTTGCACTACTTAATCATGCCCAATGATTCTGTGCTGTGAAACGAGGCAAAAATACAACTTTCGTCAAGGACTGCATAGTCGGAATTCACTCATAAAGGCACTGGCACAGTTGGAAACGTCGCTCATGCAAACGTTAAAGCTCCATTCCTGACGCTAGTCATCGGGTGAAGAAGGAGACAGAAAGTATGCAAATGTCAAATGGGGAAGAAGAAGAACACGTATGCAAAATTTCGACACGATTCAGGCATAAAAACCACTGAACGGTGAGTCAAGTGTAAGTCGCTGTAGTAATGAATCGGAAGATGGTGCCCTTCACGAATAAGGAAAAGGCTGAGATGCATTTAATTTACGGAGCGGCAGATGGAAATGGTGCAGAGGCACAACGAATGTACAGAGAGCGATTTCCCAACAGGCGGTTGCCTAACCGCAAAACTTTCGAGCGCTTGCACAGACAGTTGTGTGAGACGGGATCATTTCTCGCTTCCCGGTCGAATGCAGGTCGTGCAAAAAAGGACGAATCAGTAGTTCTTGCAGAAGCCATTCTGGATGTAGTAGCGGCGCAGCCAAGTACAAGTACACGAACAGTGGCTAGGCAGGTGGATACCTCACAGTCCATGACTTGGAGGGTACTGAAGGATGAACATTTGCTCCCGTTTCATGTGCAACGAGTCCAGAAACTGTCTCCAGGGGATTATCCAAATCGTATTGAATTCGCCCGCTGGTTTCTGCAGCAGAACGCGCTAAATCCACATTTTGGACGAACTGTGCTTTTCACCGATGAATGTACCTTCACACGTGAAGGTACATTTAACACACACAATGCACATGTATGGGCGGATGTCAATCCACATGCTACGTATCCACATGCTCATCAGAGACGCTTTTCCATCAATGTTTGGGCAGGAATCCTCGGAGACCACCTAATCGGACCGTACCTTCTTCCTGAACGCCTCAACGGTAAAACATAACTCACATTTCTGCAACATGTGCTGCCAGACCTGTTAAACGTTGTTCCTCCACGCATCCGGCGGGTCATGTGGTTCCAGCACGATGGAGCGCCAGCCCATTACGTACGAGACGTCCGCAACAATCTGGACATCACATTTCCGAACAGATGGATTGGTCGAGGTGGTCCTGTTGCTTGGCCTGCTCGCTCGCCAGATCTTTCACCCCTCGATTTCTTTTTTTGGGGACAATTGAAGGCTCTTATGTATGAGACACCCATTGAATCCCCCGAGGAACTGGTCGCCAGACTTTCCGCCGCTGTAGGGGAAGTGCTCGAAAAGCCTGATGTTTTCGCGAATGTTCGCCGTTCCATTCTTCGCCGTTGTTCTGCGTGCATAACCTCTGGTGGTCACAATTTTGAACATTTATTGTAATTACATGTTAATAAATATGCTTTGGTAACATAATCCTAATTTGTGTCTTTTTACCTCGTATCACAGCACACAATGTGTGGACATGGTAAACTGAACTGTGCTCAGGAGTAGAAATTTCAAACCCCTCTCCCCAGAAACTTAACCACGTCTAACGATTCAGATTTTGGGCTGAAAATTTAAGTCTAAGCTTTAGAAAGCCTTTAATGAGATACAAAAAATAACGGTATAAAATAGTTGTTCGCTACTCCAAAGTCTAAAGCGCCCTCTATCGGAATTTTTTGAAAATTTTCTTTAAAATTTATTTTCAAGAAAATACTGACATAAAGAATAATTTTAGCAAAACGCGGCAGTAGTTAGAGCCTAATCTACGACACAAAGTTCGGGAATAACTGATTTTTGTTCTGGGGGGAGAAGGGTTTCAAATTTCAAATTTCAGTTTACGCTACTTAACTACTCATTAGGACTCAGATTTTTAGATCAAAATTTAAGTCTAAGCTTTCGAAATCATTTAAAGAAATACAAAAAATAACGTTAAAAAATAGTTGTTTGTTACTCCAAAGTCTAAAGCGCCCCCTATCGGCATTTTTTGAAATTGAACTTTAAAATTTTATTTCAAGAAAATACTGGCATAAAGAAAATTTTTTGCAAAAACCGCAAACTAATCGACCAATTTTTCCATTTTTTATAATCATTTGAAATTTCGGACCCTAAACTTTAATGCCCCCTATCTCCTTGGGAATACGTCTGGGACCCTTAGTCTCCTATTTAATATTATTTGTCTTTAAGTGTACTATAACCCCTTAAAGTTCTGCCCATCTTTTATGAATCACCCTGTATAGTGTAGATATATTGTAGAAATACGCGCTGAAAATTTTTATTTGAAACGGTACTGTAAAAAAAGTTTTTGGTGACATGTTTATTTATTTGTTTTTCGACAAATGTTAGCCCGAATAAACAATATTGCTTCGTTTTTACTTCTAAAGAAAATAATCAGATCCACATCATCATCAAAATACACAATTAATACATACAATAAAATACAAATAAAATACAAAATTATAAACATAAATCAGCCTTTTGCTCAATACAAAACCGTTTTACAGTGCTCAGCAAAAGTTTAGACACTAGTGTATTTTAACCTTTAAATAAAAAATACGAACAGGTGAGTTTTACAGTTGCTTATACTTATTTTCAAATTTATTTTATATAATGTAGAATAAAAATAATGGTTATAATATAAGATAATATTTAACTGAAAAAAGTAAAATTTGCATATTGCAAAAGTTTAGACACTTTTTCGATTTTTAGCCAACTGTTCATGGAAAAATGCAAATTTCCAAGTTATGATGTCACATGTCTGAAGTATTTAATTATACCTCGATATAGCATCAGTTAGTGAATATGCCGCGAGGTAAAAATATTCAGTTAGATGAGGTAATTGAAGTAGGAAAGCTGAAATGGAAAGGAAAGACTGTTGCAGAAATTTCAGCAGCATTGAATCGTCCAAAGTGGTCTGTCTATGAAGTAAAGTCTAAGGATGACTCCTTCAAAACAAAACATAATCTGGAAGATCTTGTGTGACGAGAAAATGAGATGACAAAAGGATCCAGTTACTGACATTTACACAAGTAATGATTGCTAATCACATTAAAAGTATGTCAGAACTTTCTGTGTCGACGAAAATGATTCGTAGATGAATTAAAGAAACAGGTAAATCAATTTACATGAAAATGCTAAAGCAATTAGCTTTAAAATATCGCTATGAATTTCCGAGAATTCAATTAACTTGCAAACATACGTCATATGGACCCAAAAGGTACGCTATGATATTCAGTGACGAAAAAAAGTGGAATTTGAATGGCCCAAACAGGTGGACATACTATTGGAATGACTTAAGTAAAGATCCTGGGAGTTTATTAAGTCGACAAAAAGAAGGTGACTTTTAAATAATTTGGTCCTCACTTAGCTTTAATGCTCGTGTATCTGTGGAATTATTCATTGGTTGCCAAGCAACACAAGACTACGTATATACGTTGGAGATTAATTTTTAGTCATTTGGGGAACTTTTGCTGATCTAAAGTATGGATTTTAGCATCTATTCATGTTGCATACAAAAGATCTTCGTTTAACTCTGAAAATACTATTGATCTCAACTGGCCGGCGTGTAGTTTTGATCCAGACCCAATCGAAAATTTTTGTAATATCATATGTCGAAATGTCTATGCAAATTTTTGCTATAATTTTCTTTTAATGAGGTTCGAGCTGCTGTTGAACATGTTTGCTACGAAATAGACCCCCAAGTGACGCAGCATTTAGCTTTTTCGATGAAAAATCACATTCTTGTACTAACTGCAAACAATGCGGGTACAACTCGATTGTAATTTGTAGTTATTTTTTCTGTAAATACACAAATTGTCTATACTTTTGCCACAATGTTAATTTTATTTTTTTTGTTCTTATATTTTATGTAGAAGGTAAATTTCAAAATTTATTGTGTGTGAATAAAGGATAAGTCACAAGTAATATATGACAGAGGAATTACAAACATTCGGTACATACTTCTGAAAATAGAAGCGTAATCGTTCATTGTCTAAGATTTTGCTGAGCACAGTATTACTTTTTAAAATATAGAAACATCAAGTGAAATTTAATTAATCTGGAAAATATGTTTAGTTGGTGTTGTAGATTATTAAATACATATATACCACTGTGACAGAAATTACATTTAAAAGGAAATTGTGAGAGATAAAAACGGCATTTAAAATGTTTTACATTGTTTTAAAGTAATGAGAAGCAATATAGAAGATTTTACATTCGCATGAAAATATACTAATTAAGTGGAAATATCTTAAATATCCCTCATGCAAATCACAATTAATTTTGCAAATATGGATGATTATGTAAATTAATGATTGTTTGTCTCGGGCGGCACATAAAAGATCATCGGGCAACACGTGGCCCAAAGGCCGCAGGCTGAGTATGGCTGTTTAGAGTTATAAGCTAACCAAAAGTTATCGAATAGAAATTGAAAACAGAACGTATCAACAGAACAAAGAGAGTTTGTATTTACATCATCACGAACCATTCATTACTTAGCCGTTCTTCCCAAAGATGCTTAGTACCAAAGATGCTTAGTAATAATAGCTGCTCAATCTCTGCTCAATCTGCTCAGTCTGCGCAATCTGTTATCAACTACATCCTGTAAAACAAGCCATTTTATGGGTTTTTTTTAATCGTTTAGACGCCAATGTTCACATTTGGGAACATCAATTTAGAAAAATCTTAAAAAATTTAATTTTAAAGATATCTTTATGAGATTTTTATTTCATAAATTTAGAAGCATGATTGATTTTTTGAAATGCGTTAATATGGGATAATTTAATTTTTTAATATCGAAAAAAAATATAAAAATTGTAAATTTTGACATATTTCATATTGGGAAATTTTAATTTTAATAAAAAATATAAAAATATAAAATAATCTTAAATTAATATGAGTTATGAAATAATAAGCTTAAAACAATATGTAGAATACAATTAAATCATGAAAAAGGGTATAATTGAGTAAATATGAAGAAAGATACACTGCTCAAAACAATTAAAGGATATTTGAAGTTTTATATAAAATAAAGATATAAACGATTTTTTTTTTGCCGAAAATAGAAGAAGAGAATCACAAATGCAAATTTTTCTGTTTTTCAAACTGTGGAGTATGCAAATTTTAAGTTCTACGTCAAAAACGTCGCTTCAGCGGCAGCGAATGAAATTTGACTTTCAACTGGATAAAAGAGAATGAAGACAAGGGTGATCGGCATTCAGTGATTGCTTTATTTCGATGATTACGATGTCTCAGCGAAGTCATTTGACAGGTTCAGAAGCTTGGAGAATTGTTGGTAGGTTAGAAGGGAGCCAAACTCAAGCCGAAGAAGCGCAAGCCATTGGAGTGTCACAAAGTGTCCTTTCCAGGATCTGGAACAGTTTTTTGGAGAGTGGATGTGCAGGCCGAAGACCAGGGCAAGGTCGTAGACGGGCAACAACGCCCAATGAAGATCGGTATTTAGCGTTAACAGCTCGGAGACACCGAAACATGAACGCTACTCTTCTCCAACAACACCTTCGCTCGGCTACAGGCACCATGATTTCAACTCAGACTGTCTGAAACCGGCTCCATGCTATAGGTCTGTATGCTCGCCGACCGATGGTATGTGTTAGATTAACATCAAGGCATCGTCGCGACCGCAGGGAGTGGGCAATCGAGCATATCAACTGGAGAATAAATGAATGGAGCAATATTCTGTTTTCTGAGGAGTCCCGTTTTTCTGTGCATCCGGATAATAGGCGTATTTTCATCTGGAGGGACCATGACAGTAGAAATAATCCTGCGTTCGTGCACAAAAGTGTCAGATTTGGCGGTGGAGGAGTGTTGGTGCATGGTGGCATCTCCATTGACGGGCGCACTGACCTCTACATCATTCGAGATGGAGCTCTGAATGGTCGCCGATATAGGGATGAGATCCTCAGACCTATTGTAGTCCCTTAAGCTGCAGCAATCGGAGATAACTTCATTTTAATGTACGATAACTGTAGGCCACATCGTGCAAACCTGGTGGAGGATTTCCTTTTCGAGGAAGGAATCGTTCGAATGGAATGGCCAGCGTGTTCTCCAGACATGAATCCAATCGAACACGTTTGGGCCGCTCTAGGAAGGCGAGTTTCTGGCCGCCAACACCCCCCACAAACTCTTCAAGAACTGGAAAGAGCTCTTCTGGAAGAGTGGGGCAGAATACCCCAACTCGTCATTAATAGCCTCATTGAGTCCATGCCTCAAAGGTGTTCAACGTTGCTGGCCGCCCGTGGAAACCATACCCCCTACTGAAAATGATTTTCTTTGAAAAAAACACCTTTTCTTATTCTTTTTTTCTCATATGCACAAATTGTGTTTTTTCCTTTTGTACACAAATGCGCAATAAAATGCATTTTTTCTGCCAAACATGTGTAATTTATTCTTATATAACCTACTATGTCTGTCGACCATGTATCAATCAGCTAAAAAGTTTCTCAGATACAAAATCCACCTAAAACTGCAATATCCTTTAATTGTTTTGAGCAGTGTATTTCGATGTTCCCATTTCGGAACATGGGCGTTTGACATGAACTTTTTTTATATGTTTAAACACAATGTAATTAACTAATTTGAAATGATATTTTAAGGTATTTTCTACATTAAAGCAAGGTATAACTGAGTGCAAAGATGTTTTATTTAATATAAGATTCAAGTTAATCCAAAACCGCTCCTCCCCCCCCCCCCGTAAAAAGTACAAAAGTCATGTCTCATTATTCCTTTTTCTCTGTTTCTTTCTGCCTGCACTGATGACAGTTCTTGCTAATGATATATATATATCTTGCTAATGATATATATTTCTGCTGAGTACAACCGAAAAATATAAACAAGTGAATCACAGCTGTAGATTTTCAAGACCTAGAGTGGGGGAGAATTTCGTTTACACGTGTCGGAAGTTCAATATCCTTTCCCCAAGTGTTTCGATAAGGAAGGAAGGAAGGGAGGTAAACTCTCTCTCAGAAAGGAATAAGTTGTTCTGTGTTTCTGTTGTGCGTTTATTTTGTTCATAATGGATCACGCTAAACGTTTTAAAACTGTGGAAGAAGCTCTCGATTATTTTGAAACTCTAATTTCAGATGACTCTGATAATTCGGAAGTTGATATATGCATTTTTCCGCCAAATGAAAGTTGTCATATAACAGAAAATGAGGACATCAATTATGACGATTTAGGGAAAATAATTCCGGTGGATGTAACGGGAGAATTGGAAATTCTGCGTAAAGATGCACTGTAAAATTTTTTTGTAAAATTCCAGTAGAAGTACCGTAAATTTCACGGTACTTCTACCATTTTCACTCTTTACGGTATGAATACCGTATTTCTAAGGTATATTAAGCGTAAAAAACAGCATATGAGCCATTTCCATTATAAACAGTATTTGTACCGTAAAATGTTTTTTTTTCAGTAAAAACGCAGTATTTATTCCGTAAAATAATTATTTTTCAGTAAGAAAAAAGACATTTAAAAAGAATTCATAATATTTCATTATATGTACCGTAAATTTTACCGTACTATACTGTAATCGTTCTTTAATCGCTCTTTACGGTATGAAAACCGTATTTCTCAGGTATGATTAAGCTTAAAAAAGAGTATGTGTGCCATTGTCATTGTAAATGCTATTTGTACCGTAAAATGATTCTTTTTCAGCAAAAAATTGGTATTTAATCCGTAAACTAATATTTTTCTGAAATTTAAAAAAAATGATAGCCCCGCTTCGGTTTACAGCAATTTCAAAATTGATGCTCTTCTATTTTTACGTAATACGTGCAGGCTAGAAGTGAAGAGAGGTTACAGCCGGTACATTGTTTCTATGCCCAAAGAACTCGGAAGGGATTGGTTCTTATAATGTACCCTGTATATTATGTTATTTTGATATTTATTTGTATGTAAACCAGCATAATCTAATTAAAAAAAAAAAAAAAAAAAGAAAATGTCTGTAATTTATTTTATATTTGTAAAACAGTCTAAATGTCTAATTATTATCCTTAAGTATAAGAATATAAATTATAGAATTTATGAGAGACAAACTAAGTGATCGCCGAAATCGGCTTGGTATAATTAGAGATTTACATGCTTTTTATATTTCTGGAGAGTGCGGGTGCGGGGACGGGGGAGGTGTGGTTGATCTTTGGGCGGTCACGGCTCTCGGTAGATTTGAATACGTGTCTTTTTTTCTAGTCGCAACTTCCAATCTAACATGTTGAATTTCGACAAATCGGTCTTTAAACTTTATTCAAGAATTATGACATTCGTTGAATATTGAATCTGCAAGACGTTAAATTAGTTTAATTACTCACTTATTCAAAGTCATGTAATCTGAATTGTAATACTGTGTATCATGAAATATATACCTTACATGTAGAGTTATGTGTTGAAAGTATTTGTTCGCCTTTGTGTTTTATAAAGTTAGATACAAGGATGTGCGTAAAATTTTCATTATTATTTTTACGTATAAGTAATTATTATTTTTCTATTATTTAAACCCGTTCATAGTTGATTCAATAAATGAATTAAAATAAATAGAAGCACCAAAATATCGTTCTTTTTATTTTTTTTGAAAACTCCCGATGGGCGCAACCAATGCGTTTTACAGTTGTTTTTTCATTTTGAGCAACATACTAGCGCCACGAATCTTTACCTTTTCTCCAGCCCTAATGCATCGAATGTTGCATCGCTGAAACATATAAAGCACAAGAAACGGTAAAACTCATCGTGTATTCCCAGATATTGAAATCTTCGAGATTTAAAAGACCGCCCCCTCTCACAAATGTAAAATCTAAAAATCAAAATTTAGATGAAAATATCGTAAAAAAAATTACAAACTATTCAAAAAATTTAATAAATTAAAAATTAATAAAAATTTCATTATTAAACTGAGTTATGTTCAAAGAAATTTTCTTTTTACTTTATCAGATTAACACTCTTATGCATAAATTTTTTTTCATAAATTTTCATTAGTCACAAAAAGACATTTTTTGTGATAAGTAACAACCCATAACAAAATAATTTTAATATTGTTCTGCATTGTAGCTATTATCTGTCCATAAATCAGATTTCTATAAATGAAAATAATAGTGAAAATTACGCATAATTGGTCAAGAGAAAAAAAAATAACAATGTTTGAAGAGTGACAAATAAATTCAAATTTCATCAAAAAATCATCAAAAATCGCGAGTTTCATCAAGGTATCATACAAAAACACGCAATTCGTCAAAGGATTTTTGATAAATTTCGTGAAAGGATTGCGAAAAACGCAAATTTAAAAAAACCCCCAAATTTCTGTATAGGATCACGACAATAACACCAAAAAAAGGCATTTTCGGTAAAAATATCTAAAAAAAAAAAATGTGATTTTCGACCCCCTCCCCAAAAAAAAAAAAGAAAACCTTGGCATCGCTTATAAAAACAATTTGGAAATTGTACGTAAAACGTAGTAAATGAGGTGCGTTCGTACGATAACGAAGTTTTAAAAATATTGAGATCTTGCTCTTATAGTAGATGAAACTCCGCATCCAGTAAAGTGCTCGAAATATTTTCTGTGTTCCGGTAAATAAGCAAGGAAGTAACTTTTATTACACCTCAGCAACGTATATCATATTCATAAAATGTGAAATAGCTTAATATAATTAAAACACGCCCCAAATAATGTTTCCCCGTATAGCATAATATAGTGGAATACTTTCGTGTGACCCCTCTATTTTAATAATAAATATTCTTTGAATCAGAGATTGTACAGAACGTATATTTTAATACATATATACGTCATAGGTTCATGTCAATTCTATTATATTCGTAAGGATTTAACATCATTAAAATGTACTTAAAACTATATTTCCTGCTGATCGTAATGTAACGGATTACTTTAGACTGTTCCTCTAATAAAACTGTACATCCGATTTTCATAAACTTTATAATGACTCGACAAAATTACGCTAAAATTATATATTTCAATTATATATTTCACGATATATTTCAAATATCGTGCGATTTGGTTGGTCAGTTTTTGGTTTGTTAAATGCGGACAGACAGACGGACGGTCGGACAGACGGGCTGACAGACTGAACGACGAATATAGGTGCTAGCTATTTACATAATTACGGACGCACCTAAAATTATTCAGATCTTGATGTAATAATACACAGTCCTTCGGATACAATATAGTAACAAAAATATTTTGTGTGTCCCTGTAAATACTATCTGCTTTCTTTTATAACTTGGAAATAACTTGTAATATTCCTCAGCAATGTATATCAATCTCATAAAATGTTAAGTAGTTAACCACAATTAAAACGCGCACCAAACAATGTTTTCCTCCCTATACCATTATGTAATGGAATACTTTTGTGTGACCTTGTAAATCAATAACAAAATATACTTAAATATGCTATCCCATATTGTACGAAATGTATATTATAATATGTACTTTATAAATGTATATCAATTTTATTATATTCGAATGAGTGTAACACCATTAAAATGCATTTGAAACTTTTTCCCCATTGACCGTAATGTAACGGAATACTTTTTATTGTCACTGTAATTGATCTATGCATCCGATTTTCATAAAATTTGAAATGACTCGACAAAATTATGTAATAATTATATATTTTAAATTTCAAACGATTAAAATACATTTGAAACTTTTTTTCTCATTGACCATAATGTAGCGGAATACTTTTGATGGTCCCTGTAATTAATCTATCCATCTGATTTTATAAAATTTGAAATTATTTGGCAAAATTATGTAATAATTATATATTTTAAATTTTAAACGATTCGGTTGGGTAATTTTTGTGTTGTTATATGCGGATGGACGGAAAGACGGACGGACTGAAGGACAACTATAGGTGCTACATATTTACGTAATTACGAACACACCTAAAAACGTCAATTTCAAATGTACCGCGAAAGAAAAAACAAAACACAGAGCAGATGTTCATGTGCGTGTGTGTGAGTGGGGGGATACATACTGGCTGATTCAATGTGAAGAAATATTTCTTCAATCATGACTGCTATGTGGCAATTCGGTCTCAAGTGTAATGTATTCAAACCTTGTGAAAAAATAAGCACTCATTTGATAAAAAAAAAGTGTAATGTTAAATATTTAAATTTTTACCTAATATCAATAAACTTTCACGTGTTTGGTTAGCTGCCAATACCTCAAATTAAAAAATTTAATGGGGAACGAATGCTCTTTAGCTTCTAAATACCCCCTAGTTTACTTTGATCTCATTTGTTTAAATTTGTGCGTGGCCGATTAAGCAAAATGCTGCAGAATAAGAGAAAGCTACGCATTCTGTCTCGGAACAAGTTTAAAAAATGGTGCTTTGCCCTATTCTTTTAGCAAGATGCAAAGCTTTCCACAATTACGTTGTGGGAAGCTTTTTTTAAAATATAAATTAGTATTATGTAAAATGTAATAGCTGTTTAACTATTAAAAGCTAGTTAATTACCTTTTACTTTTTCTATTTATTTTTGAAGTGAAAACTTCTTTAGCGGCGCTGAGCACTTTTTGTATGGGTAAAAACTTCCAAACTCGCGTCAGGGTCACGTGATGCTGATCGAAAAAGCGTAAGATCGAGGGGAAGGGAGAGGAACTAGTATCTTCCACTCTTTCTACCGTGCCTGAGTGTGCTGCTCCGTTTAGGCGGGACAGGGCGCTTGCGCGAATGTCCGTGTGTGTTTATGTACAGCGTGCCACGCGTATCCAAGGTTGGTGGCAGCTGATGGCTTGACTGTTGTGTATTCGTATATGTGAATTGTTTAAATTATGGAAATTGAACAAAGTGCATCTATTAATGAAAAAAGTGATGATGAAGTAGTGAAAGAAAATGAGTGAGTACTTTATAAATATACTAGATGAAAAACTCTTACTTGGCTTTAGCCCGTAACTGCCGTCAAGAAAATCAGCTATAAGCTGAGCATTAGGGACCGTTCAAGTATTACGTAAGCATATTTTTCGTCATTTCGTACCCCCTTCCCCACCTTGTAAGAAAATATAAGCAAATGCTAGACCCCCCCCCCCCTTTGCTTACGTAAGATTTTATGACAGTTTATACATCAATACTTCTTGACTTATAAAAAGTTACCAATCAATTACATTATTAATCCTACAAATTTATATAGGCATATAGGGATTATGATATCAAAATATATAAAATCATTTTAATATATTGTTGCTAATTGCATTAAACAAACCACAGAATATAAAATGGTTTAAATATATTGTTATTTATCACTTTGAACAATAAAACAAGATATACAAGAAGTCTTAACTTACTTAGGCATCATAACTAAAATTTTTGCCATAAATCATACAAATGTTGGAGTTCAATTTGGTGTTCATATTTTAATCTGATGTCCAGAATCCTTGAACCCATGTTTCAACATTGTCTGTTATAAGGTTTTCACTGGAACAGTGGCCTGGGGTATTGCAGGTTTCCGGTCCTTGTTTGCTTGTTGAATTTGAACTGCAGTTGCTTCGTTGTTTAATGCTTATGTAAGAATTGTCGTGACTTTCCCCTACCCCTTGTCAGAAAAAATAAGCAGACTCTGGACTCCCCCCTCCCCCTTTAGTGCTTACGTAATACTTGAACGGTCCCTTATAAAACGTAAAAAAAACGAATAATAATAATAGTAATAAATACAATTTTAATAATAAGATTAGGTTTCGATGGAGTCTGTATTTACACATAATAGATGTAATATTTGTAATATGTTTATACTTTATAGCATTAACCTACATTTTCATGACACCACAATAAGCCCATTTGCGGTGTAGGTTTACCAAAAAAATAATTTCGAATAAAAATAAATGAAATAAGATAATAATAAATAATCTCCATTTTTCAGAGAAAGAAAAAAAGAACGAAATCGAGAATATCAAAGGGTATTTCGTCAGCGTAAAAAAAAATTTGGAGCAAAAAGATTCGAAGGAAATAAAAGAAGCAGGAAAAAGAAAAAGACATCGTGAGAATCAAAGGGTATATTATCAACGTACAAAAGGTTAAAAGAAAAATATAGAAGAATTGTTCCAAAAGAAATTGGATGATTTGCAAATGTAATTAAATTTCATATTTTAAATATTATAATATAAATATATGACTCATATTTTATTATTATTTTATTTTATTTTACGATTTCTTTGTTTTTTCGCAGAAAAAAAAGAAATTGGACAGTAATCAAGACCAAGAGAATGTTGTGCAGTGCAGGGCTTCTCAAAATTTAGAAAATGAACAGCTCGAACAAAATCACTTTCTCACCCAACAACTTCGTATATATGAAGAGAGTCACGAATGCATTACCCCTGAAGTCATTCTACACAGAACTACAGATATTCCAGGTGATGGTAATTGTCTTTTCCACTCACTCATTCTTGTTCTGCAACTTCAAATTTCGACTTGTGATTTAAGAAGACAATTACGTGATTCACCTTATTTAAACTCTTGCCACAATCCACAGGAAGTATATAACATACTCTCAAGTAACAATGAGTATGGAGATTTGGATTGTTTATACTTGTTTGCAAAAATTTACAATCAAAATATTTGCGTGCATTATCACTATTTCAACGTAATTTCAAAAAATGAAGATACTATTTTCTGTCATTTTGTAGCAAATAATACAGATAATTGGATTCATCTTGATCTTCGTGAGCTGCACTTTACGCCTTACTTCTCTGATGATGAAAAGAACAAAGAAGATGAAAGAAATCAAAAGCTGAAAAACAAAGAATATTCTAAGCGATATCGAGATAAAAAAAAGAACATCAAATTTACAAACAGGCCCATCCGCCAAAGATGTGCTGGATAGACAGCCAGTCATTCATACCTCACAAATTACAGGTTTGTCTACTGAAGGTGTGCCATATGTTCCACCAGTTATCGGTAGTTCTCAAATTGGAGATGTATTGTCGAGAGATGTACCTTCAAGTCTATCAAGACATGCTAACAACGATTCTATCGAAGATAGAGTGCGTCAAAGGCATTTTCGTTCTCAAGTTGTTGAATCATCTCCACCTAATATACATCTTCAAACATATTCTGCTTATCAACAGAATTCTTCTGCTCATCGACAATTTGAAAATGATTTTGTTGAAAATGACTTTGGTTATGCTTGTGACATTTGTGACCGACTGTGGTTTAAGAAAGATTTGAAATATTTGCAGAATACCGACGCAACTCCAAAAATTGAATTTATAAGAACATTGCTCTCAAACATTGCTATACTGAAAATAAAAATATGTTCGACTTGCTTTACAGCCATTCAAAAGGAACGTATCCCACCACTATCAGTTTACAATGGATTTAAATATCCACCACTTCCAGACTGTCTTAAAGACTTTCCTTTGGACTTGATAACCGAAAGACTTATATCTCCAAGGATTCCATTTATGCAAATTCGAAGGCTTCGGCATGTTCACGGTCAATATGGAATATACGGGCAGGTGATAAATGTTCCAATTGAAGTCAACACAATGATACATCAGTTACCAAGACAAGTGGATGATGATCATGCAATAACAGTTCACATTAAAAGGAAAAAAATTCACAAATCTAGCTACGTGTATGGTATAGTGACCAAGAGAAAAATAAAAGTGTGGTTACGATATTTGAAAGATACTCCTCTTTACAAGTCCTACGGTGTTTTAGTTGATGATGGTTTTTTGAACGATAAAAGTTATGACGTTGAAGATGAAATCATATTTGATGAAGATGGTGACAATGATATTTTAGAACAAATACCCATCGAGGAAAGTTTAATCGCACAGCAGCAAACATTGATGTGGAACGACGATATGTACCTGAGAATCGGTAGGCGAAGGTAGATTTTTATTTTGTCTTCATGTTTCTTTAATTTATTGAACAAGAAGATACATAATATATATTATTTACTTTTGCTTTCATTTTTAGGTAATGCTCCAAAGAGTTTGTTATTTGACGAACATGCTGAAGAATTATCTTTTCCACAAATATACTTGGGGCAGTTCAGAGAATTTAAGAATGCGGTCACACCCTTCATGATGGCTACGAGTGAATTAAGGAGATCTGATAGACGTGGAGTAACCCCTCAACACTTATTGTACATGGCTATGAAAATAATGAGAATTAGAATTAGGGACTCTCTTCATATTGCATTCAAGCATGTCGGCCAAGATATTGCAATAAGTAAAGAGCAAATACAATCTGACGATTATATTCACGGCTGCATTGAAACTAATTTGGCATTCCTTCGATCTATTCCGAATTCAGCATACTATTGGGCAGAAAGGAAAAGAGATATTTTTGCTATGATTCGTCAATACGACAAGCCAACTGTTTTCTTTACTATAAGCGCTAATGAAATTGGATGGCCTAAATTATTACAATTGTTACATAATTTGAAAAATAATGCGAATATATCGGTTGAAGAGGCTGCAAATTTGCATTTTATTGAAAAAAGCACTCTTATTAATGAAGATGCCGTAACATGTGCTATATACTTCAATAAATTAGTCGGAATTATTTTAAAAATATTACAATCAAAAAGGCACAGTCCTTTCAAAAAATACAGGATTCTGCATTACTTTAAAAGAATTGAATTTCAACATCGAGGTAGTCCGCACGCGCATATTTTAGCTTGGCTTGATAATGCCCCAGAAGACGCTCTTAACAAAGATTATAATAAAGCTATCGATCTTATAGATTTTTTGATATCAGTGTCTGCTGCCGAGGCTTCTGGTGATATCCGATTACAAACTCACAAGCATACCTTTACTTGCTATAAAGGTATAGCATCGAGACGACAACAAAAATGTAGATTTGAAGCTCCGTTTATGCCGGTTAAGAAAACCATGATTCTGACGCCTATGCCAGATACAGAAAATGGTTTCCAGCAGTACAAGGCTAAATATAGTTCAATCCGAAAAAACTTGGAAAAATATGAATACAGTGGTTTTCAATCTTTCTACGATGAAAATAACATTGCTTCAGATGAAGAATATGTCAACATTATTCGAGCAGGAATTAATAGACCGCGAGTTTTTCCTAAACGTGAACCATGTGAAAAGTGGAATAATCCATTCAATCCCTTCATATTCAACGTCGTCAGATCCAACACTGATTTCCAATTTATAACTGAAGAATATTCTTGTGCAGCTTACGTGGTCGAATATGTTAACAAAACTAACAGAGGTGTTAGCAATTTACAAAGACAAATAATTGCAATAATGGATGAACATCCTGAGTTTAATTTATTTGACATGACTAAAAATATTAGCATTAATCTTTTGAACCACACTGAGATGTCGAGTCAAGAGGCTGCATGGTATCTATTGAGAGAACCAATGTCAAAGAGTTCAACCGTTATTACTTATATACCAACCATTTGGCCAGTCGAAAGGCATAGAATAAAGAAGACAATGAAAGAATTAAGTGAATTAGAAGATGATTCGATCGACATATGGAAGGAAAATTGGTTCGACAAGTATGAGAAGAGACCTGAAGATTTAGCAGGTATTTCTCTTGCTCAATTTGTTGCGAAATACTATAAAAATAAAGAGGGTAACTATGTACTCAGGGAAGAACCAAAAGTTATACGATATCACAATTATGATATGGGTACAGACTACAATGAGTATCGGAGAGAAATGGTTACTTTGCACCGTGCGTTCCGTCATGAAGAATCAGAAATTCTTCCAGAATCGCGATTTCTTCAGTTATACGAAGAAAATGAGGCACTTATTCTAGATCGAAGAAAAGAGTTCGAATCGAATCTTGATATTGAAAAAACATTCAAATCTGCAGGAAGTTATGTCGCGAATCTGTTTCTGATGATGAAGAGGAGATAAACGACGTCGTTGGTAGAATTCCTAATGAAAACCCATTCGCTGAATTATATAACAATCCAAACGCAGATTTAAATGATGATTTACGACTTGCGTTGTTTGATTAGCTCGGATCAATTGCTAGAAAGAAAGATAATATCTTACCTTATCCAGAATTTTATGGGCTTATGCGCAAAGCAAACGAGGAACAGCGAGAAATTTTGTTTCACATTATGCATCATTTAATATCCAACGACGAGCCAATGCAAAAACCGTTGTTGATATATTTGACTGGGCCAGCTGGTAGTGGTAAAACGTTTGTAATAAAAGCACTCATGAAGATTTATAATAGATTTTCCGACACGGATGGAATTTTCAACGCATACATTGCATGTGCTTCAAATGGAAAAGCTGCTACAGCCATAGGTGGAACAACGGTACATAATGCTTTAAGTATATCACTCTCAAGGCTGTTGCCAGTCAACATCGAAAAAGCTCATCAGTACAGACAGCTATTTGAGTTCATTAAGGTTATTATCATTGACGAAGTAAGCATGGTTTCAGCAGAATTATTAGAACAAATTAATGAACGTTTGAAGCAAATCACTGGCTTGTTTACAAAAGCTTTTGGTGGATTGGACGTGATCCTTATCGGAGAATTGCGCCAATTACCCCCTGTAAAAGCCACACCGATCTTCAAGCAAATTAAAAAAAAATACTGGTGAATCAATTTGGCGTAAATTTCATCAATTCGAACTCAAGAAGGTAATGCGCCAAGAAAATAGACTCTTTTCTGCCATTTTGACAAAAATCGGTGATGGTTCCATTCTAACAGAAGAAGAATTAAATATGATAGAATCCAGATTTGTAACTAAAGAACACGCACAAGCAGAATGTCCGGAAGGAACTAGACTTATGTTTACAAATAATAAGGTTAACGAATACAACAGTACAGTTTTGAACAGTTTTGAAAATAAAATTGTTTCATTGGCATCGGATGTTTTCATTGGTTGTCATAATGCAGAGCAAGAAAATTTTGTAAGACAGAAGTTACATAGGATGAAACCGGTGGAGACTGGTGGATTACCTTATGAACTAGTTCTAGTTCCTAACTGATCCTGTATGATAAATATAAACATAGATGTAGCTGATGGTTTATCTAATGGCACTGTAGGGAAATTACTACTCATAGAATATGATAAATATGATGAAATCACAAGACTTTGGTTCAAATTTTCAAAATCCGTTGGTCAAAAACGTGTAGCAAAATTTAGAAGCGACATTGCACGCTTGGAAATCGACAAAGACGCTGTTCCAATTTCTTTACAAACATCGTCAATACCACTCAACAAAAATAAAACTATAGTGGCAAAAAGAAAACATTTTCCGCTGATTTCGGCTTTGGCAATGACAATTCACAAATCCCAAGGAGGTACTTTCGATGCTATTGTTTATGAATACAATCGTTCTCATTCAAGAGAATTGGTGTACGTTGCGTTATCAAGAGTAACTAGTATAGAAGGTTTGTTTTTAGTCACTGAAGAAAACGCAAGGACGAGCTGGAAATTTCATCATGGCAGAGTAGGAAACGCACAGGTGGAAGAGTCAGACGCATCAAAAAATAAAAAGAGGTCAACAACTCATCGACAAGATTTATCAATTGAATTAAAACGATTACGTGAAAATCCTTTGCAAACTATCACCAAAAAACTTCTAGATTTTATTTCTAAGAATAATAGATTGTCTATTTTTTCATTCAACAGTCAAAGCTTACGTGCGCATGTAGATGATCTAGCAATTGACGCTCTTGTTAAAAAAAATGAATGTGCTAATTTTATCAGAAACTCATGTGGGTAACGATGAAATAATTGAGATTCCGAATTTCAACTTTGTTGCGAGTTTCAGAAGAAATTGTCGTCCAGCGGGAGGAGTAGCTATATATCAAAATAAGAACTCAATTCATTATTGCACAAATTATATGGATGTGCATGTGAAATACAATAGCTTGTTTAATGCTACTGTTTCTGATGTTGGTGATATTTGTATAAGTCGTTGCCACTCTGGTGATAATCAGTTCATTATTATGGTTGCTGTTTACATCTCTCCAAATAAGTCTTTGCGTGTTATACGAGACTTCTTGTACGAAAATTTATTTATTTATTCTCATGACGCATCTGCATTGCTTCAAAAAAAAATTGGAAAAAGCTTTAATAAATTGTCAATGATTTTGAGTGGAGATTTCAATATAAACTTTGCAGACGATAAAAATCAATCATTAATTGAATTTTTAAATAATGAATTTGGTTTAACTATGTCAAATGATCGCAATTTTAGCACAACGAAATACAAAACTACTATTGATGCGGTCTTTATTAGACACTTAAATAGGTTCGAATCAAAACTGTTTGTTTCTTACTTCAGCTATCATAAACCGATTGTATCAGTTTTAGAAATTTGCGATGATGATTCTGGTAATAACGATGGTGAAAAAGTCGTCGAAATTATGGATGGAAGTTGATTTTTCTGAGAGATAAAATTTAATGTAATATATAAATAAAGATATAATATTATAAATAATAACATATAAATTGTCATATTTGTGTACGATAGCGCAATAAATAAACATTGTATTCTACCTCATAAATGATAGTACTTTTGTACTTATAATTAAACACAACGTTAATATTTTTTTTTCTTAAACATAAAAGTTATGAATTTGCCTACCTGCTTTTAAAAACAATTTTTTTGTTTCATAATATGCTATTTGAAGCATTAAAACCTCTTTTTAAGTATTAAAACCCTCAACTTCTGTTATAGATCTGATAAACCGCTCTGCTATATTCCGTTTTCACAACTTGTAATTTTCTGTTAAAATATTCATATTAAGGAAATTTTTTATTAGTTTGGAAATTTAGCAGTATAACTAGAGATTTCTGAATCGAGATATTTTAACAAGTTTTTACGTAAAGTTTAATACAGAAACACTATCTTTTAAGACAACTGATCATTTTATTCATTCTACCATCAAGGGGTCTCTGACACCGATCACAGTATTTATGTAACAATTTTCGTCACAGAAATTAACGACCATTTGCGATCTCTTACGCCGCTGGTCTTTTTTAAATCTTTTTATTTATTTTTGAATTCTTTTACTGTTTAATTTGTAATTTTCAGTAAAAGTATTAATATTAGGGAAATTTACTAATGTTTCTACATAACTCATTTGTTTTATCTGAAATATAACAAAAGTTCGTTATAATGAGGCAAAAATGTTGTGTACTTTTACCCCAAATAATGGGATAAAAAAAGGTTGAGCAATGTTTTGTAAAAATTGCAATTTCTCACGAAATTGACAGATTTCCTGTTCAAGATAGTAATCTAACGGCTCTAATCTAATATTTTATTCACTCGTTGCACAAAGTTTAACCCAATGTATTCGTTAAAAATCAAAATTTATTTAAAATGCGTACTTTTAACCCCATCTACTCTAATTAGCATAATGAAAAAAAAACCCTTTCCTTTTAATGGATGTTTTAGAAATTTTTCTGTAAATTTAAAACAAAAATCTTCCTCAGAATGACCCATGCTTTGTACTGCTCTCTTCGCTACACACACACAAATATTCATATTTTATTTTACTTTTATAACACATATACAGTTTAATCTCAAAGCATATACACAGAAGTAACATTTGAAAAATCAGTTCAACCCGAAGCTAACCTGCAAGAATCTAAACGCAATCTGAAACTAAAGCAATCGGTTAACCCGATTTGTAGCTTAAATAGCAGAAGTCAATCAACCAACCAGACTCTACATTTAATTGAATATGGCAAGTAGGTGCTTCAGAATCTACATTTTCAATGATAGTAACGGAAGCCTGCCTGTAAATGAATGTTGTACCAAATTCAAAGTATGTTAACGATTTCTTTTTTATTCGCTGTTTTAGTTTTTTATAGATTGGGAAAATCTTACGACAAAGCTGCCTTTTTGTTGTTTTCTGTAGAATTTCTGTGGATGTATTGTTTATGTCGTATTCTTAAGTTAAGCTAATAAATATTTAAAGTTTCTTTTGTTTCTGTATCAAAGATATGCGCCATACTAACAAAAATGAAGAGACTTTAAAGACAATTTTAAAATCAAAGTTATTATAATCTATTCAGATATTTTCCAAATATCGATTAATATATATATATATATATATATATATATAATTAGAAAGTAAATATTAATAAGATTACATTGAATACTATCGTAAATGCCCTTCAAAAAATTGATTAGCATTATAGAAAGGCAAGAAATATTTGCAATTTTACTTTTCTGGTAAAATTAAAAATCAATTGTTTTTATATTTTGAATAGTTCAATCGATTTTAAAAGAATTGGTGTGAATTAATCATTTAAAAAATACTTCTGTGTATACCTTGCTTAGAATGTTAATAACATTTTAAAAAATATTGTGAGTAATAGAATATAAAATTATTTATAATTATCTCCATTAATTGACGTTGATCGTTATCATAATACATTTATTTGATTTTTGTTTAAGTTTTTCGTTTAGTCGGACAGTGGGAGGAATGGGACGGTTGGTTTTTCTTCCCTTCATGTATCAGTCTAAACATTTCATCAATCACTCACAAGATGAAGCAATGCAGGGCCGTAACTATAAACTTGGGGGCCCGGGGCAAAACTTCCGGGGGCCCCCAGGGAGGGCAAATTGAAACTTTGCCCCGGGCATAGTTTCTTTTCTCGCACACCATTGTTTAAATGTACATAGTATGAAAAGCCAAAAAATGACTAAAAAATGTAGAATTGGACAACTCTACTCGGCAGGCACTTCGCGGCGACGCCATTTTTGCCGATCCCACTGAAGTTAGCACAGGGAAGAAAATACGGACTTCTGATTGGTTGAATACTTTAAAGAGCATATTATTTAGGTTCATTTTTGAGTATATGTAACTTAATCATGCGTTTCTGTTTAAAAACCTTTTGAAAGATGGATTGTGAAATTTTTTTTCCGATTTTATGTATTTATTAATAGACTAGTTGACCCATCCGGCATTGCCCAGGACACGTTATGATAACCTTAAGCAAACAATTAACACTTTAGATCTACAATTAGTCAAAATTAAGCATAGGATATGAATTATTCGTTAAATAATATTTTAAAGAAATGCATAAAAGAATGAGTAAATGCTTTAAAAAAGGCCTTTGGACCTCATTAAAAACATCAGGGTATAGGTCCTGAAATAAGAGTCAACTTTAAATTTATGCATTGAGAAGGTTTGATAATAAGTGGGTGAAATATGCATGGAGAACAAAAATTTCAAGGTGCCTGAGCCGAGACCATAGGGTGTCTCAGGCTTTTAAATGGAATGTAAGAACATGGGAATAACTAAGTGAAAAAATAGTTCCAAAAATGAAGATTGGATTAACCCTTTCTTGCGCAGTGTTGCCGGGCCGGCAACACTTAATTTTAATTCCTAACTTCCAAACGGCACCAGTAATATTTTAATATAATTTTGATTTTAAAATGAAAGATTAAATTAAGGAATTCGTAATATCTAGACGAGGCCTTTATAAATTCCGGTGTCAATCCACAATTTCTCATTTTACTAATAGAATTTGCTTGCGCCGGAAAGGGTTAAGAGAGGGCAGGTTAATAGCAATTTATGGTACAAAATCTTCAAGGGGCTAGGAACTTATTTTGCATATAGTTGGGTATAAAATATTTTTTGTAGTTATTAAAGTAATGGAAGGACGCTAAAGCAATGTGAAAGAAAATTGCAAGCAATCCGGATCATTTTTAAAGAAATTGCGCCAAAGGCCCCAAGAACGCGATTAATATTCAAAATTGGTGGTAGCTAGACTATGGCGGTTTCTTAGTAGCTGATGGATTTAAGAAGTTGTTTTAAAAAAGAGTTAATTGAACCATTTTAAAGGGATTTATAATAAGGGCCCAAAAAGGACAACTGACAGTTAAAAAGAGGACCCTAACAGGAAAACATGTTAAAATATCTTAGTTACTTAGCTCTTTAGATCTACAATTAGTCAAAATTAATCATAGGGTATGAATTATTCATTTTAATAATATTTTATCGAAATGCACAAATTGATTCGGAAAATGTTTAAAAAAAAGGTCCTAGCCGCGGATGAAAATATGAGAATCTTGTCCCTGAAAGAAGAGTCCAAGACTCAAATTAAAAAATTTTGCACTGAGAAGGGGATAAATTTAAAGAGTGAACGATGTTTGCCTCACAAAATGTTCAGGGGCCCTAGAATGAGCCCTATGATTCCACAGGAGGCCAAAGTGTCTTATATGGAATGTCAAAACATTAAAATATCTAAATGAATAAAGAATCCTAAAAATGAAGATCGGATTAAAAGGAAACAATTTATTAACAATTTATTATTACAAAAACTTCAACGGGCCCCAAGGGGCCAGGAATTTATTTTGCATGTAGTTGGGTATAAATATATTTTTTTTAGTTATTAAAATGATGGAAAGACGCTATAACTATATTAAATAAAATTGAAAGCAATTTGGTTCATGTTTAAAGAATCAAGGGCCTCAAGAAAGCAACTGACAAACAAAATTAATGGTAGCTGAAGTTTGAGAAATTCTTTTGTCATTCATGTAATAAGTAGAGAAAGGAAAAAAAAAGATAGAAAAAAAAAACCTAGCGAATTGGACCATTTTTAAGGGAGCTATAATATGGGACCCTGTAGGGACCAACTGACAGTTAAAACCATGACCCTAATATGAAACCATGTTAAAATATTTTAGCACATAGCGCTTTAGATCTTTAATTAGCCAAAATTAAGCATATAGTAGGAACTATTCTTTGGAATGATATAATTTTTTAAATGTACCAATTGATTGGGCAAATGTTTAAAAAGGGGACCTAGGGTCCGAATAAAAACATCAGGTTTTCTGGATTGGTCCTGAAAGAAGAGTCCCAGTCAACTTTAAAATTTTGCACTAAGAAAATCGGAAATATAGGAAGTGAAATATGTTTATTTCACAAAATGTTGAGGGGCCCTGGGCTGGACCATATGATTCCACAGGGGAACACAGTGTCTTGTATTGAATGTCAAAAGATTAAAATATCTAAATGAATAAAGAATCCTAAAAATGAAGATCAGATTTAAAGGAAGCAATTTATTGACAATTTATTACTACAAAAACTTCAAGGGGGCTTGTACCGGGCCCCAAAGGGCCAGGAAATTATTTCGCATGCAGTTGGGTATAAAAATATTTGTGTAGTTATTAAAATAATGGGAAGACGATAAAACTATGTTGAATAAAATTTAAAGCAATTTGGATCAATTTTAAAGAAGCTGCACCAAGGGCTCCAAGAAAGCGATTAATATTCATAAAAAGTGGTAGCTGAAGTCTAAATTTTTTTTTTAATGTTCATGTCGTAGTTGGAGGACCTAAAATGTTGTTAAAAAAAGCTAGTGAATCCGACCATTTTTCAGGGAGCTATGATAGAGGGCCCCATAGGGGAAAACTGAGAAATATAATCAGGGCCCTAACATCAAAACATGTTAAAATGTTTTAGTACATAACTCTTTAGATCTTTAATTAGTCAAAATTAAGCATAGAGTATAAATTATTCGCAAGACTAATATTTTTTAAATGCACCAATTGTTTGGGTAAGCATTAAAAAAGGGCCCCAGAGCCCGAATAAAAATATCAGGGTGTTGGTCCTGACATAAGAGTCCAAGATTCAGCTTTAAAAATTTGCACTAAGAAGGTGAGAAATTAAGGGAGTGAAAAATGTTTAGCGCACAAAAAGATCAATGGGCGCTGGGTCGACCCTATGATTATCTAGGGGGCCCCAGTGTCTTATATGGAATGTAAAAATTTCAAAATATCTAAATGGAACAGGTATCCCAAAAATGAAGATCTAAATTAGTGGAAGCAATTTATTAACAATTTACTATCACAAAGACTAAAAGGGGCCCTAAAACGGGCCCCAAGACTCCAAGGTCATAACTGAAGAGTAAAAAGCAGAAAATATCTAAAAGGAGAAAGATACCTTAAAACGGAAAAGATTAGATAAAAAGGAGTCAAGCTATTAACAATTTGGCGCATAAAAATTGTAAGGGGCCCAAGGCCCTGGCCCTTAAAATTTTAAAAGTCTGAGCCTCAGGTGCAACAGGACCTGACTTGGACAATCTTCACCTAAAATTTCAGACTTCTATGTGCGGTAGATTTTGCTAACCATTGCAGTCACACACTCACATACACATACGCAGACATACACAAACAGAGCGTTTTGTTAACTTATTAGTATAGGCTATTTCCATGAGTACTTGTAGTGTAAGTCACAGGCTACGATTTTTGGCTACCAGTATTTTAGTACGAAAAAATGAGATTTATTTTATCGGCACATTCTCATTAATTGATTAAGGCCGAGCAGACTTTTCGAAAATAACGGTGGCAAACAAGCATAGCAATTATAAGGTAATGTGACTTACACTACAAAACCCATGGAACTAGCCTATAGATAAGAAGAAAGATTTTCTAGAATTTTTACATTATTCAGTCGATTAGAAATTCATATTTTCTTCCATATACTAGCTTCGGTGGGATCAGCAAACATGCTGGCGCGACATGACACATTCGACTCGACGTTTTGCTGTCTTCTGTAGAACTCCTTTTGCATGCGAAGCATAAGGAGTGTATTGACAGACAAGCAAAAACATCTATTCTAGCACTTTGATTTTTTTTATTACTAACTTTTAGGTACGTGCTGGACATTTTATAGGAACTTAGACTAGAAACTAAAATCAATAGTTTTTTTAACCATCAGTTTGGGGCCCCTCAGGCTTGGGGGCCCCGGGGCAGTGCCCCGGCTGACACGGCGGTAGTTACGGCCCTGAAGCAATGGTAGCCTAATCTTCAGTTCAAAAAAGTATTTGATCCGTGTTAGTTTACTATTGTAAGAAGGAAAAAATTATTTCAAGGATTTAAAGTAAATTTGCTTCTCATACTTATTATGCTAGCAATATATTAATGGTATGTTTATGCATAAATGCAATTATTTGCCTGTTAATGGAATATTATACTGGATATTAAACATAGTTTAAACTAAACGTAAAAGCAGCATTTTTAGGTGCGTTCCTAATTATTTAAATGCATAGCACTTATAGTTGTCGTTCAGTTTGTTTGTTTGTCTGTCTGTCCGCATATAACAGAGCTAAAAACTATCCAACAAAATCGTTTGAAAATTAAAATATATAATTTTTGCATAATTTCGTCGATTCATTTCAAATTTTATGAAAATCGGATGCACAATTTAATTACAGGGACAATTAAAAGTATTTCATCGCATTGCGGTCAATAGGAAAAAATAGTTTCAAGTACATTTTAATAATGTCACACTCTTTCGAATATAATAGAATTGACATGAATATATGAAGTAGATACTAAAATATGCATTCTATATAATCTATGATACAAAGGTTGTTTATTATTAATTTACAGGGCTACTCAAAAGTATTCCACTGCTTTGTGGTTTACGGGGAAACATTGTTTGGGGCGTGTTTTAATTATATTAAATTATTTCATATTTTATCAAATTAATATGCGTTGTTGCGGTTTAATACAAGCTACTTCCTATATAATAGAAACCAGATAGTATATACAGGAACACACAAAAGATTTCGACTATTATACTACACTATCTACCAAAAAGTATTTGTACACTTTCAGTTTTTGACATTTTGTCAAATATTTAAAAAAATACTGGTCGGATTCTTCTGGAACTTCAGAAATATAAAGATTATGTTTCACTTTATATTTATTTACATTCATTTGTTAAGCGGGTAATTAGGGGGCCGGCAAAAAAACAAAGAATAATAGAAATATTTGGGATCGCCCTGTACATGAAAATGCACGAAACAACTTATCGCTTTAGAATACAAATATATGAATACAGTAGAATATGTACACTAATTTTTGTGAGAATAGCATGTATATTTATGGCGATAGAGCGATTTTTTTGAAAAATTCAAAAAATTCTGGTATGTTTTTTGTTTATATCATGCTGGGTTTTTGACCAAATTTAACGAAAATTTCAGAAAAATTGGCAAAATGCATAAGAAAAAATGTAGCGCAATTGGAATATAAATATATTAAATATTTTATGGAATATGAGTAGTTGTATAAAATAATTTTTATCTGCGCATGCGCGAACTAGAAAAACATTTTTTTTACATCATTTAATAGTCAATTCTATGGGGTGACGTATAAAAAAAATCCAATCAAATATCGTGAAAATTCAAAAAGATATCATTATTTTAGTGAGATGTTTTTACTCTGCTCTCTAAAAACGGCTGAATCTTAAGGGATTCTCCACAAATTGACATTTTTTAATAACTGACTTTAAAAAAAAACTAGTATTGAATTAATACAATATATAATACAATATTGCTGCTAATAAGTACTTGACAATTGTGATAGAAAAGAAAAAGAGCTTTATTCGCATTCAGGGCCAAAACTAAGAGAGGGGGGGGGGAGAAGGGCATATGCTCCTGGCGCTAGGATGAAAGTGTTCCAAATGTATCTTTCGTTTGGCGATTTTTTTCATGGCTATGTTTAGCATAATATTGTTAAAATTATTATATCTGGGCTATGCTAAAGCATAAAAAAATCTAATGATGATGGCTTAAGTTCCCTGCCCCTACCCGCGAAGATGCTCACGAGCTAATGCTATTTCTATGGGGATGCATTTTTCTAACTCTTTTGCATTTGGACATTTTTAAATAACATGTTTTGCATTGGATAGCGGAAGTCCTTTTCAAGATCGCTCCGTGATTACTTTTTCAATTTTGGCGTAGATATTTTTATAATGTTTCTTTCACTTCCAAAAGCGGTTCTGAAAGTGAAACTAACTTTATAAAAAATATCTATGACTCAAATCGAAAAAGTAGTCAAGGAGCGATTTTGAGAGGGACTTCCGCTATCCAATGCAAAAAAAAAAAAAAAAAAAAAAAAAAAAAAAAATTGAAAATTTCAAAATGCGAAAGAGTTATTAGAAAAATGCCTCCCCACAGGAATAGCATTAGCTCAGCAGTGTCTTCGCGGGCAGGGACAAGGGCCTTAAAGATCCTGTTGAAAGTAGAATTTTTTTGATTCGGTTTAAAGTATCAAATTGGAGTATTTTAATAAAGCAGAATACGTTATTTTATATTACATATTTTAAGTTTTAAAATAAGTCGGCTATTAATAAATTGGAGAAATTTTCTTTGTAAATATGCTTTGCGAAGGAGGGGGAAAGGGGTACCTTCAAAATCCACGTTTGCCTCGGGAAAAAAAGACTGGTTTTGGCCCTGTTCACATTTAATAATTTGTAGATCCTCCTCGAGAGGCAATTACAGCTGCGACTCTCCTGGGCATGCTCTCAACTAGTCCTTGTATTACATTTAATGGTATTTTATTCCACTCTGTTTGCACAAGGCAGGTAAGCTCTTTTACTGATTTTGGGCGTGTGTCACCCGCCTTAATTCAACGATCCAACTCGTCCCAGAGGTTCTCTATTGGGTTCAGGTCTGGGCTCTGGGCAGGCCACTCGAGTCGATGCACTCCATTATCAGCATACCAATCCATGCTGGACCTCGCTACATGGCAGCTTGCGTTGTCATCCTGGAAATAACATGGGTCCAATCCATAGTATTGCCACAACGTAGGAAGTACACTGTTGTCCAGTATATTACAGTAGGCATCGGCATTGAGCTTACCATGAATTGGGACCAAGGGTCCTAGTCCGAACCAGGAAAAACAACCCCAGAACATAATTCCCCCTCCGCCAAATTTAACTGTGGGCACAATACATTCTGGTAGGAGGCGTTCTCCAGGCAGACGCCAGACCCAGACCCTACCATCAGAACGGTAGAGGGTGAACCTTGATTCATCACTCCAGAGAACCTGTTTCCATTGCTGTACAGTTAAAGATGAAAATAAGGAATTTTGCTTAGTGGCCACTGGCCGGTAGGTTGTCTTTTTTTAGTAGCCAGTTATTGCCTAGAGAGAATAATTTCTTTAGTAGCCAGTAAGTACATTTGAGTTACTGAATATTTAATGAGAAGATATATACGAGCATGGACTAAATAAGTAATATATGAACTAGTTAAAAATATTTTAATTTATATTGTTTGGAATAAACTTGAGATACTAATTTCAAATTTATTTTAAATTAACAGCAAAGTTATATGTAATATGCATATGTAGTTATCTACACAAGTCCAACTATGCTTAGGTACTTGCGTAGCTAACGACATAAATAAACCCAAACCCTCTTTTTTGTATTTATTTATCTAGAATTAAGATGTAACCCCAACCCCCCTCCAATAAAAAAAAAAAAAAAAAAAAAAAAAAAAAAAAAAAAAGTTTTTCCACCAACTAGCAGGTTTGATTTCAAAAAAACAAAATTCATAGCAAATTTTCTAAAAAATAAAAGGGGGGGAGGGGCTCTCATGAAATTAACATTATATGATTTTTCCAGAATATTTTAACATAATGTGCGTTTTTTTCTTTTTTGCGATCTCTTGATAAAATTTGCGCTTGTTTTCATGACTTTTTAACGAAAATCGTGTTCGTTATCACAATTTTTTGACGGTATTGCCGATCGTTATCGCGACTTTTTGGACAGTATTTGCATTAGTTATCATGATTTTTTGCTGGTAATTCGCATTCATTATCGCGATTTTTTCACGGTATTCGTTTGTTATCGTAATTTCTTGACGGTATTTGCTTTTTTTTTTATAAAATTCGCATTTTTTCGTTTGTTTTTACGTTTTTGGACGAAAATCATGATTGGTATCGCGATTTTTTGCTGATATTAGAGATTGTAAACGCAATTTTTTGACGGTATTAGCGTTTTGTCAATGCGATTTTTTTGGTGGTATTTGTGTTCGTTATCGTGATTTTTTTGCCGGCAATTCGCATTCGTTATCGCGATTTTTGACGGTATTCGAGTGTTATCATGATTTTTTGACTGTATTTGCTTTTTTCTCTATATAAAATTTGCGTTTTTTGCGTTCGTATTTACGTTTTTTGACGAAAATCGCGTTTGGTATCGCGATTTTTTGCCGGTACTCGCGTTTATTAACACGATTTTTTGACGGTATTCGCATTTGTTAACGCGATATTTTGACGGTATTAACTTTTTTGCATGTTTCTTTGATTAAATTCACGTTTTTCCCGTTTGTTTTTACGTTTTTTGACAAAAACCGCGTTTGTTTTCATTGATTTTTTGACAAAATACGCAGGTTTTTTTTTACAATTGCCTTTTTTTTCAATTTTATAAACATATTTACTGTTTTTTCGCGATTCTTCGACGATATTTGCATTCTTTTTGCGATCCTTAGACGATATCTTTTCGCGATACTTACACGAAATTCATGTTTTTCCGCGATCTTGTCAAAATTCGCGGGCGTTTTTTTCCGTAATTCTTTTCACAAAACACTTTTTGGAGAATCCTGCATTTGGCCGGTACTTTCCACATTTTTAGTCGCCAGTTTTTCACATTTAGACGCCGAGTGGCGACTGGCGAGTGCTTATTTTCATCTTTATGTACAGTCCATTGCTGGCGTGTTTTGCACCAACTTAACCGAGCTGCGCGGTTGGACTTGGTGATTAAAGGCTTATGGGGGCAGCACGGCCATAAAAATTAAGCAGATGAGCTTCCTTACGGATGGTATTCATGGAAACAACACATCCTGAAGCTTGTTGAAATTCTTGGCGTATGTGTAACATTGGTTGGTTGCGGTTCTTCCGAATTTCTCTAGACAGAACCCGTCGGTCTCTATCTCCCAGTTTCGTCGGTCTGCCTACTCTGCCACATTCTGACAATCACCATTCAGCTTCCATTTTCTAATCACATAAGCCACAGTCGTTTTGGGGTAATTAAGCTCGCTAGATATGTCGATTAAAGATCGGCCATTTCGGTGGTACCCGATGATCACACCTTTCTCAAAATCAGACAGCTCTGTTGTTCTTGGCATCATGCAAGCGATTGATGTCAGTGTTGTTTTCGACACCACATTTAACAGTGGAGAACTTGACGTATTTCAGGATCGCAGATATCGGCATTTGCGTAAGAGCCATTATCAATTATGTATCAATGGGTAGATTTGACACAAATGCTTCGATTTTTTATAATTATTTTTATCCTGAAATAGGTTCGTTCTGGTAATTATCTAAGAAAAGAAGTAAATCACCAGTAAAAAACGTAAATGGAGATTTGGCAATTTGCGTAAAATCTGACGTCATTCAACTGCTTTCAGAGACCAATTGAAAATCAGTTCACTCCTATCCACAATAACTTTCTGAATTTCCACGAAATTCGATCGGATTTTTTGATGGGTAGCTCCATAGAGTTCAATATTAAATTACGTTAAATGATAAATTTTATCGTTCACGCATACGCTGATTAAAAAGTATTTCATACAAATACTCATATTTTAGAAAACTTTTAATATATTTATATTTCAATAGCATCTTATTCTTTCTACTACATTTTGCGAATTTTTCTGAATGTGGCTTTATATTTGGTTGAAAATATTGCATGACAGAACATTTTAGAAAATATTTAATATATTTATATTTCAATGAATTTTGGTGAACTCCCCCCCTCCCTTTTCTTCTTTGCAAAGCATCTGCAAAAGTATTTGCAAAGAAAAATTTTCTAATTTATTAATAGCCGACTTATTTTAAAACTTAAAATATGTAATATTGATTAAAGTAGTCTGCTTTTTAAAAAAAAATGATACCTTAAAATCGTGAAACCGAATCAAAACGAAAAAAAAAAAAATCTGCTTTATGCGGGATCTTTATGCCATCATCATTAGATTCTTCTATGCTTTGGTATAGGAGAAATGCTTTGAATGGGACGATTTTCACAATATCATGCTAAACATAGACATGGAAAAAATCGCCAAACAAAATGTACATTTGGAACACTTTCATCCTAGTGCCCGGGGCACATGCCCTTTTCCCCCAACCCTCTCTTAGTTTTGGCCCTGAATATGAATAAAGCTCTTTTTCTTTTCTATCACAATTGTCAAGTACTTATTAGCAGCAATATTGTATTAGATATTGTGTTAATTCAATACTAGTTTTTTTTTTTTAAAGTCAGTTATTAAAAAATGTCAATTTGTGGAGAATCCCTTAAGATTCAGCCGTTTTTAGAGAGCAGAGTAAAAACATCTCACTAAAATAATGATATCTTTCTGAATTTTCACGATATTTGATTGGATTTTTTTTATAAGTCACTCCATAGAATTGACTATTAAATGATGTAAAAAAATGTTTTTCTAGTTCGCGCATGCGCAGATAAAAATTATTTTATACAACTACTCATATTTCATAAAATATTTAATATATTTATATTCCAATTGCGCTACATTTTTTCTACTGCATTTTGCCAATCTTTCTGAAATTTGCGTTAAGTTTGGTCAAAAACCCAGCATGATATAAACAAAAAACATACCAGAATTTTTTGAATTTTTCAAAAAAATCGCTCTATCGCCATAAATATACATGCTATTCTCACAAAAATTAGTGTACATATTCTACTGTATTCATATATTTGTATTCTAAAGCGATAAGTCGTTTCGTGCATTTTCATGTACAGGGCGATCCCAAATATTTCTATTATTCTTTGTTTTTTTGCCGGCCCCCTAATTACCCGCTTAACAAATGAATGTAAATAAATATAAAGTGAAACATAATCTTTATATTTCTGAAGTTCCAGAAGAATCCGATCAGTATATTTTTAAATATTTGACAAAATGTCAAAAACTGAAAGTGTACAAATACTTTTTGGTAGATAGTGTATATCCGAAGTCCTGTAACCTATAACAGCAAGATCTGAATATATTTAAATTTACTTGCAGTACGAATGCACCTCATTTGCTGCGCGATTTCATGTGCGATTTCCAACTTGTTGTTTTTAAAAGTAATTTAACACAAAACAATTAAGGGCGGAGAAATGGGACATGACAATAAAGGGAAGAATGGAACATGTTCAATTCATTTTTTTAAATAAGATGAATATAAATTGCTAACATGCAAGTATGTTAGGGGATAATATATTAATTAGAACATTAATAATATATTTATTAACTTTCAAAATGTAAATGAATTGAATTTATGAATTTTCAATGTCGTCTATGATTGACAATCCTCAATTTTCATTCCAGTCATGAAGCTAATCATGACTGGGAAATGAGTGGTTAGTCTTTGTTTGATAGCATATTTAACCGACACTGGACAATTTGTGTCTTTATAACTTCATTTTATTGCTGTCCCAATACCTCCTTGTTAGTGGGGGGGGGGGAAGGTATGGAACATATTTTAGAACTTACAATTTCTTTAATTTTAAAATAGCTTTTACATATGTATGTTTCTGATTTGTTTAAGGAAATTAAACAGCGTTTCACCTAGCACTCTATAAATTGAATTTTTTGTTTTGTGTTAAACAAAGTGGATTTTCTTACTTTTGTAGAAAGTGTCCCACACCACCACACTCTCTCCTATTATTTTAGGCTGCAACTAGAAAAATTATACATTTAATTAAAAGTATCAGTTTTTGTATCGATATGTTATTTTAAAACTAGGATAAATATGCTGGTGATCCGCTTCTTAGTTTTTGGTTCTGTAAATAATAACCAACTGAAAGCTTTTATTTCTTTCAGTTGGTTATTAGCCTCCCACCTAACCGGCCTAATTGAGACTGAGATTTAGCTGATTGAGCAAAAAGCCTGATAACTCACCCCCCCCCCCCCCCGAAAAAAAGGGAATAATATTGAAATAACCAATATCCAATTTAACAAGTTTAAAACAATTTAAACGGTTCCTTCAAAAATAGGGGCTGTACATGTATAATGTTATCAGTTTGGGGGGGGTGGGGGGGTGGAGGATCTGGTATTTGATATCGTTTGATATCTCTAGAGGGAGGGGGGTATTTTTGATATCGTTATCATTTTTAGTGCACTCAAAATTTGCATTTTTGGTTAATTTTTTTACATCTAAATAGTTTGTTATTTACACTGATCTTCATCTCTTTCTCCGTTTTGTGACACCAGACTTCTGGAATACATTTTTTTTTATATTTTCCCAGCTGTTGAGAACTGGTTAAACGGAGTCTGGTTATGAGGGAAGCTACTGTATATTCATGCATATAAAGCATTTCAGCTATACTTGAAAAAGTGGTAGCATATAAACATTTACAATAAAAAAAAAGAGGGAGCATCTTTACAACACAATTATTTGACCTGTTTAAATTTCAAAAGATAAAGAAGATGCAGACACTATCGCTAGTATTTTTCTGCATGTATGTGTATATATTTATGTCGTAGGAGAATTGAGAAATCCGGCTCCTTGGAAAGAGCCCGACTAATTAGAGAAGTTTTTTCGCTTTTCCAATCAGCTGGTTATTTTTCAGGTTTATTGTAAAAAAATTAACTAGATTTTAGGCTATTTGGAAAATAATAATTTTTTTCTCAATCAGCCTGAAATTTTTAGGCTTATTGCATATGAACCTATAAAGAATTAAGCTATTTGGAAATTATCTATTTAAAATTTTTTTCAATATTAAAGAAATTGTTTTATGATTTCGTTTGTCTGTCCGTCTATGCCTTAATTATCGTAGATATATTTGGATTATTTTGTAATTTTAATATGTTAATATTAATCCTAATTGTTAGAAGCGTTCTTTCAGCTATGCTATGCAATTTTAAGTTTAACAATTTTTTTAATATATTACGAGCATTTATAAATGCTAACTAACATATACAGGGCTAGGTAAAAGATTTTTTAAGCATTTATAAATATGAGCATGACTTACTTAAATATGATTTTTAAGTAAATTTGGAAATTTTAAGTTGAATTTTACTTAATACAGTAAAAGCTATTTCTAGAATATAAATAAAATCGTATACATGGCCGCAGAAAAAACTGGATAAATTATCGTCTATGCGCGATATTTCTAAAAGTGCTATTTCAATAGCTATAAAGGTTTTTTTCGCCTCAATCAAATTTTATACGTGACATGTATAGAAATCTGTAGGTAAAAACTAGACTCTCTAAAATAGTAAATAAATAAACCTATTGATGAAAACTGATGACAGTGGTTTTCACTATATTGTGTGTTTTGTTTCTAAAGTAAATTACAATCATTCTGCATCCTACCTCCTCTGTGTATTGTTGGGGAAACATTAAGAATCTGCCACATCTGCAGATGAAATGAAGTACCGACTTTAAGAATTTATAAGTACTTTTACAAAACATAAACTTCACTTAATAAATTAAGTCAAATATGTACTGATTAGAAACGAGATACTTTTTTATTAAATAAAATTTTTTGTAGGAAACAAAATTATTTGATCAGCAGTAAATACATCGGAACTTACCATTCTCACTAACCTTGGACACTCATTCGCGTTAATGATACCTATCAATAACAGTTTTCTTATAAACATTTACAAAGATTTTAAATTCTTGCTAATATTTTTTAACCTATAAGTATGCGTAAATATTCACTATCTTGGACATATTTGAATAAACTGGATGAAATAAGGCTGTTCTGACAAACAGGCTATCATTTTCTAATTAGCCTGAAACTGCATAGGTTCATTACAATGCGTCTGAAAAAAAAATCAAGATGGTAGAGAAAAAAGAAACATCACGCATCGAGTATAGATTATGCAATACTTTCAAAATACTTTACAGTTTAATAAGGTAAATAAGATACCCAAGTAATCATTTTGTGCAGCGCTGTATTTCATATGTAAATTCACAAATATTCTATATAGTTTATTAAAATTTAGTTTAGGTACAAAGCGCAAAATAGGAAAAACGGAAACTTAATATTTGGGACAGAGGTGAAAACTGAGAGTTTATATTCTAAACTTTTTCAAGCGTAGAAAGAATACAAATTTGTAATTTTCTAATTTTTGAAAATATTTTTGTAGGTGATTCATGTATAAAACAGCTAGTGCATGAAGAAAGAAAATAATGTAAAATTGATCTCTCAGGAATTCCTTCAATCATCAACACATTTTGAGAAAAGTCACTTAACATAATTTCATTTTGCATGCGCAGCACTTTAGAATCAAGAATATAATTGTTTAAATTTCTTGCATACCTTTAATTTAAAAATGTTTTATTGTACGAATTGCAAATTTCAAACACATTTTCAAAATAAATATGTGATGCATATGAGTATTCATCGGAATATACATAATTTTAAATTTCCATGTGGTGTACGCAAATGTCAAGCAAATTTCACATCATACTAAGCATTTCGGCAGCATATGTCACGATACCACTCATATTTGAAACATCAGGTAATTAGAGATAAAGGCCTATTAAATTTGAAATGCAATAAACCATTGTGTAAGAAAACATTTAAATCTGCGCACCTCTTAATATCTTATTTCAAAAAACATATAAGAAACAATCACACTGTTAGATGTTGCTTTAAATCTTGTTTCGAAATTTTTAAAAATGTATCTTCTTTTAAATCCCATATTTCACGGTGTCATAAAAACTATGATTCAAAATCTATTGCTTCTGCATTTCTGTAAGAAAAATTAGAAAAAATTACTCATATTGATAATAGTTTTCAAAATGTAAGTTCTGAAATTAACAATTATGTGGAAAATGAAAATGATGATCAAGATAATTTGACTTTGAAAATGAATATGACAAAAGAGATTGCGTTATTCACACTTTTGTTAGAAACAAAATGCCTTGTTCCATCAGTGACCGTTCAAAAAATTATAGAAGAATTACACATTTTACTGCTATCAGAAGAACAGTCCTTTCAAAATCTCTTTGAAAATAAACTTCATTCAATTGAAAATTTAACACCTAAACAGAAAGATGCAATTGTTGATGCTGCAAAAAAAAAAGCAAAATAATTAATCCAGTTTTATGCCCAAATTCAGGCTCCATGAGCACTATAGACAATCGTCAAAATTTTCTTAAAAGACATTTATGTTTTATTGCATCAAAAGAAATTGTTTTAGGTAGAAATAAATGGAACAATTTGGAACACTACCATTATATATCAATAAAAGATAGTCTTTGTTCTCTATTAAAAGATAAATCTGTAATAGAGCAATTAATGTTTTCAAATAAAATAGATACAAGCATAATACCAACGTTTTCAGAAATAATGAGTGATATTCATGATGGATCCGTTTTTAAATCTAACAAAATATTTGAAGATAAAATTATCTTGCAGATCATTCTATATCAAGATGCTTTTGAACTGGTAAATCCTTTGGGGTCTGCTAAAGGAAATCAAAAGTTGATTGGAGTATATTTTACTTTGGAAAAAAATTTCCACCAAAATAGATCATCAGTTGAGCATTTGCAGCTTGCACTGCTCTGTAAAGAAAAAAAACTTGCAACTTTTTGGGGCTGAAAAAGTTTTTGGTGCATTATTGCAAGAATTAAAAGAATTAGAATCCGGTATTGTACTTGATTAAATAAAAGTAAGAGCTGTAGTATTTTGAATTTCTGGGGATAATTTAGGCCAACGTTATATTGGAGGTTTTTCAAAATTTTTCATCGTCTAATTACATGTGCCGTTATTGTCTTTTAAAAAGAAAGGATTTTAAGAAAATGAGAATTCCTGTATTAAATGCACAAAAAAGAACACCAGAAAATTATGATCGTGCAGTACATAATCTTCATAGCAATCTGGAATTTGAAGGAATTAAATATAAAAGTATTTTTAACGATTTACAATATTTTCATGTCAGTTCTCCAAGCTTGCCATCATATATAGGTCATGATATATTTGAGGGTATCGTACCTTTAGATTTATCACTATATGTGCATTATTTTGTTAAAAATAAGAAGTGGTTTACATATAGTTCATTAAATAATTTAATACAAAGAACACATCTTAAAGAAAATGATAATAGCAGTAAGCCAGTGCAGTTTAATATAAATAGTAAAATGTTAAGTGGCAATGCATCAGAAAATTGGTGTACTCTCAGATTCTTCCCAATCATTGTATATAATTCTGTTGATACATCTGATACTGTCTGGAATTTACTATTACATTTAAGAGAAAAATAGTGGAGTTTATAGCCGCACCAAAAATTACGCATGCCCAAATTGCATATTTAAAAGTTTTGATTGAAGAATATTTAGAACGGAGAATTAAATTATTTCCCAATAAACAATTAAAACCTAAACATCATTATCTCCAGCACTACCCAGCGTTGCTTTACCAATTTGGCCCATTAATACGACTATGGACATTAAGATTTGAAAGTAAGCATTCGTATTTTAAACGTGTAGCAAGAAGATGCCAAAATTACAAAAATATAACAAAAACACTAGCTGTTAAACATCAAATGCTTCAGTCCTTTAATTTTAATGGCACTTTTTTCCCAGAACCATTAAAATTTAGAAATGGTTCTGCTTTTTATCTAAATTTATATGATAGCAGGATTCAAAATGCTGTTAAATCTTTATCTTCATCTGATGATCTTTTCATGACCGATAGAATTGATGGATTTTTATACAGAAATGGGTGAAATTCAATTCATTTTAATTAACCATAGCATTCCATATCTTCTCATTAAACACTGGAAAGGTATTTGGTGGTCAGAGAGAGGCATGTTTTCTATACATCCCAATAATACATTTAAACTGATAAAATATTCTAGCCTGATGGACTTTTATCCCCTCTCCTGTTACACAGTAGAAAATAAGTAATTTATTGTATTAAAGCATAAAGTTGCACACTGAAACTTGCTTCTAAGCCGAATGTTTAAATTTTGGTATGTGTCTGTGTACATATAATTACTAAATATAACTTTTGTTACTACCGAGGTACACAATAAATAATAAATTGTACCTTTTATAATGAAATTAATTTTTTTGTATCAGTATCTGGTTATAGTTATTTACTATTAGTACATTTTCAATATATTTCATGCAATTATTAAGTGTAAAGAACTTGAGAATTAATATTCTAGTATCAAAATTTAAATTATTATTATAGCATTTTTACTACATTTTTCAAGATGGAAGATATTATTAAAAATACTGCTGCAGTTGCATTAGGTAGTGTATCTAAAAATTTGATTGAAGATGTCATTAGAAGAATTGTTGATGAAGTTGGTGTAGAAAGTGAGGATGATTTGAAACTCTTAAAAGAAACAGATTTGGTTTCATTATTGAAACCAATACAAGCCCGAAAATTATTAGCTCTTCTACAAAAAGGTAAGGTTGTGTTTTATGATCCAATTACTTTAGAATAGTTTTAAAATATATATTATGAAACTGTAGGCGAGAGAAGAGGATATATTTCAGCCGGGGGCACATGTGAACATAATATTTTATACTAAGATAATTTGAAATAAAAATTCTTGAAAATTTTTCAATAGTACCAGTACAGTTGTAATCTACACTAAACTTTTAGAACAATGAGTATATTTGTTTTTGTGTAGTGAAAATTTCATTGTTTTAGCAGATGTTATATACAGTGGCAGTCAAAATTTTCCGGCCAATTAGTTTCTTTGATTTATTTACCTGAAGGTTTCAGATAAGAAGAAGTACAATTCCTTCAAAAGTTAAGACTATGTTTGAATGTCCTTGGCCACGTGATCATTTTGATTGGATACTGAAGACACTTCATGGAAAGGAGCAGAATTCGAAATTCCCAATTATTACGCCAATAAAATGTATAATTATCACTTTGAGATTCCTCTTCATATGGGTACACTTACAAATTAACTAAAAAGAATTTCTGGCCGGAAAATTTTGACCTTCAGTCTATATAACTTCAAGTAAAAACACAATTTAAATTAATCATTATTCTGATTATTTTGGAACATAGTATGAACATTCAAGTAAGCTTATAGCATTTTTTTATTCAATTAATAATTTTCTTTTCAGGTTTGACATAAGTAATATAAAGGGGCACTTGTAAACAAAATATCTGAGACAGATGTGAATAATTCTTATGTGGCTCTCAGTAGTATTATTATCCTTATTGTATTACAAGTTAAAAAAGAATATATAGTTAAAATTAGTATTATTCAATTTTATATAATAAATTTATGAATGCTTTACTAATTTTTTCCTTAAAAAAAATTACTTCCAGTAATTAGTGTTCTCCGAAGATGAAGCCACATTTTCCCATAGGTTTGTATTGTCAAAACAGAAAATCGAATTTCTCATTTGTAAATTATAATATCATCAAAAGGATAAGTTTCAGATAGGGTCTTTAAAACAATTTCTTTGTTAGGAGCTACTTCTAGAAAAAAAGAGAGAAAATTATTCTTTTTTTTTTTTTTTATTCTCAAATCTAATCTGCTATAATGAATAAATATCGATAAATTTTAATTTTGTAATCATTTTTTAATATAGCTTTTAAAAAAGCGTTTTAATTGTCCTATTTGAAACGGTTATAAGTAAAACGGTTTAAGATAATCTGTTTTACAAGCGATCAAATAGAATTCTTCTTTTGGCCATACAAACCTATGGAAAACATGAATTCGTCTTCGGCGGGCAGTGATCACCTTAATGCTTGGTTAACAATGTTTTGTTACGTAATGACTAAAAGACACAAAATTCTTTATTTTATTTAAATAAAATGTATTTTTATATTAGTTAACTTATTTTCCTAAAGCAGACTCTTAACATAATAAAATAGTCCTTATACTGCATTGTCTAAATATTTCTATTGTCTATCCAATAAAGTTATTTTCTGTAGTATTGAAGCACTGTAGGTTGTAAAGTGAGAAATGAACGGTTTTTTGCATTTATCTAGTATTCATAATAAGGAAACTTGGTAAAGATATTTAAGAGCAAAACAGAAAGAGTTTCCATTTCTCAAAAAATGCATATGTGATGCAGTGTCTGTTGTGATTAAAGACACTGTTTATCTTCAGGCATGTGATAAGGCATATGTTTTAAAGCCAAGTATGCTTTTCAAACGAGAATCAAAATTTTATATGATACACAAAGAACTAAAAGAAATAGATCCTCCTACATTGACAATGAAAAGTAAATTTTGTAACAAGTATGCAGCCAGGTATGTATTCACAAATGAGCTAGAGATTCTTTTAAAAGGATATCTAAAAATTCCCTTGTTGAGGTCACAAACATAAAATCAGTAAAAATTCATGAAAAATTTCCAGTGTTAGCAAGAAGTTTGGCACAGAGATATGTTACAATGGGAGAAAGACTGCAGCATCATAAAGATATGGAAATTTTTTAAACTGCAAATTAAGATACAGCGTATATCAAAACGTATTTAATCCTGATTTAGAGATAAAGCAGTTATCTCGGAGAAGTAAGTATGATTATGGAGTGAGACCACCGTGCACTGCACTACAAATTTTCACATATAAAGGTGTCAATAAATGTTTGTTGCAACAAAGCCTATTCTTCCAAAAGCGCGGCATTTTAACTCCTGGAGGCTTTTGAGAAAGGGGTTACGCTGCGCAAAGGCTCTTCCTAGGCATATTCAATAGGATTAAGATCCGAAAATCTCGAGGGGCAATTCATACGGCGGATATTTTCTTCTTTAAGAAAATCATCAACAATCTGAGCAACAATGTGAGCTCATTAACAATGTTATGCTTCACATTATATTCCGTAAACATGAAGTTCATGCCTACAGAACCCCAGAACAACGTCAGATAAGCTTAAAGACTAATCCATATTTCCCGGTTGACAATCGTGTGTGTTCTTTTACCTGCATAAAACATCAGAGCCTTGTTGTGGAGATGAGGACATCAGTCTTGAACACAACAAGTAAAGCCATTTATGTTTCAGTGATGAATCGAGACTCTCCACATAGAGTGATTTTTGTCAAATCTCTATCTGAAGAGAACATGGGGCTTACTATCATCTCCGCTACGTAAAAAAATCGATAGATTTGGTAGCAAAAGAATCCTTGTCAGTGGCGACATTAATGTTCGCAGTTGCACACCACTACACGTCTTCGATGCGATTACTATCAATGCACATCGCTATTGATGTGAGGTCTTTAAAACCCCAGTGATATTGTTTCGTGGTACTGTAATCTCAGATTTCATGTTTATGGACGATAATGGGAAGCTCCTCTCTCCACATTCTTGATGATTTTTTTGGAGAAGAGAATGCTGACTGCTGATACTTTTATGTTGATAATTGACAAAACGATCGTAAATTCGAAGTTATCAAGAATCGGGGCTTTAACTAATTTCTTTGCAGTTTTTTTTTATATTTAACATCAGATATCCTGATGAATTAAAAATAACATTGGAATTTATGCAAAGGTAAGTATTTACTAAGTCCTGTCTGGCCAATTAATTATCATAATGCTGACGCATTCAAAAATTTCACAATGTTAAATGTAAATATATATATATATATATATATATATATATATATATATATACAGGGTGTTTCTAAATTCATGGTACAAACTTTAAGGGGCGATAGTACACATCAAGACAAACTATATTAAATAGGAAACTAAGGGTTCCAAACGTTTCCGAAGGAGATAGGCGCCATTTAAGTTTAGGGTCCAAATATTCAAATAATTATAAAAAACAGAAGAATTGGTCGATTCGTTTGCGGTTTTCACTAAAACTATTCTTTATGTCAGTATTGTCTTGAAAATAAATTATAAATTTCAAAAAATGCCAATAGAAGGCGCTTTAGACTTTGGAGTAACGAACAACTATTTTTTACCGTTATTTTTTGCATCTCATTAAATTTTTTTAGAAGCTTAGACATAAACTTAAATTTTGAGCTCAAAATCTAAATCTTTGGGAGTGTTTAAGTAGCGCAAACGGAACTGTGGGGGGAGGTTCAAATTTCAAATGATTATAAAAAACGGAAAAAATTGGTCAATTAATTTGCGATTTTCACTAAAATTATTCTTTATGTCAGTATTGTCTTGAAAATAAATTATAAAGATAAAATTTAAAAAATGCCGATAGAGGGCGCTTTAGACTTTGGAGTAACGTACAACTATTTTTTACCGTTATTTTTTGCATCTCATAATTTTTTTTTCGAAGCTTAGACATAAACTTAAATTTTGAAATGAAAATCTGAATCATTGGGAGTGGTTAAGTAGCGCAAAATGAACTGTGTTTAATGGGGGTGGGGAGGTTCAAATTTCAAATGATTATAAAAAACGGAAAAATTGGTTGGTTTTCGCTAAAACTATTCTTCATGTCAATATTTCCTTGAAAATAAATTTTAAAGATAAACTTCAAAGAATTCCGTTAGAGGGCGCCTTAAACTTTAGAGTACCCAACAATTATTTTTAACCGTTATTTTTTGTATCTAATTAAATGCTTGCAAATACTTAGACTTAAATTTTGAGCTCAAATTCTAAATCGATGGGAGGGGTTAAGAAGCGCAAATTGAACTGTGTTCAGGAGTTGAAAAGTTACTCTCCCCACCCCTCGAACACAAGTCAATTTTCCGCTACTTAATTACTCACAACGATGCAGATTTTGAGCTCAAAATTTAAGTTTGAACTTTTACAAGAATTTAATTAGATACAAAAAATAACGGTTAAAAATAGTTGTTGGTTTCTCTAAAGTTCAAGGCGCCCTCTGAAGGAATTTTTTGAAAAGCATATTTAAAATTTATTTTCAAGGAAATATTGACATAAAGAATCATTTTAGCGAAAACCCACTAATTTTTTCGTTTTTTATAACCATTTGAAATTCGAACCTCCCCACCCCCACTGAACACAGTTCACTTTGCGCTACTCAACCACTCCTAACAATTCAGATTTTCGTCGCAAAATTTAAGTTTATTCCTAAGATTCTAAAAAAGTTTATGAGATGCAAAAAATAATGATAAAAAATAGTTGTTCGTTACTCCAAAGTCTAAAGCATTCTCTATCAGAATTTTTTGAAATTTATCTTTATAATTTATTTTCAAGACAATACTGACATAAAGAATAGTTTTAGTGAAAACCGCAAACGAATCGACCAATTTTTCTGTTTTTTATAATCATTTGAATTTTTGGACCCTAAACTTTATTGGCGGCTATCTCCTTCGGAAGACGTTTGGCGCCCTTAGTTTCCTATTTAATATTGTTTGTCTTGATGTGTACTATCACCCCTTAAAGTTTGTACCATGAATTTAGAAACACCCTGAATATATATATATATATATATATATATATATATATATGTAATGATTCGACGAGATCGATGTTCCATAACAATGTACAAGTTCCAGTGGCACACCATCTATGAGGCAGAACAGATTACTACTACCAAGAATCAACAGTGGGACGAGCTGAGCAGTCGCTCCGGCAATTTGACCAGCAGTGGATGAGTTTATTGGGCTATTTCCCCATAAGAAAGTTCAATCAAGCAGTCTTTAAATTAATTTTATTAGAACTCATAAATAAGTTAAGTTCTTTCACGCAATCACCTTGGCACTCTCACCGAATAACTTCCACTTCACCAACTCCGTGACTAAGCTACATTCCACAATATTAGAATTTTGGGGAGAAAGAAGAAACAGCATCCTAATAATTTTTGAAAGTCAATCGCATTCTCGGGAAACATGACATGGCTTCCGAGTAGTTTTTTAAGAAAAAATGCATTCTAATTCAGCGGAGCAATAAAACGCGCGTCTTGATAGTTTAAAGAAAAGGTGCATTCTACTCTCCTGAAAAGCCAAATGAAAAAAATCATTTTCACGACAAAACTAGCGCCCTCCTACTCCGCGTCAATCATTTTAAAAATCCAATCAGGATGGACTCGAGCCTCTAACGGACAAAATGATCAATTCTAATTGGCCGTAATAGGCGGTCTATTGGCAAGAACTATATTTTTTCCTCGGAACACTAAGCCCTTTAGCAACGCGTAGTAACACTTGTCACGCGATGTTAAAAAATAAAAAATAAAATTAAAATCGCAGGAATATGCCAGAAAGTAAAAAGCTTACGAAATACTTCCCGCCTTTTTGAGAAGCAAGAAATAATTTATTAATAACTAAAGTAAGAAAAAGAATTTTAGCTGTTACAAGTTACGAAACTAAGATTGAAATATGTTCCACAAATTTAGAATTGAAGCTAAGAGAGAATAAAAAAAAATGGCGCAAATTTTTTTTTTATTACAAATCCCCCCTCCCAGAAAGACGGGTGAAAAAGTAGGTCTGAGACCTGCAATTTCACAGAAAGGGAGATGATGCAGACTTAGCTCACGAAGTTGTTGATATAAGTAATAATAATTAGATACTGAATAAAAAAAAAATTTAAATTAATTTCTCTTTTTTATATAAATATAGAATTCAAATTTAAAAACACCAAGGTGATGCGTGGAATAACTTCAAATTTAAATACAATAAAATAGGCTTCAATACAAATACAAGATATAATCTTGTTTAAAGTACACATCAAAAAGTAATTTGAAAATATAAGCAATTACCCATAGTAATAACATAAAAATGAAACATAAAAATGAAAAACAATAACGTTAAATTCTTTTTTAACAATGTCAAATCTAGAAATCAATTTTTAAAAGTTTGTTTCAAAAATCCTCTTAAAGTCATATTTGGAATGGCATAGTTCATTACCTCATTTCAAGGATGTCTAATTCATTTAACTGTCCAAATTCATCAGCTAACATTATAATATTAGTTCAGTTTTTGTGTGAGTAAGTCCTTGAACATTCATAACAGTTCCATTTTGGAATCTTTGTGAAAATACTTTTATAATTGTATTTTTAATTAATAACACATTTTATAATATAGTAATAATAAAATTTAACAATGTAAATAATAAACAATATAATTAAGAAACATAATAAGGAAAAATATCAATAATAATAAATATCATAAGTGTAAGTAAATCTCATAATGGGTATAAGTAAATCTCTTAATAAGTAATAATAAATATCACAAAAGACATTCTTTAAATACTTAATCTCGTTTATCTCATCTCATATTTTTGGGATGAAATATAGAGAGAAGTGGAATAAAATAAAAAATGCAATCAACTATGAAATCATTTACTTAATCTGGTAATCCGAGTACAGGATTAAGTAGGAATATGTACAAAAAAAAATTAAAATATAATATGATAAATTAAAATAAAATAAAGATAAATAAAAATTTTGTTCATGTTTGAGAATGCACGTGACCTTTAAACTACTAAGATTCTTAAAAAGAAATATTAATAAATGATAAAAATAAAAAACAAGATCTATTCATGTCAAATAATTACGCAATAAATATTCTCTTGGTGTGATAAAACATTGCAAGATGCAAGTAGGAAAGAGAAAAAGAAACAAAATTATATTATAATTGACATGTACTTGGACTGGAATGCAGAAGCAAAGAAAGAGAGAAAGAAAAAAAAATATATTAAAATAAAGTGATAAAAATTTTGTTACTTGGCAAATAAATAATTTAATAATTGATAGATTAAATTTAATATTACAAATAGGTTCAGTTGAAAGAAAAAAAAATATATTCTAAGTAGAGTAATTCAGTACAGAATAAGAAATTTCCACTTTGTTCGTCTACGCCGGCATAAATAAACAAATATAAAAATTTCCAGACAAGTGACACTCTCGCTGCAGTCAAGAGATATCATTGCCATTCTGTGAGAATTACAGGATATTATCTGAATTAAAATATGAAAAGAAATTTACTGTTTAAGAGAAAAAATTATAAAATGATAAACTAGAGATATAGTTTAAGCTACAGTTTTTACCTGAGTTTGTTGTTGTTGATTAGGGGGTTGTTGCTCATGACTTAATTTAAATTTATCAGGGGAATAATAAGGCCTTAATTTAGATACATGTACTATTTCTGAACTTTTGAACTGGTTTTGCCTATCAATTTCAAAATTTACTTCGGATAATTTGTTAAGAATTTTATAAGGGCCACTAAATACTTGTGACAACTTTCTAGTATTAGGGTACTGAAATTCTTCATAGATAACTAGATCTCCTATTTTAAATTTTGGTTCGATATAATCTTTATCATAATATCTTTTATTTTTTAAATGAAATTCATCAGTTCTTGTTTTAGCAATTTTAAGTGCTTCATGAACAGGGGGATAATAATTTTGTTGTAAGGGGGAGTCATAGGGTAATTGGCCAAAAAGCAAGTACGCAGGTGGAAATTTGGTAATAGAATGGGGTGTATTATTATATTCATTAATTACCTCAGTTAAAAGCTTAGTCCAGGGAATTTTAGAGGTAGTGGAGTTTACTTTACATTTTAATCTAGTTACTATTGTCTGATTTACTCTTTCACATTTCCCATTCGTTTGTGGATGATGGGCAGTGGTCAAACGTTGTTTAATATTATGATTTCGCAGGAATTTTTTGAATCTTGAAGAAGTAAAAGCAGCATTCCTGTCACTAAGTATTTTTTGAGGGGACTGTACACTTGAAATCTTACTAAAACAGAATAATTGTTGAGGGATTTTGATATTGAAAATTTGTTTCAGACAATTTGTATAAGTTTCTATAGTGACACTTTTGGAAGGAAATGCCCAAACATATCTTGTGGCATGGTCTATTATAATATGGAGATATTTTTTTGTAGAATTATAATAATTGAACCCTCCTACAGTATCAACAGACAGACAGTCAAAAGGTTGATCTGTAGTGGGCATAGCTTGTAATAAGCCAAATTTTTTCTGTCTAGGTTTTTTATTTTTCTGGCAAATATCACAGTATTTAACAAAGTTAGTAATGTCTTGGGTCATATCTGGCCAATAATAGTTAGGAGAAATTAAATTTTGCATTTTTTGAACACCAGGGTGACCAAACTGTTCATGAGCAACATTAAGCAATTTTTTTCTTAGGGACATGGGAACTACCACTTTACGAAAACCTTTTCTTTTAACTATAATCAGTCCATTGTCATTAATATAATTTGATCCACACACATTTTCTTTTTCTTGCATCTCAATAATCTCTTTAACGTCAAGAAGAAAAGTAAGGGGCTTACAAAAATGAGAAATAGGGTTTCGGGACAACATGTCGGCTTCGACATTTGTAGATCCCTTTAAGTACTCTATTTTGTAATCGAACATACTTAACTTCAATGACCACCTAAATAATCGACCTCTTAAATGTTTGACATTTTTTAACCAAACAAGAGATGCATGATCAGTATGGATGGTAAATTGTACACCGTGAAAGTAATGATAAAATTTATCTAAAGTATCAATGATAGCAAGACACTCTAGTTCGGTAATGAAATAATTTTTCTCATAACTTCTCAATCCTCTAGAAAAATAAGCAATTGGATGTAAAAAGTTATTATGGTCGGGTTGTTTAAGAACTGCACCTACCGCTACCTGAGAAGCGTCAACAAACATGTGTAGGGGTAATTTTGGGTCATAAATCTTTAAAATTGGTTTAGCAATGAGGGCATCTTTTAATTTTTGAAAAGAGTTTTGACATTCAGTATTCCATTCCCAAATAGTATCTTTCTTAAGTAATTTATTTAGGGGGTGTCTAATTTCAGCATATTTGTCAATAAATTTATGATACACATTTATAGAACCAAGAAATCTTTGTAATTCTTTAGTGTTAGTAGGAGGTTTTAATTTTTTAATCGTTTCTATATTAGTATTAGCTGGAGTTAAAGTTCCATTTTGGATTTCATACCCTAGAAAATTGATTTGTTTTTGAGCAAAAGTACATTTAGATAATTTTAATTTAATATTTTCTATTCGGCATAAATCAAAAATTTGGATGAGATGCTGTATGTGTTCATCTATTGATTTAGAAAAAATAATTATATCATCAAAATAATAACAAGCAAAGTCTATTTTATATTTTGTAAGAATTCTTCTAATTGTCCTGTTGAAAATTGGGGGGCCTACCTTTACACCAAAGGGGAGAACATTCCATTCCCAGAGCCCACAATTAGTAGTAAAGGCTAACTTTTCGGAATCGGCTGGGTGAATAGGTATGTGCCAATAGCCTGAGGCTAAATCTAGTGTAGAGAAATATTGGGCACCACTTAATTTGTCTAAAATTTCATCTATTCGGGGTAAAGGTTCAGCGTCATTTTTCATGATAGAATTTAATTTTCGGTAGTCAACACACATTCGGGTTTTTTTACCTTCATCTCGTTTATTTACTAACGTAACTGGAGAAGAGTATGGGCTATAACTTTCTTTAATTAACCCAGCAGCTAATAATGATTGGATTTGCTGAGATATTTCTTTTTCATCAGCAGTGGATGTACGATAAGGCCTCAAAGATATTGGTAGGTCAGATTTAAGATAAATACGCTGAGGTTCAATATTAATTCTCCCTACATCATATTTATTTTTTGCAAAAATATCTAAATAATCCCTTAAAAGTTCCCTTACATTTTTATTTTGAATAGCATTCAGATCCCCCAATAGATTATAATCATCATTATTAGTTCGCGACAAGGATTGAGGAGTTATGGTATTTCCATAATCGGGTTGCACAGTAGTATCATTTTTTATAATATCAAAATGAAGCAATTCTAAGTTATCACTGGATATGTTGACATATGGGTTTAACGAAATATTGTCTTGTAACACCTGGCTTTTTGCACAATCAATTTTCAATTTAAATTTGGCACAATCAGGTAAACCTAAAATAGCATAGTCCAAATCAAGTTGACTTACTAAAAAATTAACATATCTCTTTATATTACCAAATTTAATACATAATCGACAAGATTTATTAATTGTAAGAGTTCCTTGTGCCTGTCTGATAGTAATAGGGGTAACATTATGTAAATTACCATTTAAATATCGAACAAATTTGAGGGGTAGAATTGAGACAGTTGATCCACTATCCACCACACAATACACTTTGTTATTGCCCACATATCCAGGGATGATTAATTGTCAAATATTATTAGTAGGAGATGGTTGAATATGAGCAGGAGTTTGAGTTTGAAAGGAATTTGTGTTAAATATACAACTCCTCTCCCAATGATATGCATTTTCTATGCCTCTGTTTAAACATATACGGCACGGACGACTTGGGTAGTTATTCTGATAATGAGTCGTAGGCATTCTAGGAGTGAAAAACCTAGGATTAAAATTTTGGAATGGATTGTTTAGAGTAGGTCGAGTCCAATGTCTGGGCTGAGGATTGGGATTGTGCATTGGTCTAGTTTGTTGAAAATTTCTATTGCCGTTATTAGAGGTATGATTTGGAATCGCTGCTAATTGTTTAGCAATGCGAAACCATTCACGAGTATTGGAAGGAGGGTTAACCATCAAACAATTTTGATACTCCGGCTGAAGTCCATCAGTTAATCCCTGTATAATTAAATTTTCCCCAAGCTGAAGTTGCCTTCCAATCTCAACTTTCTTTCTAAAATAAGAATCCAAATCACTTAGATCATTTAACTTTAAGGAAGTAAATTCAGAAAATTTTGGAACTCTAACTTGAATGAATTTTTCACTTAAAATCTCGACAATTTCTTCATAAGTAGCACAATCCAAACAATCATTTATATAAGTTTTTAGCGCTTTCCCCTTTAAATATTTTGAAATATTTTGGTGTTTCCACTCATTATCTTTTTTTTCTACAGAACATTCTCGATCAAAATGTTTAAACCATTTAAAAATATCCATGCCCGACCCAAATTCAAAAGGGACAATATCAAGTTTATTTTCTGACATTTTTTTTTCTTTTACTAATCCTGACCTTAATACATGAAAGAAGGATAATTCATATGGAAAAAATTTAAATGCTATACTTCAATTATTAAACTTCAATTACTATACTTCAAATACTTCGAATACCTCAATAAATAACAATAAAAATAATAAATAATAAATAAATCAATTCTGTTTGACTTCATGTGAAATAAATAAATAATAAATAAATAAGTAATAAAATAATAAAATAATAAATATCGGTTTTCCATACATGGGAAATAACAAATAATTTTAAGAACAAAAATACTTTTCTTTACGTATGGAAAATAAATTTAGCAACAGAGTATTTTTTAACAACAAATTAATCCATCTTTCGATTAAAAAGAAAAAACACCTTTAAAACTAAATAAAATTTCTATGAGCAGAAAATTTTAACTAATTATAAATTAAGAACAAATTTATTTTTTAATATCTGTAATAAAAGAGAGAAAAAAAAAATCAAGAATTTAAACAAAGAAATTATCATTAAATTTCTTAATCAATAAAACAATAAAATAATAAATAATAACTTACAGACATGTTCGATGTGGCCTTGTTCAAATACCTAATTTTTTATTAAACTAAACAAAAATAAAGAACTTCGTAGATACGACTCACAGGTGTAAATTTCAATTATCTTGTATTACTGATGGAATCTACCGTAGTTTCGCAACCATACAGCAGGTGTTCATTTATTATGAAATGAAAATTTATCAAAATATTTATGCACTTTTACCTAGAAAATACAGTAAATAAATAAATAAAAGAAAATGATGTTGAATTGATTTCATGCAGGTGATCTTTTGTAATTTTTATTTTGCATATCTCACAGTTTGGTTGCATATCTCACAGTTGAAAAGTTTCTCACTAGAATGCGAGGTATATTTCACAATTAAAATATTTGTAGATGTAGATACCACACATAATTACAAACAAAGCTTTATAAGACGATCTTTTTTCACAGATTGATTCATGTCGGTTCAAGATGAGTAATAAACAAAGGCCGAAGTTCCAGCAATTAGTTTCAAGCTCGGCGAAAATGGCACGTGCACACACAGCGTTGCGAAGAATTCTCTAGAGACGTATGCAGGTTCATTTAAGAAATCCTGCCGGCTAATATGTAATGATTCGACGAGATCGATGTTCCATAACAATGTACAAGTTCCAGTGGCACACCATCTATGAGGCAGAACAGATTACTACTACCAAGAATCAACAGTGGGACGAGCTGAGCAGTCGCTCCGGCAATTTGACCAGCAGTGGATGAGTTTATTGGGCTATTTCCCCATAAGAAAGTTCAATCAAGCAGTCTTTAAATTAATTTTATTAGAACTCATAAATAAGTTAAGTTCTTTCACGCAATCACCTTGGCACTCTCATCGAATAACTTCTACTTCACCAACTCCGTGACTAAGCTACATTCCACAATATTAGAATTTTGGGGAGAAAGAAGAAACAGCATCCTAATAATTTTTGAAAGTCAATCGCATTCTCGGGAAACATGACATGGCTTCCGAGTAGTTTTTTAAGAAAAAATGCATTCTAATTCAGCGGAGCAATAAAACGCGCGTCTTGATAGTTTAAAGAAAAGGTGCATTCTACTCTCCTGAAAAGCCAACTGAAAAAATCATTTTCACGACAAAACTAGCGCCCTCCTACTCCGCGTCAATCATTTTAAAAATCCAATCAGGATGGACTCGAGCCTCTAACGGACAAAATGATCAATTCTAATTGGCCGTAATAGGCGGTCTATTGGCAAGAACTATATTTTTTCCTCGGAACACTAAGCCCTTTAGCAACGCGTAGTAACACTTGTCACGCGATGTTAAAAAATAAAAAATAAAATTAAAATCGCAGGAATATGCCAGAAAGTAAAAAGCTTACGAAATACTTCCCGCCTTTTTGAGAAGCAAGAAATAATTTATTAATAACTAAAGTAAGAAAAAGAATTTTAGCTGTTACAAGTTACGAAACTAAGATTGAAATATGTTCCACAAATTTAGAATTGAAGCTAAGAGAGAATAAAAAAAATGGCGCAATTTTTTTTTATTTTATTTTATTACATATATTACATACTAGAATATTTCTGCATTAATCGTGAAAAAACACTAGTAGAACCAGAGTTGCAACTAGCAATAAAAAGGCAGTTCTAGCGGGTTTTATTATTTTTTACCGATTTTTATGTACAAAATTGACCGTTTTTGGTCATAAATGGAAATGAAGTATTGTAATTATAAACTAAGTATTTTAAAGTGTTTTTTCTTAGTTTATCTTCATGTTTAATTGATTGAATTTAATAACAGCCTTTTTTCAAAAATCAAGACATTAATGCTAGAATAAAACTAAATTGAGTGTTTAGTGATTTGAGGCCAGAATTGCAAACATATCAGCTGAATTTCATAAGGGTCATTACAATTGATTTATTCTGTTTACACTGACCTTTTCCCCTCCCCAATTGTTTAAAGGAATTGTAGTGCTTTATAAAAGTAAGAAAGACAATGATTACTTAGTTGCAAGTTTTATTATTTAACTAATTTTAACAGCTATTAATATACAAAAGTTTTATTTTATTTCTTATAAACATTTAAAATCATGCGTAGTCATATAGTAAAAGCATCATTTCTTACTATTAAAAGCAATATTATCCGGGTTCCTACGCAATTTTGGTGAAAAACTTCCCTGGAATTTCCAGGTTTATCATGACCTTTTCCCAAAAATATGCCCGACTTTTCAAAATAAAAATGTGGCTTCTATATTGTTGCAAAACACGTCGTAAGGACATTTTTAATCTAAATGAACACTAAAAATGTGCAAACCTGCATTAATTCCAGATTATTAATTATTTTACATTGTATGCTAATGTTATATAGTTTAGATAAATTTTATATAAAAATTTTAGATTGGATGAATAATCAGTTCAAAATTTCTTCACTTACAGTGATAATCAGGAATTTGATGGATATTCGTACTTAAAAATTTCTATGACCACTTCAAATATTTAAATATTTCTTAGGCTTTTTTGCTTAAATTTTGAGTTTCTTAATTTTTCCTTTTTTTTCCAGGTTTTTCTTGACCCGTAAGAACACCCTAATTATGAATAGAATATGCATGGATATGCATAGCAACAAGCTTTTTAAATTTATATTTTGATGTGCTACATTTTGCATTGTTTAATTAAATATAATCTATAAAATGTATAGGATGTGTAAAGTTATGTGTTATAGAATTTTAAAACACCGTAGTTTGGAATATAAACTAAGTCGACTCTCGTGAATTCGAATTCGTCGGGACCACAAGAAATGTTTGAATTATCCGAAGTTCGAATTATGGAAACTATGAAATAAAAACATACTTAATATGGTACTGTTACAAGAAATTAATGTTATAGTGTTTTTAAAATATATTTCGTCTCTTATCATTAGAATATGACTTAATAATAAATTAGAATGTATAAATACATAAACTAATTAAATGATTTGAAACAAGCACAATGGAAGAAAAATTTGAGGTGTAAATGATAGACAGACAGGTCACTAAGAAATTGGATATCAAATGCATTGGATAATATGTATACTCGTTCGGAACGATTTTCACAAAAATCAAAGAAAGAAATTTATTCAAATGATCAGAAATCCTTGTGAGAGAAAAGTAAAATAAAAAATCGGAATTATCGTTAGTTCGAATTAAACGAAGTCAAGAGAAAATGAATTCGAATTAATGAAAATTTTTAACGTTATTCTGCAACTGAAAACTTCGGGACTTCATGTTTAGTTCAAATTAAGTGAAGATTCAAATTATCCGATTTCGAATTAACGAGAGCCGACTGTATATTCTTTTCAATATTATTTTTTTGCTAGACAAAATGCCTCCAGAGTTGCCTTCTGTCAGTTATAAAGACTTATTTATTTGACAAAATTTAATAGAAATTTAAATTTTTTTTATTAGAAAATATTTGTGAGTGTATTTAAAGTTAATTGATTTAGATTTAGTTCGATTTAGCCGCATTAATTAGTAAACCAACTTTTAAAAAAATCCGGCTTTTTGTAAGTAGTTAAAACAGACAAACAAAAAAACGTCTTTATTATGTTTAAAAACCGGCAACCTTATAAAATGACACAAAATAATTTACTAATTAGAAAGAAACATTGCTTTGTAAGTTATATTTTTATTTTTTGCTAATATGAAGAGACCTTTATAAACTCATTTACACTAAGTAAATTTAGTAGATTTTTTCGAAGCATGCAGAAATTTTTTCGAAAAAGTTTTAGAAATTTTGTCGTATTTTTTTTTACCAAGTTCTTAGTTTTAAAGTGAAAATGTGTTTTTTGAGTTTAGGTTTCTTAAATACAGTTTTTAAAAAATGTATAATTTCATCTTTCCTGATGACAAATAGATTTTTTTAAGGATTCTCTCAGATAATATTTTTTTATTGAGTATTTTTTTTGTGCACTTTATTGAGTATTTTTTTATATTCAATTTTTAGATGTGTATTTGGAATAAATCCTCATACTGGATCAAAAGTACAGAGAAAGAAAGCTGGAAAATATATGTCTACCCCTCCTAAACTTGTGGCGTTCACTCAAAGATTTCAAGAAATATTATTCTTCACTGATGATCGTGACTCATAACTGTTTTCTGTTTAACATTTATAGGTTAGGACAATCTATATAAAGACATTTTAATTTTCTGAGCTTTAAAGAGTAAGCAGCAACATAAATTTAAGAAGCAAGCTTTTATGTATGTGCCTTTTCAGTTTGATCATCTAATTATTTTCATAGCATGCTGAAAGAACATGTAGAAATTATGAGATTTATCTAGCCGTGATATAAAACATTTTTTGTTCTAATGCATTTTTTCTGAGTATTTCAAATTAATCTCTTATAGTCATGCTACTGAGAATTATGAGAACAAATTATATTTCCTTTATGAGTAATCTTATGTAGCGCATCTGCAAGATAATGTTTATAGAAGTAAATTGTTGGAGAGGTGGTAGAGAGAGTGTTTGATTAAATTCTGTTGTCCTTCATTTTTTAAATTTTTTAGATTTTTTTTAAAGTTAATATATTTGTAACCATAGATTTTACTTAATATCAGCTGCTTTATATAATCAATGTGCTATTTTCAGTTTAATTTCTAATAAGAATTCGATGCAAAAAAATCATTGGTCAATTTATAATATTGTTATTTCCGATATGAGTTTGCTTCGTAGCGTTTATTAATTTATTTTTTGTTTTACATGATTATAAAGTCTTTATCAGACGTTTACTTTTTAATTAAAAATCTGAGTATTCTCTGTTTTAATCTTGTATTTGTACAATACTGTGTTTTCTTAAAACTTTTGCTTCAACATTTTGATTTTGTTTATTAGTGAAAATTTTTTGCAATTTAATTTCGAAAATCCAGTTTCATTAGGACCAATATTAAGCCAAATTTATGAAGAATGATTACAACTGCTTGCGAAATTTTTAATGGCACTGTTAGTCACAATTTAATTCATAATGAAGAAATAATTAAGGGAGAGAAAGGGAAAAAATGATTTACTTTAACTGAAGTTTATGTTAAAAAAATTCAAAAAACAGTGCAGTCATTTCTCCTTTAATTTCTGAAAAATCATAGTGGGTTCTTTTTACTTTTATATTATTTTGCAACTAGAGTTCCTTATATTAAATACAGATTATGAATATATGTTTCAGTAAAACGTATTTGTTTCTAAATCAGCTTTTAACTGTAACCAAATTTATGATTTTTCAAGTAATTTTAATAATAAAACATTTTTTTGTTTTTTTCTTCCTTAATCTTTGAGCTCCTCAGTATTTCATTTCCTCAATCTTGCTGGCATTATTAAAAGAGAGAAATTACAATTTTGACGCTGGATTTAGGAATTCCGGATTTTTGAGATTATACCGTAGTATGTTACTGTTAAAAACAAAACTCTTGCTAATTTGCTTTTATTTTTCCTCAAAGATTCTTTTCACAACTAAAATTGTATGCAATGATTTTAAATGTAACACTCAAATTTACCCGTTTTGTACCACTTCATTTACATTAATTTTCATTTTAATAAATTTATATATATAAATATGTGTTTATTTTATGTAACAGCATTATTGTTTTTACCATATTTTTAAAACTGCATTCCATACAATTTCATTTTGAATATTTGAATGTGATAATATGGATTGTAACAATTTGCAGGTTGTGTTTGGTTTATGCTTTGTATTTGTATATTAACATTCAATTTGGTGCCTTTTTTAAACTTATATTACTGTACATGGAGGTTTATACAAAAATAAGCGGTTTTTATATTAGTGACATAAGAAATAAATAATCATGTCAGAAATTTCTGATTTTTTGCAGCAATATGCTAAGTAGCTGCTTAATAGAGAAAAAATGGACGTCACACCTAATATTAATATATATATATATATATATATATATATATATTCCATAGATTTTGTATGGGAGAAATGAGCGATAAAATGGGAGAATGATAAATTTAACATTATTAGTTCAAGACACTTTTAATCATAGAGAAGATGTTTAAGACAGTATATATTTTTAAGTTATCTCTTTAGGAAAAATTAATTGCATATTGATATATTATTAATGTGTAAATTAACTTTACAAATTTGAATGAGAGAATGGGGATATCTGAATATTTTCATTTATTAAACATTTATGCTTATTAAATTCTTCATTATATGCTGCAAAATATCTTCAAGATAGCTTAGAAGTATTTTACAATTAGGTTAAAACAAGTACTGAATACATATGTAGTATTTCTACCTGTTAATTATTTACATCTAGCTGAAACATCCTGAATTAATAATGAGTGAGAGAATGCTTTGAAATATTTTTGAATTGAATGACAAACTTTTTTGAAAAAAAAGAATGGACTGAAAAAAGTTGATTGAAACATATAAATATTACTTCATGTTTTCATTTTAAAAGACAGAAGTTAGAGACAATGAATGTAAAAGTATATTAGTAAGAAAAAATAATTTTTGTATTTAAAAGTGTAAGAGTTACACGTCAGGCAGTGATACTCAGAGATATAAAATTTTAAAATAAATGTCTTTTTTAATTAATTTTTCAAAATAATGGGCTAATTTGAATAAACAATGTCTATATATTAAACAAATAATTTGTAAATTTTTTTGTTAAAAATATCAAAATAACTAACAGTTCATGTTCGCTAATTTCCAAGCAATCACACATATATTATATGGAATCTAATTTTAAAACTGCAGCACTTATCGTTTTTGATGTAATTTTTGTATGTATTTTGTGTAGAATTAATCACAAATATTTTGTATCATTGCTCTTATTCTGAAATTTCATGCGATATACATGAATGACAAACAAGGTTGAACATGTTTTTATTTGTTGAAGGTAATAAAGCTAAAAATAGAATTTGAATCTGCATTACTTTATAGTCAGTAACTGTGTATTGCAAAAGTTTTTTTTTGTGTATTACTCTTAAATTAAAAAAAAATATATATATAATATGCATTGATATTAAATAAAGTTGAATTAATTTTATTTCAGTTAGTTTGAAGTCAATAACTGTATTATAAGTTCTATTTTCTTAAATTTTTTTTCACTTTTTTATTTTGAATATGAAAAAACTTCATGTGACATACATGTATTATAAAATAAAACTAGAGATAATTTAAATTTGCATTATTTTTTTCCCCCATAGATGCTCCGCTATACTATTTTCGTTTTGATTATTTATGACATTGATACAGTGTGTGTATTCAGTTAAAAACTTGTATCACGTGATGTAAAATTAATATTTCTAATTGTGCATTTTGTTGTTTTATTTTATTGTTACATAGATTGTAACAACATAGTTAGAATTATATAGTTTCTAATTGCATTAGTTTTTTTTTAGTATCCTCATGTTAGGAATTTTTTCCACTTTAAAAGTTCTTTATCTTTTGTTTTTGATTATAAAACAATTTTATATAATATAAAACCATTGTAAAATATGTGTACACATAGATTGAATTTCCATCTTTTATTTGTTTACGATTTTTATTGGTGTAATAAAAAATTTGATTTTACTAGTGTGCATTGATGAATTTTAACACTATTCTCAAAATCAACTTTTTAATACAATCTTGAATAATTTTGAAATAAAAAGAAGAAATAAGAAATAAGATGAAGTAATAGGGATGAGACTGTTCCGCGTTTTTTGATACCAGTATAATATTAGAGAAAATATTGTTCTGTTAAATCGCAGCATCTTTCGATTGAGTAAAATAACATTTTCTCTAAGATTATACTGGTGGGAAAAAACGCGGAAAATTCCCATGCCTAAGTAAGAAGTAAACAACAGAAATTCAAAAAATATTATAGACAATAGAAAATACCATTTGGAAATCGTTGCTTTTAAAAAGTTGTATTTATTTATTCGATAAATATTATGAACACTATTTTCAGCATACATACTGTTTGCATTAGTTTTTGCTTTTTTTAATTTAACGAGGCATTTTCTGTCTTATGTAAAATTATTACTATTTGAAATCTTTATGCATGTTTCATAAATTTTTTATTGCTCTTTTAGTATTAAATTCATATAATATGCAGGAATTGAAATATTAAGTTAAACATAAGAATGCTTTAATATTTATTTCTTTAATTTAATCATGTAACTTTGTACGATGTAATTGCTAATGGATTATGTAAGACTGAAGATAAATTTTTGGCAGTGTAATTTTAAGAAAATCAGTTTATGGCGTATTATACTGCCATTCTTTGATTATTAAAGCTGCTTCTATTATGAAAACAACATTATTTTTTTGAATAATAATAATTTTGAAGCAAATTAAAATTTCACTGCATACAAAAACAAAATTTGTTCTTATGCTGTAAGTTTCCTTTATAAAAATTGCTACAAATGGAATTCAATGTCAATCTTATTTGGAAAATAATTATGTAATATTTTTACAACATAAATCCCTTTAAACGCATGAAATCATATTTATATCAAAACATATAGATGGATTCGATAAATTCATTTGGGAGATTTATGATAAAATTTTAATCTGAATTTCCAGTGCAAAGAAATTTACTTTAGGCATCCTTTCATAAATAGACAAACACATAAATGTGTTACTGTTAGTTGCGAAATTATTGATCACAGCGGAGTAATATCTTTTTTAGCATTTTTTTCTTACTGCCAGATACTAATATAAGATCTTTTGTTATAACATATGTTTGTTTGTTAATTTTAATCCTCTAATTGCATAGCTGCGACATACTTTATATCCTTAACTTTTATATCCTTTTTATACTGCTACTTTAAAATGACAATTTTCGCTGTACTTTCAAACATGGAATATGACAACAATAACAGTTTTAAAATAGTGATATAAGATAAGTATAAAAAATTGTAGAAGTTGGCAGATAAATAAATGTGCTCTTCATTGTTTTTAATTGCATTTTAGATCACAAAACATTTTTTAATCTATTTTTTTACTTCAACAACTGCACATTATAACAAATAAACATCTATCGAGACAAATACAGAAAATTTATGAAAAAAAAAGAATTTTAGTATACACTTTAGAGATGTTAGAGTGTAATTGAATTTTATTACAAGATATTTTCCATTATGAGTAGACGTATCTTTATGCAAATTGATAACCTCCAAGTGGATTTTTAAAATTTTGTAAAAATATTTAAATGTATCCACACATATATCGAATAATATTTTTCCACATAGTAAGTTTTATAAAAGTAAGACTTTGAGCCCTTCCTGTGTATTCACTGAATCTGATTACAGAATTATCCTTAAGAATTTCCCGCATTTGATAGCATAATATAAAACAAAAAAGATTAAAGGGATAGAAACTTGTTTGTTTTAAAATATACAATAGGTATGACAAAAATCTAAAAATGATTATGTTTTAGATATGGTGTTTGGTAAGTGTTTGTTGGTCATTGTAAGCAATATACATTTCAAGACAACAGATGATATCTCTTATCACCTGGCATATATCTTGTCAAAGCTACGCCCTCTGCTTGAATTGCTCTTCAGACATAACATCTACACTCTTTTTGACAGCAAGTGTGTAAGTAATTCGTGTGAAAGTAGCAGCTATTCCACAAGAGTTACATCAGTGGGGGTAGATTTCATACATCTTCTTGAATTGTGTATTATTCCCAATAAAGAATACTTACCACATATAATTTGAAAGAGATAGCCTTTTTAAACTTTTGTCATACTTATTGCATATTTTTGAACAAACAAGTTTCTCTCTGCAATCCTTTTTGGTTTTAATCCTGTCAAATGTGGGAGGTTTTTTGGGCCATCCTGTATTTTTACGTTATATATAACATATATTTAATTTACGGCATATATACGAATTACAAATGCCTTTACGGTACATATAACATACATTTAATTTACGGTATATATGCAGCATGAATAATTTTTGCGGTATATGTACCATATACTTAATTAACGGTACATATACCGTATGTTTAATTTACGGTACATATACCATTTATTTAATTTACGGTATATATACTGTATCTTTAAAATACGGTATATATGCTGTATAAAGATTTTTACGGTACATATACCTTACATTTAATTTACGGTACTTATGCTGTAAATTTAATGTATGGTATATATGCTGTAAGAATATTTTTTTACGGTACATATACATTAACTATTTTACGGTGCATATACCGTCCAGTTAAATTACGGTACATATACTTTAAATATTTTACGGTAAATATACTAAAAATATTTAAATTTATGTTCAGTTAAATTACGGTACATGTACTTTAAATATTTTACGGTATATATACCATCCAGTAAAATTACGGTAAAAGGAAGTGTCACAAAGTTGACGGTATAACCACTGTGATTCGAGACCAAAATTATTTACAGTGTGTGGTTTGTGATGCGCCATCAACATCACACATAAGAACAGAAACACAAAGCATGGGTAAAAGTGATGTTGATTTGTCTACACGAAAAAAAAAATTAATCTGTATGAAACAAGATGGAGTAAGAGAAAAGAATTTAATCACGCATTTCTTGATGAGGAACCAAATGATTTAAAAATTCATTTTCCAGAGTTGGAAGATTTGGATCCTATTCAAATTTTTGATAAAATTTTGTTAAGGAATATATCGGAACATTAGCAAACATGACAATGTTATACGCTTGTCAAAAAGGAGAGATAATTGCCATTGACGATACAGATATTGCCCAGTTTCTAGGATTGCACCTCTTGCGTGGTTACCACTGGGTGCCAAAAGAAGATTATTATTGGATCACTGCTGAAGATTTGAAAATTGATATTGTTCCAACAGTCATGTCAAGAAGCCAGTTCCGTACAATCAAAAAGTTTTTTCACTTAAATGATAATTCAAAATTGAAATCAGATGATAAACTTGGGAAAATAGCTCCAATTTATGAAGAATGGGGGAAAATTTGCGTCAATTTTGAACTTTCCACAAAAAATTGAGCATTGACGAGTCTATGGTGCCTTATTATGGACACCACACTTCTAAAATGTTTATAAAAGGTAAACCCATAAGATTCGGTTTTAAAATTTGATGTTATGTTCCTCGTCTGGATATCCATATGCGATGGAAATTTATTCTGGAAGGAAGAGTGAGTCATCAGGATGGCCTCTGGGTGAGGATGTTGTGACGCAGCTAATCTCTACAATTACAGATCCGAGCAAGCACGGAATCTATTTTGATAACTTTTTTACATCGTATATGAGCTATTAAAAAAATTGGCAGACTCAGGTATTAGAGCTACAGGTACAATCCGAAGTAACCGCATCAGGCAAAGTTGTTTACTAGACAATAAAAATTTGGCTAAACGCATGAGCCTATTTCAAACACAAAGCGATATTCCAAATCGGCAAAAAAGAAAATTGACGTTCCACAACCTGCTCTTATAAAATGTTACAATGAAGCTATGGGTGGAATTGATGTCCTTGATAAACTTCTTTCATCGTACAGACCGTAGCTACGAAATAAGAAATGGTACTGGAACTTGTTTGCAAACGATCTAAATATTGCTGCAACTGCATCTTGGATAGTTTATGGAGAGATTCATGGAAAAAATTCAATGCCACATTTAGAATTTCGCCGAGATATTACAATGAACTTATTGCTTTCCAAACCAAAACTTATATCTCAACCTGGACCAAAAATACATGTTCAAAAAGAACTTAGAAAAACTGATAACCATTACCTGATTTAAGCGTCCCAAGGACGCTGTGTTGTTTATAAAAAAAACTGCCGTAATATGCGTGCTGAATGTAACAAGAGATTGCATAAAGGTTGTATCATGGCCAAGAAATTGGATAAAAAGCTGTAAACAAAAAAAGGTAAAGAAATTTGATTTAAATTACATTTAAATTGTCAAATATTTTCATAATCTTTTACTTTTATTTCTTTTTGTTCATTTGATTTTCGTAAAAATAAAAATCTTTAAAATCTATAGGAAAAGTACTCATTAAACGCCAATGTTCCCATTTGGGAACATCTAAAAAATCTATATAATTTTTTTTTCTTAAAGTTTTTTTGTTGATTGCTTATAATGGATCTATAAGTATACATAATTAAGCAAATTTCAGTACCAGCTCGATCTGCGTCATAATTCGGCGTCTAAACGGTTAATTTGAATGAGTAAACATTTAGTTTTTGATTTGTTGAAGAGGATCATGCTAAGTTAAAATAATGTAGTTAAACCTTGCTTATTTCAATTAATATTTTTATAAGAATTGTCGTTGAACACAACCAAAGGATGATATTTTAAAGATTATTTTTTTTATTTTCGACTCACTGCTTTCGCCTGATCAGCCACTGGGAATATGGCAATTGAAAAACTATTTATTTCAAATTTTATTGCTATTTAATTTCATCGTGCTTTATTTTTGTCCATTATAAGACATTTATTAACCATTTGCACTCAAGAGGTGATTCTCACTGACCACTAGTGTCCCGCGAAAATGGGTACTCCAAATGATCTGGACAGCAGTATTTTAAGCGAATTTTCTTCACTTTATCTAATGGCCAAAAAATCTGTGTTAAAAGATTGCGAAATGAACTTTAAGTAATTAGGGGTCTCCAAAGAACTTGGCGTGATTAATAAGAATCTGGAGTGCAAAACATTAAGGGTTGTTGCATATTTGTCAAATTTTACGCCTTTCTCCTACCACTAAAATTTAATCGAAAACTTTGAATAGTTTAATTGAAATTTCTAAGGATTAAGTAATACAAAATTCACTGTTGAATTTAAGTGGAAAGAAGAGAAGCATAGTTGGCAGCTATGCTTGTAGCAATCATATTAATTTACTTCTCAAACTTAGAAAAAAGTAATTTAACCCATTAGTGCCTAGCGTCCCTTTTTAGGGACGCTTAAAAAGGTGCATTCAGCACTGTTTTTGACACCGGTAAAAATGAAAAGCAATAATTATTTTATTTAAATGATGCATTTTGGTGATTAATGAACTAAACTTAAATCTTCTAAAAATGGTGGTGCCAACCAAATAAAATTTACGCAAAAGATGCTGGGCACAAATGGGTTAACTTCCTAAGTTCTGAGATAAATTTTACGTGGTTCTACCAGTAAAACTTATCTACCAGTTTAAAATTATTATCAAACATCAGGAAAGATGCACCAGTCTATATATCGATGCTTCTAATATATACACATTTATTTAAAAAGTCTAGATGTAATTTTAGCATTTCTAAAAACATTTAAATTAATGGGTGTTTTTAGTGTCGCTCCAGACATCAGGACTGAGGAGTATAACAAAGCCCTTATAGCATTGAATGTATTTGATCAACTATCGAATGGCTTACTCTTATTTTTTGCTATTAAATTTTAACTTTATATCATTTTCACTTTCATTAAAATTTCCAAGCGCGTGTTAAATTTAATTAATAGTAACACCACAGAATAAGGTGTTATATTATATGGAGGTTTTCGTGTGCATTTTAAAATCGAAAGTTATGTCTATGTCTACTTTTATATGAACTGTGATTTAAAATATTAATAAAAAGTATTTACAGTTGCATGTTACACTCACTTTATAGTCCTTAAGTATTTTAAAATATCGCAGCATTTTATATCCTCAAAATCATATACATGCATTTCCATGAGCATTTGTCGTGTAAGTCACATTATTAGTAACTGCTAAGTTGTTGGCCACCGTTATTTCTGTTTGCATGGCCTTATTCAATTAATGAAATATCTCGGATAAAATAAGTCATATTTTTCCGTTCTAAAATACTGGTATCCGAAATCGTAGTATGTGACTTACACGACACGTGCTCATAGAAATACCACATATTTTATTTGTATTGTTTACCAAAGTTTAAGAAAGATACTCTAATTTAAAACTAGAACCGCCATTAGGGGTCATTATGACCCCCTACCAAATTGAAAACATCCGATTCGAACCAGAAATTTCTTCATGAGATTGGTTAAATATTAGAAACACAAAACTAAGCTAATTAAATAAGTTAAAAAGTTTTCAATGAAAATTCTGGTGTCAAACACTTTTTATAATTTTTTTATAAAACAGCCGGCGGTTCTAGTGTTAATTCGAGCTATAGGATTTTCTTATTGTGAGTTGAATATAAATGGAAAACAGGAGATAAAATATCCATTAGGCGATCATAAAAAATGCGGCTAAAACCTCTGTGTCATGAATTACTTAAGGGGGGTAGTAAGGTATTTTTTTTTATTTTTTTTTATTTTTTTATTTTTATTTTATATTAATGTACAACATCTTAAGATTATTCTGTGAAAATTTGAAAGCAATTGAAGTAAAACTGACGGAGATATACACTTGTAAGTCTCCGCCCTCCGATTGTCCGAGCGGTGCTGATTCATGGTGTGAATGGCAGAAGGCTGCAGCTACAGAAGATCTGGAGTCATTCAAAACCAGTTACACCGCACTTCCGAGTAATGTGCTAGAAGCCATCAAACCTATTTATGAGGATTTAAGCAAAGATGCGCTTCTGGAACGATGTGTTGGAGGTTTCACTCAGAACAATAATGAAAGCCTTAATCAACTTATTTGGAAAATTACTCCAAAAACAGTGAATGGCACCTCCAACGTCGTTGAAATTGCAGCTAATGTTGCAGCATGTACATTTAATGAAGGCTGTTTTTCTCTGCTATCATTTTTGCAAGAAATGGGCATAAAAACTGGAACAATTTCTCATGAATCGGCGCGAACAACAGATAGTCTTCGAGTATGTAAAGCGGAGCGAGAGGCTGCAAAAGAGAGCAAAGAAGGCAGGATTCGTCGTAGACAAGAGCAACAAGATGCTCTGGACATCATCTCCGACAGCTTTTCACTTTATGGGCCTGGCATTGATGATTCTGTGTAAGTATATGAAAAAAGCAGTAATTTACAAATATCTATTTCGATAAAAACATCTGTGAAACTTTAAACGTGTTTTTCTAACACTTCACTTTTTCAAAGCCGGTGAACTCTGTAGCTCAAAATCTACTAAACCGATCTTTATAAAATTTTACACACTCTTTCTTTATATAAATTACGAGGTAACGCTGTCGAGTTTTTTTTTTTTTTTTCATTTTAACTTACTTTTAAAAAACAAAATATCAGATTTTTTTGATGAAAAATCAGTATTTTGACTTCCGAGCCTTGTAAAAAATTGAAAAATCAATAATAATAATAAAAAAAAACTCGACAGCGTTCCCTGAGGAAACTTATCAACTAATTTAATCAATTGGGTTTTTTAATTTGAGTTGATCCAGTCATGAGTTATGCGGTTCACCGCGAATCAACTTTTTTTTGGGACGTCTTCGAATATTCGCTGCCATCGGCTCATTTTTTAATATTTCTTAATGATAATTTCACAGAATACTCTTTAAATGACATATAATTATACTATAATTATACAAATAAATAAATATTAATTGTATCTTTACAAAAAATGATAGAAAATATGTTTTTTTTTCCCTCGAATTAACCTTACTACCCCCTTAAAAAGGTATAAAGAAGCGTTTTGAAATTTACAATACAAAAATACATTTCTGTAAGATGATAGCTATATATAATAAGAAAAATATATTTTCTGCTTTCAAATGAATTCATTAGTGTACTTTACTGAAATTTATAGCGTTATTGTGCCAGAATGCTGGTAAGAGAAAGACATTTACAAGATAATTGCTACATATACCGGGTGTCCCAAAAATGACCGATGAACTTTAAAATTCAATAACTTGCAAACGGTGACAGCTATTTAAAAAACTCTTGCAGGAGGGTTATGTATAATATCACGAGTTTTTTTTACCATAATTTTATATTTTAGTTCGAATTTGAAACAATAGGTGGCGCTGACGGCGATTGAAGGCCAGGTGATCAGTGCTGAGTGAAGCGTCGCCGTCTGCTCCCCCTATTGTTTGAAATTCGAACTAAAACAAAAAATACGGTAAAAAACTTGTGACATTATACATAACCCTCCCTGCAGAAATTTTTTAAATAGCTGTCACCATTTGCAAGTTATTGAATTTTAAAATCCATCAGTCATTTTTGGGACACCCGGTATATATGTGCGTGTGTGATAATAAAAAAAATGTCTCCATTTTCCCGTTTCGATTTTATTCCAAATTCTTATAAAAATCTACTTTTACCTATATTTCACCAATATTCAGAATTTTAATTATCATCTAAATTACCCGTTTTCCTTAACTTGGTGTAATATACTATTTATTTTCCTAAAAAAGAACACAAATTTATCATTAAAGTGTCAATCTTTCATTTAAAAATTTTAATCTATTTTTTTATTCCATTTTTTCTTTTTTAGACTAAAAAATATTCCTTCGGAGGTTTTATTTTAACATTTTATTAAATTTTCGTCTGCTATCCCAGAATTCCTTTCGTTTTTTTACCCGCGGACATCTTTTCATTTGGCATACTCTCGCAGCTTGGATATTGGGAACTAAAACGGCCTATAGAGGCGCTGCTCGCAGCCTTCGATGCAGGATAACTGTCCCTTTAATTTCCCTTTAACTAATGTTAAAGTCCTATTGAAACAATTATTTATTATAAATATATTTAAAAGTTTTAGATATTCAAATTCGTATAATATTTACTTCGTCATATAAGACAAAAAACAAATGTCACAGGAAATCTGAAATTGTGCAAAAGAATAATTATTCTGAACAAATTTAAAACGCATGTAATGCAATGACCTTACACGGCGTTATCCTGAATGGAGAAGTTACATCTTTTCTCCACCAGATGGCGTATTCGAGCGCTTGAATCGCCAATAGTTCTAGCGTTATATCCTACTTTTAACCCACAAACGAAATTGTATACCCCCTGTTCCCGCCTCCCGACGCACGATCATTCGTGTTCGGCGCTGATTCTGTAACCTTGCGCGTTTTTGCCCCCTTTATAACGGGCTGACACTGGCTAAGAGGCCAGAGCTCAGATTTCTTTTGACTTTTGAACTGCCAAATAACACTAGACGAATGAAGTACTGAATTCGAATGTTTTGTTTCGCCATTTGATTCCTAGATGCTGAAGTTCGGAGCTAACTTTTATCATTCACCATTTTACGAGTGGCGGATTTATTAATGTACAGCCTATAATATGGAGTAGTGTGTGTATTTATGGCATTAATAAACTATTAAAGGCTTCATCGCTTGTCTTTTTGGAGAAACTTCATTTTTCATCTCAATTTTTGCCGTTGCTCTCAGGCAATGACATCTAGTGATAATGAACTGATCGGGAATAAGTATATTGTTTTAAGTGGCTCTATTCCTATGTCGAATGGTCATTCTTCCTGGTGATCTGCCTGCATGGGCCTTTTGTGCTACACTGTGGGAAAAATGTCCGTTCATCTGCGATTATCTAATTAAGAATCAAAACCAAGCATTATGAACTTTCAAAACAATGGCTTCAATTTTGAAGACTAAATTAAATCTCTAAAAAATTCCCGGTATTGAAATTATTCCAAAATGTAAGAGCCTGTTAAAGAAAATAATAATTCAAATTTTACTTTATTTTATAATAATTGTGTAACAATATCATATTATAATTTCACCTCCTAAATTTCCAACTGCAATATACATGACCAGTCTTAGAAACTTAATATTAAACAACTAATCTACACGTTTTCCAAAATATGATAAACCTGCAGAAATTCCTTTATCGGTAACAAAAAACATTGTATTAGATTAATTTTAAGCACGATTATTCAATAGGTAAATGATTTATAACAGATGCAATTTTTTCCATTTTTGGGTGAAAAAAGTCCTTGGCCAGGATTCGAACTAGGGGTGTATTGGCTGAAGCCGCCAATGGTCTTCCACCTGATCCATCCCGGACACGAACACTGGAGGAGTATTTCCACCAAATTTTTTGAACCCAAATTTGGGTGAAATAGTCCTGTTTGTTAAAAAATCGTATGTTGTGTATTTTAATGATTTTACACTGAATTAAACAAATTTATGTTTTTTTATTGTAAAATACTACAACATGAGTTTTGTACATTATTGAGTACGCATAATTTGTCGTTTATTTATAGATAAAAAGAATTAGGTTACCGGACTTGGTATTAGCTGTAAATGCTAGATGTGTATTTTCATCTGTGATATACATTTTAAAACTTAACTAATAAGTGTATTATGCAATAGCCGATCACGTACAGGGCTGAACGAAAAAAAGCGTACACATTAACAGTTATAGATACCAATTAAAGAAAAGCAAGTAATATATCTTTGTACTTTTTACATTTTTTTAGATATTTTCATTGTGAGAATTTTACAACAAAATCGTGATAGTGTTGGAAAATATTTCATAAGGGCATAGGTGCCAACCTCACATTAATCTTCCGTAATACTTGCGTTAATTTGATCCTGGTTTAATGAATTTCGAACCAGAATCTTTTCAAAGAAATGAAATTAAATAAGTTCAACTTAAAAACCTGAAATTAACAATAAAAAAACATTCATAAAATAAATTTTCCGGTACGAAGTAATATTAACTTAGATCAAACTATTCCAGATATTACGGAAGACTAGTGGAAAGTTGGCAGATATGTAAGAGTATTTCAAAGAGCACTTGTCGTGTAAATCACATTATTAGTAACTGCTAAATTGTTGGCCATCGTTATTTTCGAAATGTTTGTTTGGCCTTTTTCAATTAATGAAATATCTATGTTAAAATAAGTCACACTTTTCAGTCCGAAAATACACGTATCAAAAATCATACACTCTAAAAAATAAATGTGTAAATTTGTCAGTTTTACCTACATATGTGTGTAAATTAAAAAAATTACACATTTTTCTTAAGATTTACACATTTTCTTGCAAAAATTTACCTATTTATATGTGTTTTTAGCTGATGAAACGAAGTGTGTACTATCTTATCACTGGAAAAACTCATAGAAATGTGTAAATGTAGAAAAATGACTAAATTTACACGAATAAGTGCGTTATTATAATTTACACATAATTATGTATACACAGATAAATGTGTAAATTTCTACAATCACCCACTTTTCATAAAAACGACACATTTTGTATGACACTTTACCTGTTTTTATGTGTATTTAATTTTTGGCATTAAGTCTGTGAGTTATTATCGGTTAATAAACCCAGACAAGTGTGTAAATGAGGAAAAGTATCTGGATTTAAACGAATTGGAGTGTAATGTATGTAAGTATATGTGTAAATCTTAAAGTGTGGAATTAAAAAAAGAGATGAGGAAAGATAATACGATTCAGGGGTACAGTTTTTAGCTGGCAGATTATAAAAGCTTGAGAGCTAATATGCCCACCGATTCTGTATGTACGTACGTATATAAGTAACGCAATAACTCTTGATAGACATATCCGATATACTTGAAATTTGTATTCTAGGTTCATTAAGATAAAGCGCTTCCCTGATAAGTTTTGGGGGCTCGTTTTTCTTAAGTATAAAGGGGGTGGGAACAAGGACTACCCCCCCTATAATTTAGATAAATGTTTTTTTTTTTTTTTCGTAAAGATATATTTGATTTGCTTCAAATTTTATAGCTGTTTATTCTGATAAGGAACTTTCGTGATTAGATTTAGAGATTCATAGATGAAGTATAAAAGGGGTAAAGGGGGTGAAGTCCCTCCTCCTTAATTCTGACAAAAGTGTTTTTGACGCTAAATTATTCGATTTCCTTCAATTTGGTATACCAGTTTATTATGTTAAGGAAATTTTTTGATTAGATTTGGAGGTTCATTGGTTATGTATAAAAAGGGAAAAGGGGAAAAAGTCCCCCCCAAATTAATTTAGATAAAGGGATTTTCATACAAAATTATTTAATTTGCTTCATTTTTTTTTTCAGGTTCATTCTGATAAAGAGATTTCCTGATTAAATTTGGAGGCTCGTATGTTAAGTATAAAGAGAGGGGAGGTTGAAGTAGCTAATCCCAACCCTTAATTTAGAGAAATTCGTTTTCATGCATAATTTTTGGATTTACTTCAAATTCGGTATACATGTTTATTCCGAAGAGATGCGTCCGTGATTAGGTTTCGAAGTTCATTGGTTAAATGTAAAGGGAGAAAACAGGGTCTAATCCCCCTTAATTTAATCTTTGTGAGGCATTACTCTCTGAAATAACTGCATAATATACAAATAGTATGAACAATCTGTGAGTGCAGTGTCATCAGTTTAGAAGACTTTTTCATTTTTAGATGTGTTCGTAATTTTGTAAATAAGAAGCACCTATAGTCGTCGTTCAATCCGTCTGTCTGTCCGCATATAACAACGCAAAAACTACCCAAATGCTTTAAAATTCTAAATGTATAATTATTGCAAAATTTTTTCGAGTCATTTTTAATTTTGTGAAAATGGAATGCATAGCTTAATTACAGGGATGCTCAAGTTTTCCTTTACATTACAGCTAATGGGGATAAATGTTTTAAGTGCATTTTAATGGTGTTACAGCTTTTCAAACAGAATGAATTTATAGAAGTGTATTAAAATATACACTGTGTTACAATATGCGGCGCAAAAAATGTTTATTATTCATTTACAGGGCTACAGTACAGTAATCCATCAAATGGATGGTTTTAAATTGAATTTACGTAATTCTTAGAAATTTTGTTGAGTTATTTCAAATTTTAAGAAAATCGGATAAGAACTTAAAAAGATAATATAAAAGCTTTCTCCATTCTACTAAATCCTATCATACGTATTGATTATAATCAATTCAATGATATCCTGTAATAGGTAATGATTCTAGCTTTGCCATATTGATTGCATACTATTTAAGATGAAGAATTATTATTTTCGTATTACTGAATTTAAGATACATAATCGTACCATATTTTGCATTCATGCATTTTTTCATAAGAGTTTAAGAGCTATGAAAGTATTTTTTAAAAGTATATTTCGTTTAATCATTTATACATTTATTTAACAAATAAAAACATTTTTACCATAATCTATTTTTTAAAATGCATTCTAAAATAAGCAGGATATTAACATAAAAATAATAAAAAACAATTATTCTTGTATCTTTATGAACAACAAGGTCTAATTTTGTACTTTACACGTACTCTAATGGGGAAAATACAGAGAAGCAATTCAAATGTTTATTTTTTTGCTCGAACCACATCCGTCCAAAACCAATCACCTGCCCTTTTTTTCATCTGTTCAATTAATCGTCTGCTTCAGCATGAACATTTTAGTTTTATTCCACGAAATTATTCGTAAGCTGTGCGTGTCGAAGATGAAATACACTAAAATTTGTATTTATTGAATATAGTTTTCAAGGCCACTAGCTGACTTTATGATAAGTGATATTCAATATCTGTGTGCAATCAATACGTGATCTTAATTATAAGTGATTTAAGTGACATTCTTGGATTATATTGATCATACGAATCATATGCAGAAATGGATTACTTATTAAGTTGAAGTACGTACTAACTATGATAATATTAATTAATATGAAACAATTTACTTTTTTAAATACTTTTATGCGTCATTAAATTTAAGAATTACATTGTATTTATGCCGCTATTAAGTTAACCCTTTATTTACGAAAATATTCAACAAAAAATTGCTTCACCCCAATAATTATTTTCTTGATATCTGAAGATGTACTGCATTTCTTAAATAATAATATTGGTAAATTTATATTAATATGTATATATATATTATTAAAATGGATTAATAAATCGCTGGTTATAACTTTTTTGTAAAATATTTAAAAAATAATATTATTATTTAAACAAAATTCCTCTTATAAAAATATCACAATTCATATGAAAGCAATGTATTTTAATGCATCACGATCCTCTCTGTGAATTGAAAGGCTTTTGCAGTTAAAAATGTTTCTCTAACCTAAAAAAAATCTATATCTAAATAGATATTTAAGACAATTAACATTTTTTGAAAATATTTAGCTTATACTGTTTGTTTCTCTACACATTCTGAATTTCATCGAGCAGAGCATATTGTGTGTAACAATAACTAAACATTCATCAATAGACAGAGTAAATGATTTTTATATTACACTTTTTTCAATAGTGTTTAAAAGTGGCGTCAATGCATAAAGGGTTAAATAAAATATTTTACGTATTTATGATATATTATATTCAAACAGTAAATTAACAAGTATAAACTCCGATTTCTTCATTCTGCATTTAATATATTCATATATTTTCTTGCAAGTTTTGGATACTTTTATATAAATAGTAATAGAAAACTTTGATGATTATTTACAAAATTTCTTTTACTTTTAAGTTTTTAAGACCCGTATCTATAACTGGAAAACTTAATTAGTCTATTTCCAATAATGGACACCCCATGTAGACATTGCTAAAAATGCAATTTTTGTAATGTTCATAGTGCATAATATATTTTGACTAATCTGAGAACCTTAATAATCAAATATTAATTTTAAAATTGTACTTATCTGAATGCAATAACACCAAAATTTTTGTAAATAGCTAGATTGAAATTAATTTCGATTGGTTAAAACAGTTCAATATTTTAAGGAAATTACTTTTTTATTATTCTGTCTTGCATATTTTAGAATCTGGCAACGAATAAAACAAATCTGGAAGCACAAAATTTTGTTTAATTACAGGAAGAAAAAAAAGCTCATAGGGCTCAGTTCCTCCCTTTTTAAATAAAAACATGTAGGCTAGAAAATATTAGATTTTAACAATTTCTATATTTTATATTTTGTTAATTCATCATATACCAAAAAAAGTATTCTAATACTTTATAGTAGTAATTTGTAGTAGCATTGATTGTAGTACATCTGTAGATCAGTGGTTTCAAATATCAAATTTTGAGATTATTTTATGCATTTAACCCTCAATATCATTTTTTCACGTTTATAATACTAATTACTATAGGTAATATATCACTTAATTTTGGGGAGTTTACTGGTAAAAATGCAAACTAGTGGGAAATGCCCTAATATTTCATTTTCCCCATTTTCTAAACACCTAACTGTCTCAGTATTTTGATAGCTGTAATTCCATGATATTTAATACGTTAAATCATCTCTGCAAAATATCTATCTTGAAATACTGATCTTTTGATATCTACAAAAATTAAACGATGAATAATTCTTGCAAATGTTTGAATAATTATTGGTATTCAAATTGTCATTTTTTTTAAGTACTTTTTTGTTTCATTAATATATTTTAATAAATTCTGGTTCTAAATAGAGTAAAAATTTATATGTATTAATTTATATGAGATGTCCCTCTACTAGAACAAAGAATGAACATAATTGATTTTTGAGTGTTTTGAAATATTTTATAAATTTTTATTCTTATTCGGAAATGAGGTTTAGTTAAAAACTGCTAACATACTAATAATAATATTGAAAAATCTGGTATAAAGCAAGTATAGCTATTAATATAAAAAAAAATTTTTTAAAGAAATTTCTTATGCTGTCCATTACCGACACATCAACCTTATATAGGGTAAAACGATAAAATGTAACACATCTTTTTACTTGTATTTAAAAAAAATAAATAACAAAAAACATGAAGACTGATTTCATGTGCAGATTTATCACATATATAATATAGAACATATGCAAAAAAGTTATGTCTATAATCTCAAATACACAAAAAAAGACCTTTATATTTTTTTAAAACAGGAAAGTGGAAAAAAATTGGAACATGGGGGAAAAGACATTTAAAGTATTAATTTGTGCGGGTATTTGCACTAGGTGTTAACAAAATCTGAAGAAATAATTGTCGCATAGATAAAAACGAGGCTTCAAAATGTTCACAGTTAATCAGGCTTTCATTTAGTATTTAAAAAACAAACAATCGATTTTTTGATGCTACAAACTTTACACTTGGACTGAAAGATCAACATTTTCTGCATTATTTAAAACCTACTTAACGTAATTTTCGACGTATAATCCACGGATCAAACAATCATTTTTGACCCAGAAATTTTTAAAAATAAAATGTAACTTTTTAAATCGCGGTAAGTATTTGGCTTCAATAACTAAATAAAATTTTTGGGTTCAAAAACAATTGTTTGATCCGCGGATTATACTCCGGAAATTACGGTACTTAAATTTATATTTATGACTATGAAAAGGAAAATAGAAAATGTGATTAAAAAATGCGTCGTTCTCATTCTAAGGAATGATTGAAAAAAATTTCAGATAGTTTATCTCAAAAAGCTAAAAATGTTCTTTAGCATATACATATAATATTATTTCGCAAAAGATTGCAATAAAATTAGATTATAATTTTACATGCAATCTTCAAAAATTCACACATTGCTTATGTATTATGTATCTTAAAATTGAACCTTAATTTATGTATTCTTTAGCGAAATTTCTATTTTAAAAGTAAGAGTAAAATCATTATATTATTTATAATTTCATTTTATTTATTTATTATTTACTTTTTTTGGAGTATGGAAGAGGAGCATTAGCCATAATTTTTCTACTGGTTTTGTGGTTTGGCGATTGGCTATATGTTTTTATTTGTTTATAAAATTATGAAAAAAAGCTTAAACAGTTATATTGATGATATTAAAACTATTTGTTTACATGTGTAAAATGGAGTGTAAATGGCCAAAATACATTGTAAGTATACATCTTTGTGGTCGAGGCTGTTCTCAAATTTAAGATCTTTACATTCTCTCATTTTTATTAAAGTTCATTTTCGTCAAAATTTTTTTAAATTGGCATGAGTTCTTAATCAGGAACTAGGTAATCGTACAACGTCTTCCCTTCTTTTTATATAAAAGCACAAAACCTCTCCGAAAATACCGTCAAAGTAACCGAATATTTTAAGTGGAAGCACGAGAAAGAGGAAATATTTGTCGTCACGTGACAAGAATCTCTTGTAACTTGATAATATTTTTATTTCTCACAAAATATAAAGGGTTTTTCTATTCCAAATTGCTTAAATAACCAGATATGCTAATTTCAAGACTTAACGTTTAAAAATTATCCAAAAACTTTTATGTTGCTGAGGAGAGAATTTAAGATTCAACTTAAAACAAACCAGCTAGAAAGATCAAACACACCAACATATGAGTTATCCGTCCATGAAATTCTGTTTTGAGATCATAAAAATAATTAGCTCACTGTTTATTTATACTAAAGCAGGCCTGTCCAACCTTTTACTAAGCAGGGGTGCATTTCAACTTTTGTCAACCCGTGAAGGGCGCCATTATTAACATGGCTCAAAACACGCAACAAAATTACCTAAGGGTACTAATAGTGATACATATATGCAAATTTGTTTCGCTATAGAAGACATAAGGCCCCTAAGGATCTGAAATACTATCATGTAGAAAATCTCTTCAAAATAACTATAAATCGTTGTAAATTTCGAATTATACGTTTTTTCCCGTGGGGTATATATAAAAAAAATATTGGAAGGAGCCAGAAAACTAAATCTTGCCTATTCGTTCAGTTAATAATCGTATATTAAAATAAAATGGTAACCAGCGATATTGTTAGATTTTGTTGGGGACACAAAAATATAGATTTATTTTGAAAGTGTAAATTTGTCGGTATGAAAAGTACAGAAACAAAAATGGGCATGATATAGTGATCAATCTGTGGGAGGTTCTAAAGAGATCCTGGAAGAGAATTTCGCATGATTTTATAGATAAAAAGAAAATTATCTAAAATTTCAAAGTTCTGAGAAAGGAAATGGCAAGCCCTTTCACGTCTTTAAAATAGATAATGGATCAGCGAAGCAACATAAATTTTTTATGCGTGAAATACATTTGAAACGGTTTTAAAAATATCTCAAGCAAATATAAAGGATTTTAAATAAAGCTTGTTTTAAAAAAAGAATTTTATTCTTAAAAAATGTGGTAACGTGTAATCTTCAAAAGGGCGCCAAGAAAACTTGCAATGGACGCCATGGCGCCCGCGGGCGCCGCATTGGACAGCCCTGTAGTAAAGTATAAAAATAAAACTGTGTATTTTGAATATTATACACAAAAATATGTGTTTCGCATTTTACACAGAAATCGGTGTAAGAATAAAATTTTACACAATTATCTGTGTATTGTGTAAATAGCACAAAATACTGTGTTGTTTACATATTACACAAATATATGTGTAAGAGACGAACATTACACAGTCATATGTGTATTTTTGTGAAATTTACACATTAATTTAAGAGTGATAAGATAACTTTTACACATTTAGTCTTATCATCAGATTACACACTTAAATGTGTTTTTTTTTAAAATTTACACATTAGGCGTGTATTTTGGCAATTTACACACCAATTTACACGCGTAGACATGTCGTTTTTGTATCATCGATATACCTGTTTTTATGTGTAAATTTACACATTTATTTTTTAGAGTGTAGTATGTGACTTACACGACATGTGCTCATGGAAATACCCATAATATGTGACATGATTTATGATTTCCTGTTCCCGGATTTTTTTCACAAGCCAGAAATTATAAACGGTAATGTATCTTGTTCTTTTCCTAGTGTTGTATATGAAGTTATTTATATTCATAATACTTCTGTTAGTTCAGCAAGAAAATACATAACACAGTTATAAGCTACCCGTAAACAATTCGTCCCGCTAGAATTGTGAAGATTTTTAGTCTGTATATAATGAATATATCTTACAAATAATAAATACTATACAAAAATTTAAGTTAAACTTAAAAACAGAAACCAAAATTGAAAACATATTACCAGTAATTATCGGTCATACAAAGTAACCAAATTATTTTGAGTAATCATATTCTATTGTGTGCCACATAAATGAGCGATATATGCAATGAAAGGCGTACTTTTCAGCAAACAGTTCAAAGGGCACCTAAGTGCTTCATAAAACTTCATTATTGTTGAGACAGTGTAACATCATTAAAATACACGACAAAAATTTTCCCTCTTTGACTATTAAATAACAGAATTCTTTTTTGCGACACTTTAAATTAATAACAAATGCCTTACATTCATATTGTACAGAAAGTATATTTTTGAGCATCCTATTTAAGATGATGTATCATCAAAATGCACAAAAAAGATTTCTTCGTATTGAATGTAATGTAATAGGATACTTCTAACAGTTCCTGTAAAAGAACCATATATGCAGTACTTTTCATTTTCAATAGTGATAGTGCTGTAAAACATCAATCACATTTAAAAATTAAAGGATAATCCGCGTATATGACGATAGTTTGAAAACGGAAGAAAAACTGAATTCATAAATAATTTTTAATAGAGTTCGTATGCTTCAGAAAATTTTCAAGAGTATTATCAGTATTTATTTTTTTTAACAGAGAAATAAATTAGCTTATACGGGCAAAGCTTCGCCTTATTTAATTAGGAATTGTATATAAATAAATACTGTACAGGATAATTACATTGTCGGAAAATTCCAGGAGGTGGACAAACCCCGTTTTCATACTGGTGAAAAGTGTTTACAAACCACAGAATAACATCTGAAATTTTCCATTCGCGGAATTTTTTAACGGTAAATAATCAATGAAAATTTAGCAAACGCATCATATTATATCAAGAAATAAAATTAAAAATGAGAGTTGTGAAAATATACTTTTCAAATTTTTTTTAAATCTTTATATCAAATTTAGGGTATCTGTAATTACAATATGTGTATAAGTGATTCCGATTTTAATTTTTTAACTATGGAAAATTTTGCATATTTTTGATTTAATTTTTAAATAAAATCTTCCGCTATCCCGGATGAAAAATTGAATATCACTTATGACTCTATATATACCGAATCAGAGTATTTAACATTTTATTGAATAATCTTTCGGTTACACGTCACGTAATAACTTCCAAAATTTTCCTTTGTGAAATTTTTTGACTATATAAATGATAAATGAAAGTTTAGTAAGCACAACATATTAGATTAAGAAATAAAAGAAAAATGTTTAAAATTGTTGAAATATAGTTTAAAATTATTTTTAATCTTCTACACTAATTTAATCTACCTGAAATTATTTACCCTTATGGAAAATCTAAAAATTGCTGTGAACCTAACAATTTGATAATGTTAGAATTTAATGAATTTATTTCTCAAACTTTCGGAAATATTCTCAAACATTGGGAATCCCCTTTTTATTTTTTAACTGTTCAAAAATCTTGCATATACTTAATTTATTTTTTAAATAACATCTTCCACTATCTCCGATATAAAGATAAATAACATTTATTAAACTATATCTACCGAATCAGCGTATTTACATGCAAAAATTGGTTTACCTCGGAGCATATTCATTTAATCCTGTCTAAGATTTCGCATTATGAGATTACGTCTGAAATATTTTTCCCTGCATAGGCTATCGCTCTACCTACAAGGTAGTTATTCAGAAAATATACGTCACAATGCTTTTCGCTGATAATACATTTTTATTTAACCAAAGAAAGGTTTTCATAATTTAGAAAAACTAAAACTATAAAAAGAAAATGAATAATATGATATATCTACTCTAGTGAATATTCTAATCCTATTTCGTAGTTTAAAGACAATATTATAGCTTTAATGCTAATAAACACCAGAAAATCAAATTATTTTCATTGATCATAAATTTTAAATCGATTTATGCAAGGTGTACCAGAATAAACTGAGTAATGTTTTACTTAATAATTTTGGAATTAAATCTTTTACACTTTTAAAATGTACTCAAAAATAAAGTTTAACCCATTAGTGCCTGATTTTTTCTTAAGTCCAGTATCGTGCTTAATTATAGTAAATGGTGAGAAATATCCTTGAAAAAATATTTATTTAAATTTATAAAAATCTAAGCATCCCAATTTTGAGACATTAGGCATGATAGGGTATGGGTTTTCCGTTACTTCTATGCATTAAATCTATGTTTTACGCTATTTATTTTGTTAGAAAAAAGTTATATATCATTCGGATTATTATTTGGCTATAAAATTTCCTTTATTATTATTTACTATAAGGGAGAGGGGTGGCTGGGCCAAGCTCAGGAACAAGATCCTCATTCTACCCACCCAGCCATTGGCATTTATAACATACAGTTTACAAAAAAATATAACATACAGTTATATTTTATATAATTTTGTATTTGACATAACAAGGTTACTAATGTATGTATACATATATATATATATATATATATATATACATTAGTAAATATATATATATACATTATATAAATTCAATAATAATAGTTTTTGTCGCATTTTCTGTCTTACTGTCTATGCACTAAATTTAAATTTTATATCATTTATTTTGTTACAAAATGGACTTTTATCATTCGAGTTATTATTTGGCAATAAAAATTTCTTTCATATTACCATTATTGGTCTGGGCTCAAGAAAACTTGACACAAGAACTCACGTCCCCACAGCCTTAGTCCCACAGTACAAATTTATAATAATCAATTTTCTTGTGATTATAGGTGCTTGAAGATTCGATGCCCTAATATTAATACATTGTAAAAGCTGTCCAACGAAACAGTGATGACCAGCTCAAAAAATAGAAATAGAAAAATAATGCGTTGTTATCATAAAGGGCTATACTATAACTACTACTGAAAAGAAAAATTAGATTTCTGACTTTTGATTACGCCTGCAATGAAGAAAATTTGCTAATTATACATTCACTCTTTTTCAATCTTATAAACAACTTAACTGATCAATATTTTTAAAAAAAACTTTCAAATGATATCTATTTTTTTATGTCTTTTATAGAATTTTTAATCCTTTACCAGCGGTTTTTCAAAACAGAAATTTTTGTCTAATTGAATTGGAAAAATGCTCAAATTAGATAACCGGAAATTTACAATAAAATTTTACTGATGAGAATTAACAATTGGCGTATGAATCCCCGTACCACATAAGGACAAATCATGATTGACAAAAACACGTTGCCCGTACGACGCACGTGTAAAACAGGAAAGTGGTTAATCCTTTAAGGCGCAGATTACTTCCATTATGAAAATGAAGAAATAACAGAATGTAACCAGAATTTACGTACAATTTTATTTGATAATAAGAAAGAGCGATTTTCTCCGTACATAGTAAACGAAAAAAGTTATACCAGAATTCAGGTGTCTCTGTTATAGCTGGAACAAAGTTGGGTGTTCATGAAATGGAACACTGAGCCACAGGTGGTCAACGTGGTAGTTCACGATATTTTCTACAGAATATGAATGTCTTTTTTAACATTTTCCAAAAAAGTAAAAAAGTGTTTATGATTTTGGTTTGTCTGTTCGTCTTACCACCTTCTAACTCCCGTAAATGTGCTCGAATTACCCCGATTTTTTTTACGTTATTGACGTTTATCCTAGCATGAAACCTATTTCAAATGAAGTTTCTAGCATGATTAGTTTATTTACAGTGACCGTCAAAATTCACCGTTACATTACGGCCTATAGGAAAAACCGTTTCAAACGAATTTTAAAGATTTTACATGTCAAACATATTAAAATTTATGTGAATTTACGAAGTTCATTAAAATATGGATTCTGTAAAATATGCAGTGAAAAAATATCTATTATTCATTAACAGGGCCGCTCAAAAGAATTCCATTATATAATGATAAAAGGAAGGAATTGTGTGCGACATATTTTAATTATATTAACCCCTTAACCGATTCCCTTTTTTACGTACAAAAAATTGTAAATGTTGGTTAACACCAGTTTTTTAAGCTTAAATATTCGTATTATTTAGTCTAAACATTTCTGAAATTAAATAGTATGAAATCGTACTTAAAAAAATAGTGGCCTTAAATGATGAATTAAGCGAATTCGTCTTGACCGAACGGCGTACGGGCAAATCAGTTAAGGGGTTAAACTATTTTATTAATATAAAAATTGATAAACGTCGCTGAGGCTTAATGTAAGTTATATGACATAGTCATGCAGAATACAAAGTGCATAGGGGGGAAGCATAAAAGGGACACACAAAAATATTCAAATATTAAATTCTTTCAAAATGCTGTATATGTATCCGATGATGGCTAATGGATGGATGAAAAACATTTTAATTACCGAAAGCCACGATATGCGCTTTTAAATTTCACTTAATCTATGCATATTATATGGCGTGTATAAATGCTATAATTGTTATACAGAGTTCACAAACGTAACTGAATATGAGCATAAATTACTTAATGTTGATTTTTAACCCCTTGAGGCGCGGTGGTATATTTATGAAGCCACTTAATTTTAATTCCCAAACGCCACATTGGCACCAGAATTTTGGTAAAAAAAATGACAGTTTATTGATTGCGTGAAACAAAGCTTTTTCTTATTTACAAATAAGGTTGTTTACAAATTTCGGCGTCAATCATTAATTTCAACATTTACGTATTGAATTAGTTCTGCGCTGCAAATTGTTAAATAAGTTATGCATTTTCACGTTGAACTGCATTCAGTTTTTTAACCCGTTAACTGATTTACCCGTACGCCGTTCGGGCATGATGGATTTGCTTAAATCATCACTTCAAGCTTTTTGCCACCAATAATTTTTTAAGTACGATTTGATACTATTTAATTTTAGAAATGTTTAGACTAAATATTACGAATATTTAAGGTTAAAAAAATTGGTGTTAACCCACATTTTCAATTTATTGTACGTAAAAAAAGGAATCGGTTAAGGTTGCAAAATGTTTATAGGGTATAAATAAAATGATATATAGGGCCACACAGAGAATTGGATAGATGGACGTCTACGACTGATAATTTCTACTAATGTGATTTTAGTAGTTTTAAGATTGCTTTGGTTTAAAATAAATTTTAGCTATATACTGGCGTGTAATAAAGGTACTAGGTAAGCTACAGCGCTCAACAAAAGTTTTCCAATATGTATCCATCTTTAGGTATAAATTGGTGAAATAGAAATTTTAACTTACTAGGCATTTTCTTGTCAAACTAAATTTTCCCATTATATGTGTGGCTTTCGGTAATAAACAGGTAAGGCACATTTTTAATATTTTGAGTAATTAACGTTTAAAGTTTTCAAAAATGTCTTTTTATCATTACATTTATAAAACAGATTAGAACTTAATAATTTTCACTGCATTCAATTAGGATATAAGAACGTCTTTTTTTTTGTCAAAATAGTTATATAATAATGGTTTTTATTAATTGAGAACCAATAAAAAAAATGTAACTTTAGCTGGTTATTACCGTTTTAGATTTATTTTTAATAAGTGTAAAACGGCAAATACCATATATAGTTACAGATATTTTTAATATATGTTAACAAAATGAAATATTTATTTACATTTTAAACAGTAATTTTACAACAATTAAACACATTGTATATTTTTTATTAAATTGAATTAAATTATTTCATTTTTTATGAAATTAAAATTAATATATCTGTGGCGTTGTCTTAAAAAAAAGATTTTTTAAAATTAATATTAAATTTAAATTCATAATTTCTGTTCTAATTATGATATAAAATTTTCATTTTTACCAAATTTTATTACTATAATGTTTATTTATTTTATATTAAAAGAATACATAGCATTAATCAGATCATTTACTTTGTATGATTATTTTGCAAATTTATCCACTAGCTGGGTGCAGTTTCCCGCCACAGATACGTAATTTTTAGCACTTTCCAACAAAGTTGAAAAGTGCTTATGCATTCGATTTGTCTGGCCGTCTTTTCGCGCTCTTTCCTCACGTAAATATACTCCGATTGCCATGAAATTTCAGAACATTATTGACGTTTACCCTAGCACGAGCTCTATTGAAAATAAAGTTTCTACCATGATTATTTTATTTACAGGGGAGTCAAAAGTTTTCCATTATATTACGGCTTATGTGGAAAAATCGTTACAAAGGAATTTTAACGATGTTATAGCCGGTGAAACACCTTAAAATTTATATGCATTTACGAGGGGCATTAAAATATACATTCTATAAAATATGAGGTGAAAATACAGCTATTATTCATTTACAGGGCCATACAAAAAATTCCATTATATAATGGTGAAAGGGGAAATTGTGTGTGACATATTTTAAATATGTTAAATTGTTTATTGCATAATAAAATTGAAGTATGTCACTGAGCCTTAATATGAATTATACGATACTGCCTTGCCTAATATAAAGTACATAGTATTTACAGGGACACGTAAAAGTTTTCAAATAGTATATTCTTTCGAAGTACCGTATATGTAACCAATGATGGCTGATGTATGGATGAAATCTATTATAAATATGATATGCGCGTTTAAGTTTCACTAGATTTATGCGCATTATATGGTGTGTACAAATGCTGTAGTTAATATACAGGGCTCCACAAAAGAGCTCGCCAACGTTTCCGAATATGAGCGTTAAACACTTAAAAGTGGTTCTTAAAAAAGTTATGCATTTTCACGCTGAACTGCATTTAATTTATTAAAAAAGTTTTGCAGAATGTAGATAAAATGATATACAGGGCCACGCAAAGAATTGAATATATGGACGTCTATGAATGATAATTTATGAAAACGTGATTTCGGTTGTTTTAAGATTGTTTTAGTTTAAAATAAATTTTAGCTTAATACTGATGTGTAATAAAAGTACAAGGTAAATTACAAGGCTGAACAAAATATTCAAGCATGTTTCCATATTAGTATAAATTGCTGATAGAATAATTTTAAGCTACTAGGCATTTTCTTGCTAAATTAAATTTTCCCATTATATGATATGTATATCAACTGACAGATTAAAAGAAGGGCTGTTCAAAAGTATTGGAATAAATATTTAGCTATATTTGGCTTCATACCCTTTTTCCCTAAATAACGAAGTTTTGTTAAAGATTTCATAAAGTGTTGGAAAGTGCTTTATGATCTATGCTTAACGCATAATTTTTCTTACTTGTTGTAGTTTATTGACGTTAATTTAATTATTTAGAGATATTTATAAATTATACAAGCCATTTTTATGTTATTTTTATAATTATAGACGATTTAAAAAAACAAATAGAAATCATATCTGGTTACTACCGTTACTTTATGCACTTACTTATCTGGTTATTACCGTTACTTTGTGCACTTACCCGGTTGTTACTGTTTTTTCAATTTTTAAATGAAAATTTATAGTCGCCCTATGACGTGAAGTATTCGATTTCATTTTTCAGTACTGTGTCAGATGAAAGTACTCTTTTAACGCTACATTTTCCCAAATTATCTCAATTTTTTCAAAAATGTACCTTACCTGGTTATTACCGGAAGTCATATATATAATATATATATCAACCAACAGATCAAATACAGAGCTGTTCAAATGCATTGGAATACACATTTGGCTATAGACAGTAACAATATTTCTCTAAATAATGAAGTTTTGATAAATATTTCAGGAAGTGCTGGAAAGTATTTCATAATCTATGCTTAAAGCATGATTTTTCTTACTTTATAATTTATAAAACTGATTTCTTTTTTACTTGGGAATTTTTTAGAAAGTAATACAATGCAAAATAAAACTACATGTATATTGCACCCTAAATAAATGGATTTAATTTGCGACATAAAATTGTTTTATTTATTAAACAGGCAGTTCACTGTTTATAAATGAACTTTTGTTAGTTTTCGTCGTTTTCAGTCAGGGAAAAACAAAAAAAAAAACTTGTTTAAAATGAAATTTCATATAAAAAATAATCTTTTAGCAAAGTTCTTACGGGTACCGCTATTTTCCAGGTGATATACAAGTCTATTTCACACATGCGAAATTTCGCTTTATTTAACCAGAGATTTTGTATAGGAAATTACTGGTATTGAAGTGTTTCCTAGTCATGAAATTCCAGAGCTCGTACAAATCCTGTTATAGCCAGTAGATATTACATCCTACCGAATATCATTACAAATTCAAGTCAATTATATTTGATAGATAAAATTTGGATATTTAGGAATTTAATTAAAATTAGAAAAGTATTTGTATAACTGCACTACCGAGATTCCAGTTATAGGGTTTCTTAATTTATGAATCCTGAATCAGATTGAATACAAACTTTTTTTTTTACCGAAGTTTGATACAATAAATAAATTCTACTCTCTTCAGGTAGCTAAAATACAAATTTTCTTAAAATTCATACTATTAGTTTCAGAGAAATTAATTATTTAATGATGATCCTTTGTTAGGAGCTGTATCCAAATTGAAGTTCTGTACTTGATTGTTTAAATGCTAAGGCACATGTGAAAGGTCTCAGGAAGCTGAGTTCTCCTCATGTTCACTTTTCCCTCTCCCACATCTCGAGTTGCTGTTAAGAAATCTAAGCGATGCGCCTTTGAAATTTTGCTACATCCACCCGATCTCGCGCCAAGATACTTTTTTCTTTTTCCCAGAACTTTTTTAAAAACAGCAACAACAGAAACAAAAACATTGTGATGTCTGAAACCACAAATGAGGTGAAAAGATGGTTTTCAACCCATTTTGTAGAGTTCTTAAATGACGGCCTTCGAAAGATTAAGAAAAGCCTTTGAGAAATATATAATTCTGGATGTTGACTATATAGAGAAGTCTTAAGAAAACAAATTTTATCACAATTATTTCCTAGTGATAATGAAAATGTTAACAATACCTTTATTATGAGCACTTTAATAGTTTATTTAGTTTTTAACATATGCAACAGATAAATCTTTTATTTTTATTTTACACGGAGTAACAAAATTGGACATAGTATTATTAATAACATGTTTACGTGTTAACACTACAATTATTAAAACGGCGTGCATAAAGCCATAGTTCATAAATCTCTGTCAAAGTTATAACATATTTCAAAAAATATTTTTTGCGATAAATACAGTTTATTTTATGAAAAATATACATTTATTTGAAGATAAACTATATTGTGTCGATAAATTAACTTATTTATTTAAATAAAAGCAGCCTTTAGATATTGTTTAATTGAATTTTCAGCATTAATTTGCAATAAGGAGTTTAAATTGTTCGATTTAATTATGTGATTAGCTCAGTAAATTTAACTAAATTAAAGTTCGTCGTGTTGAAACGTTTGACGTATATTTCGGTATAAATTCAGTAGTCTTAATACTGCAATTGGAATTAATATTTATTAAAGTTGAGATAAAGGAATTTATTTTGCAAATTTACTTATTATTTTTCTTTCTTAATGCGATTATATTGGACGATATTTCATTCTTTAATAAAGCAAATTATATTATCAGAAAATGAATCATTGATATCTCGCAAACATTTAATATTCTCTTAATTAGACAAATGATAAGTCATCCGAATTCTTACTATTATTTAAGTGGATAGCTCCATTTACGCAGCGTATTCAGTAAATAACAGAACTTGACGACTACTTTTGCATACAATAAATTTATATTTTTACTTTCAGTGTTTGAGAAAAGCCAGGGCTTAATTTGTCAATTTTATGGATGTATTTTTTCTGAACGTGTATATACTTTATTTATTATCTGTTGAAATGCTTGCACACATATCGTCGACATATCGTCGGTACTATGTCAAACAATCCAGTATAAAAAAACAGTGTTGCCCGTGGGCAACTATTTTTATAGATATTTCTTGATTGGCACTACTTTTCTTAAACAATAAAATTCGCTTTATTTACGAAATCTTAATTAAGGCTGTTCTATAAAAAAAGAGATTTAGATATAGGAGAAATGATGAAAAACACATCATAGCAGCGCTTGTGTTTAGTAATACCTACAAAAACCAGCTCAGCTTCAATAAATGTATAAGAGAATATGTGGTTTAATGAAATTACGTTCATCAGTTCTTCAGGTAAAGTTATCGTGAAAATAATAAAACAAGTAAGAAAAATCATGCGTTAAGCATAAATTATGAAGCACTTTCCAACACTTAATGAAATCTTTAACAAAACTTTGTTATTTAGGGAAATAATAATGTATAGCCAAATATACCCAAATATGCCTTCCAGTACATTAGAACAGCCCTGTGTTTCATATGTCAGTTCATATAATGGGAAAATTTAGCTTAGCAAGAAATTACCCAGTAGCTTGAAATTTCTTTTTCAGCAATTCATACTATTAGATGAAAACATACTTCAATACTTTTGTTCAGCCCTGTAGTTTACATTGTACCTTATTACACGTCAGCATTAGGCTAAAATTTATTGTAAACTAAAACACTTTTAAAACAACTGAAATCACATTCTCATAAATCATCATTCATAGGCGTCCATGTACCGAATTCTTTGCGTGGCTCTGTATATCCATTTATCTATATTCTGCAAACATTTCTCAGTAAATTGAATGCAGCTCAGCGTAAAAATGCAAAGCTTATTTAAGAACCACGTTTAAATAATTTACGCTCATACTCAGTAACGTTCGTGAGCTCTTTTGGGTAGCCCTGTATATCAACTATAACATTTATACACACCATATAATGTGCATATATTTAGCGAAATATAAACGCGAATATCATAATTAAAATGCATTTCATCCCTCCATCAGCCATCATCGGACACATATACGGTACTTCGGAAAGAATATACTATTTGAAATCTTTTGTATGGCCCTGTAAATGCTATGTACTTCATATTATGCAAGACAGTAACGTAGAATTTACATTAAGCTTCAGTTACATATATAAATTTTATTATACATGAAAAAGCTTAATATATTTAAAATATGTCACACACAATTCCCCCTTTTACCATTATCTATTATGTAATGGGAAACTTTTGATTCTCTCTGTAGATAAACTAATCATGGTAGATACTTCATTTTCAGTAGGGTTCGTGCTAGGGTAAACCTCAATAACGTCCTAAAATTTCATGGCAATCCGAGTATATTAACGATTTTTCCCCATAGGCCGTAATGTAATGGGAAACTTTTGTTTCGCCCTGTAGATAAACTAATCATAGTAGAAACTTTATTTTCAATAGGATTTGTGCTAGGGTAAACGTCAATAACGTCCTAAAATTTCATGGCAATCCGAGTATATTAACGATTTTTCCCCATAGGCCGTAATGTAATGGGAAACTTTTGATTCTCTCTGTAGATAAACTAATCATGGTAGATACTTCATTTTCAATAGGGTTCGTGCTAAGGTAAACCTCAATAACGCATAAAAATTTCATAGCAATCCGAGTATATTTACGGGAGTTAGAGCGCGGACAGACGGCCAGACGGACAGACGGACAGACAAACCGAATGCATAAGCACTTTTCAACTTTGTTGGAAAGTGCTAAAAACACAGCATAGCAGCGCGACTGTTGGACGATCCTAACTGTAGTTATTATCTCTTGAGCTAAACCTTATCGAAATTATTTATTCCATAGTCTAATAGTATGTGATATTTAATGAAATTCAATGCATTAATAATTGAGATACAGCTATCGTTAAAATCATTAACACTAGAACTCCCGGGAATTTTACTGAAGTTTCACAATAATATTTTACACCAGAATTTTTATTCGAAATTATTTAATTGATTTATTTAACGTAAATCTGCGTGTTTGAAATTTAACTTATTTCAAGAAAGACATTCTGGCTCGAAATGAAATTTAATTACGTGGATGGAGTCGAATCGACTCCTTTCGGGCGTTCTAGTGTTAAAAAAACAGAGCAGCTAAGTATTCCAAACATAATCAGTATTCATTTATGTCAAGATCTAATAGTATATGAAGGTTGTTGAAATTCTGTATTCTTGAAATCTTATTCTTGAGACTATCGTAGAAATTATGAAAGAAACGAATAGCAACAATATCTATTGAACATTTAAGCACAATCCATATCAAGGTCTAACTGAATCTAAAATTTGATTAAATTCTGCGCATTAGTTCTTGAACTAGGTCACAGAATTCGCTACTCATTGAATCTGATACAATGGAAAATTTCCTAATGTATTTTTTTATGCTGATTGTTGATTAAAAAATTATTCTTAATTTTCTTCTATCACTTATAATTTGTTTTCAATCGTCCCGAGTTGATTTCGAAGATTCATCGCCGAGAACAAGCAATATGTCGTAGTAACACATTACTTAAATGTACTTCTGCATACTTGCCAACTTATGTAATGAATTTTACATATTTAATCTTACTTTTTAATCTGATGGTATTCAGTATGATGTACACAAATGGCTTATCTGCGGTAACTTCTTTGCTATAGGAATACTAATGGGACAAGAAGATGTAGGCAGAATCACACCAGGAGAAAGAAAGTACAAAAAAGAATCCTTATTCATGGCAGTAATTTTGAATGAAAAGCGCATTTAAACAAGCAAAAATTTCCATAACATTTTACTGGTGAGAGAGTGCCCGTTAGTAATCAGGCGCTGGTTGTGGGTACTCAAAGATGCCTTGAATTTCATTTGAACCGGGTAGTTGGGCAAAGCAAAAACATTGAATTGTGAGAGTTCAGACTGAGCGGAAATGTTTTATTCCAAACACTAAAATATCGTGCATAAACAACTCGTAAACCTAACAAAAAAAATCTCGCTTCCGAAATTACACATCAAATTAGAACTATTTAAGCAATTTGTGAAGGCTCTACTACAAGATGAGTATTGCTTAGAGTTCCTTACTATGAAATTTCCATTCATCACACACGAAAAATTAAAAGTTGGACTTTTTGTTGGTCCTCAATACAAAAACTTATCAAGAAAAACAATGAATGAAACAGGAAAAGACGCATGTACCGCCTTCAAATGTGTTGCCAAAAACTTTTTTAGGGAATAAGGAAGATGCGAATTACAGAAATATCGTGAAAAAAATTGTGGAAATTTTCAAGATTTTTGCTGTACTATGAGTGAAAAAATGCAATTTCTGCATTCCTATATCGAATGTCTTCCAGAAAATCTAGGACATTACAATGAAGATTACGGTGGATACTTTCATAAGAATATCAAACAGATAGTCCAAGAGCCGACAGCACAAATACTAATGTTATCGAGCCCAAGAAAAAAAACCTTTATTTTATGGAAGAGTAGTAGTTAAGGAATTTCATGATCCATGTCTGCCGGAAATAAAGTGGTGCATTAGCCAAAAAATAATATCACCAGTGGCTCACTCGTAGGTTTATCACTGTGTTTTCCTGCTCCCAGTTTCCTATGTTTTCATACCTTTGATTGTACGGCAAACACATGTTAAATCTACGAGTAAACCAATAGTGGTATTCAATTTTGGCTTATACACCACTTCACTTCCGGCAGACTTGGATAATTAGATTCCTCTATTACTACACTTTCATAAAATAAAGATTTATTAATCGTGCTCGATAACATAGGTTTTTGTGCTGTCGGATATTGGACTAAGATGGAGAATAGGCATCCAGTAAGATGGAATGTAAATATGATGGCAGACTAGAGAGCTTTGATTTGTGGTACTTTAAAACGCGGCTACAAGATACTGTGCAACCAACGAAATTACCACTTTTTCAAATTATTATCTTGTGTATAACAAAAGCATAAATTTTGCGATTGTATTATGTGGAAATTACTATTCAGAAATAGTTATATACTGCACGTTAAACAGAATCTGCAGTTCGATACAAATCCCTCTGCAAAGTTTCAATATAAATTCTAGAGTCGTATCAATCAGTGGCGTAGCTACGGGGGAAGGGGGGCAAAGGGGGAGCCCGACCCGGGCGCCGAGGATAAGGGGCGCCAAATTGAGAGAGGTTTAAACCGAAATTATTTTGCATATTTTAACAGTAAACAAAAATTGTTGACTTTTATTTTTTCAATGCATGTTAATGTATACTTTAGTAAAATATTTTTTTACATCCAATTAATGAAGAAAGGAAAAAATTATGTAAATATCTCTAGGGACGGCTCAACACAATAGGTAACGAAGATAATTATGTTTCTAAATCGAGACGCCAAATTCAGAGGTGCTTTAAACCGAAATTCTTTCACATAGTAGCAGTGGCGCCAATTTTTTTAAATGGAGGGTCGGTTCAAATTTTTTTTGAACAGATATATAAATATTGGGTGGGCTCAATCATAGCTGCCAACTCTTCTGATTTTTTAGCCCGGAAAAATGTAATGGATTTTTTTGATTTATTTAATCAGCTGATTATGGCGATTTGAAATGGTAAAATTTTCTGTAAATTTTTTCCGGGCCTAAAAAGCGAAAGCTATTGGCAGCTATGGTTCAATTAATAATTAATAAATGAAGATATCAAATTATTGGGTGGGCTCGCGCCCAATGGGCCCATATAAATTGTCGCCGCTGCATACAAGTATATAACCCCGTCAAAAATGGCGGAATTTTCACTTGCATTGTATTTTCATAATACTTCATACAAACAAACAGAATGCAGATTTTATTATTGAAGAGTTTGTATTGTAGAAAAGCACATTTTAAAAATAGCAACAAATTTCTACAAATACAAATGATGAATATTTTTTTTTAACTTGATGTTTAGTTTTGAACAAATATTAATTTCAAAACAAAGAACAGTATTTATTACAATAATAATAATAATTAGCAAAATAAAACTCGATTTCAAAAATTTTACAAAACATTAAAATTAAATATTGAGGTTTTTTAAATTTTAAAATACATTATTTAAAGTATGATTCGGCAGCGGTTTTAGTCATGGGTATATGATAAATTCTTAGTTCGATGCTTTTAGACATCGATTTTGAAGCTTTATGTTTTGTTTTTAAAGTTGGATTTGGCACCATCTATACGCAGTTAATCTAAACAAAACATATTTATATATTTTAAATCGTAGTTTCTTATAGAAAATAGCAGAAGCAGGAGGCATTGATTTAAATCAAAATCAATTTTCAAAAACTTCAACTATGCAACTTTAAAAATTCAATCCGTAAATTATGAAAACAAAAATTATTATTATTATTTCTTTGTAAAATTTTAAATTAAATGTACCAGTTTTTAAAAGCTTAAATTATATCCATTCGAAATTTGATTGCATTGTAAACGAAATATATATTTTTTATCAAATGTCATTTAAATGTAAGGAGTATATAACATCTATGCACTAATTATATTAATTACATCAAAGCAGATGAAATTTTGATTTAAGAGCATGCGAAAGAATAATTTCCAGTTATACTAATGCAGTCATGATGATATCTTATGTATTCATAACAACTTGAAAAAAAAAGTTTATTTTATTTATAATAAAAAACAAAATTAAAAAAATTCTGAGGATAAACGCTAGCATCTTAAAAAAAATAATAAAACTAAATTTAAATTCAAATCTGTAACCGCTGAGTAGCACAATAATATTGTCAAAAAGGCTTCTAAAATAGTTCATAGATAGCAGCACTAAAGTAATGTGAGGCGGCGCTGTGAGTCGATGAAACACAATCGTATTCTTAGATGATAAAAAACGTATCAGTTTACACTTCCCCTATTATCTTTATGTATTATAATTGGGTATGACTTACATATTTTATATGAAAATATGCTGAAAAACATTATTTCATATGGAAGAAATTATCATTTAGCTGTCATTTTAGCATCTATTTTCAATTAAGCCTAACATGGCGTTTTACTAGAGTAGATTCTCAGGTCAGAATGGTTCGGGACGGAATCGTTTCTACACTGTTCTCTAGTCGCATATTATTAAAAGTAGATTTTGAAAATGAATAATAATTGTTGACGTCTTTTGCATGTGTGTGTGAATGTTTTGAAGAAATTCGGTGCAGGTGGAAGGAATGGCAAAATTCATAATTGTCAATCGCTAATGGAGGCTTTTAACTGTCTAACGTGAAGTAAATAAATCAAAAAGCCGAGTGGAGACTTGAAATCACATTTCTGGTATCAAGAATATTTTTCATTTGTAGCTAGCTGACCCGTCCGTCGATTTTTCCAAATGAACCGCGAATGATTAAAACCTCTATTCAAATTTAAATAATAAAAAACTTTCAAAATGAACGTCTGTTATGGGTCTCCAGTCGGCAGCATAGAACGGGTGTGCTACTCAGCCAAGAACTAACCATTAAAAACATGTATTCAAATTTATTTCTGCCAAAATGAATCTCCGAAATGGATGGGCGCTGCCTATGTCACCGTGTAGAAGGCGTATTACGCATGTGCAAGAACATCTGGTGATAATCGTAAAATGAATTGAAAGAAAGAAAATTCTCTTGAAATAGGTCCCATGAAATCTCTGATAAAAATGCTCCTGGTTGTGGAAGATATAAAACTAAAACGTTTTAAAAGTTCAATGTATTTTACATATGTTTAAATTCAGCGCATATGCATTAGAGAAAACTACATCTATCTATGTAAATTATGGGAATGACAGAGATATCAATGGAATAAAATCATTTGAATCGAGAACCTCTTTGGACCGAACTCTTTCGTCATTGCATCTTACAATCATCTCGGTGAATTCGATCGGAGGTCTTACGACTTATTTCGGGACCTACATGGTCGTAGGTTATACAGGCTTATCAGGATTGCCAAATCTAAACTTTTTCTTTCCAGTTCATACAAATACATTGAGGCTTGTAATAATTTCCAGTAGGAGGCGAAGATGTCAATTTGCGAGAAACGTTTAGTTTAATTAGTTAATTAGCTCTTGATTGACATATAGTCAAGATCCGCACAGTTCCTGGGATCTAAAACATACAAAGATTTAGCCACAAACGAACGAAGAAGTGCCTAAACGTCAGAATTTTCAATCTTAAGTTGCTATCTGATTTTACCGGTGAACATAATAAATGTCATTCTGAAAAACAAAATTTGAAGAGTAAAATGGATTTTAATAAAAAGAATTTTATCATTTTCATCTATAGCATATCTCTCTCTATAAGGATATCTGATCATTGTCATGAGACTGAGAATATGTTAAGGGTTTATTAAGATCTCAAACAAATTCGTTGGATATCTTAATTTACCATAAGAATTCAAGACCTTTTATTGTTTTCCCATCCATCTTTAAAAATGGATGCGTATAGCAATTGGAAATTCTAGGGTGACTGCAGTATTTAATCAGGAGATTTTATTACCATAATCGGACATATAACTTACCAGTTTTAGTAAATGTGTTTGTTTGCAAATTTATTCTCTTTATCGCTAATCCCATTACAGAGCCAGATTACTGCACAGCCTATAAGACCATGGCCTAGGACCCACTGTTGCTGTGGGCTGATTTATTAATGATTTTGAATGAAATGATTTTTTAAAAAAAGTCTTAAAATTGTGGTTTCCGCATTATTTTCTCAAAAACAAAAACATATTTTGATTAATTTTGAAACCGTATCGTAATATCCAATTATAATCCTTTCCTTATCCTCTACACCCCCCCCCCAAAAAAAAGAAAAAATGTATAGGAACTGGAAGGTGCCCTCAAACAGGTGCTGGGCCATGAGCACCGCACAACACCAATCTGCCTCTGCATCCCACATGCTTAAAACAACATAAACATATCCGTGAACGTACCGCTAAGTTTTTGGAATTCCCATTCAAATTCAGTATTGATGAAAATTGGAAATCTTTAGTAATCCGGTTCTGTGCATTTTAGTTTTATGTGTTTGAGTCAAATTAGCCGAATCCTTGGAAAACAGAAAAAGTGAAGATGCCTTTTCCTCCCAGTACAAGTCAAAAAGACTATTTTGTTCCTTCTTTCGAGAAAATAATCTGTTTTTATTTATTATTTTTTTGGGAGGGGGGCGTAAAAATTAATCCTGCCCCGGGCTCCAAAAAACCTAGCTACGCCACTGGTATCAATGGCGAACAAAATAATCTTTAGAAATTAAAACTTGAATGAAATGTTAAAAAAAATTCAACCGAAAAAACTTATCAACTTGTGCCTTAAACTTATGTTTTCTTAATTAATACTCACATCAGAAAATTTCATTAGTTATATACGGAATAAATAAAACTAGCTGACAAATGATGCCACCTCCTTCAGAATATTTATCATCATTCCGGTTACCCAGCTGTCATTCAGTTGTAGGTTTAAAGAATTAAACATGTCTTTCAACACACTTTCTAGTGAATGGCAAGCACCAAGAAAAAATGAAGCAACCAGAAATAGAGCTCATAATTATCTTATCTCTTTCTATTTTTAAATAACTACGCTGAAAATGTAAAACTTATTTAATGTAAAATCATGGGATGAAATTTGTCTGGAAAAATTTAGTTTGCGTTTTGTGTTTCTGAAAAGATAGTTATTTTTTCTGTTACAAATAGAATAATACTAATAATAATATTTAAAGGGTTCGGGGACATAAAATTCTTCGAATTTTCTATAATCCCTTAAGTGATTTCCTTTTTTACGTAAATGTTGGTTAATACTAGTTTTTTAAACTTAAATATTCGCAATGTTTAGTCTAAACATTTCTGAAATTAAATAGTATGAAATCGCACTAGTCAGTGCTGTCAAAATGCTTTAAATGACGAATTAAGCAAATTCGTCTTGCCCGAACGGGGCACGGGACAATCAGTTAAGTGGTTAAAAAATAGACATTAAAATTTTCTTTTTTTTCGCTTAAAATGACGTTTAGACCATGTTTCTATCTGAATTACAACAGGAAATAAGAAAATTTTTGTTTTGGTTTGTTTTCAAAATCTAGCTTTCAAGCAACGGTTGTTATGGGAACATCTTCTTGAGACCCCCCCCCCCCTAAAAAAATTAATATTCATCATTTAAAGATAGAATTTATTTTATTCGTTCGGTACCACTTACTTTCCTTTATGAGATTTTTGCTGAAGTGTTAGTAGAGGGTGTTTATTTTTTTTCCACTACTATACTCTCTTAAAAAGTTAGCCACAAAATAGCTCAAGTTGAGCTGAAATTCACTCATCTCAATGTTGAAAGGCAGCTTCTCAAAAAAGAGTTGAAATAACTCGAGTTTTAACCAATTTAAATGAAGTTGAGTTTTTTAAATAACCAATTTAGATCAAGAAGATTTAATCGTTTGAAAAACAACTCTTTTATGATCGAAAAAATTACAGTTCTTTCATGAGAAGCCAAATCAGCTCTTTCGTTTTAAGAGTGATACTTCCCATTTTTTGGGATGCTGAATTGAAGCAGTCATCATAAACACGAAACAGATTCACTCAGCAAATAACGAATGACTGCGAGGGAAAGGTCAATTGTGGCAAGATTAAAATAGGTGTTGCCAATGGGCTCATTAAAAGTTTTTCTTTCCTGCTGTCTGAGGTGTATCTTTACTTTTCGGAAATACCTCGCATAATGTCGGTACCATGTTAAACTATCCAATATGAAATCAGTGTTTCCAGTGTGTTACTTTTTAAAAATTCAAGTTTTTTTTCTTTGGTACCTCTTTTTTGAAATAGTAAAATTCGCCTCTATTGATTAAAGCGGAAACAAGAAGCGTTTTATCATTTCAGAAATGTGGTGCCAATCGAGAAATCTTCATTTAAGAAATGTTGCCCATTAGCAACACTTTTTCCATATTGCATATTTGGCATACCCGGAGCCTGATTGTCAATGGGGCATATCACTCCAGTAAAAAGAATAATTTTTTTCTGTTTTTCATGACAGCAATTTCGAATGAAAAATGTCTTTAAACAAGGCGTAAATTTCCATAAAATTTTACTGGTGAGAGAGTGCTCCATTTGTAACCAGTCGCTGTGCACACCCATTGGCCCATACCACTTGCATACAAAATGAAATACGTGTGTGATAGGAGGTGCGAATAACAATATTTATGTGTTTTCTCCTTTTGTCCTTGTTTCATAATAAGATAGAATTATATGTTATTTTAGTTATATTATGTTGCCTTTAAAAGCGCTTTTTTAATGCAATCAGTGTAAATCCTTAATACTGATCATTAAACGAATCATATTAAAATAAGCAAATATATATTTAAAGTATCAAAACTATGTCCATTAATAACATGAAATGTAACAGAAGATTTTTTTTCATGCAATATGACTATTGTTTCGGAATCATTCATTCTGAACTGTGTTGAAACATTATAAAAAATACATCATACTCCCAGATCACGATTTTTCTTAACGCTCTTTCAAGCCATTTCTCGGGTTGATACAGAATACAAATTTACGAAAAGAAAAAAATTCGAGAAAGTCTAACTAACTCATCTTTTCTCGAAGTACTCCCTTGCGAATTTTCTTTTTAATATTTATACATGCACATGAATAATGTAAATGGTGGCAGAGAGTTATCCCTCATTGTAATAGAATACTTAGTGATTTGAAGTGGTACATTTTTTAATATTTTGGTGAAATACATTTATTATGTTGTAAATTTAACAAAACTATTTTCAATAAAAGAAGGAAAAAATAATTTTTAGGCTTAAAATAGATAATACAGAGCTGCCAAGTCTCCGACAATTTGGATACCGGTATTTTAATACAGACAATGGCGTTTTATTAAACCCTTTCTGACTCAGTGGTCCCACGTCGGGACTATCTAATTTTAATTCCAAATTTATAAACGGCACGAAGAATATTTTAATATAATTTCTCTTTTACAAAGAAAGTATAAACTAACAAGGTTTGAATTTCTAAAAAAATCATTTGCAAATTCCAATGTCAATCAATCATTCATTTCATCAAAATTTTACTGCACTGGAAAAAGTTATTTGGAACATTCTGCAGATTTAAAGGAACAATCTTTTCCCTAAAATAAGTCTGGCGTGGAAAAACCCGGAGAATTGAGAACTCTCATAACATTATACTTCCCAACTTCATGCGTAAACAGTTAATTTTTTATCAAAAAGAAATAAATTAATTTTTAATCAGAGAACGTATCGAATAATATGCAGTGTTTCTTTTTTAAATTTCCTTTATTAATTAAAATGCTTAATTCCAAACATTGTTGTTTTACTTAAGACATATTGAACAATGTTACGTTTGAAGTTGTAAAGAATAATGTGGAATTCTGATACATAGTTTTGTTATAAATAAATTGTATGTAAAACTAATTTTTTAAGTTGTTGTTATGTTTATATTGATTGATTTACTTAGAAGACAACTGACTGTGCATATGACAAAATGTTCCAGGTTTCTAATTCAGTCAACAGTTTATTTTCAGTGTAAGAATTATTTATTAATGTTAATATTACCATAGCTACCAAAATTTCCGTCTTGTTTGACCCAAAAAAATTAACTGAAATTTTTGTCTTATTTATCAGACGTATTACGGCAATTTACAATGATAAAATTATTACTATAAAATTTTTATGGTGCGAAAAATCGGAAGATGTTGGCAGCGATATTACTATTTATTACCATTCACGATATTACTATTTATTACCATTAATATTACTGTTTATTACTGTTACTTATTAGAATTTCTTTTAAACATTTATTGAAGTTATTGTTAATGGTTAGAATAAATGTTTCCAAAACTGTTTTTCCATGAAGTATTTTTCATCATAGCTTGTCTAAATGTTGACATATATTAGATTTAGTGTCTCTGAAGAAATGCCATTGATGAAGTTAATGTACCACCACTTTTGTGTTACCTCGCCTTTTTATGAAAGCATTCTCAATAAATTTAGAAATAAGTATGCCTTAAATATTCTTTTGTTTTACGATACTGTTGCATACAATTTTTTTACTTCAAAGTATGTACAGTCTTTACCACTATTTCCGAATAAAAATGTTTGTCTTATTTAATTGGAAAGTTAAGCAGAAATTACATAAATTCTGCGATTAAATAAAGTGATGTGGTCAAATTGACACGAGCGAGGAATTATAATTGCTGCAGAAATTTTCACTTCATTTAATCGCAGAAAATCTGCAATTAAATAATGCTCAAATTTATGTAAGAAAATAGGTGTTCCTCGAGAGCCACAGTCTGACGGCACTAACAAAAGATAAAAAATAATATTCAGAAGTGGTGATTAAAGATAAGCACTATATTTATCCTGGATAAATCTCCGAAATTATAGATTTAAATCAAGGTGCTTATAGCTAGCTACTTTTAACTACCCCTATTTCATAACGCAAAACGTTCACGTCTTTTAAAACAGAGTTCAGTGTTTAAACTGGGTTACTTTACTATCAGTAGGTGGTGTTACTTAAAAATACCTCTACGCGACCTCTTAGTAAATTCGTAAATTATAGTAATCTTAGTTATGTTTTCTGTAAACATTTAGTCAATTTATAACATAAATAAATATAAAAAAGCTTGAATATCTTGTAAATATTTTACAAATACTATAATATAATGTTTAAAGTTCAGTAGAAATTTAAGTAACAAAAAGAAGGCATGCGTGTTGCTTAAGTCAATGCTCTAAATGCTCAGAACACCAGTATTTATACGTAATTTTCTTAGCGTTAGGTATAATGGCAGAATTATCTGGGAAACAAACTGTAAGTAATTAATGGTTTCTAGAGCACTTCGAATCTAGATTTACATGGGACATCTACATTAGTTTGCTCTAAAATAATTTAAAAATATATGTTTAGTTGATATTTTTAGCCCCTTGAGCTCTGGTGATTGAATTTCTTCCTACATAATTTTAATCCCGAAATGATACAATGGCATCGGAATATTCGACGGGGCAAGTAATGATGCTTCTGTGATATTTATAGCTCACAGAATTTTCGAATTATTTGAAAATAAAGAAATACTAATTTTTTTAGAAAGAAAACAACCTTTTTTTCAATCAATGTTATATAGTACAACTGCCAAATCTTGCGCTTTTTTGTATCACAATTTCTGTCTTATTTAATCGGCAGATTATGGCCATTTTTAAAGTTAAAATTTACTATTAAGTTTTTGTGGTACAAAAGGGAGTAAAAATTGACAGCTATATAAAAGTAAAATTTTATTTAAGTATCACGGTTAACACTAGAACGCCCGCATGGAGTCGATTCGACTCCAATCATGTAACTAAATTTCAGTTCGAACCTGAAAAAATTTTCCTGGAATAATTTTAATTTAATCCAAGCAAATTTACGTTAAATAAATCAATTAAATAATTTTTAATAAAAATTATGGTTAGAAATATTATTTAGAAACTTCAGTAGAATTTCCGGGCGTTCTAGTGTTAAACTATTTATTTAAATAAAATGGGATAAAATTCACTCTCTGTTCGTCAAAGGATTCATTTTAATCCCGAAATGTCATTATGACACTAGAATTTTAGAATACAAACTTTCCTTTATTAAGTGCAGGGTGGTTATAATTCAAGTTATCGTTTTTAGGCCTACGCAGAGCCGGCTCTGGTTGACAGATATCGATGAAAATTAGAATATAAGTTATGTGGACCATGGGGGAAAAGAAATCTGTAATGAAAAAATAATTCAAATTTAGACCACCAGGTGAAAAGGCGGCACATGAAGACCGAAACTCTCAAACTGGAATCATATATATATATTTAAATTCATATGTATAATGTGCATTCTATTTACGTTAAGGACATGTTCAAAGCGTATATTATAGCATCTGTACACAGTGTTTTAGCCCGTAATAGTAGCGCAAAAGGGTTGCAGCTACATGACCAGTAATACTTGCTTTCAAATCAGGCAGAGTAAGTATGATTCCTGCATGCACACGATCTTTCAGGAACTCTACAAGCAAAAGTCACAGGGATTCAAGCTAGGAGACCAGGTTGTCAGAAAATTTCACGAAATTATCATCTGCAAAGTGGGCACGAAGCAGTGTCGTCACTACTCGGGCTATGTAAGGTGGTGCACCATCTTTCATGAATATGGTAATCTTTAAACACTCTCGCTCTTGAAAGGATGTATTGACCTGTTTTTGAAAAAGGTCGGAATAAAAAGCATCCGTAATGGAAAATCCTTTAGGACCCTGAGAGATGTTCCCGTTAAAAAAAGGGACAAAAAATAAAATCAGCCGTAAAAACAAACTATACAGTAATGCGATCAAGATGCAGACTGTTTATGCACAATATTTGAACTTGCAGTAACCCATACGCAACAATTCTGAGTATTCACATCTCCGTCTAAGATAAAATGCCCTTCATCCGATCACAAAAATTTCCAAGGCCAAGTATTGTCAACAGCTATTCTGGCCAAAGATATTTTCGGAAATTAATTCTGTTCGGGTCTGCGAAGTTTAGCACTTGCATAACATGAATCTTGTATGAATATCACTTCATAATGGATCGAAGAACATAGTGTTGACAAGGGAAAGAGAAATCACTCTGTTACGATCGCATCAAACAAGCATGAAGAGCGACTTCTCCAGCAGCTTCATTTCAATTCCGTTTCCATGTCCTTCCTTGCAGCACACCCAACACCCCCATTATCTTCGGATTTAGACATTATCTTTTTCAAAGTCTGCCTCGAAAGTGCTCCTTTTCGTAAGACTGTCAAGTGGCGATATTCGGAACGTGCAGTTAACAAATTTCTGGCTTTCTGCTAACAACTTCACCAGTTCCTTTTCCCTTCTTCTATAACTGCATAGCGACAAATGACTTCACTTCCGCAAGCACTTTATTTTTAAACCACTCTGATTTTGTATAAAGTCTGGTTGATAAAAACCGCCATCTATCAGAAGAAGTTTGAACTATTTTTTTTTTTCATTGCAGATTTCATTTCCCAACGTTGCATATAACTCTTCTCATTCTCCGGTCTTGAATCTCTGTGACTTTTGGTTGTGAGGATTTCTGAAAGTTCGTGTGTATGGAAGAAGCATACGCTTGATTTTAAAGCAAGCAACAACTTGTCGTGTTGTTGCAACCTTTTTTGTGCTACTATTACATGCTATAACACTATGCGTAGATGCTATACGTTTTGAACATGTTCTTGAAGCAAACAGAATACGCATTGGACATATGATATATATATATATATATATAAAGTTTTATGATTCCAGTTTGAGAGTTCTGGTCTTCATAAGCCACATTCTCACCTGGCGTCCAAAATTTGAACTAATTTTATTTTAGTGAAGACTTTTTTTCCTCATGGTCCATGTAACTTATATTTAAAGTTTCATCGAATTCAGTCAATCAGAGCTAATTCAACGCAGATCTAGCCAGAGTAACGTTAATTATAACTATAAATTTAATTATAAATAAATTTTACTTAACTCTAAGTAAATGTTTATATAAAATGTGGTATTAATCAAGCATTTCACTACTTTATAAGCAGAAGTACTTTTCCTCTAAACGACTTGCGCCAGAGTTTCCATATACAAATCCTGCCCAGGTCATTATTCACTCTTTTGTAAAAAAATATTACTTTATAAACTTGAAGATTTGTTTAAAAATCAATTTCAGTCGTTTATAGATTTTAGTCTCGCAAAAACACGTGCAAATGTGAGTTATATTTAATTTAATACATCCCTTGCGAATGTAGCACTGAAGTACCTATGAAAATAAATTCGCATGAAAAATGAACTTTTAAAGTAAGACTCTTTTAATAAGAAAAAATATCTTATTTAACATCCTGAACCCTATAATGTTCACAGTGTACTTCACGTTATTTTGGTAATTTGTGAGAATGATGAGCGCAGCGTAAATCCTGATACTTGGCTGATTTTGTAATTAGACATTGTGAATTCTCACCAGAAGTTTTTAACTCATATTTATGAGTAAAAAAATATTGATCTTCCAGAAATAAAGTAAAAGAAAATTTCATATTAAATTTTAGTGGTGTAAATCCAAAGTTTCTATAAAACAAAAAAGTAATCTGCCAGAAACTTTTACACTAGTGGCAAGTGTCATACATCTGCAACTAGCTGTAAAGCGCAAGGGATTGATAGCAGAATCTTTGCGATTAAAAAAAGAGCAACCTTTCGGAATTTATGGCAGCAAAGAAGACTCGTAGTTTTAAGACTCGTACTTGATAGTTTTGGCAGTTAATGAAATAAAAAGAGTAATTAAATTTCAGCACAAAATATAATCAGTTTAGCAGGAATATAATCAAATAAAAAAATCATATTCATACTCTTTCATCACTCATATTCATTTACAATATAAAATATTCTGAACTTTAAACTTAAAATATGAGCAATAAAGTACGTTAAACTAATTCACATTTACAAAAGCCGAACTGATTACAAGTGTAGGATGGATCCTATTGGAATTTTTATGACAGCACCAACCTGACAGTTGCATGTAGAAATTTAGATATAAATTCTAAATTCTGATATTAATAATCAAGTGTACTTTCATATAATTTAAATGGAAATTTGTTAAACAGTTAGAGGTAGGAAAATTGAATTTTCTATTATATATTAACCAAAACAGTTTGCCTACAGCAGGTTTAATTAAATAACCCTGCATTCGAAACTTTGTGTAACAAGTAGAATTTGATTTTATCAGTATTTCATTAGATTTAGATGAAATGAATTTCGCAATAAACTTCCATCTCTGTGTAATATTTCTAAATATTAATAATTTTACATTTAAAATGCACAGTATTCGATATAAAGAAACTCTGAAGTATACTTTATACAATTATAGTTTATCAAAATTATTTGTTTAAGAAAATATGGTTTAAATATTATTATTTAACACTAAAATTACAAGAATTTTACTTAAGTTTTATTAAAAATAGTTCACACCGGAATCGCTATTTAGAACTGTTTAAATTATTTATTTAACATTACTTTACTTTATATCTTTAAAAAAAATTAATAAAAAAATTTCTTATTCGAACCGTTATAAGTCTATTTGGTAACGGTCAAACTCACCACTCATATAATTCTAGTGTTAACATCATTTCAACGAGAGTACTTTGTATATACATATTAGGGTGGTGCGAAAAAACAAAAGTTTTTATTTCCGAATCGCTATAGTGCGGAAAAGTTGCGATTGGTAAATACAAGAAAAACTTAAAAAATTTTTTTTGAAATCGGACATTATCTTCCGATCGCGCAAACCACCTAAAAATTCAAAAAAATTGAAAAATTCCGATTTTTTCAAAAAATTTTAAAAAATATTACATATACACATATTTTATCACTATAGTGATAAATATTTGCATATTGTACTGTTTAATAATAATAAAAAAATCAATTGCGTTTAGAGAATATCTTCCGATCGCGCAAGCTCATTAAAAATCGGGAAAAATTCAATTTTCGGTGATTTTTGATATATTAAGAAAATAATTAAATAAGCTCAGTTTGCAGTCTCATGTTAAAATTTAAATGTAAATTGAGCATGTCTTGCTATTTTTGAACAACCGAGATCTTACCACAACGAGATCGCTGCAAGGTTTAGTAGTTCTTCAAGGTTTAGAGTTTCGCGCGCATCCTGTTAGCCACGTTGCGAAAAATCGTTGAAGTCGCCTTACGTGTCCACATGCTTCTGTCCCCAACTTCGTCCACTTGCACAGAGCGCCATTTCGTATTAGAGAAACCGTGAACGAATTTCGTTTGTTAATTGGATGTATTGTGTTATTAAAAATACATTAACATGTGACAGGGACACGGATCTGGATACGTCGTTGACAAAGAAATCTACTAGACAATCTTTTCATTGTCCTATATTCGGTCATCCAAGAGATTTTCTGCCAAATATTCTTCCAACACACGAAGATATTCTTCAATGCTACCTTGAGGAGAGATCTCTATTAGCAAGTAAATTCAACATCATTAAAGTGAGTTTCTCATTTGTCAGCAATACAGTGGCACAAAAAATAAAATATATTTATTAGAAGGCGTCAATCCCAAAAGTGTTTGATTGTAGAATCATTTAGCTAAATAATGCCTACTACGATAATATTCTAAACTAACAAAATCTTATATTCGAATAGCCAAACCTTATAAAAAATGTTTGATGAAATTAAAAAACAAGAAACTCAACTGTGTGATATTTCAACCTGCAAACGTGTAATGAATTTACATTGCTCCTGTAAAAAGTCACCAGATCTGAGGGAGTGTCTAACTGAGACTAATTGTACGTCTCAAAAACACAACAAAATTCCAGTCATTGATCATAGGTTTATCTACCTCCAGAGAAATGACGGAACAGGAAAAATTGATACTAAAGTTAAAAAAAATGGAGTACAAGACTTGCACTTTATATATTGAAAGGGCAACCTTCCAAATTTGTTGAAGGGAAAATAAAAGAGCTTGAGCATTTAGATGAAATACATGAGAATTTTAATGCTAATGTAGGTATATGTAAAATATCATTACCATGAAGGATACAGCCTGTCAGATTTAAGAAGAAGAAATTACCATGGCAAATGAAAGTGGAGTTACAATCTACATCTTTACATTGCGATCGCAATGGTGTATCTGACAGTGCGGGTGCTGCTAAAGCGTTGAGTGTACTAGAAGATATTCCTGTAATAACTAAAACAGATGCTTTTCAAGTTATTGACCTATACAAAATTAGAAGAAAACAAACAGAAAGAAAAAAATTACGGCAAAGTCAAGTGGAATCAGAAGAACCACATGACATACATTTTGATGGAAAAAAGGGCGATTATTTAGTTATCTTCCTCAGTCCTGAGACAAATATCACGATGGACAACATACACTGTTTAAAATTACTATAAACCATCTTCAAACATGTATCATTCTACATATCAATGCGTGTTATATGGACGCATTTATTGAAAAAGTCTAGAAGTATTTTTAACGATTTTAGAAGTATTTAAATTCTTTTAAAGGATTTTACTTAGTTTCTCGTACAGGCGCTATATTCGTGAAGAATATTTGACAAAAAATCTTTTGGGTATGACAAAATATAGGACAATGAAAAGATTGTCCAGTAATTTTCTTTGTCAACGACGTATGCAGATCCGTATACCTGTCACATATTAATGTATTTTAAATAACACAATACATATAATTAACAAATGAAATTCGTTCACGGGCTCACTGATATGAAATGGCCCACTGTGCGAGTGGACGACGTTGGGGAGAGAAAAGGATGTGGACTCATGGGGCGACTTCAACGCTGTTTCGCAAACGTGGCTAACAGGAGTTGGGCGAACTACTAAACCTTTTTGCCCTGCAGCGATCTCGTCGTGGTAAGATCTCGGTTGTTCAAAAACAGCATAACATGCAGAATAGTATTAATTTACATTTAAATTTTAACATGAGACCGCAAATTGAACTTATTTAATTATTTTCTTTCATCAAAAATCACTGAAAATTGAATTTTTCCCGATTTTTAATGAGCTCGCGCGATCGGAAGATATTCTCTAAACGCAATTTATTTTTTTATTTTTGTTAAATAGTACAATATGTAAATATTTTTCACTATAGTGATAAAATATATGTATATGTAATATTTTTTAAAAAATTCTGAAAAAATCGAAATTTTTCAATTTTTTTGAATTTTTAGGTGGTTTGCGCGATCGGAAGATAATGTCCGATTTCAAAAAAATTTTTTTAGTTTTTCTTGTATTTACCAATCGCAACTTTTCCGCACTATAGCGATTCGGAAATAAAAACTTTTGTTTTTTCGGACCACCCTAATACATATATATATATATATATATATATATATATATATATATATATATATATATATATATATATATATATATATATATATATATATATATATATATATATATATATATTACTACCGGTTTTTCAAAACAGAAAATTTTTTGCTCTTGAATGTCAAAAATGATCCGACTAAATAAGGAAAACCTTGCAATGAAAAATAACTGGTGGTAATAATAAAGAATGCTCAGCACCTTAAGTGGCAAGTATACCGGTTGTTCGTCTCCAAGGGTAGGGGCTAATGTACAAATAACAGCTAAGATAAGTAGAATAGTGCTATAGAATTTTTTACCAATATTTTTGCACATTAAAGTGAATATTTTTTAAATTTGAATCTCTGTAATTAAAAATTGTAAGAGTTTTGATTTGAAAACAATTTAATCAAAATTCATTGTTGGAATTTTTATAATTTGATGTATGGCACCTAAAGTTTATATATTTTTAGTATATGGCACACTGTGCCTAGTCAGGCACAGGTAATTTTAATTTTAAACTTGCAAACGTCATCAATAATATTTTAATAAAATTTTGCTTTTACAATGAATGCTTAAATTAAATAGTGTCTAATCTTTCAAAAAGTTGTTTGTAAACTTCGGTGTCAGTCGAAACTAACTTCTCATTTAAGTAACTCCTCTAAAACTTCTCATTTTATTTATAGAATTTGTCCGTGCCGGAAAAGCTTAACCCTTTCTGGCGCGGACAAATTCTGTTAGTAAAATGAGAAATTATCGACTGACACCGGAATTTACAAACAACTTTTTAAGAAATCAAAAACTCCTTAATTTAAGATTTTATTGTAAAAGCAAGATTTTATTAAAATATTATTGGTGTCAATTGCAATTTTGGAGTTAAAATTAGGTGCGCCAAGACCGGACACACTGCGCCGTAAAGGGTTAAAGAGTGATTTTCTATAAAATAAAAAAAATACTAGTGCTACAGAATTTTCTAGTCTGAAAATTCCAGGAGCCGTACAAACCCTGTTTGAGCATTTGGACAGTTATAGGTTGGGAATTTTTTATTTTTTTTAAAACATTTTGAAAAGGAAAGTGAATTGAAATCTTCTATTTCAAATTCGAACCACACATTTATTAAGATTAACTTCTTTAAATAGTTTTGCTAAAATTTTCAATTTTTTTTTTTTCACAAAATGCACATGAACTCCAAAAATTACATTTATAACAGATGAAAATTTCAGAGAGTTCCGAGAACACGAACTATTTTATTTTATTATTATGAAACGACAAAACGTAAAAAGAAAAACAAGAAAATGTCTCCTTTGGAGCTCTTTTACCACTGAGCCCGAGCAATGTCGGTTCTGCTAGCGAGTGCAGAAATAAAAGTAAAATTTCTTGGTGCAAGATCAGTCTATTAAAATATGTAGTGAATTATATTAGTTAATAAAAACAACTGATACTGCTAAATTTCAATAAAATCTTTGTTTTATTTATTTAATTTTATTCATGTCAGCATATTTTCTATAAATAAAAAACAACAGATTATGAAATACAGCCTTCTAAATAATACGCTTGGGAGAACAAAATAGGCAAATGGCGATGGCGGCCATTTTTCAGGATTTTCTCAAATATTTTTACATTTGAAAACCACTATTTCCGAAGAGCACATTTCTATATTTATTCCAAGAAACATTACTCGGAGATAGTAGTCTTTAAATTCAAAGTACAGCATACATGCAGGTGAACTACCCATTACTTTTTTTTAACACACTTTCTTCAAAATATACTCTTTCATAGATGCCAACTTTTGCCCTTTTTTCTCACCAACAAAACTGAATAGTAAATTCAGATTTCTTAAATTGCCGAAATTATCGATTGAATAACATGATTAGTTTTCTTAAATTTTAGTGCTACTAGAAAAGCGTAAAAGTTGGTAGCTATGTAAACCTACTGTATATATATATACGTGTGTGAAAATTTTATTTGCTGGTATAATAGCAAATAAAAGATTATTTTTACCCTTTTCGGGACTCAAAACTTCTATTATTGAAATTTTGAATCAATTGATCCATATCTGGATTCGCGAAAGCAGTTTTATGAAAATAATTGAAAGCTTTCTTTATTTATATCAGAAGAGGTAATTTTTTTTTCAAAATTATGGCGCTGATGTTGGAATTGACGATTAAATTTACCATAATTTCCGGCGTATAAATTGTATATCAAACACGATTTTTCGACCTAGAATTTTAAGGAAATAAAATGTAACTTATTAGATCGCGGTAAATATATTTCTTCAGTTACTAAATAAAATTTCTAGATCAAAGCTGAATTGTTTGATACGTGGATTATACGTCAAATATTACAATATGTATGACAGAAATTGACCCACCATGCCGAAACGGGTTAATGTACATAAGAAAACAATTTACAATTTTAAATATAAATATAAATGTGTTATGAATAAAAAATTACTAATTTTAATACTACTAATCATTAAACAGATTAAAAAAAAAAAAAAAAAACGTTTATTATAAATTTAGCTAGTACTGGACTTTTTTTTTACTTTTTAAATGAGTAGAAGTATTAGCAAAAAAATTTATTTAAAAAATCGTCATAAATTTTGCGGCTCATTATAGTGGGTTTTTTTTACTTTTTATATAAAAAATGGGAGAAAAAAGACGCTAGAGGTCAATGAAGGGAAGAAAATAGAATTCTGTATTAAGAGCAGAAGCTACTAGAAGCGTACATCAAAGATATCTTCAGAAGAAATCAAATCTGTAAAAGATGACCACAAGGGAACAAAGATTGAAACAAAAATAATGGTGTAAAACACAAGAAACAATAGAACAGTGAAATATGAAAAAGAATTATAACAAATTCTAAGAATTATTCTAAGAATTCTAAGAAGACAATGTCAGAATTTTAAATGTACACATTTTTTTAATATTTTGAGGTAAATCCTCAGAGTAATATAATAGACTTTTAGAGATAGAAAACGAGTGAGAATAAATGGAAGTTCAGTTGTCCGAATTTGTATAAACCTTGATCAACAACTTAAAAGCGAAAAAAGCAAATCTAAAGAGTTTAGAATCTAATACTATTGGCTTAGTGATCAACTGTAGGAAAAATCAAACAATCGACGGTAAAAAAAAAAAAAAAAAAAAAAAAAAAAATGACAAGCCCTAAAAAAATCCCTGTCGACTTGGCCTACAGGGCTATATTTCAAAATTAAGTGCTCATTTCAATAACAAAAAATAAAATATGATTAGAGATACATCCAGTTTAACAACTTTATTTGTCCGCTTTTGAAGAATTTTCATTATATTTTTCTCTAAGTGCTGGTTTTATCAAAATCATTTAAAGGGAAATTCGGGTCAAAATGTCCAATTTGACAGCATATTTTGAAAAATATTTTGACTTTAAGAAAAAATTAACCAATGCGGCACATTGTATAGTTCCTAAATGAAAGAAACTGCTAATTGAATGCCTTTAGAGCAAAATCGAATTTAAAAATGAGTCAGAAAATAAGCAATCTGATATTTAAATACATCCTCAATTCTTCAATCACGGTTACTTCGGGAAATTCTGTTCAAAATGTGCACTTTAACAGCATTTTGCAGAAATATATTCTGCATTTTTCAAAAAAAAACTCATGAATACGGCACATTATTTTCCTTCAACTCATATTTTTGTTTAATTTGTTTTTGCTATAAATATTGTTCCTATAAAAAACTTCTCATTATAAAAGTTGAAGATATTATTGAGAAGATGTTTTGTAAATTTAATTAAATTTGATATCTAAAACTTTGACGAATATATTTTGGATTTTTTTTTCTTTTCCAACCTTTTTTGTATTCGTTTATTATTTTCATTTATTTATTTATTTATTTGCGTAAGAGTTTCTACTATCAAAAACTTGTAAAACAAAAGTATTAAATAATATTCAGAAAATTTATAATAGATTTAATTGAATTTGATGTCTTGAGAATTGACGAAGTTATTACTTTTTTCACCCAAAAACCTATTTTTTTCGCCTCTGGAGCCCATGTATAAATTTATCAAAACTATTTCATGCATAAATTTTTGGCCCATTTTTTAGAAGTAATAGTCTTTAAACTGTTTCGGTATATATTTTAAGATAGATTTTTTGTTTTTTTTTTCTTTCGCAAAAACACTCCCTATTTCCACACACTTGGTCTGATTTTGCCCATTAACGAAGTTGACCAGATATTTTATGCTTCTTGATTTTATGAATTAGTTTGAAAAAGATTTGAGCAGAATTATGGAAGTTATCGAGTTCATAAAAAATTGATATAGATAGATAGATACATTTTTTTACTTATTTTAGTTTTGTGTACTAGGGGGTCATGATTGGTGTAGATCTGCAAAACTTTATCAGAAATGCCAACATAGGAGTTACCGCCGTAGGTAGTATTTCATACGAAATCTACCTAAAACTTTAAAGAAAGAATTATTTATCACACTGGAGAAACTTTACTTATTGACATTTTTTAAAAGTTATTATTTTGATCTATTGAAAAGAAAAATTGTTTTAATTACCAATTAAACCAACAGACCAATTAAAGAAATAAAGAAAGGTTTAACAAATGAAGATGTACAGAAACATACATATTTCATGAGAATGCAATGTAAAAGCGGAACAGAAGCTCAATCTCTTCTAATTGTTAGAATGGGTATCACATTTTATACTTAGTATTAAGTATTGTTTTGTCAATGAAATTTAAGCCATGATCCTTCTGAAATTAGGGCAAGTATTAAACCAATTTTCATAGAACTTCGTAAGAAAATACCATTGTTGGATTCATTTAGATTCTTAAGTTACAGGCTTCGTACGCAAAAAAAATCAGGGGAATTTTAGTTGTTTTAGTACCAGAAATATCGAAAAGCACTGGTCGCTCTATAAAAGGATAGAATTTTTCTTATTAAATGAGAAAACTGTTGCTTTACAAAAATTGTGTAGATTGTCATTGAAGCGTACGAATTCTGAATAATTGTCCTCGAAATCAGTGGACAAACAAAACGTATGTTATCTTCAATCAAATGCCAGATTTGCACTCTTCGAGAACTTGCAAGTGCATTTTCCAAAAAGTTTTTTAAAGTTATATTTTCCTTAGACAACGAAAAAGTATTATCTAGCATTAGATGTAGTAATCAGTACTTTTTTTACAAAATTTGTAGTACTAAAATATCTAACATTTCTTATCACTAGAACGCCGGGAAATTTTCTGCAAGTTTTATAAAATATATTTAAAACCAGGAAAATTATTTTAAATTATATTTTTTAATTGTTTAGCTCATTCCATTACAACTGATATATAACTCTTTTCTTGAAGATTTTTCTGGTTCGAATGGACAATTAGTCCAGTGATGGGTGTCGAATTGACACCTTTCCGGCGTTCTAGTGTTAAATCCCTTGATGCGTCAGAACCCTAAAAGGAGGAAAAGAGGCATTTCTTAGCTCTGCAAACAATAGTGCAGAACTATTCATGATATTTTCTGTACGATTGAGACATTCTGATACTCTATGTGTCATACAACCAACAACAAGTTACGTATCTCGTAACGGTTTTATTAATAAACTATTTAAATAATAATAATAATTTTATAAATTTTGTTGTATTTATTAGACGTATAATATAGAATAATATAGATGGACATATTATCTTTTCTATTAGAAACTGTCATTGCCATACTCAATATATCCTTATCACGTTCAAAAGCATTTTAATTTAGTTAAAAACGTTAAATTGTTAATTTGGTCACTGATGTTTCTTGGATCTTGATATTTGTATGTTTATAAGGAAAGTTAAATTTACCAAAAAAATTAAGTTTTCTTAGTATTAATAAAAATTTGATTTTGCTATGCCAAAACATGGACAGATTTTGAAAATGATCCCAGTGCCTCTTCCCACGGCTGACAGAATTTAAACTTTAATTTCTAGTATGTCTTAGTAATTTGTAATGACACTAAATATCAATTATCTATTTTTTTCTTCTTTACTCCAACCTGGATACAAAGCTTAGAAATTTTTAAAATACATTTTTCCTGTCTTATTTCATTTATTATGCTGAAGAAACAATTAACCAGTTATCTAAATATCCTTTTACCCCTCAGCATAAAGTTTCAAATCGTTTAGTCTATTTTTTAGATATTTATGTTTTAATTGTTACTTATGAACAAACTTACGTTAAGAATCTCTGTCTTTTCTTTGCATAAATACCTTTATCTCTAAATATTAGAAAAAAATATATGATCTAGAATTGTCCTCTATTTAGAGATTTTAGTGTATTAATTTAGAAACTTTCTATTTATTTAGTTTTAATAGGTTAAATTAATTTATTAATTAATAAAAAGTAATAACAATAAAAAAGCAAAACGCACTAGGTTATTAATAATTAATAATATTGATAAATGAACAAAATTTGTTTTAAAAGATACATAATAGTAATTAGTATATAAAAATAGGAATTAACTGAAAAATAAATTAAATTTTTTATTTAACTAAAAAAAATTAAAAGTTATAGCAATAATTAAAAATAACTACAATTTAATAACAATTATCTAATTTGTTGAAAAATAAGAAATCGATTAATTAATAAAATAAAATTAACTCATTAAAATCGATACCGATGAAATTGAATTAAATATTTTAATAAAACGCAATTGAGTATTGTACTCTAGAATCACTCACGAGATGGCGCCAGCACTGTGACTTCCCCGGCATTTCCCCAGGAATGATTAACCGGCTACTTCTCCAGGAATGATTTCCCAGGTACTTCCTTAGGAGTAGCGTCCCTGGGAAGTTGCTTCGTGGGACGTTGCTGCGAGACCATTCTTGAGGACATCGCAAGAGACTTTTCCCCAAGACGTCCTGATCTTGTCATTTTAGTATTAGGGGGAATATGGGATGACTTGGAGCTCCTGGGGAGGTATTGAGGAGCTTTTGTGCTGCATAGATTTTGGAACTATACTTTTTTTCAGGGCATTCACTAGCCCTTTTTTTTTAAATCCACTATATTTAAGAAAAACAATCGTGGTAGGTTTACAGAAAAATTGCTAGAGAAACGCATTTTCAAGAAAGTTTCCATAAGATTTATAAAGAAAATTTTTCTTTGAAAAGATAGCGGTGTTCTTTAAATGAACGGAGAGAGAGCCGAGATTTTAGTTACCTTTTTGCTTAAAACATGATATCACTCACACACCCTTCATATATTTAGAGCCGAATTTTGCTTCAATCTCTCACATTAGTATGGCTGTTAATCATTGAGTATCTGGGGGATCATGGAACTATTAATAGTGAGGAACTGATATATCATTAAAATAATGAAGTTACAACTGTAACTTCTTTCGTAGAAGTTAGTTATTACCGGGTCATCTTTCTACCAGTCTAATTAAATAGAAAAATTCTCCTTATTTGAATATTTTTTAAATTCCCTTTTCAATCATAAATATGACAAAATCACATATTTATTTTTACTGGTAGAAGTTTACTTCGACGGTAATCAGGAACTTCATTTTCCCCATATTGTGAAAATCTTCACAGCCTCCAGGCAGTGCCATTATAAATGAATATAATACCTGGATAAATTGCTACCAGTAAAAAAAAACGAACTTCTAAATATATTTGTGAGAAAAATGTTTAAAAAACGTTCACACACACACACACACACATAATTTTTTTTTAGGAAGCAGCTAAAATAATGGCCATTTTCTATTCAAAATTTACTGGTAGAAATTTGCTTTGCCAGTTTTCAGAAACTCTCTGTCCGATGCAAAATGCCTGCCACATTTTTGGCAACCTCTTCAGTTACTTCACTAACAACTGGTAGACAATATACACAATATGTATCCTCATCTTTATTCTTCACTCCATTAGAGGAATCAAGAAATAATGGTGGAACAGCCAGTAGCAAGGTTCATACGCTTCAAGGGCTTGTAAGAACCCTTACCAGAATTTTTGTAATAAAATACTTGCCTTATTTAATGGAAAAAAATATTGAAAATTAATGATTTACAAAAGGTTAAAAATTTCTAAAAGTGACAATTTGTTTTCATATTCAATCTGATCCATTATAAAGTAGCATTTATTCAATGAAATATTTTCAATTTTCTATATTTTATCTGCAAATTCATAAATACATTTTTAAAAATATCTTGAAATTAAATATATATATATATATATATAATCTTCAGGAAACATAATATGCATTCCAGTGTAAAAGCATAAATATTTGCTTTGCTTTACTTTCACTGCAAGCGTAAATAAATAGGAGAAATTGCGAAAGTACTCTGAAAGTTTTCTGTTCAAAATGATAAAACGAAGTTTCTGAAATGGAAATATAAACGCGTTGTACCCGGAAGATCTAAAAGAAATGTAGACGAAATATGAAATATTAACCAATCTTCTCATATTTACAAAATTCTCTTCAAGAAAAGCTTTTAGTAATTCCTCACATAAGATAAATTGTCTTTAAATAACTTTCAAAGTTTTGAAGTTTTTGGAATTCAGTATTCTTAAGCACTGTTACCATTTTTTATTTTATTTTATTATTATTATTATTATTAAACAAAATTTCAGAATTCTAATACTGTTGTGGATTAATAATTCTCAGTTTTCTTAATGGAGTATTAAATAAGGTGGATATTAAAATTCGAAAATATCGGTACATTTTAAAAATTACCGCCTACGTCCGTTCCAATTGGCAACACATTTTGTAAAATTTTTATCGAATATATTCACATATAAGTCGACATCCAAAAATTGCTGAGGAATAATAAGTTGAGTGTCAGTAATCTCAAATGATATTTTATTTTGTTTAAGCAATTATTATATAATAGTTTTCAACGCTTACATAAAAATAAGAAAACTTTTCAGAAATATTCATATTGGAGTGTTATTTATCTTAAAATTGGGGATCGATTCATACACGTGTATATGGATGGTCATATGAATATATTGACTAAAAAGAACAAAAATTTTCGTTTTTTATAAGAAAATATCATTCACTAAAGGTGTGGCGCTTCTTCCTTAAATAAAGTGTATTTGTATCACGTTTTTCATTTCTCTTTTAGTTTGTAATATTAAAACATTCAAAGATATTTACTGGTTTATTAACTGAAACCAATGAAAGAATAACATGAACCTATGAAAAAAGAGAGATCGGCATAACATTAAAATGATGAGGCTTTAACTATAACCGATTTCGCAATGGCTCATTACCACCGGAGAAAGTTTTCGTCAATAAACGTGAATATGAATTTTCTATTTAACATTTAATTATTATATTTAATTTAAAACTTATTTAGCACTAGAATTACGCAAGCGTGCAAAAATCTAGGCATTAGCAGATATCACCCACTCTCACCACTAAAATTTTAAACTTTTCTCCGCTTAAAGTTTAATAGCATCGAAAAAATAATGTTACATGCAATATTAGTTGAAAAAACTAAATAAAGTATGCATACTAGTATGTATAGCAACTAAATGAATTTTTTAAAGATGAACTGATATGTGTCGCATTTAGGACGTTGAACATCTCATTTAGGATTTACCAGCGGTAAATAAAAGTTTCCTAAATGCGACAATGTTATATTTTTGCCTTAAAGCTAAAATTTGAATTAAAAATTCTGAGAAACAAGTTAGTTTTGAACTAAAGGCACAATATTCAATAAATTTCTAATTAATATAATATATACTTATTTAACAAAATAACAAATATTCCCTAAATGCGACTACACTACGGGGAATCGCCTCGCATTTAGACACAATGGCCTTTAGTTCACATTATTTAGTTCGCTCAACCAGGGTGCTTACATAATTTTCAAACATAATTTTTCGCCATATTAATAGCAAAATAAACATGTTTTCCCAATAGATCGTTAATATATTTTTAATTTCAACGGAAACATTAGTCAATCATGTATAATTACGAATAGTGATTGCCATAACCCTTGGCAATTATAAGGACTGTATGCACATTGCTAAATCCAACCCTATAATTTTATTTAAGTTCATAATTTACATTCTAAACACTTAAAAACACCTAAAAAATTCAATCCACTTAATAGTAATATGTATTAATTTCGTTTTAATTTTATTTAGCCGGTCATAAACATACTATATGAGACTTTCAAATAAAAGCGTGAAAACACATTTACTGCACTCAGAAAAATATTTTTCGGGCATGTATAGGGTGGTTCAAATTAAAGTATTCCTGCTTGCGACGCCCTAGCGAGAGCAGTAGTGAATGAAATGTCATTATATTTGGAAAATATACATATCAGATCATGGGAAATTGAATGGTGCAAAAAAAATTAGTTCAAACAAAGGCCACCAGGAGATAAAAAGGCGCTGCAATCGGTTTCAGATAAGAAAAATGTAACACGACTTAGGATGTAAACATCTTGGTGCCAATGGGCTGATTCCCACCACGAATATTTATTAGTATTATTCGTTTAACTTTTATTAAATATGCTTTCATTAATTTTATTAGTATTCTTATTAGGCGAAGAACACTAAATATTTAGCGGTGGGATTATTTTCACCTAGATTTTAACAACCTTGAATATGACACAACCAATAAAGAACAGAATACGAGGTATCAGTAATTAACTTTATTATTGCATTTTTCCCCCACAAACTGGTGATCTTAAGACACTATTTGCGACAGCACAAACGAAAGACATGTGCGTGTTTATAGAAAGCACACAAAATTTTTACAGGTCAGATTCAATATGTCCACCTTGCTTCAGCGCCAAAACGTAAAATCGTGTCACCGCATGATCCACAGCAGCGTGTAACAGATCGCGACTGATGTTGCGTGCATGCAAGAGGATTTGATTTTTTAAAGCCATCAGATTTCCAATATTTCGTTGATAAACTTTATCATTGAGGTAACTCCAAAGCCAAAAATCACACGGGGTCCAGTCAGGTTAACGTGAAGGCATTTTGTAGAAAATTCACGGCTGATAATGCGATGCTCCATAAAATCCCATCGTAGCAATTTTTGTATTTCACGCCCAATGTGAGGGGGCGCACCATCTTGTTGGAAAGTTGTTGTAGCGAGGCACCAACGCTGCTGGAGTTCTCGGATGACAAAATTTGCAACATGTCCCGATAACGTGCTGCATTTACGGTACAGGGTTTTGGTCCCTGAGGAGTGATTTACTCAAAGAAAAATGTCTCAATCATAAAGGTTGCAGTGAAACCGATCCACACAGTAGCATGCGGAGAATGTAGGGGCATTTGTTGGATATAGTGAGGATTCTCGGTATACCAGATACGACAGTTTTGTGTATTTACTGTTCCACACATGTAAAAGTGCGCCTCATCGGTCCATAGGATGTTACACGACCAATTTTTATCCACCTCCATTCTTGCCAAGAACATCAAAGCGAACGTTTCATGAAGATCGTTATCTCGAGGTTTTAATTCTTGGAAACGATGAATCTTATATGAGTAGACCTTGAGTGCTATACGCATGCACCTCCATACGGTAGTGTATGGCAAATCCAATTGCCTGGATACGGATCGAACACTGGAGACTTCAGCTGTGCTTTTACTGGCCTGCTCAACATCAGAGGTTTCGACGTCCTCCATCACCTGCGGTACCTTTTTTCTTCGTCCTCGGCCTGCTTGAACTGCAAAGCTGCCAGTGTCCTCAAAGCGTTTAATCATTCGTCGCCGGGTACATGGTGTTATTGGACCCGTACGCAAAGATTTCTGAAGTCGGTACAACCGAAGCGTTTTGGCAGCATTACTGTTATTTTGGTAAAAAAAAAGAAACTTCAGCAGCAAAGCACGCTCAGGAAATGAGAGAATCATCGTGGCGGTCTCAGAATATTTCAAACGTTTTCGCTTTCCTTTTTATCTATTACGACGGCCTTTTAGCCCGGCTCTTATAGAAATTAATTTCTCAGGTACTGCGCGCATAAACAAATAAGCACAGAAGGCGCCGGTAATAAATAATTAAAAAAAACATTTGCATACAAATTATGCTACCGAGTTGAGTATTGGAATATTCAAATTATCACCTATTTAGCATGATTCGAGTAAAGAAATTTAAAATTATGTTAATTACCATGTTATAACAATGTGGTATCTCACAATGTTAATTACAATTCCCACCACCGGTGTTGTCAGATGGACTAATCTTTTGTAATTCAGATTCGCTATTGGCACCACTTTTTTGAAATGGTAAAATGCACCTTAATGACATATTAATAAACGCGAAAATAAAGAAAATTTTACCTCTTTAAAAAGCGGTGACAATCAAGAAATCTGAATTTTAAAGAAGTGGCCCACTGGTAACACTGCCCACCACTACATATTTAATGGTCTTCGTCTAATAAGAAGACAGACAAAAATACCGAAATATATTCAAATAAATTTAAACGAAGAATACTTTTAAAATTTAGTGGTGGAAATGGGCACATTGGCACCAAGATGTTTGCATCCTAAGTCGTATTACATTTTTCTTATCTGAAACCCAACCGCAGCGCCCTTTTATCCCCTGGTGGCCTTTGTTTGAACTAAAAATATTTTTTGCACCATTCAATTTCCGATGGTCTGATATGTATGTCTTCCAAATATGAAAACATTTCATCCAGTACTTCTCTCGCTAGGGTGTTGCAAACACGGATACTTTAATTTGAACCACCCTGTAGAATCTAAGTTATGGCTCTAAAAAATATTTCCATGTTATCCTTATAAATTCTAGTTCCATTTGTTAGACAGTTCTCGAGTCGCTCCTATTGGAATGCAGGAGCATTTTCGTATATTCCAGTGGTAAAACTTATTTAACCCCTTAACGCGCAGTGTTGCCGGGTCGGCAATACCTAAAGTTCCCCCTGTTTAGAGGCACAAAAACTCCGTGAATATTTCAAAAACTACCCTAATGGCTACTTTAAATCTTTCTTATGAGTTCTACATGGCAGCACCACAGAGATCAAACTCTACTGTTTTTAAATAATAGGTAAAATGTGTTACTGTAATACGCGCTTCACAGCAATGCTCTTCTCACTGCGCTTATCAATGCTTTACTTATGGGAGGTTACCACTTCGGCAACAGCTGTATAATTAAAATGGTTAGTGCAATCTTTATAAAACAATACCTGTGTACGCTTCCCTAATTTTTTTCCCTTTAAATTCCAACTTTAAAGAGTAGTGCGCCGGAAAGGGTTAAGCACTTATCTGATCAATATTTTTGAAAAAAAAACTTTCAAACAATGCCTGATTTTTCATGTCTTTTACAGAATTATTACTGTTTTATCACCGGTTTTTCATAAAAGAAATTTTTTACTAAATGAATCTGCAAAATGATCGGATTAAATAATGCAAAATTTACCATAAAAATTTACTGGGTCAAAATAATTAGTCATGATTAGCAAAAACAGGTTACCCGTACGGCGTACGGGCAAATTAGGAAAGCGGTTAAAGATCTGTATAAATAAATGCGAACACAAGAGTTTTGTTTTAATAATTATAATTCTAGTTTATCAAACTATTTCAGGAATCAAGCGATAATTTCTCGTTACTGAAACGATTCAGTATCGTTTCGTCACCTAGAAAACAAGATATTAGAAATTCTAGATGATTTCGTCTGTCCATCTCTGTTATTTATCCTATTCGCATCGTTCAGGAATCTATAATTCTAGTTTAGAGATTCAAAAAATTGTAAAACTGTACTTTAAATTATAAAATTTATGCTTTGCACACTGAGGAAAAAAGTGTACCGCCTTCATGTAAAATGAATAGTTAGACATTTTCATTGGCGTAACCAGGATAGGTGCCCAAAAATATTGCAAGGTTATATCCCACTTGATTCGTAGCAGATAATTTTCTGATTAGATAAGACGAATAGAACTTTTAAAAAATATTGGTATTTGGAGCAGTTGGACACCGATGAAAATGAATTATTCATTCTAGATGAATGCGGTACATTTTTTTCTCAGTGTACAAAGTATTAATTTTACAATTTAAAGTATCAAAACACATTCAATTCACGGTAAATAATTTCTCTTATTTCCTCATAATTTTACATAAGGAATAATACAGTTTTTTTTCGTTTGTAGAAGAATAAGATTTTCTTTAAATTTATTTAGAAGTTATAAACATACTACTTTCAAATAATGACGTAAAACATACTTACGACAAAGTATAAATTTTACAATTTAAAGAATCAATACAGATGCAGATTTTGGATAGCTAATTTCTCTTACCACAAGGAATATAGGGTAGATGTGCCAGTAATGGACCACCTTCCAGTAATGGGCCACCTCGCACTTTTTGGTTTATAAAAAAAAAATAATAAATAATAGTTAAGCTTTTATTATTTTTTTCTGGACTCCAACTTGCATGCTTTATAAGCTGGATTAGTTTTTTACACTTTTCGTCAAAACAATTAGGAAGCAGAAAATAAAGTTTCACAGTTTTTCTGTTTTTCACTGAAAATCTTAATGAACATGCTAAGATCTGACTTTACTTACTTAGTTTATATCTTTTTTATTTTTCCGTAAAAATTGAATGTTTTTGTTTGGTTAGCAATATAAAACACTGAATTTAATATACCAATGGCCATATACAAAATTTTATTTATTTTTAAGATTTTAGGAGGGGTGGTCCATTACTGGATTGCATATTTCGTGATTTTCCAGTAATGGACCACCCAAGTGACCAATACGAAAAGTGTAATTTCAGTAGAGATAAAATTTTTTGATTTAACTGAAAAGCTAAATAATCAAATTTAATACTTAAATTTTACCTATTAGAATTTAATAAAGGCAATTTCTTTATAAATAGTTGTTTTTAAAAAGTCATTCAAAATTGGTACAAAAAACAAGCAGAACATTTGACAAAATCTAGATGTGCCATTACAAGAGAAGTTGTTTTAAGTTGATTCAGAAATGTAAAATCATATTTGGAAGAAGATATGATTAATATTTTCTTCCGAATTCTAAAGCATACAGAGAGAATTTTCAATAACGTTAAAACAAGGTTTCTTTTGTTTTCTTAAAACAAGGAAAATTTTGGGACCAAAATCAGTTAAAGATGTGTATTATGTAGTACCAAATAACGAAAAAGAACAAATCACTGTTATGGGATGTTTTTCAGCAAATAATGAGATTGTTCCATTTGTGATAATATATCCATATAAGCATCTCTGAAGGGAAATTGTGGAATCAATCTGTGCTAAATTGATGGGCTATATGATTATCTGAAAATGATTGGATAGTGCAAGAACTATTATCATTTTAAATGCATTCTAAAATTCCATATTGAATAGTTTGGACTATCGGAAAGGGATGATAAAATTGAAGATCTCTTATTTATATTTCATAGTTGCACAGCACATCATTTAGATAATGATATGAATGAAGATGGAGACTTTTTTTAATGCCTTATTTTATCTAAACTTGATTTCAGTAAAACATTGTCTTTATCATTTAAATCCTTTAAATTTAAATATTTTTTTATATCTTTACAATATAAATCCTTTAATGTTAGTTAATAATAAACAGTTAATAATATCATTAATATTTTGTTTTATATCCACATTATAAATCCTTGATTATAATAAATCCATAACTTAAATTTAAATATTTTGTTTTATGTTTTTTCATTATAAATCCTTTAATGTAATGAATTTCTGACTTAAGTTTTAATATTTTGTTTTATTAGTATGCTTTCATTAAGTTCTGGAGCAAAATACAATTGAAACAAGTTGGAAATTGCAGGTAAAGCGTAGCAAATGAGGTATATTCGTACGATAACGAAGTTTTAAAAATATACAGATCTTCCTGATATAGTAGACAATAGTTCGGATACAGTACAGTGGTTGAACTCTTTCTGTTCCTATAAACATACAGGAAGTAATTTTCATTACACCTCAGCAACGTATATCATATTCATAAAATGTAGCACAGTTTAATATAATTAAAACATGTCCCAAACAATGTTTCCCTGTATAACATTATGTAGTGGAATACTTTTGTGTGGTCTGTAATTTAATAATAAATATTCTTTGTATCTCAGATTGTACAGAACTTATATTTTAGTATATATATACGTCATAGGTTCATGTCAATTTTATTATGTTCGAATGAGTGTAACACCATTAAAATGCATTTGCAACTTTTTTCCCCATTGACTGTAATGCAACGGAATACTTTTGATAGTCCCTGTAATTGATCTAGGCATCTGATTATCATAAGATCTGAAATGACTCGACAAAACTATGTAATAATTATATGTTTTAAATTTCAAACGATTAAAATGCACTTTAAACTTTTTTCCCCATTAACGGAATACTTTTGATAGTCCCTGTAATTGATCTAGGCATCTAATTATCATAAGATCTGAAATGACTCGACAAAATTATGTAATAATTATATTTTTTAAATTTCAAACGATTAAAATGCATTTTAAACTTTTTTCCCCATTATCCGTAATGTAACGGAATCCTTTTGATTTTCCCTGTAATTGATATATTCATCTGATTTTCATAAAATTTGAAAGGACTTGACAAAATTATGTAAAAATTATGTATTTCAAATTATAAACGATTCGGTTGGATAGTTTCTGCGTTGTTATATGCGGACAGACAGACTGACAGACAGACAGACGAACGGACAGACAGACTGACAGACAGACAGACGGACAGACAGACGGAAGGACTGAACGACAACAATAGGTGCTACGTATTTACATAATTACGAACGCACCTAAAAAGAATTATCTGTAATTTTTTGTAGGGTGGCCCATTACTGGAACATAGGCGGTCCATTACTGGAACATAGGTGGTCCATTATTGGGCTTTTCGGTGTTTAGACATATTTCTATTATTTAAAATTAAATTTTTATTTCTATTGGGAAATGAAACTATGGGATTAGTTAAATATTGTTGAAAGATTAATATAACATGAAAGAAATTGGAATACAATAATTATAACTATTAATGAACAATTATTTTTAAGAGAAATTCCTTAAGGGGGTCCATTACTGCCACATCTACCCTATTTTGTTTGGTGAAGAATGCATTATTTGTTATCCAAGCATGTTGAAATACGACATCTGGAGTTGAAAATTCAATTAGCATTTACCTTTTACTGTTAAAGATAAAAAGGTTTTGAAGTAAAATGTTTCAGTAATGTTAAAAAAAACTTTACTTAATTTAACGATATATTGAAAGCATGGAAATTCAATTAATATAATGTTTTAAAAAGCTGAACAATTGAATTTTTCGTATAATTCCAAGTAAATAGAAACTAATTAAGATTGCATAACATTGCTTGTTAAACATAATTTTTATTTTAGTCCTTTTCTACACTGCATTCTGGTTTATTTTGCGTTTATAATTTCCCAAACGAATCAACCGCATTGGGAATATTATTTTCGCTAGTTATTTCAAATAAACCTTCGTAAATAGAAAAGAAATGCTTGTGGTGTATAAATCCTTTTATATATAATGTTGAATTTTCTATTCTCAATTCTGAAAAATATATGAAATAATTTTATTTTACTATATGTATTAATAGAAATAGATCACTTATAGTATTTATTAAGGTATTTTCATAGGGTATTACGCTTTTCAGTTATAACGGAGATGGAAATTTATTGCAATATCTTTGTATCTAATTATATATTTACTTATAATAACTTAATGACTTTCGTTAGAAATAAAGTGTGTTTGTCAGAAATTCCTAAACTAAAGATAAGTTTACAATTAATCACAAAAAAAAAAAAAAAAAAAAAAAAAAAATACAGTTAATTAGTGTTTTTGCAGTGTTACCAGTTTGGAATTTTTTTTATTCAAAATATTTATAGTCTTTTCCACCTTCTAATTTTACCTTTAACCATGGCTGCCAAATTTTACGCTTTTTTGTTACCACTAAAACGTGACAGAAATTCTTACTTTATATATTTCACACTAATATTTGTAATCATTGTTTTGGCGCAGCATGTCCCACATGGGATTTTGTGCCATTAAACCAACCAACCAACCATCCAACTTTATGTAACAGTCACAATTCGTCTATTTAATAAAACAACACTTATTGTTAAATTTTATTGGTGAAAAAAAGGCGTAAAAATTGGCGGATATGCCTTCAACCCTTTCATAGAGAGTGATTTTTTATGTCTGCTGGTCACTCATTTTCCAAATACCCTTCCGTAATGTAAAGTCTAAGGGTGTTTGATACATTCTTACATTTAAAATATCTCCCGAGGAAATTAATATGTTTAATTTCTTTTTCGGTGTTCTCTTCTTAAAGGATCCTACCTCTTTTCTTAGTTATTGAAATATTTCTAAAATTTACGCTTAATTTTACATGAAGTGTCAAAATTTTACTTCCAGTTTGTCATTTTTTAACGCATAAATATTAAATTAGGCATACATTTTAGAAATATTTTGAAAACTGAGGAAAAAAAAAAGTGACATCCTTTAAGAAGAGAACACAAAAATAAGCTAAAAATATTAATTTCCTGGGGAGATATCTTAAATATAAGAATGCATCAAACGCCCGTAGACTTAACATTATGGAAGGAATTTTGGAAAGTAAGTGGCCAGCAGCCTTAAGAAACCACAAAATTGTAACTACGAAATGCAACAATAATGCCATAATTTTAATATGAAAAAAATTCCTTTTAATATGTACGTGAAATATCGCTTTTTCATTATTTGAAATAGTTTGTAATTTTCGGTATTAGTCATTAATTTCAACATTTTTGCAATCGAATCGTTTTCTCTGTGAAAAGGTTAAATAATCACGAAATGCCTGCAATTAAATAGAAAAATTATGAATTTTGTGAAATACAGGATCTAATTAATCCTACGCAAAGTTCTATTCTTTTTTGGAAAAAATTCTGAATTAGGGAAACAGCAGAATTTTGAGATTGAACTGCTTCAATGACTTGCCTGTACGTCATGCGGGCAGCAAATAAACAAACACTCAACGTCCCAGCGCGCTTCACGCCAACCTGCGTAGCCAAGCGCTTTGGGAAAAAAAAACTTCGAAGAGCATGCAAGTCCGAAGTTGCTCGATTTTTCACATTTCATCCATTTGACCACGTACGTATTTTTGGAATATTTGTAAGAATACGATAATTTAAAAATGCTTATCTAAATAATTATTTTAATTAATGAGTATTTCATTCTAAACCCAAAAACATGCAGAACAAATCAAGTTCGTAAATACTTTTGGAACTATGTTGAAATATCTTGATGAATTAAGTCAACTATTGTTTCAACTATAATACCTTCATAACACTAGAAACATGCAGTTTAAATTTTTCAGCATCAGCTTTTACTTTGTAACAGTATAATCTTATTGTATATTGCATTAGTATTCGACTTAGTCTAATCAATAACAATTTGCGTAGATTTAAATTAATTTGCAAGTTCAAAAGCATTTTCTTTGAAAAAGAAATTCTTTTACTTGAATATTTTGTATCCAAAATATTTAAGTTAACTGGATATAAATATTTGCACATGCAAACTTCAAAGTATGGTACTAGAATAGAATGTAGCATGCACGTTATACGTCGAACTTCATTTTTCCGCCAAAGCACTTGGCTAGAGGGGTTGGCGTGAAGCGCGCTGGGACGTTGAGTGTTTGTTTATTTGCATATGCGCAACGTGTTTTTGCCAATCATGATTTGCCTGTATCATGTACGGGCATCCATATTCCAATCATGATTTATTATTCTCACCAGTAAAATTTTATTGTAAATTTTGCATTATTTAATCCGAGCTTTGAGACAGAGATTTGGCATGAGACAGAAGTTTTAAAAAAGAAGATTTTTTCTGTTCAAATTTGCTGATGTAAGTTAGCAGTGACGGTGATAAGACTGTGAACAACCAGTAACAGATGAAGCTAAATATATACAGGGTGATTCCAATTTTTTTTTTACAATAAAAGAGGGGTGATAGTACACATCAAGACAAAAAAATATTAAGTAGGAGACCAAGAGTCCAAAACGTTTTCCAAAGGAGATAGCCACCATTAAAGTTTAGGGACCAAAATTTCAAATAAACATAAAAAATGGAAAAATCGTTCGATTGATTTGCGGTTTTCACTAAAATTAACCTTTATGTCGGCATTTTCTTGAAATTAAATTATAAAGATAAATTTAAAAAAATGACGATAGAGGAAGCTTTAGACTTTGAAATAACGAACAACTACTTTTTGCTGGTATTTTATGCATCTCATTAAATGTTTTCGTAAGCTTAGAGTCAAACTTAAATTTTGAGCTCAAAATCTGAAAGTGGGAGTGGTTAAGTAGCACAAACTGAACTTTGTTCAGAAGGTTCAAATTTCAAATGATTATAAAAAAAAACGGAAAAATTGGTTCATTGATTTGCGGTTTTTACTAAAGCTATTCTTTATGTCGGTATTTTCTTAAAAATAAATTATAAAGATAAATTTCAAAAAATGTCGATAGAGGGCGCTTTAGACTTTGGAGTAACGAACAACTATTTTTTGTCGTTATTTTTTGCATCTCATTAAATGTTTTCGGAAGCTTAGACTTAAACATAAATTTTGAGCTCAAAATCTGAATAGTAGGGAGTAGTTAAGTAGCACAAAATGAACTGTGTTTAAGGGGGGGGGGTTAAAATTTAAAATAATTATAGAAAATGGAAAAATTTGTCGATTTGTTTGCGCTTTTAAATAAAATTTTAAGTCAGTATCTTCTTGAAAATAAATTTTAAAGATAAATTAAAAGAAAATTCCATTAGAGGGTGCCTTAAACTTCAGAGTAACCAATAACTAATTTTAACCATTATTTTTTTGTTCTAATTAAATGCTTGCAAAAAATTATTAAATGTTTTCGGAAGCTTAGATTTAAACTTAAATTTTGAGCTCAAAATCTGAATAATTAGGAATTAAGTAGCACAAATTGAAGTGTCTTCAGTAGTTGAAATTTAACCCTCCCCCCTCCACGAACACAATTAAATTTTTCGCTATCTAAACACTCCCAACGATTCAGAATTTGAGCCTAAAATTTAATTTTATGTATTTGAAAGCATTTAATGAGATTAAAAAATAACAGTTAAAAATAGTTGTACGCTACTCCAAAGTCTAAGGCGCCCTCTATCGGCATTTTGTGAAAGTTATCTTTAAAATTTATTTTCAAGAAAATGCTCATTTAAAAATTAGTTTTAGCGAAAACCGCAAACGAATCGATTATTTTTCCGTTTTTTATAATCATTTGAAATTTGAACCCTCTGAACACAGTTCAGTTTATCTACTTAACCACTCCCAACTATTCAGATTTTGAGCTCAAAATTTAAGTTTAAGTCTAAGCTTACGAAAGCATTTAATAAGATGCAAAAAATAACGCCAAAAAAGAGTTGTTCGTTACTCCAAAGTCTAAAGCGCCCTCTATCGGCATTTTTAGATAATTATCTTTATAATTTATTTTTAAGAAAATACCGACATAAAGAATAGTTTTAGTGAAAACTGCAAATCAATGAACCAATTTTTCCGTTTTTTTTAATCATTTGAAATTTGAACCCTCTGAACACAGTTCAGTTTGTGCTACTTAACCACACCCACTTTCAGATTTTGAGCTCAAAATTTAAGTTTGACTCTAAGCTTACGAAAACATTTAATGAGATGCAAAAAATACCGGCAAAAAATAGTTGTTCGTTACTCCAAAGTCTAAAGCGACCTCTATCATCATTTTTTGAAATTTATCTTTATTATTTAACTTCAAGAAAATTCCAACATAAAGAATAATTTTAGTGAAAACCGGAAATCAATCGATCGATTTTTCCGTTTTTTATGTTTATTTGAAATTTTGGTCCTAAACTTTAACGGCGGCTATCTCCTTTGGAAAACGTTTTGGACCCTTGGTCTCCTATTTATATTTGTTTGTCTTTATGTGTACTGTCACCCCTCTTTTATTGTAAAAAAAAATTAGAATCACCCTGTACATATATTTCCTAGAAAACAACTGTAGTAATACGAAACCTGCAAATATCTCACTTGTTTCCTTTATGAATATCAGTATTCTTAAATAAGAAATTTTGTCGCATACATCTACTGAAACTTTTGTAGGAACATATTATGTTTAGGTTATTGTTTCGAAATTGTCGTATGATAAATGGACTTGTTGGACCCCTTAGTAACTAGGTGCATTGCGTTTAACTTTTAATCACTAGTTCTTAACGCTTTGGTTTCTGATTCTTTATAGCTCTACATACTGTGTTTCCTATGCAAAGTGATTGTTTCCGTTACTATTAGAATGGTTGCAATGAGTCAGGGAATCTTCCTAAGAAAATATAATACAGCAGACGCGCGATTACAAAATCCGAATTTTTCATTGAGGAAATACTGGCACTTTCTTTAAAATATTTTGTTTGCTCCGTATCAATACTGTATTAGATATGAATTATTGTAAATTATTCATTATCCCATTAACTGCCAAAACTATAAAGTTGCGGTTTTGAACTTTTTAGCTGAACGCTGTTTACCCCTACAAACAACATTTCACTTCATTTGATCTTATATATATATATTTTTTTTTGTTTTAACTTGTTGTTTTGTTGTTTTCTTTTGTTGTTTTCTTTGTTGTTATAAGTAAGGCCAATTTTTTAAATTGAAAAATAGCGTTGGTTATGTAAATAATTTGATTATGGGCATTTATTTTGACTATTGCATGAAGATAACACTAGTGGAAATAGGATTATATAAATGACAATATGTAGATGTATAAAATCATTGTAGATTTACTTAAAATTTGACACAATGCAACACAAAATACCATATCAGAAAGCTACATTGCACACAGTATCTCATCAATAGAGCTATCACGTGAAGTGTTGCCTGTACAGTGCATTTTTAGTATTAATAAATAAACAAATAAATAAAGCGAAAATTAATTATCTACCGAAACGCCGAAATGTAATGAAAATGTGTAAGAGTTCAAGAGAGAGTTGGAGATTACTCCGGAAATTCAGTTAAAAGACTTTTTACTCTATGTTATCATGAAATACATGTTACTAAATAAAAGTACAGTTACTCTTCGAATTTTCTGGTATAAATTCTTAACCTCTGAATATAAAAGGGAATCAAACTGGCAACATTGTTTTAACCCATTAACGCCCAGCGTCCTTTTTTAAGGACGGTTACAAAAAGAGCAAGAAACTGGTTTTCCCACCAGTAAAGATGACGATAAATATATACCTTATTTCACGAGACAGAATCCTCGATAAATTTAGATAAAAATTAATTTGCTTTTAAAAGTGGTGGGAAATACAAAATTTGAATTTAAGCGAAGAAAAGAATTCGGGCGTTAATGAGTTAAACGGCTTTTCTATGATTTTTTTTTTACTCTTAAAAGTTTTTAAGATGCTAATATGCATAAATAATTTGAAAACGAATTTATATATATCTGTTCATATAGCTACCAATTTTACAGTTTATTTATGTAAAATGAACTTACCTTGTTCCATATATTTTTTAGACAAATAAAGTAAATATTTACCACGCAGTAAGCAATACCATTTTTATTTTATTACTTTTAAATATATGAATGAATTATAACATCGTATGTTTTTTACTTATAAAATTGGAAGTTGGCTTTTTTGTGTAAAACTGATTTCTTAGTAACATATTCTCTTCTATTACATTCAGTTATGAAAAATATTTTTTGTCGTTTATTTATTTTGACACTGTAAATAATGCAGATAGTGTCAGTATAACAATTATCAAATTTCCAAAATAAAATGTAAATGCAATTGCGTTCAGCAACGTTAATAGATTTTTTAATTAAATTGTTTATCACTGAATGGAATCACGATATTTAAATTAATTTGTTTAATTTTAAAATGAACTATATATTGAAAATTAACAAAAGCGTGCAAAAGAAGTAAAGATAATATATAGTAGCATTAATAAGTGTTGTTTTGAAAATGCGGTATGCTTATAATAAAATGTTATTGGCTTTATAGTTTTTTTTTCTGAAAATTTTAAATTTTCAATGCTTATTATTTATTAAATAGCTTATTAAATATCTTTTTCTTCAAATAATTAAATAACCATATTAAGATTCATTCTCATTTGTAAAATTTAGAGAAAGATTTATCTTTAATATGTAATTAACAGAATATCATTAAGATTTTAAATAACTAAAGTTTATATTTTCAGTCAAACACAAATATATTTTAGCAAAACTGAAAATGTTTCATGATATTACTTAGTTTTTTAAATTTTTATCTAGATTCATTGTTGTATTTAACAACCTCTTATTATAGAAATAGTTGAGATAGTGATATTAAGAAAACTTAAATTTTGATTTAAGTGAAATGAATTACTCATTTCAAATGTTGTTGCAGAAATTAATTTCAGCAATTAATTATCTAAGAATTAACAATTCAAGCATTATTATTAAGAATGTTTCAAACATTTAAATAGTTTCTCTGTTTGTTTCACAAATTCAACATACTTGTAAATGAAAATTAAGATGTTTATTTCGACATTTTTCTCCTTTTCGGTTAAATTGTCTCAATTCGAAAATGTTAATGAGAAAATAGTGAAATCTCTTGGGTATAATTATCGATTTAGAATTAAAAATCTTATAAAACGTGTCTCTGGGAATTTATAATGTTTTTAAAAATGTTCTTCAGTGTCGTATCTAAAGAAAAATAGGGAAGAGGTAACGAACCAAAAAAACTTTTCTTTCATTTAGTTATATATATTCATTTTATTTTCAAATTATTCAATATGAATTAAAATAAAAATGTCGTAATAAAAAGTAGAAATGAGAGTTCCGCGTTTGTGCGCACTTGTATTTTGTTAGAGAGAATGTTCTATTAAATCGCAAAAATGATGTACTTGAAAATGAAAATTAAGATGTTTATTTCGACATTTTTCTGCTTTTCGGTTAAATTGTCTCAATTCAAAAATGTTAATGAGAAAATAGTGAAATCTTTTGGATATAATTATCGATTGAGAATTAAAAATCTCATAAAACGTGTCTCTGGGAATTTATAATGTTTTTAAAAATGTTCTTGAGTGTCGTATCTAAGAGAAAATACGGAAGAGGTAACGATCCAAAAAAACTTTTTTTCATTTAATTATATATATTTATTTTATTTTCAAATTATTCCATATGAATTAAAATAAAAATGTCGTAAGTAGTGATGAGAGTTCCGCGTTTGTGCACACTTGTAATTTGTTAGAGAGAATGTTCTATTAAATCGCTAAAAAATCCCAATTAAACGAAATAATATTTTCTCTAACAAAATACTGGTGTGCAAAAATGCGGAAATCTCACCCCGACATAAAATACCGAATATACCTGTATCACAGCCGAAAGAGTTATTAAAAAAAGGTAACTGAGAAATCACGTGAATGGATAGATTCATCTGTAACTGGTTGTCCCAGTCTGATTACCGTCACTGCAAACTTACACCAGTAAATTTGAACAGAAAAAAATATGACTATGACTAACGGTTTAAGAATAAGCCATTGGCCACCGTTGAGAGTGACCAGCCTGTATATATACACATATTAATGAAAAATGATACTACGGCTTATTTATTCCTCAAATAAACAAGACGACTATTATTAAAGCAAATGAGTGGAATCAATCAAGCAGTTTGTATATATATATGTATATACTAGATGAGTCGCCCGGCGTTGCTCGGGCTCGTAATCATATTCTAAAATACACCTGAAATTCGTACTACAAAATGTTGTAGAAAGACCTTATCTCGAACTTAATCCCCGGCCTACAGTACCGTTTAGGAGAAATGCTGCGCACACACGATAAAAAAAGAGAGAGGGGGGATAAGTTTCACATTCTACCACCAGATGGCGAACTCTTTTCTTAACAAAACCGTTTCTGGACTTAAAAAAGATATTTACGGTACGGTCTCAAATATTTGATCAATACCTCTCTAAAATAATTATTGCCCCCCTACCCTACTCTTTAAGATTTATATTAAGTGTGTAACGTTAAACACACGTTGGGTGTCATTTGTAACGGTTGGTTGGTCGTGGTGGGAGTTAAATGCAGACATACTCAGTAATTAAGATAAAAAAAAACACAGTTTATTAAAATGATAAGGACTCAAGGGAAGTGGAGCAAGTCTTAATTTTTGTACAACTAAGAATACCATGACAAAACTAAACGCATACTCACAGGCTCCGGACTAGCTCAATCGTGGCACCTTCTATTCCTTCTCAACTATCTTTCGGCTAAGCTGCTAGATAAAGCTTAATTAGACAGCCCGTGGCTGTGTGTAATTCTTTATTCACTTTCAAATAGTCAAAATGTAATTACTATGAAACTTCTTACCACGGCCAACTCTCAAGTCGAATACCGACACTCCTTTACAACTCACTGGAGGCTCGCTGCTACTTTCAATCTGCTAGCACTTCGCTGACTAATATCGCTAGACACGCTCACTCCTGGCTGGCTAATCGCCAGTGATTCACTCGCTTGCTAATGCCAGAGATACTTCGCTGAGTAATATCGCTAGACACGCTCACTCCTGGCTGGCTAATGCCAGAGATACTCTCCACACACTCAAACTCCAAGCTTTTATATGCTGCAAACTGAGATACTTCATATTAACATATTACTAATAACCGCGAGCTAACTGCAGAACCCGAAAGAGACACACACACTCTAGAAAGTTAAAGTAAAAGAGAGGATAGATGTCGCTTTTACGCTTACACATGTTAAATTATTGACGTCACGATCTCAGAAATACTAGAGTGCCTTTATGACAAAGGTCACTCCCTCACAATCCCCCCTCGGATTCCACAGAGAAAAAGGACTGGGCCAAATGCATGCCCAGGATTTTTCTTGTTATAAATTTCTAACCGTAATAAAAACACAGTCGAGGGTGAAATTTAGCGCCGAAACATAACTTTTAAAATATTAACTTTAACCCATCACAACCAAAAAACCTCAGTTTGCCTCAAATATTCACATATTCAATCCAATCATCCTTTCATCCTAAAAAATAGCCTCCGTAAAACTTCCAAAACTCGTAAAACTTTCAAAACTAATTACTTCTTCTTTCAAAACAACCCACTCTACTGGGAGTGCTAAAATTTCTAAAAACACCAAACTTCCGAAATTTTCCTCAATATTGAAATACATCTATAACTTTACCAAAAATTTCTCCATAACTTTCCTAATACTAGAATTCGCACCAAGTCCAAAAAACCCAATGCGCAAAAATTTTTCTCATCCAAATTCCGAACTCATCTAAAATTTAAATTTACTTCATACTAAAATAACTCTGCTACTACGCAATACCTACATCCCCATTAGCCAATGAACTAACTCCCAAAATTCTTCAGAACTTAACTCCACTTTAACAATAATTGGGGCACATACGTACAGCGTCACATCGCTGTGCTTATGCAACAATCAAAAATATCAAATTTACAAAATGACGTCATCAAGTAACTCTTCATCTGTATTAACTAAAAGAAAAATAGCAGAATCAATACATAACACAGGTATACTTCCCTGCAAGAAAATCACATTAACATTCAATTTTAATACAATACAATTTCAAATTCAAATGCAGCTTAAAACTTCTCAACTTGCGGAAACCATTCCCAACTAAAGTACAAACGCAACACATAAAACACGAACGGTAAGAAGAAAGTTAATTCATTAAATGTTAGTATAAGAGATAGAAACGCGTGTCAAGGACTTCTTGACCGCAAAACACGTGCCCGTCTGAACCACGGAACGTGTACAAAATAACCCAAATTACTATCTGTACTTTCTGAAAATTTAAACATACATTAACATAAATTTTATAACACATGAACAGTATAACAATATAATAACATTTTAACAACTAACATAAAAACTTAACAATAGATCCAGAATTTTTAAAAGCAGTTAAGACCAAAATTTCAAACATACATAAAACTAACAATTTTGCAAACAAATTTTGAACACAATTAAGCACTAATCGTGAGTCCGTCAAAAAATTCCAAAAATGGCCAAATATACAAAACAGTCTCTCTGCTTTTTATTCCTTCACATTGCTACCACGTATGTGCACTCTAATAGAAATTTAATAAAAAACATTATCACCCAATCATAGAGATGATTCGCTGCTGGCCGGCTTCATACTACAGGATGGCTTTCTCCTCTTGTCCCAGAAACCTTGAACGAAGGATCTTTCGTCATCAGAACTGTACGGTGACGCCACAGTTGACTGTCGTGCCTTCAGCCTGATTCTGAATGGATGCCGTGGGATACTTGTAGGTTCCGCTCGACGACTCTGCTCTGGCCGGTTCGCTGGGGTCACTCCATGGCGAGATTCACACTGTTGATGCCGGTAATCTGAGTGTTGTCTCCTCTTTCTAGACGCACCCGAAGTTACTGAAGATCCTAGGCCACGTTTCTTTCCGGTTCTATGCTGTTTCTTATTGGGCAAAAATTCGGAATTTAAAGTTCTTTTAAGAGTTTGACGAGTGTCCATACGAAATTTCTTTCGAGGATTAATCACTGAAGATGGTGAACTATTAGATAATTTATGTTTGTGAGGTTGCTGTCTAATAAGTGGAGGAACGGGACAGTTTATAATCTTTTGTCTTTTATGGCACACAGAGTCTGATGTATTTGACACAGCTCTCTTATTTTTATTATCATACTTTGCTCTTGGATTGATAGGCTTTCTACTTTCAACAACAGTTTTTGGAGCTGTTTCACTAGATTTTCTTTTTGCATACTGATGAAAAGAATTAGATAAAGAAGTGCTGGACTCGGGACACTTATTGGATCGGGAATTTCGCGAAACACCACTCGACACATGAGAACTTTCACTACCATTTTCTCTAAACTTATAAACTCTAACCTGATCCAGATTAACAGTCATTCTTTCACCATTGACATTAACAACCAAATTATTATTTCAAACTTCCAAAACTTCAAACGGACCTACAAACTTTGGACCAAACTGAGCTACTCTCTTTTGACGACTTGAACTTAACCAATGCTTTTCTACCAACATAAAATCTCCAACTTTCACTTCTAACTCCCTCCTACGCATATTATAATACTGAGCTTGCTTTTCTTGCGCTTTTCCCATCTGAACTTGAGCTTCCTTAACCAACCTCTCAATATCCTGGCACATAAACTGACTTTCCGCATCTGACACCATAACTAGCCTTTGGAATGGAGTAATGACTTTTCTACCCAAAAACAATTCCGCCGGCGTTTTCCCCGTCGACTCATGAACTTCCGTACGAAGTGCATACGCAAAATGCTGAAGAAACTGGTCCCAATTTGCATGATGAGAACCAACATAAGAAGAAATCATTTGAATTAATGTACGATTAACAAGTTCAGCCATATTAGACTGAGGACGATACGGAACAGTAAAAGAATGATCGATCTCCAGCTTCTCACACAGAGCCTTAAATATATCAGAAATAAAACGAGGGCCATGATCGCTAACTACCCTAATTGGTGCACCATATTTAGAAATATAATTATCGAAAAATGCATCGGCAACTGCAGGTGCAGAAGCCTTCCTGAGGGGGACTAACTCTACCCATTTACTAAAATAATCAACTATAACTAGTACAAATCTATATCTTTTAGGATTAGACAATGGGTAAGGGCCGATTAAATCTACACCTACACATTCATTGGGAAAATTTACTTTAATAGGAATTAATTTGCCAGCTGGACTTACATTTTTATAATTATAACGTTGGCATGTGCTACAGCTGGAGACATAAGCGCGCACTGCTTCCCGCATTTTAGGGAAGTAGCAGGATTCACAAATTCGAGCATAAGTTTTCCTGATTCCTAAGTGACCTGCTAATGGATTATCATGAAATTCTTTCAAGATGGCCTTACGAAGACTAGCCGGAATAAAAACTCTTAATTCAGTACGTGAATTTACAATTTTAGAATAAAAAAGAAGACCATCGATAAGCTTAAAAGATTGGGACCATTTCTCAAACATAGGCACATCTGCGCTCGGGACATCATCAGGATTTTCCAGGTAACGATATAAACTACCAAACTCTTCATCTTGCTTCTGTTCCCTTACCAACTGCTCTCGTGACCTTAACACCAACGAAGACAATGCACAACACTTAATTTCCTCCGTGACCTCTAAACCGCCATGCGGGTTTCGTGACAAAGCGTCCGCTACCGCATTCTCCTTGCCAGCCCTATGTTCTATAATCACATTATACTCTGCTAACTTCAAACACCATCTGACCATACGAGAAGACAAACCCTTTCCATTAGTTAACTTTGTCAAAGCTGAATGATCCGTAATGACTTTAACCGGTATATTAGTGAAAAAACAACGAAATTTATTCAAAGCCCAAATTACTGCAAGACACTCCCTTTCCGTAATCGAATAATTCCTTTCCGCTGCATTTAAAATTCTCGACGCAAACGCTATAGGTCGACCTTTCTGTGCTAACATAGCTCCACCCCCACTGCACTCACATCGCAATACACTTCAAACTGAGACGAATAATCGGGGTGAGCCAAAACAGGAGGGGAAACTACTGCCTCTTTTAATAATTCAAACGATCTCTGAGCCGCTGACGACCATACAAACTTCACCCTTTTCCTTTTTAAATTATACAACGGTTCACATAACTCCGAAAAATGTGGAATGACCTTGGCGAACCAAGCCACCATCCCTATAAATGTCGCCACTTCCTTACTATTTTTGGGGGGACCCATTGACGTAATTGCCTCAATTTTCTCATTATCTATATTAATACCATCACGCGTAATTTTAACTCCTAAATACTTTATCTCTTTTCTCAAAAATTTACACTTTTCCAACTTAACTGTTAACCCAGCATCTTTTAACAACGTAAAAACTTCCCTCAATAATCTTAAATGCTCTTCAAAAGTAGTTGCCATTATAATTATATCGTCCAGGTAGACTAGGACACCCTTACCAAGCAAAGGTTTAAGGATATTATTCATGGCCTTCTGGAACTTTGCCGGCGCTCCCGATAAACCAAAACTCATTCTTTTAAAAGCAAAACAACCGTCCCGAGTAATAAACGCAGTCTTAGGTATGTCCTCCGGCTTCATTGAAATCTGAAAATAACCTGACGTAAGATCTAACGTTGACATATAATTCGTACTCGTTATATTAGCCAAAATGTCATCAATAACTGGAATAGGATACTGAGGGTATTGCGTTATCGCATTTAACTTTCTATAATCTACTGCAAACCTATATGCCTCTGGATTATCTAAACTTTTCCCATTATTTTTACGACATAACACTACTGGAGATGCAAAAGGATACTCAATTGGCATTATAATATCGTCCGCTAGCATTTTTTTAATATGATAATCAATTATGCCTTGTTTAACTTTATCATAACGGTATGGTTTACTAGCAACAGGTGCTTTTAAACCAGTATCAATCTCATGCCACGCAACATGCGTTAAACCCAGTTTATCAGAAAAAACCTCTCCAAACTCATTCAAAAACTTATTAAATTCCTCCTTCTCGATTTCACTTAACCCCGACTCCTCCAAATCAACTGACACTGAAACAGGCTTTTTCTTACTCACATTCTCATCATTATTCACGATCAACGACTTTTTAAAGAAATCCAAACTAATTCCTCTATCCTTCATATAATCCACACCAACTATACAATGTACTGTTAATCCATCTAACACACAAAACTCCCAACATGTCTTAACTGAACGAATTTCAACTTCCAATTCTACTGAACCTTTATTATCACAAGCTACTCCCTGTGCCGACTGAACCACCAGACTTAACCTCTTCAACTTCTTATACGAAAAATATTTCCGATAACAATCAAAAGAAATGAACGACTGATCTGCCCCTGTATCGAAGACACTCTTAACGACAATACCATCTAACACAATTAACACCTCAGGTAACTCAACCGGATTAATAGTAACTTTATTTAAACTCACCGAAGACTTTTCCGACCTCTGAACACATCTGTTTTGCATTGACCTATTTTCAAAATTCTCATCCGAAGTTAATCTCCTTACTTGCGAAGAAACATTCCTGTCCCGTACTCCCCCTCTCCGATCATAACCACTATTTTGTCTATTTCCATACATATATCTCTCACCACTTCTAAAATTATTACCACCACCAAAATTCCTATTACCATTACTCGTATTCGACATATTACGACCAAATCCATCATTTCTATTACGCAAATTATTATCCGGAAATCGCTGTCCCCCTCTCAAAAAATTACGTTCCCCCTCATTTCTCAAATTACTATCCGTGACAGGTCTCTGAAGAGGGCTACGCAAATCCCGTTGATCCAAGCTATGCCGAGTCTCATACTTCGATAATATCTGGTGCATTTCTGAAAAATTCTTCGGTGCTCTAACTTCAATAAAGTCCTGTATATTCGGATTAAAAAGAGGAAAAACAATGTCTAATAATTCCTCAAATGTGGTATCTAAACCCAATTTATTTTTTAGTTCAAGCTTACGTAGATAAAATTTTGACGCCGCTTCATAAATATTCTGCTTATTGCAATAGAATTCTTTTCTTAAAATACTTTTATCTTTAACGGGAGGAAATGCCTTCTTTAACTCAATCACAGTTTGCTCAAATCTTTTACCTTCATCATTAATCAGAAATTTTCCTATATTCTCTAACCACAAAAGTGCTTCGCCCTTCAATGAACATTTAAGCTCTACGTATCTACTTTCCTCAGTTATATTATTGAACAAAATATAATCATCTACTTTGACTAAAAATTCACTAATATCACCTTCACCGGTAAAATAAACACGTGGCAGAATCTCACAATGTCCGACATTTCGTTGGGCGCCATTTGTAACGTTAAACACACGTTGGGTGTCATTTGTAACGGTTGGTTGGTCGTGGTGCGAGTTAAATGCAGACATACTCAGTAATTAAGGTAAAAAAAACACAGTTTATTAAAATGATAAGGGCTCAAGGGAAGTGGAGCAAGTCTTAATTTTTGTACAACTAAGAATACTATGACAAAACTAAACGCATACTCACAGGCTCCGGACTAGCTCAATCGTGGCACCTTCTATTCCTTCTCAACTATCTTTCGGCTAAGCTGCTAGATAAAGCTTAGTTAGACAGCCCGTGGCTGTGTGTAATTCCTTATTCACTTTCAAATAGTCAAAATGTAATTACTATGAAACTTCTTACCACAGCCAACTCTCAAGTCGAATACCGACACTCCTTTACAACTCACTGGAGGCTCGCTTCTACTTTCAATCTGCTAGCACTTCGCTGACTAATATCGCTAGACACGCTCACTCCTGGCTGGCTAATCGCCAGTGATTCACTCGCTTGCTAATGCCAGAGATACTTCGCTGAGTAATATCGCTAGACACGCTCACTCCTGGCTGGCTAATGCCAGAGACACTCACACGCTGTCTAACGCCAGAGATACTCACTCGCTGGCTAATGCCAGAGATACTCTCCACACACTCAAACTCCAAGCTTTTATATGCTGCAAACTGAGATACTTCATATTAACATATTACTAATAACCGTGAGCTAACTGCAGAACCCGAAAGAGACACACACACTTTAGAAAGTTAAAGTAAAAGAGAGGATAGATGTCGCTTTTACGTTTACACATGTTAAGTTATTGATGTCACGATCTCAGAAATACTAGAGTGCCTTTATGTCAAAGGTCACTCCCTCACAAGTGTTATAAACAATCTGAAAATTTATATTAAATAAGTAATATTTATTCCAGGGCTTAGTGAAAATCCCTCATTTGAAATGGTAGAAAACGGTACAATTTTAAATATTTGATCGGTCCCCCTAAAAAATCCACCGCCCCGTATTTCATGCTCACTGACCTTTAAAATATTTACTTGCGTTATAATGTATCTGAAAGCTCAAAAGGATCGTTTTGTGAGGTTTTTTTTCTTAATTTTAGTTAATTCGCGTTTCAGCGTTTCTTTTTCTTTTTTTAAATCAACTTTTTATTTAAAAGAAAACTTGGATTTTTATAAATTTACATATTATTAAACAACGTTTAAGGATATTGCTCAATGCATAACTTAAAAACCTCTAAATGGTGTATTTTTTAAAAAATAACAGTGTACCAAAAACATTTGTGGTTTCCATATACTTGCTTTTTAAATAGAGCAAGTCATCCAAGTAACAAATTAATAATTAATATATAAGGTTGTAATTGAGCGACTGCGAAGAAATTTATATATTTAAAATCAGTGAAAAATTCTTCATTTGAATTGACGAAAAATAAATTTATAAATTAAACATTCGAAAATATTTACAGGTCGTCTAAAAAAAGCCACTACTATCTGACGCTCAGCTGTCTGAATTACAAAACACCTGCTCTCATTCAGAAAGATTTCTGGAAATTCTGTTTCTTTGAAAGGAAATAAAATGAGATTTTATAAATGAATTTTTACGGATTTTTCAACTATTTACAGGAGTATGAAAATTATTTTTAGAATTTCTGAAAGAGGAATTTTTTCTGCATGTAGCTATCTAATTTTTGAGTTTTTAGGTCCAGAAGTATTTAAAATACAGCCCTTTATTAAAACGCCTAGTACATTCATCGCCATGGCAACCCTGTATTTACAGTAACCTTTTTCCTTTTCTTTGAATTTTTGAAGAAATATTCTGTGGTTTAAGAAAAATATATGCCCTTATTGAATTATGAATACTTTTCCTTTCTTCTAATTTAGGGATTTTAATTAATTTCTCAACTAATTATTAGAATTTTAAAATTCTGAGGGTCAGGTGCATTAGGAAAGGCCTTGGACAATCTTCAAAAAAAAAAAAAAAAAAAAATTGAACTTTGTACGTGCTATAGTTTTCTCTAACTATCGCAGACACACACGCACACACACAGAGCGATTTGTTATTTTATTAATATAGATATTTTTTCTTTTTTTTTAAGGAGCGGGCAGACTACACTGTACATGGTAGTCAGTTGCAGTAAATAAATGATGTAAAGGTTTAGCCTACTGACATCACTAGATTTTAGTAGCATTTTTAAGATTATCTAATGACAGAATTTCTGAGATATTATTACAGTAAATGATACAGTAAAACATTAGTGGCGTCAATAGGCTGCACCACTGCAGTTGGTAAATTATAATTGGTTAACGGTAGTAGTTAACATTAGCTATTTTTTTATTCACATTAAACCAAAAATTTAGAATAGTACCATTTGCTTTATTTCATGCTTAACGTTCCGTGATTATAAAAAAAGAAATTCATTGTTCACTATTTCCGATATTTAACTTGAAAAAGTATTTTCCAATCTGGCAATCCTGTTGCCAGTTCCCAATCAGGTCTCAATCTTTCCAATCTTTTCACAACAAATAGCTAAGAACTGAATAGGATATAAAATGATAAATTCATCTATTCAAATCACCTGAACATCTGAAAGGAAAATACGCAAAACACTGAAATGTTATTTGCTTTAATAGATTTTTCCATTTTTAGAAAATATTAAATTTTTATTTTAAAAATTCATGAAACCTGATTGTCTTTTTCTTCAAACAATAAATAAACATGCAACAATTCTTTTTCTTTCTAGGCGTTACGAAAATGGCTCATCTTAAATATATAATTAGCAGAATATGAATATTTTTTTAATTACTATCAGTTCAATGTTTCATTTCAAAGAAAAATACGTATATAATACCAAATATAAAGCGTTCGTTGACATCACTCGGACTCTGAACTTTTCATTTAGTTCTGTTGTCGCAATTAACACATTTCTTTTGGAAATTGATTTTTGGGATGTATTGGGAAGGCAGTGGTGTAAAAGTAAACTTTGATTTCAGTAAAATTATTTAGCCAGTTTCAATTTTGTGCAGGAATAGATTCAATAATATTAAAGTATAATGTTTTTTTAAATATTTCAAACAAAAGAAGTTTATTAATAAGTTCAAAGATGTATTTTTCATATGAAATTCACTTTAAAAATAAAATTTACTCCAAACTGATTTCATTAATGCTTTAGCAAAAGTTTTGATATAAGACGAGTTAATTGGAAACACAATTGTTTCAAAAAACGTAATAATTATGATTTTCAAGTGCTATGCATTTGTATAATTAAACCTTATAAAATGTTTGCAATAGATTTATTATTTAGACTAATGATTTTTATTCATCTCTTGATCAACGAAACTTCTTAATTTACGTATTGGCAGCAATTTATTTGAGTACAGTGCAAAACAAAAATCTTTATGATTTCTATTACTCCACTTCTAAAATTCGCTGTATAAAAAGACTTTTCATGAATCATCTTGTTTACAACTTTCAACAATAATGTGTTGGACAGGTTCTTGAAGGAACCGGCACCAAATTTATTTTTATACGAAATTTCGAAATCGCAATATGAAGAAGTTCATTCAATTTTTAATTACATAGTTATTCCAAATACAAATACGCATTGCTATTACTTTAGAAACATGCGAAAGATCATTTAACGTGTTTCCGGAAAACAGATCGATATTGAAAAACGTACTTTTTAAAAATTCCCTGATATTTTAGATACTGCTGTTAAAAGAAATATATACCAGTAATTATTATAACGCACTAAAACTACAGTGAAAAATACTCCAGTACTCCAGTAACGTAACGTCGAGTGGCACTGGATCATTATAATACCAGTATTGTTGTATATTAAATTTTGTTTTTATAATCATATAATTTTCAAATATTTAATAACGTAAATATTACAAAATAATACTTTAAATTAATTTGATCCCGTGTCCTTTAACGTTACGCCAAACACGGTACAGATGGTGCCACATGTTTCGCTAAAAACTAAGTTCCAAGTTATCTGGTTACCTCTAATTTCTTACATTTGATTTCACTATCCTTAACCCTCAAATTTCCAAGGTAGAAGACATTCTAGAAAGTCGGTAATTCAGAGAATATAAATTTACACCAGAACATTTTAATAAAAATTTCCACTTAATTTAATGACGGGATTTTTGTTACTAACAAGGAAGGTCTCCATACGGGCATACTCCGAAAAATCTGAAAAAATTACAGAATGTTCTTCTTATGAGGATATATGCGTTTATAAAAGAAATTTCGGCGAAACCTCTGGACCCTATCCGTAAAAAAATAATGAAAATTTCGTTATTTGGCGATTTATCATCGGTTGGCGATGAAAAGCAAATTCAAAAAATGTTTTCATGTCAAATGCATTTTAAAGAAAAAAGTTTCATGTTCAGCGTGTTTAGATAAATTAAATATATTTTCTTTTGTCAGCTTTAGTTTGTTTTAAGTATAATTTCGTTATATTAATATTTATATGTATTTATATTCAAATTTAACCATCAAAATTTGAGATTTAAAACGAAATTCAAATTTAAATTAATAAAAATTGCTTCAAGTTCAAAGTCCAGTTGAGCATTGTCAATTCGATTTTGTTGCTATGGAAACCTGGCTTTTATTTTTCAATACGCTTAAATGTATGAAAGTAATTTTATTGAATAAGAATTTTTATATATGAAAATATTTTTTTCAGAGGTAAATTAAATAACTACAGCAAAAAATAATATATATACATGCAATTTAATGTATATATATATATATATATATATATATATATATATAATATATTAAACTTGCCCATTGTTTATGTTTAAATTCATTTACACGGATTCTAAAAATCCAAAAGGTTTCAGTTACATTAAAATCGTTTGCTTTTGGCGGAGAAATGTACTCCTCTTCAAATCGTGTGACACTTTCGTCTTTTCACGCCAAATATTCGAAAGTATTTTATTTTTTTACATGTTTTCTAATGTAATTCCGCTGCTACTTTTCACTGATCTTTTATTACATACATGAGTAGTTTAATTAGTATTTTTTCAAATAAATCTGAGTATGCCCAGTATGGAGACCTTCCTTGTAAGAAAAGCATATATTTATTATCATGTCGAATTATTCAATAGGAAAACAATGTTGCCAATTTGCTACTTTTTAGCACTTTCCAATAAAGTTGAAAAGTGCTTATTCTTTTGGTTTTTCTGTCCGTCTGTCCGTCTGGCCATCTGTCCGCACTCTAACTCTCGTCAGTATGCTCGGAGTGCCATGAAATTTTTGGAAGTTATTAACGTTTGCCTTAGCACGAAACCTATTGAAAATGAGGTTTCTACCTATAGTTTCTAGTATGATTAGTTTATTTACATGGTCAGTCAAAAGCTTCCCGTTACATTACGGGAATTATTAAAACAGGTATATTTTTTATTTCAGTAAATACTATTCTGGGAGTTTGATATTTTCATAGTTCAATAAAAGGTATTAAATAAAATCCATCCGATTTAGCGATTATTTTAAGCTTCCAAACAAAGAGCATGATTAAGCTTTTTCTAATTCATAATCATAATAGCCGTCATTATTTTTTCCTGTATATTATTGATGATAGCTGATGAATGGATGAAATACATTTTTAATTATGATATGCACTTTTAAGTCTTACTAAATGTCTGCAAATGTATGTAAATATTATAGTTGATATACAGGGTTACATAAAAGAGCTCATAAGAAATTTCTGAATGTGAGGGCAATTAACTTAAGAGCCCACAATAGTCACAGAAAAAGTACGCAAAAAGACCCGGATGATTATGTAAAGTCTATGGGAGCGTTCTTTTCTAATATCTCGCTCAAATTTTATTATTTTTACATGATTTTTTTTGCATAGGCTAGCTTAGGACGATCTACAACCGGGCTAGTTTTTACTTTTTCGATTTTGCTCATATATTTTTTATATTATGATAGTTTCAATTTCAGAACCGGTTTAAACCGGTTTTGAAAGTTAAAATATTTTTTTTTAAATCTGAAACCAAAATCGAAAAAGTAAAAGCTAGCCCGGTTGTAGATCGCCCTAAGCTAGCCTATGCAAAACAAATCATGTAAAAATATTAAAATTTGAGCGAGATATTAGAAAAGAACGCTCCCATAGACTTTACATGATCATCCGGGTCTTTTTGAGTAATTTTTCTGTGACTATTGTGGGTTCTTAAAGGTGGTTTTTATATTTATGCATTTTTACGTTGAACTGCTTTCAGTTTACTAAGAAATGTTTGTAGAATACAGATAAAATGATATACAGGGTCACGCAAAGAATTAACTACATAGTCACCCATAAATGATAATTTCTGGAAATGTGGTTTAAGTAGTTTGAAGAGTGTTTTTGCTTGAACTAAATTTTAACAAAATACTGGCTTATTATAAAGGTACTAGGTAAATTACAGGGCTGAACAAAAGTATTCAACTGTTTTCCATATATTAGAATGAAATGCTGAAAGAAAACTGTAAACTTGTTAGGCATTTTCTTGCTAAACTAAATTTTGCTATTACATAGAATGTATATATCAACCGACAGATCAAATACAGGGCTGTTGAAAAGTATTGCAATACTTATTTGGCTATGGACAGTATCATCTTATTTCCCTAAATAACAAAGTTTTGTTAAAGATTTCACGAAGTGTTGGAAAATGTTTATAATCTATTCTTAACGCATGATTCTTCTTACTTGTTATACTTATAGAAAATTTTCAAATTTAGCTGAATTTTTTTTCCTCATCATGTAGTTTTTTTTTCAAAGATAAATTTTGAAACTTTGAAAGAAACTTACCTTCTATATAGAGGATCAGAAATTATAATTAAACCGCTCGAAAATTTTAATGGAATATAGAGAATTTGTTCAAAAAATATTTACATTTTAAAATAGCGATTTAAATGGATTTTCGAAGCTTTGAAAAAAATCCATTAGCCTCCGACAAGTCATGGCATTTTTTCTCATCTACCTACTTTCACTACTCAATTTTAATGAATACAGCTGCAGTTATCTATATCTGTGGCTTTCGTACTCTTTTTAGTAATTACCCAGTTTCACCAAAAGCTCATAAATGTATGGACAATGATTTGATGTATCAATTTCGAACTTGTCTCATTGGATCAATTGAGTATTATCAAACAATAATGTTTTGTCTTCTGTGAACGTTTTAAAATATTTTCTATTTGAGGTGTTCAGAAATGAAGTGGATTTAATCCACTTTTGAGCTAAATTCGGATGATTATTTTCTCGAACTGCTTAAGTTCTACTTTTTCAGTGCGTATTTGGATCTTATCAACGGTTGTAATGGTTATCGGTAAGTGGCAGTAGTAAACTTTACTCAAAGGGAAAAACAACAATCGAAGAGAAACTTCAACTCAGTGCATTTCGAAAGTGTGAAAAATGTATTTATCCACTTTAGTTATGATCGCCTCACTTATTTATTTGCTATTTTATTTTATAATAATAATTCATTGAAAATTGTGCTATTAATTCCGTTTTAACGGTTTCAAGGGCGACTACTTCTGTTACTAAAATATTAAAATGCTTGATTGACACAGGTATTTATAAACAAATAGAAATGAAAGTGAGTACAAACTTTTTATTTAGCATATTATATAAAGCAAAACTTAATTTCTAAATTCTGGTGCCAATGTGGCGTTTTGGAATTAAAATTAAGTGTATATATTATATACCGGTGTCCTTCAAGGGGTTAACACGTTCGTTGCCGCTTATATGAAGATATGATGATAGTTAATGCCGCACTGTAGAAGTGGGTTTTTCCCAGAATCTGATTTATTTTTATAACAGCGAATCAGTGAAAGCTTTTCCCACGCCAGCGCGTGACTGGGTATTGGACATCACCCCACATCACGCGCTGGCACATAAATGGACCCTTAGTGTTGGCGCCATATCAGGCGCTTTCGCGTGAGCGGCAGCGAACGTGTTAAATTAGTCTGTTTTTAACAATTTAACGCTTATTACTTTTGTACTGCTACTGGGCATTACATCACACAAACATATGTTTAAAAGTTGTTATCTAGGCTTTAAAAGCGGATGGTACATAGAGTACGCCGCCCCTGTCATTATGTAAATCCAAACCATCCGTATCTTTAAATGTTAATATCAGGCCTAATTTCCGACTTTTTTTTCTCAAATATTATTATCAAAAACACTTTTACGATAGTGTTACGATAGATATATCCAGCGCTCCACAATACCTTTTCGGAATGTCCGTAAGCCGAAATTTTTGTGTTATGAAATATGCTTGTTTCTCAAAAAGTATGTGAACTAAGATAATTGCTATAGTTTTCCTGAAAAGTTTAAATTAATATCTATAACCAAAAACAACCTTTTAAAATAATTTCCTGTGTATAAATCGCGGTGTAAACAGTTATTTTTAGACCCAGAATTTTTAAAAAAGAAATATAACATATCATATCGCCGTAAATATTTGTCTTCAATCACTGAATAATATTTCTGGGTATAAAAGGGATTATTTGATTCGCGAATTATACGCCGGAAATTATGATACCCGTATTCAGAGCATTTGGACACCCTCCCTAGTTACGTCACTAATGACCGCAGCTTGAACATACAATCTATCTTCAGCTATCTACCAAGGACTTGATGCATGCACCTACGAGTCGAGTTGCATTTAAAGCTAAATTGAATCCAACGCGTTATATTGGGAGTCATGCTGTTTTAGCGCTTTAATGCATATTCTACTTGTATTTGTTCCTTTTCTTACAAAATGATGTTTTACATTTTTGCCATTTAACTTTTAAATCACAATATTTAGTAACAGAAATATATATAAATACGTATATAACCAAGAATTGTTTACGGCAAAGTATACAATCACCATTACTTATTATCATTTGCTGTGATTTATTTATAGTTCTATTTTTCACTTTTTAGGTGCGTTCGTAATTATATAATATGTAGCACCTATAGTGGTCGTTCAGTCCGTCCGTCCGTCTGTCCGTCTATCTGTCTGTCCGTCCGTCTGTCTGTCCGCATATAACAACGCAAAAACTACCCAACCGAATCGTTTGAAATTTAAAATACATAATTATTACATAATTTTGTCGAGTCATTTCAAATTTTATGAAAATCGGATGCATAGATCAATTACAGGGCAATCAAAAGTACACTGTAAAAAAGTGTCCTGAATTTTACAGGTGTTATTCTTTGAATTTTAACTTTTTTAATTGAGAAATTCCGTTTTAGAAAAAAATCTTAGTTTTCCAGGAATTCCAGGAAGTTTTTCTATTTTGTTGGCTTGATAATTGAGCGTTTCCGTTTGTGGCAACAGACGCACCAAAATAGAACACCTCCGGCGACAGCCATGTTGATTTTATGTTATCGTTGATTATGAATGTTTAAGCTATGTTTAGAAAAGATTTCTGCGATCATTTTAGCTGATGCTGACATTTAGATGCTGCATATATATTAAAACTACACGAATAATAAAACGTTTTTTCGATTTCGTCATCTTTTTTACCTGGATTCTTTCGTTACGTTTGTAACAAAAGGTAAGTTATTCAGATTCATTTTGTAATTATTTTTTTTAATTAAAATTGTACTTATTTTAAATGAGTGTTAGATATTCTGATCTTGTTATGTTTATTTCTAATATTGCACGTTTGGCTTACATGCAAGGTTTGGTTCAAGCCGTCAAAAAATTTTTTTTATGTGATATAAGTTTAAATTAAGTTTAAAGTGATTTTAACCATCAGAAACATCAATATGTATTTTTTTTAAGTATGCTCAGAAAAACAACAACTAAAGAAAAAGTGTTGTTAGTATAGCAAGATGCAATATTGCTTCTATTTAATGATAATGCATTTTACTTTTGGAATTTACTTTACTGTAATCAATTATTAAATTATAATTTTTTTTCTATTTTATGTCTTTCTTTTTTTTTCTTATATATATGAGAAAGGGGGGAGGAACGGGACTGACTTTTTGTAATGAACCATTTTAAGAAATGAAATCAATCACTATATAAAAAAAGTAAGTTATATGACTATACAGTCTTTAACAGAAATCTTCTCTGGAGCACAAATAATCTCTTTTTGAGAGGCGGAGGACAGATCCAAATAAATAAAAATACAATTTATTAGTTATTGAGAAAAGAATTTAGTGATGGGTTACCACAAAATCAAATTAAGATGCTAGGAGCTTTTGAAAAAATTAATTTAAAGTACCATATGTAGATTACACAATATGTAGATAAGATTTTCTAAGTTATATGGTTTTCTAATGTAACTTGTTTTGCATGTACTTGATTTATATATGTAACACTTAAACAATATTTTCTTTGCAGCATGCCCCCCCCCCCCCCCCCCTTTAATTCAATAGAAACACAGAGCAATAAAAATGCCGTTTATTTTACTACTGGGAAAGGAATGAATAAATGTTAGGATTTGAAGAGAATGTTAAGATAAAATTATAAAATATGAAATTGTAATTCTTTTATCCCAAGATTAATTTTGTTAGTGACTAACAATCATTTCTTACTGATGATGTTATTTTATATATAGAATACAGCTTTACCTAGACCTCTGTTAGGAATAAATGACTAATTTATCATATCAGTAAGGAAAAATAATTGTTTAACTTGGTTTGAAAGATGATCCAAAAATGAAAGTATCCTAATGTTTTCGTTCTTTGACAAAAAAAAAGTTCTTTTTTTATGAGTCTGGAGCACATGTGAACAGTTCACATAAATATAGCTTACACTAAATTACAAAATGAAAATAAGTAGATTAGGGGGAGGGAGAGGGGAATCAAATGATTGATTTATTGTTAAAATAAAAAAAAGAATACAGCTTTTTAATTTTGCTTAGTGGTTTGTGTTTCGGGGAAATTTTAGACAGGGGCATTTAGATAGTACTTATAAAAAATCTGACGAAATACGAAAGGTTCTCACTCATGTATCTGTGTTATTTACTTCTAAATTAATGATAAAGAAGGGTTTTAAATGATTGTTGAAAAAAATCTCAATTATAATCTCTCCCCTAAATTTAACTTCTTTTGCTTTTGAAAGAGAGAGGAGAAGGAGGGGGGAGAAAATGCTAATAATTGGCATTTTATGGTAGTTATTAGTTTTAAAATGTTACTTTCTTAAGATATTACTGATATCTATCTCCATTAAAGCATGATATACATAGCTATTTTAGAGACAAAAGTAAGCCTTCATTTCAAGGTTGGAAAAAATAAATAGAACAATTATCAAAATTGTTTAACGCAATACTTATTGTATTAACAATGCATAAAAAATAATATAGTAAACCGTTTATTAAAATATTGTATAATATTATAACATTTTAGAAAACATTAAATTTATTTAAATTACACTTGAAAGTAAACGAGATTGTTGCTCTTTATGTACCTGTTGACAGGTGTTTTTGTGGAAGTTTCAATACAAAATCAAATATTCTACGATAGTCTTCTATTGCAGGTAAATTATAGATATAGAAGCTGACATTGTTTCTCATGAAGTTAACTAAAGGAACTGAATCGCAGAATTGTTATTAGGGCACTTATGAGCTGTTCATATCTGCCAGAAGTAGTCTGTTCACAAGTGTCCCCCACATGGTCATTTCAGTTAAAGTGACAAATCATTAACAGTTCTTCATTTTTGAAGATTTTTTTTACAAAAAATATTTATTAGTATTCATAGTATATGTTAAAACACTAACATTCAAATGAAAGGATAAATAGTTATTTGCTTAGCAAGTTGGAACTGAGATTTTACTTTTGAGATCTATAAACAAGATTTTGGCTGCCGAGGACAAATAAAATGTCAAAGAGCCTCAAAATTTTTTTACCATATGTCTACAAGTACTGTCATCATTGATATTTTATTTCAACTAAAAAAATCATATAATAACTAGTGAAAAAATGCCATAGGGATAGCATTCACATAGGAATAGCATTCACATCTGTCCCATGTTCACATGTGCCCCATTCATCCCTGGATGTTTAAAGTTTAACACAAGTATGAAATAGTCTCTCATGTTATTTTCTTAATTGGATTATCATTAACAATTTTTACCAGCCATGAAGCATGAAATGTTAGTGATAATTTTATTGAGAATTTGTTTTACTTAACTCTTTTATATCTTTTTTTACTTGTAATATTTTTGTTTTTATAATAGTAGACTATAAATTTAATATGCAGATAGTAAGTTTAATCCTTAACTGATGTATCAGAAATTGCAACGCAGCTAGTGTAAAGCGGTTTGTGTGACTGCAAGTTCGAAAGATGAATAAAAACAATAATAAACTCATACGATGGTGTTTTTGTACTAAACATTTTGTACAAGACATTATATTGTAATTAACATTCACCTATTTAAAAGTCTCCGGTGATAGTATTAAAGTTCCAAATGAAATGAAATTTAATCAGTATTTGTAGTTAAATTGAAAAATTGAAAGTTAAACTATAACAACTAGAAAAGCAGTGGTCTCTGAAATCAATAATATTAGTTAAAAGTTAATGAAAAGTGGGACACGTGTTTTATGCTTTACATGAAAAGCTTTTTTTCTCCCTAACCGAAAAATCATTTTTCCTAATTTTTGCAGAAGCACTAAAATTTTTTTCTTAAACAGCTTAAGTTTATTGAATTTTTAAAAACTATCTTTTAAATAATGTTATAATCAACATATTCCAGTTTTTTTCTATATTAATCTACAAACTTAGCCAATCTCAGTCTCCTTTTCCATTAATACATCAAATAATCACACATATCCAGAAATACATCAAAATTATAGTAATGGAACAAAACAACTCATGAAAAGTACTACCGAATTGTGTTTTTATTGTATTTATTACCAGAATTTTAAAAGTATACTACTAAAGTTATTTTCAAATAAATTTAACAGGACTCGTTAATTTTAATCAGTTTGATTTAAATTACGATTTAAATAAGTTAAAAAATCATTTATTTAAATCCGTTTTCCCCAGACATTAGTTTTAAATAAATTTGCGATAAAAATAAACATATTACATTAATACATACTATGATAGTGCATTAATATAGTTTAATTTTACGCCACAAATAAAAAAACTTTAAAGAAGATAAAACTTAACATTTGTCAAAAAGTAAAATACTATGTAAGTAAACTAAAGTGTTTTAGAGTTCGATTTGAATCACAATTATAAAACTTTGCCACAGTAAGGAAATCTAAGCAGAAATATATTAAATATTGTAATTACTCATTAATATTTAGAGAAACTTCTGCAAGTTAAAGTAAAATAGAGCTATGTGAACATCGCATTTTTTCACTAGTTATTACAGGATTTTTTAGTTGAAAAAAATATTAATGATAACAACACCTGTAGACATATGGTAAAAAGAAGAAAAAATTGAAGCTCTTTGACATTTTGTTTAGCCTCGGTAGGCAAAACACCCTTTATAGATCTCAAAAGTAAAATTTTAGTTCCCACTTGGTAAGCTAATAATTTTATTTATTCTATCATTTGAATTTTAGTGTTTTAACATATACTATGAATACTAATAAATATTTTTTTAATACAAAAAAGTCTTCAAAAATGGAAAAATGTTAATGATTTGTCATTTTAACTGTATTGGACAAGTGGAGCATTTATGAAATAATTTGTTGGGGGCAAATATGAACAATTCATATGAGCCCCAATAATCATTCTTAGATTCTGATCGTTTTAGTTAACTTCATGAGAAATTATGTCAGCTTCTATAAGTTTCCTGCAATAGAAGACTGTTTGCCATAGAACATTTAATTTTGCATTCAAACTTCCACAAAAACATCTGACAATAGATACATAAAAAGAAACAATCTCGTTTAATTTTAATTTAAAATAATTAATAAACTTAAATAATGTTATACTACATTTTAATAAACGGTGTTTTATGCATTTTTAATACAAAAAGTTTCGCGTTAAACAGTTAAGCAAATATTTCTATTTTTTTCCAAACTTGAAATGATTGCTTACTTTTCTCTAAAATAGTTACATATATGATGCTTTAAACGTGATAGATATCGGTAATATCTTAAGAAAGTAAAATTTTTAAACTAATAACTATCATAAAATTACGATTTTATGCAGCTCCCCCCCCTTCTCTCTTTCAAAAGTGAAAGAAGTTAAATTTAGGGGAGATATTATAATCGAGTTTTTTTTAACAATCATTAAAAATCCTTCTTTATCGTTAATTTAGAAATAAATAAGACAAATACTTGGATGGGAATCTTTCATGTTTTGTTAGATTTCTGATGAGAATTATCTAAATACCCCCCCCCCCCCACAAAAAAAAAATCCAGAAACACAAACCCCAAAGCAAAATTTAAAAGTTTTATATTTTCTTTTTGAAATTTACTTCTTTAATTTTTCTTTTTATTTTAACATCTAAACCAATCATCTAATCCTCCCTCTCTTTCATAAATCTACTTATTTCAATTTTATAATGCAGTGCTTAAACATATCACCCAGAAACTAGCGAAATTTATAGATATTTTTTCGTTATAAATTCTCTTTTTTCGTCACCCCAATAGTAGGACAGTTGTGAAACAATTATTTTTAATTTATAAAACTATCAAAAGAAAGAAACTATAAAAGCGATTTTTAAAAAAATACCGTATACAAAATTGCTCTGTTTAATATATTGAGTAGTTTTTGTTTATAGAAATTAATCCATTTATGAGAAAAAGCTACATTTATGTGTACTGTTCACATGTACCCCAGTCTCCCCTATAGCTTTGTGTGCTCTACTTTAGTGATGCCTAATGTATTTAAGGTTGAAGAAAATCTGAACCAGTCAGTATTTTTTTTTAAATCAGATTTTGTGCATTACAACCCTTTATAATGGTGGAAGTTAAGGTATTTGTTATAGTTCTCTGGATCGATGCTAAAGGGAGGGGGCAGAGGGGACACGTTCCCCGGACACCATAACGAAAGGGCAGTAGTAGAAGTAGACGCCCATCCTGGGGACCAGCTTTTGGCTTATGGCCAGGATGAATTTCTAAGCCGAAGGGGGAGGGGGGAGAACGAAAAGGCATCAAATATTTTTTTCTTTGGTATCGATCGTTCTCATGTCTGTTTAAAAACCATGATATTGTTAAAATTTTCCTATGTAAGGCCATAAATTGCTGTAAGTTATCTTAGAACTTTTTTTCTCGTATTTCCTGCAACTTTTTTATGTAAAAAAAGTATTGTAAAATAAAAGGAAAGTGTGGTATTTTTTTTATAATATACCATGTTAATCTTTTAACTTTATAAATGTCTTTTATTACTAAATTTTCTATTTTCATTTTCCAGAATCTTTGAAACTATTAACTCAAATAAAGGTATCAAAGCACCTAGGATGGAAGGAAGAAGAATTAGTTAGATTACCAAGCCAATTATATAGTTAGTAAATGGACTTGGATATTTTGAAAGTCATTTTAATTTGGGATGCAACAATCGATAATTTTATTGTTTTATTTAGTGTTCTGATTTTTTGCATATTTATTCCTCTTAATTTTTTAACCCAATTTTTCTCAGTCTTATTTATTGTCACTGTGTTTATTAGAACTATTTGATGTGATAGAAGTTATCAACAATCATATATATCTTTTTAAAACTTCATGATTGTTTCTCTGAATACATTTTCAATTTTCACTCTCAAATGCAAAATCTTATACAAAGAATTCTATTTGTTAGAATGAATCAATTATAGCATTACACTGAAAACTGTAGATTTCTTTTTTAATGTGATCATCATGTATTATTTTATTTTGTTAATATTTTATATATTAATAAAGAATTATTAATGAATACTTTTGAAGTTTCTGACTTTTTTTTTTACTTCCTGATTTTTATGGTTTAAAACTTGACAACACAGCAAAGAAAATTCTTGTATCCAGTTCAATACATTATATATAAACACAAAAAAAGACAGTTGACATATTTAAAACTTTCGGTAGCAAGTAATTGTAATTCTGCAGAGTTGATTTTACACCAGAAATCACCAGGGATGTCAGAATGTGTGAAAATGGAAAACAGTTGATATATATGCACATTTTTTTCTCCAATTTAAATATTGCCAAAAAAGTAAAATAGTTAGTTTTTGAGTAAATATGTACATAAATACAATCTGTAATGTCTATTTTATCTTTAAGATTAAACCAAAGAACGTCTATAGTAAAATTGATATTGCATTCCTTTTTCTCTGCATTTTAATTTTAACACATCCAGTTTATCAAAATATTTTGAAAACTAAAACAAAAGGTTTTCCTTAAGAAAAGCATACAGGAAGAGTTAGTTACAAATAATTACTGACATAAATTACCTGTAATCTATTATAGGCCAATAAGTTTCGATCAATAAGGAGAAATGTCAAAATGCCAGTTTGTAATATGAAAAATTCTTTGGAAAAATTCTTAAGTTTATTCAGAGTATATTTCGAAGCTTTTAGATAATGCGATGCAGTTTTCAAGTTAATTTAAAATATTTAATACCACTTGGTAATCCTGTCGGCAAAAAAATTAATGCCAAATTAAATGCCAATAATGGATTACCGTAAATTTCGCATTCACTTGCATTAAACACAATGCACTTATTTGTTCCGTCGTCAAGGGATTTTTGATTCGACATTTTTTTAAATTTATGTTCTACTAATTTATTTGTACTCTTGTTATATAAAAAAAAATTGCATCAATTTGAGTAATTTGAATAATAGTTGGACGATTCGTATAATTTGGCAAAATTTGTCGACTGGATAACCAAGGAGTACAAAATTTTTAAGCAAATTGCAGAAAAAAGCATTTTTAAGAATTCTTTTCTAAATTATTTTGGTTCTCCATCAGCAATGGGCCTAAGGCTGACCTTTTCAGAAATCAGGCCCTGTACAATGTAAATATACAAGGCCTCATTATAATTGATATTGTTTGATGTGTTTCCTTAAAAAAAAAAAAAAATTAAAAAAATACACCGAAAAAATTAGTCACAAAAAAATATTTACCGACATAAATACGAATCTAATTATATGCCAATAAGTTTTGATCAGTAAGGTAAAATTTGAAAACATAAATTAGTACAACGGAAACTAATCATGCGTTAATTTGAAATTTCTTTCTGAAATGGAAAATTTTAGTCTGAAAAACAATATTCTGTTTCTAAATCATAGCGTTTCAGTTTCTCAGTTGGAGTATTTCAGTTTCCCAATTTGAATACTTCAGTTTCCCAGTTGGAATACTTCAGTTTCGAAAATGGAATCGCTCCAGTTTCGAGAGCGGAAACGCTCCAGTTTCGAAAGCGGAAACGCTCCAGTTTCGGAAACGGAAACGCTCCAGTTTCGAAAACGGAAACTCTCCAGTTTCGAAAACGGAGGCGCTCCAGTTTCAAAAACGTAAATGCTCCCGTTTCAAAAACGGAAACGCTCCAGTTTCGAAAACGGAGACGCTCCAGTTTCGAAAACGGAGACGCTCCAGTTTCGAAAACGGAGACGCTCCAGTTTCGAAAACGGAAATGCTCCGGTTTCGAAAACGGACAATCTCCAGTCTCAAACGGAACACTTCAGTCTTGGAAACGGAAAAGTAATGAAAAAGAATTTCTATGATTTAACGGATCAGATACGGCAACTCTGCTGCCAGCACCTTTTCCGTTTTTTTACTGGAGTTTAAGTTTACAGTGTATTCCATTATATTACGGTCAATGCGGGAAAAGTTTCAAATGCATTTTAATCGTTTGAAATTTAAAATACGCAATTATTACATAATTCTGTCGAGTTATTTCAAATTTTTTGATAATCGTGTGCATAGATCAATTAGAGGGGCAATCAAAAGTACTCAATTACATTATGGTCAAAGGGGAAAAAGTTTCAAATATATTCTATACGTTTGAAATTTAAAATACATACTTATTACATAATTTTGTCGAGTTATTTCAAATTTTATGAAAATCGGATGCATAGATCAATTACAGGGATAATCAAAAGTATTCTGTTATATTACGGTCAATGGGTAAAAATGTTTCAAATGCATTTTAATCGTGTTACACTCATGCGAACTCATGCGATAAAATTTATATGTAACTATAAAGTACATATTATAATATACATCTTACATAATTTGTGGTGCAAAGAACATTTGTTACTGATTTACAAGGCCACACAAAAGTATTCCATTACGTAATGGTATAGGGAGAACATTGTTTGATGAGCGTTTTAATTGTAATTCACTATTTACAATTTGATGAGATTGATATATGAAAGTAATATTTTAAAAACTTCGTTATCGTACGAACGCACCTAATTTGCTACGCTTCACGTGCAATTTCCAATTTGTTTAAGAATTAAACGTGAACTTTCGAAAAATGAAGTCCCAGCCTCCAACGTTTGTGATTTTTTTCTTTACCCTTACATTTGAATAAAAAAAAAATATTTATTTAATAGCAGTCTTTCGCAATTAAATAAAGTATTTTTACTAAAAAATGTAATGGAAGAAAAAAAAAGCATAAAAAAATTATACCTTTGATAAAGTGAAAAAAGAACTGAACTTTATATAATTTTTTCTTCAGATGTTTTAATTTTGTTTACATTTTTATAAATATTTAATAGAAAAAATCCCTGTCGGCTGGGCCTATAGGCGGAGGTAGATTTCGAAAAGTGCTCATTTCAACACCAATATATATATATATATATGTATGATTAGAGATAAACCCAGTTTAATAACTTCATTTGGCCGTTTATGAAAAATTTTTAATTTCATTTTTCTGCAAAAACTGGTTTTATCAGAATCATCTTAAGAAAAATTCAGCTGAAATGCCCATTTTGACAACATATTTTGAAATAAATTCTGAATTTATTAAAAAATCGACCAAAACAGTATATTATATAGATCCTAAATAACAAAAATCTGTCAGTTGAATGCATTTGAGAAAAAAATTGAATTTAAAAATAAGTCATAAAATAACCGATTTGTTGTTTGAATACATCCTTAATTCTTTAATCATGATTGCTTCGGAAAATTTTGTGTGAAATACTCACTCTGACAGCATTTTTAAAAATATATTCTATCTTTATAAAAAAAATTGACCAATGCGTCACAGTATATAGTTCCCAAATAAGAGGATCTGTAAATTGGATGCGTTTGAGAGCGAAAATGGATTTTAAAACGAGTCAGAAAAAACGCAATTTGCTATGTGAAAACTTCCTTAAATTTTCAAATGACGATGACTTCGGGAAATTCTGTTCAAAGTACCCTTTTTGGTAGCCTTTTTCGAAATATATTCTGTCTTTATCAAAAAACTGATCAATGCATCACATTATATAGTTCCTGAATAAGAGGATCTGTAAATTGGATGCGTTTGAGAGCAAAAATGGATTTAAAAACGAGTCAGAAAAAAACGCAATTTCTTATTTGAACACTTCCTTAAATTTTCAGACACGATGACTTCGGGAAATTCTGTTCAAAATACTCTTTTTGGTAGCCTTTTTTGAATTATATTCCGTCTTCATCAAAAAATTGACCAATGCATCACATTATATAGTTCCTAAATAAGAGGATCTGTAAATTGGATGCGTTTGAGAACAGAAATGGATTTAGGAACGAGTCAGAAAAAACGCAATTTTTTATTTGAATACTTCCTTAAATTTTCAGTCCCGATGACTTTCGGAAATTCTGTTCAAAATACCTTTTTTGGTAGCTTTTTTTGAAATATATTCTGTCTTTATCAAAAAATTGACCAATGCGTCACTTTATACAGTTTCTAAATAAGAGGATCTATAATTTGGATGCGTTTAAAATCAAAAATGAATTTAAAAATGAGTCAGAATATAAGCAGTTGGGATTTGAGGTTTTTTTCTCCAACTCCTATTTTTGTTTAATTTCTTTTTGCTATACGAATTGGTCCTACGAAAAACTTGTCGGTATAAAAGTTGTAGATTTTTTTGAGAAGATGTAAAATAAATTTAATCAGATTTGATAGCTTAAAAACTGACGGAGTTATGGATTTTTCTCTTTTTTCACCGCCCTTTTTCTTTTCGTTTTTAATTTTTTTCATCGGTAAAAATTGGTCCTATCAAAAACTTGTAAATACAAAAGTTTTAGATAATTTTAAGAACATTTACAAAAAATTTAGTTGGACTTGATAGCTTGAAATTTGACGAAGCTATGAATTTTTTTCTCTCAAAACCTCTGTTTTTTTCGCCCCTTGAGCCCACTTCTAAATTTATCAAAAATCTGTCATGCATAAACTTTTGTCCCATTTTTAAGAAGTAATATAAACTTTAAATCGATTCGATATCTACTTTAATTAAGAAGTTATGGCATTTTTTCGGTTTTCACAAAAACGCCCCCTATTCCGACCCCCTTGGTCCGATTTTGCCCATTAACGAACTTAGCCGAGATTTTATCCCCTTTGATTTTATATACCAGTTTTGTGGGGATTGGTGAAGAATTATATGTTATCGTGTCCATAAAAAAGTGAGATATATATATATAGATAGATAGATAGATAGATAGATAAACTGGTGCGATTGCAATAGGTAGTATTTCATACGAAATCTACCTGAAATGTATATAATTCTATTAATTTATTTCCGATAATTATACGAAAACAAATGTCTGACACATGACTTACATTTTACTCCCAGTCCATGTAATTTATTTATGCATTCATAATCTTAGCGTTCATTTCAAATTAATAAACGTGAGAAATAAGAGATACAAAGTTCATTTCCTAAATAAGTAATTGTAACAAGAAAGGATTCTTCCGCCGTTCCTAGTTATAAAGTAATTTATGGCTACTATAAAATAAATGTGATGAAGACGAAGTTACAGTTGTGTATTCTGAGGAAAGAAGATGTAAAGATACTACATTAAAATTATGGGAATAAATAACTAAAGATAACATCATGTTTAAGGAGAAGAGAAAAGCACACAGATGAGTAAAATAAACAGTAAAAATGACTATTTGAAGTAGTCAAATAAAATTACCCAAAGGATTTACTCTATAAAAAATATTTTTTACGCCTTTTTTCCGTACGCCTTTTTTTCTAATAGACGAGATTGTCCAATCTAATCTTGTAATTTCTTTGTTTAAATAAAATAAATTTTACAGTAAATGGTTAACTGAAAGAAACAGTGAGATCATACTTTGAGCATGCTCCGAACGTGTTAAATTTGTTAAAACACACTAGAGCCACCTTGCGGTAGGTTTAGAAAACAGAAATGACCTGTCAACGTACATTAACCCCTTAACCCTTTCACGCTCAAGGGAAATATGTTTCCCTTCTAGAAAAATCGTTATCGATTATTCAATTATTATTGAATCGATATATTTTTTTTATTTATTTATTTTTTTTATTGAATGTTAAAATAAAACGTATTTCCAAGGCGGCAAATGTATTTTTGAACGAATAAAAAAAAGAACTGTCAAACTTTATTGCGCCAAAACCAAAACATTCGCGGGCTGAACTAATATCTTGAAAGTGTTTTGGGCTTGAGAAAATAAAATAACTGTATTTTGTCACTGTATTTTGTCACTGTATTTTACTTTTCTCATAATTTTTATTATGTTTTTGGTATTACAAAGCAATAAACAAAATACTGATAAAATAAACCTAACTCTTCCTTTATTTACTTTTATGGTCCATAGGGAAAAATATTTACCATGAAATTATAGGAAACCTATACACCCTGCTATGTTTTTCTTGTGATTAACTTTTCTTGTGTATATTACACCGCTATTATTTAAATAAAATATTTGTAACGTTTAGTCGAAACATTTCCGCCTTTAAGTAGTATGAAATTATTTAAAAAAATAGTGGTGTCAAAAAGCTTAAAATGATGAATTAACCCATTAGTGCCTAGCGTCCCCTTTTAGGGACGGTTCAAAAGGTGCATTCAGCACTGTTTTTGACACCGGTAAAAAAGAAAAGCAATAATTATTTTATTTAAATGATGCATTTTCGTGATTAATGAACTAAACTTAAATCTTCTAAAAATAGCGGTGCCAACCAAATAAAATTTGCGCAAAAGATGCTGGGCACGAATCGGTTAAGCAAATTCGTCTTGCCCGAACGGCGTACGGGCAAATCAATTAACCCATTAATGCCTGAATTATTTTCTTCGTTAAAATTCAAATTTTGCTTTTTCCGACCACTTTTAAAGATAGAATAACTTTTATCTTAATTTATCGAGGTATTTGTCTCAAGAAAGAAAGTATTTATTTATCCTCCTTTTTACTGGTGTGAAAAGCGCTTACTTGAATTTTTTTAAACTGTCCCAAAAATGGGACGCTAGGCACTAGTGGGTTAAGGGTTTAAGTTAATTTTGTTCCGATACCTGAGCTCCACACTCCTCTCCTACCGAGAATAATTTAAAAAAGTCTGCGGAGATAAACAGGATAGCTACAAGCTCTTCTTAGATTACTCAGTCAATTATACTACTCTTAGCTCCGCCTGAGTTTCCAGTCTAGGTTCCACACTCAATCCACTTATTTTCAGCTTGATTTTGGATTAATACACGTACTTTCGTCTGTTAAATTTTTGGAGCAAAATTTTCGTTTCACAATATTTAAAACGAACACTAGAAGTCAGAGTATGTTCTTGTCAACTTCCGAAATTTCTGCCATTTATCTGAACAGGTTTATTATTTAACCCTTTTCGGCATGGTGGGTTAAATTTTGTCCCACTTAATTTTAATTTCCAAATGCTACATCGACACCGCTGTTTTGAAATGAAACTTTTTATAGGTTGTACGTGTAGAAAAGGTTTTACATATTTACAATAAAGGAGTTAAGGATAAAACATAACATTAAATCTACCACTTCTTTAATTACAATAAATTCAACTAATTAACCCTTAGAGGGGCAATACACCTATTTTTATAAAATGCTCAAAAGAGTGAACGACACTAGAATTTAAAAGCAAATTTATTTCAAAACAGATAAAAAAATTCTTTACGTTATTGATAAATTTAAATTTTCGTTTCAAAATTCTGGCGCCAATGTGGCATTTTGCAATTAAAATTAAGTGGTATATATTTTATCTCACGCCTTTCAAGGGGTTAAATCTGTGGTTGTACAATTCACTAAGTATCAGGGCCTGAAATGCTCAACCCTGTTTTCTTAACCATGGGGTTCGAGGTGTTTTTCAACCAATTTCCCGAATAAGTGGTCAGCCTAACGTGGGCCTATAGTGTTTCTTCCCAAGCAAGCTTGCTACTCATTTTATAGAAACCAAAGGGGAAAAAACTGAATGGTTCTGACGGCCCGGAGCCGAACTCTGGACCCGTAGTACTAAGCCACTAGGCTTCGTTAATTAAAATAAGCATATTTTAAATCAGAAACTATATTTAATAGATTCGTTACCGCATTTTTCATCTTTTTATCAGCAAGCTCTGCCGATGAATATTATATTTGTATTGTCTCATATAAAATTTACATAGGACTCGGACAGCATCTGCTGGAATTTGCAATTTATTCTCTGTATCCGTGCCCCGTATAAAAATTAACAAAATTAATTTTTGATTCATCTTTGAATTACAATAGGATGTATATAATAATGAAACAATTTCGAACAGATGTATTTAAATGTATATTGCGCTAGTTTTATAAATAGTATTGTTATAGTATGTTTATACTGGTTTTTAGGAACAGAATAATATTAAAAATCTTAGCTGAAAACTCAAGGCTCTCAGTGTTTTTAGAAAGATAGGACAGCTGGGAGTTTTCTCTTTTTATCATTAAAGGGGATAGTTAAGATAACGCTTGTTATTTTTCTCGGGGAGGATGAGAGTTTAGCGGCTTTGAAATAAGGTCGGCGCGGGATAGAGTATACGGTTACAAAGATTTTTCCGAGTCGACTTTTGACTTTTGAATCTATAAAATTAAGGACGGGATGGGGTTTTGACATAGAATATCCCTCGCAGGTGGACTGAGGGGGCAATTACTTTCCATCGAATGCCGACTTTAACACTCCCAGATTTCGGAGGTCAGAATGGTCAATGTCACTTAAAAATTCACTGCTTCAAGAAAGGCGTTGATCATTTTGGCCAATGAAAGTTGGGGGGTGTTTAAGGGAACCTCCCGTCGGTCATATATTTAAAAAAATAGACAGAGTGGATTGGGGATTTTAAGAAAAGTCTTTCGATTCTCTTGCAAGCTCTCGGCTGCAGCTCTTGCCTTTTGTCTCGCTCCTCCGAGCGAATGAAGCTCTCAAGTTTGAGAAAGTATGATCTTCGTATTATGAGGTCCTGACGGAAGTTATGATTTTACTGGAAGCCCATAATCCTGTAATTTTGTCTTGTTCTCGCTAGAGATGAGACCTCATTGTGTTTGAAAGCTGACTGTCATCTGATAGTAGCTATGTTCGAGATACGGATGGAGGAGATGGTCAGCCTGTGAGCGGTCCCTGGTGTTTTTCGGCGGCAAAGGAGATTCCCGCTCTTAGTTTCTTCTACGGGATTACACGGCCAGTTCGTTAGGGGAGAGCTTCGTCGGATCCCATGTTCTAGCCGCGGTGTTTGGACTCAACAATGAAGGATTCATATGAAGGATTTGCTCAGATCTGAGGTGCCCGATGAGGTTTATGCTGGAGTTGATATAGGGAGAAAAGGGATTTGGGTATTAGAAATAGGGGTAAGTGTGGTTTATTATGTTTTTGGGAATATGCTATAAATTCTACTCCTAGGGAATTCAGTTAATCTACACGAGTTTCATTATATTTAATTGTAATTTTAAGTTGTTATAAGAATATCCCGTTGTAATATGATTAAGATTGGTTAATATATCTAAATCAATAAATACTAATTGTTGAATTTTGTAAATAAATATATTATCTTAGTAATCTAAGTATTAGTTTCTTTAATTCTGGAATTCTCGCTTACTATCCTTATTAATTGATATCTAACTTATAATAATTGAAACTACTTCGGAGCATCATTTATACACAACGCAATCTTAGAACTTAAACTTGTTTACAAGAAGGAGAATTCCTCTTAAGATTATTATTAATTTTAAGAATTCTTGATTCAGTTAACTAGACTTCATTTTTTTGTATATTGAAACTTACCAATAATCAGATCATAGTGGCATCTAATAATATATATTTTGTCATCGAGTAGATAATGTAAAATTAAATTACTCTAAAATAAGTGAAACATAACAGTATTATTGTATATATTTTTCAGATCTAAGATACAATATAAATTCAAAAACGAATTCATACCTCGTATGTACATTCAAACAAATTCAAATGACGTTCACATAAGCAGCCAGGAATTTTTTACATAAGGTACTTCAACAGTTATCACCTGTTAGACATGAGAGTAACCAGTTACGCAGGTTTTTTTCTGACTAAAAACATTTGATTGTTATTACCCTTTCTGTATGACGGAGTCATAGTCCCACTTTTTTCGAAAGTAGTCGTCTAAGCGAACTACCTCTGTGTAAGTCACTTTTGGTACCTGAAATCTGGTATCCAAATATACTTGTAATATTGTACTTGTAATATTGTATATGCTATATTGACGCTAATCAATGGATATATGGATACAAACGCTCTTCGTTTTGCTTCATTTTGGGAATAACGGGTTTCGAGCTTATTCCATCAATGATAATTTTCGGAATTTTCGAGGTATTTTTTAAGATTTTCACAGAAAAAGTTGATCTATACCTTATGATATACTCTTACCTATGACATATTTCGCCCTATTTAATCTCCGCGGCTGTTAAATAAGGGAAAAATCCTACAAAATTGTACTGGTAAAAAAAAAAAAATAATGAACATTAGTAGCTACACTACGTAGGTATAATACACGTATAACATAGAAATAAGACACAACATCGTAAATACTTTTTCCAGATATATTTGACTTAAAAGATTCTAGAAAGTTAACAGTTATCATTAGCATATTGTAAACACAGGATTCGTACGCATCAGTTTATTCAGGGGATTTTAGTGTTTTGGTACAAAACATTTTGTAAAGATCTAGTCGATATATGTGAAGAAATTTTTTCCCTCCTTAATTAAGGCAAGTAACACTTGAAAGTCCTTGAAGTGTACGAAACCTCAAACAGTTTGAATATTGTTTTTTTTTCTAATGAATTGCTAATATGTTTCCACAAATAAAAATTGGTACTGAAGGAAATCATAAAATTTTAATCTACTTTGCTTACTTTTATGTGAACTGCTAAAAGAAAACTAACTCTCTGAGTGAAAATAAAATATATATATTGGATATAAGGGTACTTCTCATCATTATAATAAAAATAGCTACTTTAAATAGTAATTATTCACATTGACAAAACGTTCCACTTTTTGAATATATATTTCTTTATAATTGATAATGTCAAATTGCTTATTAACAGTCTTCTTCCATAAATAAAATAACCATGTTTAGATTCTTTCCCATTTTAGAAATTACGACAAATGCTCATCTTAAATATATAATTAACAAAATATCATTTTAAATATTTAAATTACAGTCAATTTAAATTTCTGTTTCGAAACAAATATATTTTTTCCTAAATTAATAACCTTTATTGACGTCATTCTGCTTCTGAAATTTTTATCTAGATTCATTGTCACAGTTAACTAGTTTCTTTTTTATAATGATTGCTAAGGTAAATTAGGAAAAGAGGTGTGCAAATGTAATTTCAATTTAAGTAAAAGAATTTTGTCAGTTTCAATTATGTGGCAGAAATTAGTTTTATTAATTTTAAAGTAACTATTTAAAAAATATTTCAAACATTTTAAAAGATTTTCATTATTTAAACAAGTAGATAAAACTTAAAAATGATAATTATAATATTTTTTCGGATTTTTTGTTGCATAACGTTATCTCGTCTTAATGCGAAAATTTTTATCAGAAATTAACGAGCCATTTTCGTTTTAATTGTTGCGTTCAAAGTAAAAATTTTATGTAATATATGTGCTTGAATTAATTAAATCTTTTAAAATGAGATCATTGAATGTATTATTTCTACTAATAAAGCCAGTTGAAGCTTCTGGTTGCCTGTTTTCGAATATCTTCTTGTTATCTGGGATACCAAGTTGACCTCTACTTTAAATTTATAACGTATGTTGTTAAATAAAAGAAACATGATTTCGTGTTTGAATGTGATCTTTCAGAATTAAAAAAGAGGCCCAATCTGACAACCAAGCTTGTTATTATCTCCAATATTTCCAAAATCAAAACTTCGACTTACTTAATCGTAGAACATACGATGCTGATTAATTAAATGATTAACCTTTTGTTTCTCAGAGCTTTATTACATGAAACACCCAACTTGATTCCCAAGCTGCTGAAATGGCGCTGTAAAGTATTTTCCGTTCATTATGTCTTTTAAAGTTAAGATTTTTCTTAATTCCAAATAAATTTGTTTCTAAATTACAATGTTATAGATTCATGTAATCATTTTAACAATGACAGCTCTTTACCATGGAACTATTAAGGAAGAGGAACTGACATAGCCTTAAAATAGTGAAGCTTCAACTGTAACCGCTTTCGCAGGGATTCATTACTACCGCGTCGAATTGTAACCAATCAAATTATGCAGAAAACTTCTCTTTATTTAAATGGCTCATTAAGAGAAATTTTCAATTAAAAAGAATGACAAAAACTAATATTCACTTTTACTGGTAGAAGTTTACTTCTGTGGTAATAGATCCGCCATATTGTGACAACCAAAACTATGTCAGTAAAACGATTACAACACTTCGCCAAACTGACACCAGTTAAAAGAAATGGAATTTTTTTAGCAGAATTCGCAGAGAATTTTTTAGTCAATAAGGCTCTAAAAGAAGGCGAAATTTTCTAGTTAAGTTTACTGGTGGGAGATTTCACAGACGGTAATGAGAAACTGTAAATCTGATTAAATGAAACAGCTGTCATATTGTGACAACCAACTCAGTTACTTCACTCGCCACTGATAGACAATAGACTATATGTCTCCTCCTTTTTATTCATAACTCCATTCTCTTTACACCTTAAAGGTTTAACTAATCCGAAGAACAGTTTTTGAAATACTAGGTGAAAATAATATGCATATCCTTCAAATAAAAGTCACCAGCTGCGATAGAATTAAACATGGGATTTTCTTAATGTGCTAATAAACAACGCTACGTGATTTATATATTATCAGATATTTGGTCTTATTTCGTACAAATATATATAGTACCTAAAAAAATACATGGACGTACAGTGTTGCCAGATGGGCTACTTTTTTTAAATTCAGATTCTTGATTGACACCAATTTTTTGAAATGGTAAAACCCTTCTTATTTAATCACATATTAAATAAGGTGAAAATAAAAAGAATTTTACTGTTTCAATAAAGTGGTGCCAATCAAGAAATCAGAATTTAAAAAAAGTAGCCCACTGGCAACACTGTGGACGCAATTACTAGTGCTAACCATTTGGGGTGCAGAGCACTTTTTTGCTTAAGCGTTGAAATTGATGACTGATACCGGAATTTGAAAACAACTTTATATGTAAATAAAATAAAAGCTATATTTTACGCATTCAATAAACTGATTTTTTTTACCAAGATTCTGGTGCCAATGTGGCGTTTGGGCATTAAAATTAAGTGGTTTCATAGATATACCATCGCACCGCAAGCGGATAAGAGGCAGGGGTGTAAAGATGTAGGCACGAGCTGGCAGTCTGCTACCACTAAATTTTAATAGTTAGATTTTGTCTAATATTTCGCCAATTTTTTGGGATTATGCTAATAAAATTTAAGCGAAGAAATCTATTAAAATTTTGGTTTGAATGTTGGCCCGCTGGTGTTCAGATTTTTACACACACACCCTCAGTGTTGCCAGATGGGCTACTTTTTTTTAAATTAAGATTCTTGATTAGCACCACTTTTTACAAATGATAAAATGTGCCTTATTCAATGACATGATAACTAAGGCGAAAACAAAAGGTAGTTTACCTTTCCAAAAATGTGGTGCCAATCAAGAAATCTGAATTTTAAAAAAGTAGCCCACTGGCAACACTGCACACCCTTTCTGACAGGTGTCTCGTTTAAACCTGTGACCAAATAGCTTCAGACATCAGTATAAATAGTTTTCTTCGCCTTATACCTCGCAGAAATTTCAGAATTATACATTTACACATAGAAACAACTACCATTTGGTAAAATTTGTTAGAAATGGCCTGCGTCAGAACTTACAAATTTGGTCGTCTCAGGTTTAGATAAAAGTAAGATTTATTAAACACAAGAACACATGCAAAAGATTTAGATTTTATAGTTTAGTTTATTGATCTCAGGGTATTCAAATATATAAGTTATTTTATTTATTACATTTTATATAAGATTTTCAAACAATAATAATTGAGGATTTTGTTATCAACGAATATTTTAAACGACATAATTTTAGGCAAGTAATTGTGTTCAATACCGTTGAATTTACACTGAAATTTTCGAACATTTTTGTTTGAAAACATGAAAAGGCAATTTTTTCAACTGTTTTTAATCAAAATTATAACATTGAAAATTAATTAAAAAATTCGAGAAACTTGATTAAAATTACGTGGGATATGCATATGTGTTCTACCGCCTCTTAAAATATTAACCCTTTCACTCACAATGCTTCAGTACATAGAACACACAAGTTGGTTATCAAATGCCACATTGGCACCAGACTTTTCGTGCATGTATTTTATGATCCTTATATATGTTGAATAAGGATTTTTTTTTTCCAAATAAAACTTGTTCGTAAATTCCGGTGTCATTTATTGTAATCATTTTATCAATATAAGATGTATGTCTAGGGTAGAATTATATAGATTTTACATTTCAAATGTTCTCTAACTATATAAATACGAAGTGCATGAAATGGAAATTTCTGTGGGGCTTTATTAATATTTTCTGATAGAACATACGCAGAGGAGGCATGAAATAATAGTGATAATAATTGTTCAATAAGTGCGAAAATTAAAGCTACGTAGTCACTAAGATTTACGAAAAGATTTCTTACAAAAAGGGTTCTATGATGCAAAATTCGTCTTGATGTCTAAGCTTTAACAAATAAATAAGACAAAATTGTCCATTTGGAAAAGTTTTAATTCTGAGAGATTCGCAGTGAATACTAATGAAAATAGCTTTTTCTAGATCTACCAAGTCCCCGGCTGTTTGGATTCGTTCAAGGAAATTTTTCAGGATAAATACCAGTATTTTTAAAGAAAAATAAATATATTTTAAATTCGTGAAATTTCGCATTATTTAACTCTCATTTTTTGTTCATTTTGTATATTCAATGCTGCCAAATACTTCAATATTTTTTTTAGAGAGATTTACGTTTTATATTTTTCTTGCGAATTACGCAGAAAGTGCCTTTAGAGGTAAGTTTCAGCATAAATGCTGTAGACACTACTATGAAATTTTCAGTAAAAAATATTGGTGTTCAGTTTGCGGACAAATTTGGGAACCCTGTATATTATTTCAACTGTGAAAAAATTCCATGTTTCTGTTACAGAAAATATTTTTTTATTTAATTGGAACATTTGAGCGATTTAACAGAACAATAATTTCGCTAAAATAATAATTGTTTGCAAAAAGCATCAGACTCAAAGACTTTCAATGTGACCTTTTTGTCGATATACACCCGAACATCTAAGCAAAGTTAAGGAGAGATTTTCTATAGGAAAATTTTTATAATCAAGAATTTCCTAATCTGAAAATTCCAGGATCAGTATAAACCCTGTACTAGTATTTTATTAAAATACTAGTACAAAAATACAAAATAATAAAATACTAGTAAAAATTTTAATAAAATAATAAGCAGGTTAAGGATATATTTTCTATAAGAAAATTTTGATAATGAAGACTTTCCTATTTTGAAAATTCCAAGAGCAGTATAAACCCTGTACTAGTAATTTAATAAAATGTTATTTCATTTGATTGGAATATTTGAGAAACTTAAAGGAATACCATTTTATCTAAGTTAATAGTGGTATGCAAAAAGCCGAACACGTGGCATTTCTGTGTTTCTAAAACGGAAGAAATTTTATTTAAATCTCTTTGAAAAAATTATACATTAAACCTCTAATAGAAAAAAAACATTGATGAAATGTTTAAAAATGGCAACAAAAAAAGTATAAATTTATCTTCGGAATCATGAAGTTGAAAAAAAAAGTGCTTCAGTTTGTTCGAACGTGGTGAGAAATGTAATTTCAAAATATACTTATAAGCATTTAATCACATGAAAATAGAAAAAATCTTGAAATGTTTTAGGTTCCACTTCAACATTCTTTAATCATTAAGTGTAGGCTGATTTATATTTTCGAAACATTTCATTTTAAAATGTTCTTTTGGTATAAAATTAGTGAGATCATGTTATGTTTAAGACTTTCTGTCAGATGAATATTTTATTTATTCACCTTCAGAAATGTTATTTTCATTCCAAAAATAAAAAAGGCGATTTCAGTTTATTTTATGCCGGTAGAATAAAAAATCATTTTAATTAAAAAAATTCTGCTTTCTCACATTTGAAATTTTGCATTATTTAGCCCTCACATTTTGATCATTTCCAAGTTTCCAGTTTCAGAAATCTGGCGGTGTAAGCGCAGAAACATTCTATGATCAGGCATTCTTCTGCGAGTAAACTGCTCCTAATACATTCGTAGGGCAGCTCTGACGTTGCCATTTGCATGACCATACATGAAAAGCATGTCGGCTTTTTAGACACATGTAAAGTCTTCCATGTCGAACGATAGCACAATTAAAATGCCGGTTTCTTTTACTTAAATTCATAGTATTGAAAGGCAACCAGTCACTTACTGCCCTCTACCACCATTGGAATCAACCAAAAACTCCATTTCTATTTTTTTTTAATTCTATTTCTATTTCTATTTTCAGTTTTAAAAATTTCGATTTCATACCGAAAATTTTCAAAGAAGAATTTTATTGTAAAGTAATTATGAAATGTCAAGAAAATGATAGCATAAAAATTTTCTGGTGTGAATGTGAAATTTGGAAAATTAAAAAAAATTGCCTAATTGCCCCCCCCCCCCGATATTTTTACATTAATGCATTAGTTGGTCCCATACATTCCTATACACTAAATGATTGTTATTGTGTGCTCTACTTACCGGAGTTTAAAGTTTGTACCATGAATTTAAAAACACTCTATATTAGCTGCGACAAAATTTCATTTCTTAAGTAAAATAGATGATGTTAAATATTTCACAACATTTTGCTTGTCGAGATTCTCCATGTGACCTTAAAATAGTTACTTTGAAAATATAGCCTATCGAATAGAATATAAAAAGAACAATTTGCATAAATCTGCCGTCATTTATACGTTAAAAATTGATCGAAAAAATTCCCGGTCGCCAACATCTGCAGTATTTTTTTCACCACTATATTATAAAAAAATTCTGAAGCCATAAAATTATACTTTGGAAAAAATCGTAGCTGAAAAGGTTTCATTCATATTTTGTATACCGCAAATTCTTGGGTATAATCTGCGGATCAAGCAACTATTTTTCGACCCAGAATTTTTTAAAAAGAAAATGTAACTTTTTGAATCGCCTGAAATATCTGGTTTCTATAACTAAATAAAATTTCTGAGTCCAGAAAGAATTGTTTCATCCGCGGATTATACTCCGGGAATTACGGTATTTTATAATATAATCGTTTTGTAATTTTGTTATATGTATAATTTAAATTTGATTTTTAAAAATTTGATTTAAGTTATTCTTATTCAACATATGAAATCATTTTTAAGTGCGAAATATATTTTCAGCAGTTTAAAAATAGTTCATGAATAAAAGATGGAATTCATGAGTTAAATTACGATATAGTTCAAGTATTTATTTTCAAAAGTTTAAATTTTATTTGGAATCACATAAAAATACAGTAATGTTTTGAATATTTGAAAAAGGGAGATGAATTAAAATGTGATTCTTGTTTTCAAATTGAAATTTAATTTATATGGTAATTTGGTTCGTATTTTAAGTATCAAAGCGTACACAATATGACTTACTATCTTTTTTAAAATCAATATACATTTCCTTAAAATAAAATATTTTATAATATGAGCAAAACTATCGGGTACATCATTTTAAAATTATAGAGGTTATTATTTAGATTATAATAGTTAAATGATTTATTTACCAAGTGAATAACATTTGAAAAAGGGAGATGAATTTAAATATGATTCTTGTTTTCTAATTGAAATTTAATTTGTATGATAATTTTGTTTGAATTTTAAGTATTACAGCACACACAATATAACTTATTATCTTTTTAAAAATGAATATACCTTTCCTTAAAACAAGATATTTTATAATACGAGCAAAACTATCGGGTATAGTAGTTTAAAATTGTAGAAGTTATTATCTACTTATAATAAAATGTGACTGGAGAAAAGTATAGGAACGATTCCGGAGCGAACCATTCTGATCTGCCAATCGACCGTAGATAATTGAAGCTGCGCCATGTTAGGCTTAGTTGAAAATCGATGCTAAAATGACAGCTAAATGATAATTTCTTCCACTTTAAATAATGTTTGTTCCGCATATTTTCATATGAAACATGTATATCCTACCCAATTATAATACATAAAGATAACAGTAAAAGTGCAAACTGATAAGGTTTTTATCGTCTAAGAGTATGATTGTATTTTATCGATATCCAGCGCCGCGCCATCTCACTTTCAATTCACACTACTTTAGTTCTGCTATCTATGAAGCATTTTAGAAGCATTTTGGGAATACTATAAAAGATTAAGCATTCACCCTTCCGGAAATTGATCCTGGGAAACAATGGTCTCGCAGGCATGTTTTTAAACCATTGTGCTACTCAGCGATAGCGGATTTGAATTTAAATTTAGTTTTATAATTTTCGTAAGATGCTAGCATTTATCCGCTTGATGAATTTTTAAATGTTGTTTTCTATTATAAATGCTTTTTTTTTTCTCTTCAAATTGTAATGGATATATAAGATATTATCATGACTGCATTAGTAAAACTTAAAATTATTTTTTCATAAGCTCTTAAATCAAAATTTTATCTACTTTGATGCAATTAGTATGTGTAGTGCATGATACTATATATTGCTTACATTTAAATGACATTTGATTAACCCTTAAATGCATAGGATAGAGCGCTTTCCAAAAAATGCGCAATTCAAAGAATCAGAATTTATACCTGAAAAATCTAAATAGTAAATTTTTCTTTATTTAATTACGAACGGTCTTTCATTAAGTAAAGTGAAAATTGCTCTTTTAAATTTCTGGTGAGAATACGGAATATGTGAATACCCCCCCCCCCCCCCCAATAAATCGGGAACACTTATGGTATCGAAAATGATACAATATGCATTTAAGGGTTAAAAAAGTGCAAATTTCGTTTTAAATGCAAGCGCATTTCAAATGGATATAATCTAAGCTTTTAAAAACTGGTACATTTAATTAAAAATTTTACAAAGGAAATAAAAAGAATAATTTCGGTTTTCATAATTTACGGATTGAATTTTTAAAGTTTCATAGCTGAAGTTTTGAAAAAATTGATTTTTATTTAAATCAATCCCTCTGCTTCTGCTATTTTCTATAAAAAACTACAATTATTTTAAGTTATTTTTTTATATTAACAGCGTATAGATGGCGCCAAATTTGAATTTAAAAACAAAACTAAAAGTTTTATAATCAATGACTAAAAGCACCGAACTAAGAATCTATCATTTATCCATGACTAAAACCGTTGACGAGTCATACGTTTAATAAAGACTAGATGGAACCCGTCAAAACTTGACGGCACCACAGAAATAAAAGGTATTTTCCAGCTATTAAAGGATTTTTTAACGACTAATCTTCAGCAAAAATTTCAATAAATAAAAGAAAAACCTGCATTTTACATCCAGGCAAATGACCCGCAATTGGCACAGTTACATTCAAACATGCTGCTATAGAATTAGAATCTCTCTCATTTGATAATTTTCAATTTACAAATACAACACCAATAAATTGTACATGACATGAATAAATCATAAATTACCGTCATTTCTCATTTCATACAAAATATACATACTTCACTTACTTCGCAAGCAAAATAAGACTAAATTTATTGTTTGCCATTTAGCAACAACTGTAACAATGATCCTCTCAGTGGTTAATTTGTTTTTACATTTCCCACCCCATTCAACAAATAAACATTTGCATTTTCAACTAACTTTTCTGTTACATTTTCATAAATCAAAAGTACATGTCGATTTCACATATTAAAAAAATTAATGATATTTATTCTGGCTAGGTGAAACCCGTCAAAACTTGACGGCAACAATATGAAAGAACCAAAGAAAAAACGTATTTTGCCGCTATAAAAAAATTAATATTTCTTAAAAATTTCAATATGCTTTTCCATTTACCAACGTAACACCAACATGACATGATCCCGGGCGCAGAATCGGTGCAACGCTGCGACACACGTCACAAACTCATGAAAATGTTTAATTTTTTATTTTTCTACTGTTAAAGATTTTTTTTTTTAAATGCTAGAAATCATTTACTATGTACAAAAATTGGTCTAGGTACACTGTAAAAAAGTGTCCTGAATTTTACAGGTGTTATTCTTTGAATTTTAACTTTTTTAATTGAGAAATTCCGTTTTAGAAAAAAATCTTAGTTTTCCAGGAATTCCAGGAAGTTTTTCTTTTTTGTTGGCTTGATAATTGAGCGTTTCCGTTTGTGGCAACAGACGCACCAAAAACAGAACACCTCCGGCGACAGCCATGTTGATTTTATGTTATCGTTGATTATGAATGTTTAAGCTATGTTTAGAAAAGATTTCTGCGATCATTTTAGCTGATGCTGACATTTAGATGCTGCATATATCTTAAAACTACACGAATAATAAAACGTTTTTTCGATTTTGTCATCTTTTTTACCTGGATTCTTTCGTTACGTTTGTAACAAAAGGTAAGTTATTCAGATTAATTTTGTAATTATTTTTTTTAATGAAAATTGTACTTATTTTAAATGAGTGTTAGATATTCTGATCTTGTTATGTTTATTTCTAATATTGCACGTTTGGCTTACATGCAAGGTTTGGTTCAAGCCGTCAAAAAAAATTTTTGACGTGATATAAGTTTAAATTACGTTTAAAGTGATTTTAACCATCAGAAACATCAATATGTATTTTTTTAAGTATGCTCAGAAAAACAACAACTAAAGAAAAAATGTTGTTAGTATAGCAAGATGCAACATTGCTTCTATTTAATGATAATGCATTTTACTTTTGGAATTTACTTTACTGTAATCAATTATTAAATTATAATTTTTTTTTTCTATTTTATGTCTTTCTTTTTTTTTTCTTATATATATGAGAAAGGGGGGAGGAGCGGGACTGACTTTTTGTAATGAACAATTTTAAGAAATGAAATCAATCACTATATAAAAAAAGTAAGTTATATGACTATACAGTCTTTAACAGAAATCTTCTCTGGAGCACAAATAATCTCTTTTTGAGAGGCGGAGGACAGATCCAAATAAATAAATAAAAATACAATTTATTTGTTATTGAGAAAAGAATTTAGTGATGGGTTACCACAAAATCAAATTAAGATGCTAGGAGCTTTTGAAAAAATAAATTTAAAGTACCATATGTAGATTACACAATATGTAGATAAGATTTTCTAAGTTATATGGTTTTCTAATGTAACTTGTTTTGCATGTACTTGATTTATATATGTAACACTTAAACAATATTTTCTTTGCAGCATGCCCCCCCCCCCTTTAATTCAATAGAAACACAGAGCAATAAAAATGCCGTTTATTTTACTACTGGGAAAGGAATGAATAAATGTTAGGATTTGAAGAGAATGTTAAGATAAAATTATAAAATATGAAATTGTAACTCTTTTATCCCAAGATTAATTTTGTTAGTGACTAACAACCATTTCTTACTGATGATGTTATTTTATATATAGAATACAGCTTTACCTAGACCTCTGTTAGGAATAAATGACTAATTTATCATATCAGTAAGGAAAAATAATTGTTTAACTTAGTTTGAAAGATGATCCAAAAACGAAAGTATCCTAATGTTTTCGTTCTTTGACAAATAAAAAGTTCTTTTTTTATGAGTCTGGAGCACATGTGAACAGTTCACATAAATATAGCTTACACTAAATTACAAAATGAAAATAAGCAGATTGGGGGGAGCGAGAGGGGAATCAAATGATTGATTTATTGTTAAAATAAAAAAAAAAGAATACAGCTTTTTAATTTTGCTTAGTGGCTTGTGTTTCAGGGAAATTTTAGACAGGGGCATTTAGATAGTATTTATAAAAAATCTGACGAAATACGAAAGGTTCTCACTCATGTATTTGTGTTATTTACTTCTAAATTAAGGATAAAGAAGGGTTTTAAATGATTGTTGAAAAAATCTCAATTATAATCTCTCCCCTAAATTTAACTTCTTTTGCTTTTGAAAGAGAGAGGAGAAGGAGGGGGGAGAAAATGCTAATAATTGGCATTTTATGGTAGTTATTAGTTTTAAAATGTTACTTTCTTAAGATATTACTGATATCTATCTCCATTAAAGCATGATATACATAGCTATTTTAGAGACAAAAGTAAGCCATCATTTCAAGGTTGGAAAAAATAAATAGAACAATTAGCAAAATTGTTTAACGCAATACTTATTGTATTAACAATGCATAAAAAATAATATAGTAAACCGTTTATTAAAATATTGTATAATATTATAACATTTTAGAAAACATTAAATTTATTTAAATTACACTTGAAAGTAAACGAGATTGTTGCTCTTTATGTACCTGTTGACAGGTGTTTTTGTGGAAGTGTCAATACAAAATCAAATATTCTACGATAGTCTTCTATTGCAGGTAAATTATAGATATAGAAGTTGACATTATTTCTCATGAAGTTAACTAAAGGAACTGAATCGCAGAATTGTTATTAAGGCACTTATGAGCTGTTCATATCTGCCAGAAGTAGTCTGTTCACAAGTGTCCCCCACGTGGTCATTTCAGTTAAAGTGACAAATCATTAACAGTTCTTCATTTTTGAAGATTTTTTTTACAAAAAATATTTATTAGTATTCATAGTATATGTTAAGACACTAACATTCAAATGAAAGGATAAATAGTTATTTGCTTAGCAAGTTGGAACTGAGATTTTACTTTTGAAATCTATAAACAAGGTTTTGGCTGCCGAGGACAAATAAAATGTCAAAGAGCCTCAAAATTTTTTTACCATATGTCTACAAGTACTGTCATCATTGATATTTTATTTCAACTAAAAAATCATATAATAACTAGTGAAAAAATGCCATAGGGATAGCATTCACGTCTGCCCCATGTTCACATGTGCCCCATTCCTCCCTGGATGTTTAAAGTTTAACACAAGTATGAAATAGTCTCTCATGTATATTTTCTTAATTGGATTATCATTAACAATTTTTACCAGCCATGAAGCATGAAATGTTAGTGATAATTTTATTGAGAATTTGTTTTACTTAACTCTTTTATATCTTTATTTACTTGTAATATTTTTGTTTTTTATAATAGTAGACTATAAATTTAATATGCAGATAGTCTTTCACAAAAAAAATCACGAAAAAAGGAATAATTTGATAAAACGGCAAATTACATCGAAAGATGGCAAGAAAAAACGGCAAATTTCACCGAAAATCCCTGAGAAAACAAATAATTATTTCCTGGTATAATAAAAGACGTGAATTTCGTCAAAAGATTGTGAAACTACTTTAAATTTGTCTAGGTACTTCAAAAAATGCAAATATTGGTAAACAGATTGTGGTAACAGACAAATTGTTGGTAAACAGACATTTTGTCAAAAGAGGAAAAAAAAGAGGTACATTTCATTAAAAGATCACAAAAAAGGTAAATTTTGCAAAAAAAAAAAAAAAGACAAATTTCTGATAATAACAAAAAAAAAGAAAAATTTCACAAATAAAAAGATAATTTTGATAAAACAACAAATTACATCCAAAGATCGTGAGAAAATGACAAATTTCACCAAAAATCCCTGAGAAAACAAATAATTTTATCCAAGTATTGAAAAAACATGAATTTTGGCAAATAATCACAAAAAATAACAAATTTCGTCAAAATCCCCCCCCCAAAAAAAGAACACCTGGAAATTTTGTAAATAGATGTGAAAAAAAAACAGCAAATTTCGCCAACAGATTGCAAAAAACAACAAATTTCTTCAAAAGATCTCTAAAAAATTTGTCAAAAAACTGCAGAAAAAAAATTGTCCAGGTATTTCAAATAAAACAAATTTCGTGAAAATATTGCAAAAAATCAAAATTTTGCCAAAACGTTTAAAAAATTTCGAAAGAAAAAGCAAATTTTGACAAAAAAAATCTCTAAAAAATGGCAAATTAAACATATTGTGAAAAAAAATTCAAAATATTCTGAGAAAACAACAAATTTTGACAAATGATTGTGAGTAAACAGCAGATTTCGTCAAAGGATTGAAAAAAAAGCAAATTTCATCAAATAATCACAAAAAAAGGTAATTTCGCAGAACAAAACAACAAATTTTGCAAAAAGATCTTCAATAAAACGGGAAATTACATCGAAAGATCATGACAAAACGACAATTTCATCGAAAGAACTCGAGAAAAACGATAAACTTCTTCAAAACTGTCCAGGTATCATAAAAGACACAAATTTCGTCCAAAGATCTCAAAAGTACAGAAATTTTGTCTAGGTAATCGCAAAAAAATGTAAATTTTGCAAAAAATAGCAAAAAAAGACAAATTTCTCAAAAAGATAACAAAAAACGACATTTTCTCAAAAAAAAAATCAAGAAAGAAGGATAAATTCAATAAAACGGCAAATTACATCAAAAGATTGCGAGAAAAAAACAACAAATTTCAAAAAACAACTTCCATTAATTGCAGGGAGAAAAGATGTAACATTTCTTTGTTCATCAGAAAAAAAAAAATCATAAAATTTCTCGATCCATCACATGAAAAATAGAAAATTTGTCAGTCAGTTTGACAGTTGGTCATGTGGGGTAAAAATTATAAAATTCATTAATCAATCATGGGAAAAAAGTCATTCAGTTATGTAAAAACCCCACAAAAATTATCAATCAGTAGAAGTCCCCACAAAAATCTTGTGATTGATTGAGACATTTCAGAATGTTTTTTGCATGTCCAAATTATATATATATATATATATATATATATATCGTAGCTGCAGATTTAAAAAAGTTATTTATAAGGCATCTATTTTGATCTCTTATTACTTTGTTTATTTTTTGCAAGACCTACGTTTATTTAGTTGAGTAATACGAATGTAGAATTTGCAATGTTTTGTCTTTTGTTATTTTTTATCAATTTTCAAAATGATAATGCAACAAATGTAAATGCTATAGGCAAAATAGAAATGTAATTTTCATATGACAGAAATGAAGATCACAATAAGGAATTACTTTAGAAAAAAGAAAAAGATTGAAAACAAAATAAGAAGTGTTACGCAATAGAAAAAACGATTAAATTATGTCCTTCAATAAAAACGGGCAAAATCAAAATAAATAATATTATGAAATATAAAATTAAGCATCGATCGAAAAAATACTATCCGAGAAAAGTTTTCGCGAACATCGTAAGGGGGATATTTTACTTCAGTGTACCCATGGCAAAATAGAAAGGTATTTTTAATATGACAGAAATGAAGATCACAATAAGGAATTACTTAAAAAAAAATTGAAACAAAATAAGAAATGTTATGCAATTGAAAAAACGGTTAAATTATGTCCTTCAATAAAAACGGGCAAAATCAAAATAAATAAACTCGATCGACCCGATGTTACATTGCCATTCAAAAAAAAAGTTCTCACTTACCAGGTTATATTGTTGGAAAGACTAATTTAAGGTGCAATAGATTACTCTGATCCTATATTAAAAATATACTAATTACGTTGCGATAAAAAAATCCATACCCCATATAGCACAAAAGCTC